>OZ012736.1:245783362-246382651 GCA_963859935.3 Lathyrus sativus
CGTCTAAGGGTAGACGGCATCACCATAATCTCCATATTCACATCGTCTAAAGATAGACGGGAAGAAATAATCTTCGTATTCACATCGCCTAAGGATAGACGGAAAGTCACCATAATCTCCAAATTCACATCGTCTAAGAGTAGACGGGAACAAAGCCTGATCGCATACTCACATCGTCTAAAGATAGACGGCATCATCCTGATTGATGAACAAATCAATATCCACATCGTCTAAGGGTGGACGGTATCATCCTGACTGATGAACAAGTCCTCATCGTCTAAGAATAGACGGGATCAAATTCTTAATCTCCATACACACATCGTCTAAGGGTAGACGGGATCATCCTGATTGATGAAACAAAACCATTCACATCGTCTAAGGATAGACGGAAAGACATTCATAATCTCCATATGCACATCGTCTAAGGATAGACGGAATCGTCCTGATTGATGAACAAATCAATATTCTCATCGTCTAAGAGTAGACGGGATCATCCTGATTGATGAAACAAATCAATTTTCTCATCGTCTAAGGGTAGACGGCATCATCCTGATTGATGAAACAAATCAATATTCTCATCGTCTAAGGGTAGACGGCATCATCCTGATTGATGAACAAATCAATATTCTCATCGTCTAAGGGTAGACGGCATCAAATTCTTAATCTCCATACACACATCGTCTAAGGATAGACGGGAAGTCATCATAATCTTCATATTCACATCGTCTAAGAGTAGACGGCATCATCCTGATTGATGGACAAATCAATATTCTCCTCGTCTAAGGGTAGACGGGAACAAAGCCTGATCGCATACTCACATCGTCTAAGGATAGACGGGAAGAAATAATTCTCCGTATTCACATCGTCTAAAGATAGACGGGAAGTCACCATTATCTCCATATTCAACACCAACCCTTGAATTTCAGAATTCTTCTGTCTACAGAAATTGATGGAAAGATCAATATCCTTGAAGGGGCCACATCGTCAGTATGGACTGACGGGAAGAAAACCCACCCTTTAAAGAACCATGTCGTCAATAAGAATCGACAATCACGAAAACTGAACATTCTTCGAAGAGCCTTGACATCAATAAGGATTGATGGTCAGAAAAGTACCTCTTGAAACGTCATCTCATCCAATAAACAGAAAGAGAACCAACATTCAAAATCATTTTGAAACCCCTCAACAACTAAGGATAGCTGGAGAAGACTCGCTGGGGAAACACCTCATCATATGTATGATCTGGCAATAAGAAACCCGCTGGACGGTAACTCGAAACTTCACATCGTCTGCTAACAGACGGAAAGAAAAGCCACTTGCTGGAGAAGCTCTGTCTTGAACTCCATTAAAAATTGCCCGAAACTTCACATCGTCTACTGATAGACGGGAAGAAAAAGCACATTTGCTGGGGAAACCCCTTCTTGAAGCCCCACTGTGATCACCCGCAACTTCACATCGTCTATGGATAGACGGAAAGAAAACCACATTCATACTCAAGACGTCTAATGATAGACAGGGAAGTCCATTTATTGAAGGAGCACATCGTCAATATGAATTGACGGGAAGAAAAGCTTGCCGATATTTGATAACTGCTTGATCAAAGCACAACTATCGTTGCATGATCTGAGATACAAATAATCTGCTGAACTGTCTGAATACTGCTGCTGGATAAATGTCCCTGAACTGATCACAGAGTAATTCACGCGCCATATGAGGCTGATGGAAAACCTGACTTATGCTTTGTATGCATATGCAAATGCTTTAATCTCTTCGCGGCGTAATGCTCCATTCTAGATGGAAATGCTACGCATTTTGACAGTGATATGCAAGTATGATGCAAATATGATGCATGCAATATGCTAGTGCAGGCTCGAGCTGCCGGAGAAGGCCGGGTACAGAAAACCACTTCATCGAAATAAATGCTGAAGGCGAGGCCAACTCTGCTGGGGATAAACTGGATATCACTGAATCGTCCTAGCAAAATAAATGCTGGGAGAGTGAAATCAACTCCGCTGGGTATATTGGAAACTCAACCGAACGCCTCGACGAAGTAATACCCTGCTGGGGTATATAACTTCTCTGTGAAATAGCAGACGCTGAATATGATTAGACTTCTCTGGGAATAGCTTATCCATGCTAATGACAAATTGGACTTTGCTGGAGAAAATGGAGGGAGTCTTCCCGCGTACTGACGAAGCTCGGATCTGGAAATTGATGCGCCAACGCGGATGGGCTTCACAGCAATCGCAAACATGGATTTGAGCTCTTAAGCTTATCTTACTGGGTCGGATACAACTGCCGCTGGAAAACATTCTTCCTGAATACACAGCCTTTTAGTGAAGAGTCAAGGGATAATAACACGACTTCCCGCATTCATCTCGCTCTCGAAACTCGATTGCATCTGCTCGAATAACTCTGAATGACCCTGTAGGTACGGAGAACAACAATCCTTTCGCTTCTGATATGCCCCAGCCTACGGGACCTCTGCGGGGATAGTCCTTGAAAGGAAATCTGCAAATCGGTTCCTTGATGGTCTGATATAACATGCCTCAGTGTTCTGAACTTCCAAGAGATACTTCACCTCACCTGCTTCTCGCATAACCTTTGCGCGCTTAAGATAGTCTGCCTCTGGCTGCAATGACCTTGCCCCGACTATCTGATTCAGAGTAGTGCTCTTGACCGTATTCGCCTGAATCTCAACCTGATTGCCCCAGAATAACTGACTTCGAAAAGCTGACCTGAATGGGGATCACAATAATAGCTTGCCCCTGCTCTCGGAACATTCGGGCGTTCTGCATTCTATCTTGACCATACTTTCCATTGTAGGAAACTTTTCTGCTGTCCAGCGCTTACTCGCAAGTAAAACAAGTTGTTATGCATAAAAGATGTATTAATGCAACACATATGACAGCTTTGACATCCAATCTGTTCACTGGGAAAAAGAAAAACAGTTCATGGCACATAATGCACAAAACATTCGTCAACGTCAATACCAACATGGTAGGAGGAACCTTTTTAGGGGTCAGAATCGACGCGACCTTTACCGGCGTATGCTTTCGAAACAACCTGCTTCAATTAGGACTTTTGAAGGTTGTAACGTGGTCAGGTTCACGGTTTTGAAAGAAAGGATAAAGGCTCAAAGTTTGCTTTAACCCACCCGTTCTCCTTGATGTTCTCCCATCCTACGTTCAGCTAATTTGACCTTAGCGCTCACCTCTCAGAGGCTGACAGATAGGAGTGATAGTTCGAGAAACCTTTGGATTTTGGAGTGACAGCCATTCACCTTTCGTCTTTGACACTTGAGGTCACACGGCTCGTATTTCATCTGAGGATTTTTCTTTTGATCTTTTTCATCTTTTTCTTTTCATATCCCTAACTTTTGCCTGGACTGACTCCTTTTGAGTTTCTTTTGATTTTTTAAGTCCAGCGGGATGCCCTCATTTTTGCCTAAGTCATTTGTTTTGAAGTTTTCTTGACTTAGCGGGCTTTTGATTTCTTTTTTTCATTTTTTCCTTTCGAACAAGTCGTGTGACACTGGTTGTATGACTCTTTAGGAAATGATGTGGCTGTCCCACCCTTGATTGAACCATTGTGGTCTTTTAGGCACGACCTCTAGGGACGCGATTGATCCTCGAACGGACACTCTTTTTGCAATTTGGACGCTCGGTCAAACTAGCTAACACCTACCCTGCCCCAGGTTAAGATTGAGGGTTTTTCATTCACAGAAAGAAACTCCTACTACAAGGCTCAAAGGGGTTGACAAGGGATTATCTTCCTTATATCTCCGGTGTTTAGGGATTTGAAACAATGCCTGTACATCATCAGCAAGTTTTATTTCAAAAGCATACAATCGGAATTTGCGTGTCGGTCATTTTCGTCATCCTCCCCAAATTCTTCTTAACCAAGCGTTGGACATTTGCAAAACAGTTAGTGAACACGACTGGATTCAATCAAAACATGCATATTTATTTCATTATCATCAATTTGAATGAAAGCAACAAGTTTTACAAACAAGCGTACAAATTCAAACAGGAAAGCAACTACAAATGTAAAGAAATGACAAGCTAAAACAAAGAAAATATGCTAGCTTCTGAGAACCGGGCTTTTGCATCTGCCCTGCTGCTGAACCAGCTATCTTTATTAGAGGCAATTCGATGCTGCCTTGATCTGCTTTCAGCGACTTAACCAAATTAAAGAGCCTTTCCTCCTTCATTCAGATAATTTGGGGACCTCTTGGCCCGAAGCTGATTGCTGCACTATCAAGCAAATCCTGCACTTGGTGCTTAAAAGCATGGCAACTTTCTATATCGTGACCCGGGGCTCCAGAATGAAACTCGCAGTGCTTGCTTGCATCATAGCCGAACGGGGGAGTTCCCGTTATTGGTGCCAGAGTTCTTGTCTCTACCAGATTCAATCCCAACAATGCCTGCAACAACTCGGCATATGTTGAGGGAGGCTTCTCAAACACTCTTCTCGGCTTGCCACCCTGGAATCTTCGCTGAGCTTGTTGTGCCCCCTGCTGAGGCTGCTGCTGCTGGTATCGGGTTGACCTTTGAACACCCTTTGTATCAAATGCAACATTGGTTTCTTGACCTTCAATGTACTGACTAGCGCTCTCCTTGTGCTTAACCATTTTCTTTCTTAGATCTGCCCCAGGAATAGGCAACAGTTGTGGGCCTGGAGATTCTGACACCATGGAGTCCAGGATACGCTTCTGACCCACTGCAGCTTTGGAAACATCTGTCATCTTAGCATCGACTGAGACAGGAGCAATATGCACAGCTACGCCGCCCGGCGTGAATTCAATATCGTGCGAGTCAATCAGGTCTTGAACATTGTGCTTAAAAGCATGACAACCCTCGATGTCGTGTCCGAATGCCCCGGAATGAAACTCACATTGCTTACTGGCATCGTACCCTTGAGGAAACGATTTTGTTGGTGGCGCCAACGTTCTTTTCTCAACCAGATTAAACCTCAATAAGATCTGCAAGAGCTCAGCATAGGTCATAGGTGGTGCCTCAAATATTCTCCTTGGCTTTCCTTCCTGGATCTTCCGTTGAGCCGGATACATTTTCTGTTGCTGCTGCTCAGGTTCTACATGCACGGGTGGCGCGAGCTTCTTCATTGCGGCTTCAAATAGCTGATCGTCTTCTTTCCTAAGCACATTCTTGACTACCTCCATGATCAAACTCATTTGGGTCTTCAGCTGACTGTTCTCCTCCTTGAGAATCTTCTGTTCCAGACGCATCTCTTGCATGTCTCTCATCATCTGCCCCAGCTGGCTTCGGACTTCGATCAATTCACACTGATTCTGTTCCATATCTCTGAAGGAATTCCTGCAATAAACTGGATGATGAGGAAATAAGGCCCACGGTTCTGATATACCTGCTAAATGATAATGCAGCGCAGAAAGCAAACACATATTCACAACGAGATAAAGAGAAACTCAAGCTATAAGCACACAGACAAACATCTCCCACACATGTACGACCAACAAAATCAGCAGGTGAGCACAAATGAGTGTGAATATAACGACCCCAGCCAACAATCCTGGTGATGGTCGGCAGACACTAATGCACAAAGCTAAATGGATTAAGCAAAGAAAACAGATGCGACACCCGGCATAGAAACCTCTAGAAACTTCCCCCATATTCAATTGAACTCTCCGATTGACAATCTTCAGAGCACACACTTCCTGTGGAGTCTTCCATGACATTAACTGACGAACCCCCACAACTGGAAGATGGAAAATCATTAATCTGAACACAACCCTGAGGCGTGATGCAAATACGGCTAGAGTCTAACAGATCCTGAATCTGACTTCTAAGCACCTTACAATCATTTGTTGAATGCCCCTGTGCCCCAACATGGTACTCACAGCGGGCGCTGGCATCAAAACCTGGAGGATACGGTGGAATCACCGGCTTAGTCTCTTTCGGCACTATCAATCCGCTTCTGACCAGATCTGGCAACAACTGACTGTACGTCACTGGTAGCTGAGTAAACTGCCTTTCAGGCTTCCTTGGTCTTCGTGGAGCATGCTGACGCGATCGGCGATAGGATGATCGTTGACTTGAAGTGTCTGAAAACTGATCCTGAGATGCTAGAGATTCTGAGGTGGCGTCATCTCCTTCCCACTCTTCTTGAGAACTGACAACTGACTCAATCTTAGTAACTGGGACGTAAGGAACACCTCGAAACTTTCCACTCCTGAGTCCTCGCTCAACAATCTCTCCCAGCCTCATCAGGCCCACAAAGCTTGTGCAACTGAACAATTTGTCAAAATAATGGCCTTTCAGGGTACCCAAGAAGATGTCAACCAGTTCTCTTTCCGGAAGCGGTGGTCGAACACTAGCAGCCAATTCCTTCCATCTTCGCAAATATGCTCTGAATGATTCATTCTCTGCCTGAGACAATTCTTGCAGATCTACGAGACTAGGAGTCAAATCCAAGTTGTAATCGTACTGCTTCATGAAAGCTCTGGCTAAATCCACCCATGATCGAATCTGATTACTCTCCAATTGCGCATACCACCTTAAGGATGCCCCAGTCAGGCTATACTGAAAGCAATGGATCATCAATTTGTCATTTCGCACAAACGAAGTCATCCTTCGACAAAACATCATCAAATGCAACTTCGGACAGCTATCTCCCGTGTATTTTTCAAATTCCGGCACTTTGAACTTGTACGGCAACACGAGGTCATGGACCAAGCACATGGCTACAGCATCCAGGTTAACGGCATCTTTCGCTTCCAAGGCTTTCATTTGCTCTTCCAACACTCGGACTCTTCTACCATAGTCAAGAGCTCTTGGATCTACTAACCCGGTCACTGGAATATCTCTCCGGTAATTCATCACAGGGACAGCAACACATTGATTGTTAATAGGAGGATAACGTTCATTTCGGGCAAGAAACTGCTCATGCTGATCTCTGTTCTCAACAGCAGGCTGCACAACTTGGTCTGCAGTAAGATTGTTTGCTTGCGGGAAGCCTTCCATAGAGTCATACTGATGGTTGGACGCCACAGTAAACCCTGCCTGGGTGTTAGGAGCCTGGAAATCGCCTTCAGACATAGCTACCAATTACCTGTAACCGACTATGCTGCTTGATTCTGCTCAAATCTGCTTCAACCCCTTGGTGTCTCCACTCTACTCTTGCTTCAAACAATTCCCCGAGAATAACCTTCTGAGAAAACAAAGGGTGGATAAGTGCTCTGACCTGCTAGAGAAATGCTATGCAGTATGATTTATGCAAACAGAAATACAAAAATGCTAACGTGCATGTGTGCATTGGAGATATTTTCCCTCCAATTCCAGTGTCAGTGGTAGCAAGACGAGATAAACCATAAAGACAATATTTGGAAAAACCCTCATATATTGATTAGAATAACGGTCTTGTCAAGAAGTTACATAACTATGCTCCATACAGCTGATATGATAGGGAGGATCCCAGCCAACATGCCTGGTGGTGATCTCAACATACAGAATACAAGAGAAATCAAGTACGAGTACGGTTGCGGAAGTCTTCGACCATCTTCTTTGTCTCTGCATGATCTGGTTGATGAATCAAACCTTCTATCAGTCGATCCCTCTTCCTGACCGTCCCCTGGATGTCTCTGACAAAGTCTTCCCAAGCCTTATCATTGGCACCATCCCCGGGTTTGGGTCTCTTGGTATCTGCTCTATGCTGGAAATCTTCCAAATTCTTCATGGCATCTGTTAGCTTGCGCTCGGCCTCGTATCGGCGACAGGCTTCTTCTTCAAGCTCTTCGTTCTTCACTTTGACCTGTTCTTCTAACTGAGCAATCTGTGTCTTCAGCTCTTCTTCTCGCTCCTTGCGCTTGGTCATAGTGCGATCCCAGTGTTCTCTGAACTTGGCTAGCTTTGTGTAGGCCCTTTCCAGCTCTTGCTTCTTGGTGGCCAGCACACTACTAACTGAGTCTACATCTAACTCTAGACGCTTCTTGGTTTCAGTCAATTCCAATAGCGTAGTCTTCAGATGTTTCAGAGTTTCATCCTGTTGCTTAGAAAAGTATCCTGTTTCAATCTTTTCATGTCGAAGCTGGGCATTCTCCTGCTCTAAAGCCTCTTTAGCCCTTGCTAGCTCTTCTTTCTCCGCCATCAGCTGCTTGTAAACCTGAATGTCCACTGTGGTAGGCTCCTCTACCGGAGGAGGATGCAATGGCTGAACTGCTGGATACGGCATAAGGAACTTCACAGCTCGCTCACGAATCCATTCTTCATATGGGCTAGGAACTCGAGTATCCCCTCTGCTACCTGAAAGCTTCCCTCTCTTGTACAAGTTTTTCCAGGCTTTCTCAAGTTTGGTCAGCATCTCCTTCCCTATTGCCCCGGTGAGATACAGAGATTCCTGTATCTCCTCGGGCTTTGGCGCTTCTTGAGGTATGTACCCAAATTGCTTGATCAATAAGGAAGGGTTATAGTTGACACAACCTTTCCTTCCTATTAACGGAACATTCGGGAATCCTTCGCCTTTGAGTATGACTTCAGCTCCAAATATCTCTTTATTGGTCCATACCACGTTCTCCGCTGTCAATCCCATTAAGCGCTCGGGCCATCCTAGAGAATTGATAGATGTGACAAACGGGCCTGACTTAGGCATATGACTGGTGAACCACCTGCATAGGAGAGGTACACAACAAGACACATTCCTTCCTCGTCGCTTTTCATTCTGGTAATGGGTTGAATGGTGGATATCTCCCAGTAAAGTAGGGATTGGGTTTCCCGCAGCCAAAATATAGAAGGCATCAGAATCAACAAAATCAGGAATGTTCGGGAATAACACGATGCCATACACACATACAGCAAGGATGACGTCAAAAACACTCCAGTTACCCTTCTGGGCATACTCTCGAGCTTTATCCACTAAGACATCCAACGGAAATCCCCATACATCTCCTCTTCTGATCATCTTCCCAGACAGCTCAGACTCTTTCAAGCACAGGATGGTAGAAAGCTCAGCCAGCTTAGGCTCAACGTCCGTACGATAAAAAGGCATCTGCTCACGGATCGGTATATCCAGAAGTGCAGAGTACTCCTCCAGGGTAGGAGCCAAAACGAAGTCGGGAAATACAAAACACCTGAGCTCCGCGTCGTAAAACTGTAACAGAGTATAGATGCCGCTGGTCTCGTAGGCAGATGGCTGATAAACGTAGGTCAGAATCCTTCCATATCTCTTTCTGAAGTCACCCATTCCTCTCCTCTTAGCAATAGCAATCAACTCTAACAATAGACTGATATTCGGCGACGGAAACTTATAGGGCAATACTCTCTTCAGGTTTTCCATGTCTTGCTAGGAACAAACACCAGAACTGGAAGGGAAAATATGTACCTGCAATACACACACGTTAGTTGAATGCAGATGGTAATGCAATGATGCAATATGATAAATAATGCAATCTGCGAACACAGGGGCTATGTTGTAGCCTGAAGAGGAATATCTCTGTGATCGAGAACAGAAAACCAACACGGTCATCAGAATCTCATGCCACTAACTACCATCTGATACTCAAAATATCAATCCCCTGGTAAGAAAACCATCTGAACCTCTGTATCTGACGAGAATACCATCTGCTAATAGCCTCAACCTCAGATAAGAAACCCATCTGACCCAGACAATACACCTGGAGATGAATCAAGAACACCATCTGATAAAGGTACTGAATCATGGTTTCTGAAGGCCAGTTTTCCTGCAATAGCCCAGTCCCTCTCACAGGTAGGATAAACCTAATCCACGGACAAAGGTACGGCATCCTATGCGGTCATCAGCGTCACAGACTTTCATGAGTGACGATACGATTCCCAGAAGGAGTGGCATCATCAAGTCATGAAGAGGCCTCACTTAGCTGACTTCCAAATGATCGGTTCCCAGAGTCGACAACCCTCGCGTCTGGACTCCCCTCAGATCCTCAGGACCGGAAAGGAGCACCTCTGCAAGAATCTCGTCTGAGCGCAGATTTTCGTAGGGAACTGTGCCTGCTCAGCAGACAGGTTCGTCTACTACTTCTCCACAACTATATCTAGGTGTGTACTCAAGCCCAGGTCCGGCTTTTCACTCACAGTAACCTCCCTTTGCCCACAGCAATCATCATGATAATATAATGCTGGAAAATAAATGCGGAAAGGTAAAGGTACAGAAAAGTAAAGTGCAGAAAAGTAAAACACAATATGCACAACACCCAACGAATAAACACACAAGCGCTAGGATTGACTCGCGTAGGGGATGGGAAACGGTCCCAGCATAAGGGATGGGAAAAGTCCCTAGATGCTATAGATCCCCAGCAGAGTCGCCAGCTGTCGCTACTGCGAAAATCAGCGCCGGCTTGACAGGAGAGTCGCCACCATGCGTTATTTATCCCTCAGAGCGGGAAAGGAAACGCTCGAAGTAAACCTCGCAAAAACGGGAAAAGGTATGGTCATCGCAACCAAAACCTGGATTCGGGAGTCGGTTACGCAAGGGGAAGGTATTAGCACCCCTCACGTCCATCGTACTCGATGGGATCCACGCTTGGTGTTTATAGGTAAAAGGGTGTGTTATCTATCTACGCTAATGGCTGGTCTGAAAAGAAAATAAAAGGACAGGACTCGACAGAACATACGGTGTTCTGGGCCTACGTATTCCCTCGTGCAATGGGAAAGTCAGAGTCAACGTAGTTCGACTGCCTACGTCTAAACGGGGGAAAGGTTGCTCGCCAGGACATCGCGTCCTGTGCCTACGTACTTCCACACAGTATGGAAGATCAGAGCAAACGTAGTTCGACTAACTACGGGTAAACGGGGGCTCTCACACAGCAGTGAGAAAACAAACTGGTCTCTAAGGTTCGGGAACCTACAAATACGATCTGGTCTCAAATGCACTCGGGCAAGAGAAAGGGGTAACAATTAGTCGTTAGCGGGAAAGTCTCGATCGCACAGCCGCGAGAGAACAAAGGTTAGTCGTTAGTGTGCTCGCTAGGATATCGCATCCTATGCCTACATATCTTCGTCTGGAACGAAGAATCAGAGCAGCTGTAGTTCAGCTAACTACGGATCAAGCTACTCAAAAACTCCTACAGAAAGGAAAGGGAAACCCTAAAACTATAGCTGAGAAACAGGGGAATCTACCTACTGCTATCACACCTGGTTGACCATCCTAATGTCTATCATAACAACTCCGCAACGGAGAAGTCAGAGCTCCTAAGGGATCATGGCAACAGGACTAAACTACAATCAAGAAACTGCAACGTAAAGGAATACTGAAAATATGCATGAATGCAACAACTAGACAAACAAGGCACAGAGGCCGCAAACCACAGAGGCAAGGGAGCTCAGCTCTACCAAATACCAACAAGCAAAGCCACGCAATAACAAACAAGCAGAAGGAGGACCACCTCAACTTCTCATGCACACAAAGCCTACTTCTAATATGCACCTATTCAGAACTATCTAGATGAATACCTAAGTCTAATGCAACATAACATCATTCAAATCAAACAACACAAAGAGACTAACCCTGAGCAGGGTCCCTAAACAAACCTGAGACAACTCTTGACAAAACTCCAAACAGAACTCTATGCAACCCCTTAAGCAAAGATCTAAGCAACAAATCTAATCGAAAACCCTAAGAGGAATCAATCCCAGTCTCCAAGCTTCAGAACAAGCTTACCAGAAAAAGGGAGCTAAGCAGACAAGCCCATAGTGCTTTCCTCAGGAAAGTACCAGGGGGTTACTACTCAGGAGTCATATCCTATGCGGCTCGACAACTGTGATCAGTTTACATTCCTCCTCAGGAGAAATTAAACTCACACGAAGGCTCCGGCATCACTGGATATTTGAGAAAAACCTATATGCACTAAGGGAACTAAGTGAGCAGGCTCATAGGACCTTCCTCAGGAAAGTACTAGGAGGCTGACACTTAGGAATCGTATCCTACGTGGCTCAACAACTGTGATCAGTTTACATTCCTCCTCAGGAGAAATTAAACTCACAAGTTGGCTCCTACATCACTGGATACTTAAGAAATCCTAGACAAACTAATGGAACTAAGTGAATAGACCCATAGGACCTTCCTCAGGAAAGTACTAGGAGGCTTCCACTTAGGAATCGTATCCCATGTGGCTCAACAACATGTGATCAGTTTACATTCCTCCTCAGGAGAAATTAAACTCACGAGTCGGCTCCAACATCATTGGATACTTAAGAAAGAGGTGAGAAGAAAGAATGAAAGTCATTCATAGTGCCTTCCTCAGGAAAGTACCATAAACTCCCTTCAAACTTCAGGATCTCGAACCTCACAAACAGACAACAAGCTCCTAGACTAAGCCTCAATCCACTGCATCTCTGTAAGCTCCACCAGGACCTCCATCAGCTCCCACCTTCAAGAAGAAACCACAGGCCAACACCTCAAGGAACTATCTCTGAAGTTCAACCACAGTTGAACTTCAAAGTCAGAAGTCATCAAGACTTCTCCTATCTTCAGGCTCAGACAAATCACATCAGGACACCCTACAAAAATCTAATAAAAATCTAATGGGAGACCTACATGGCTCTAGGGCAACATACTGAAAAATCAGAACAAAATTCAACACCAGGTGAAAGAATTAAAATCAGCAACGCAGACATATCCACAGACCAATTTATTCAACATCAATAACAGTGAAAAAATGCAATTAAAATGAAAATGCATGATTAAGCTAAGGTTTTTATACTGTAAAATTCTACACTGAATCACGAGTCCACAGAAAAAAGAACGGAATTATTTGACTAAATCTACCATTTTTTATGAATTTTCTAATGATATGCATGCATTGAAAATATTAAAAAAAAAAAAAACATCAATTAACATGGAAAATATGCACAAAATAACAACCAAAAATAAAATGACATTTTTATTTTTATTTAATTTTCTATGAATTATGATGAGATGGTAGAAAAAAAAAGAATTATTAAAAACAATTATTTTCATTTTTTATTATGATTTATTTAATATGCTAAGAAAGTAAAAGAAATTAAAATAAAATTGAAATAAAGCTGGGGGGTACTATCAGCAAAGAATTCAGGTTATTACTGGATGGGCCCACGTATGGGGGGTGCTAAAAGCTATAGGGCGCAGGGCCCAATCTCCTCAAACAATTAGTAAACTCAGAAAAAGAAAAAAAGAACGCCTGGGGGTGCTATGAGTGATTTTTCTCAGTTATTTGCTACTATGGGCTCAAATGAGGGGGGTGCTGGAAGCAATAGGGCCTAAGGCCCACACCAATCATCCAGATCTCTCACACAGGGAGGTGGGGAAGCAATTGGGGTGTAGCGTTCAGAAAACGCGCATTTGGGCCCAAGCCCAATACCCCAAACCCTAATCCAATACTCAGTTAGACAAAACCAATCCTTCTCCCAAATGCTCTGGTACTGTTCACTCTCACCCTAGCCCTAACGCCGCTCCCTCGTCTCTCCCTCATCCTATCTCTGCAACCTCTCTCCAATCCCACACCATTCCCAGAAAGGAGAACCCTAACCAGACTTCACCTCTCTCACACTCAAATGAATCAACACGAAATCTCGCCGTCAGTACCCTCTCATATTCAACACAAATCAAAACTCAAACCCTAACCAATTATTTCGCCCTAATTGCAATGAAGATTTAATAGAGAGAAGGCAAACCTGGTTTAACGCGAGGAGAACAAGGGATCTTTGAAGATTCCTGAGTATTTGTTGAAGCTTGATGGCGCGAAGAACGCTTCACAACGATGAACAACGACGAGATCTCGCTGAAGATTTCACCAGTCTTGGGACTGATGGATCTTGTATAGATCTAGGGATGGTTTAGAGGCACGTTGTTGAAAGTTGTTGACGGATTCAAGAGGTTCTGGATGATGATGAACGTGAACGGTATGGTGAATCTGGGAGCGTTCTGGAGATGGCGTTCTGGAAAAAAGTTGGAGGAGGATGTTGTTCAAGGTGGTTTCTGGGAATCTTGCTCGAGGAATGATGAAGGTGTGAATGGATTCTGGAAATTGAAGTTGTTCTGAGAAATTGATGGAGATTGAAGTTGTTCTGGGAAATTTGATGGAGGATGAAGTTGTTCTGGGAAAAGTCTTGAGGACGATGAAGATCTGAGCGAGTTCTGGAGAAAGTTGATGAAGAAAGGAGGGGAAGGATTGAACGCGTTCTGGAATTCTTTGAAGTTTCCGGCGTGCCTATGAATTTTCCGGCGATGAGAAGAGGAAGGTGACGGAGGGACGATCGGAGGAAGAAGATGAATTTCTGAGAAAAATGGTGGTTTGCAGATTCCGGTGAGTGAGATGGTGGCCGGAGGTGGTTGGGGTTGCCGGCGGTGGGTAGTTACGGCTGATGCATGGCCGCCGGTGGTGTTCTGGTGAATCTCCGGTGAGGAAGTGAGGGGAGGACAGGTGGCGCGCATGCGCAGAGAGAGAGGGAGTGGAGGACAGTTGGCAAACACGTGTGAGCGTCTGGGGCAATTCTGAGTTGTGGTGGTGTTCTCAAGGCGAAACGCGTGGGCCCCTTCTTCCATCAACACGTGGCGGACAATATTTATATCACTGAAGACGCGTGGACCCTTCCAGAAGCTTCTGGGATGCGCTGGACTATGCTGGAAAGACTTGGACTTTTTTGGACCTTTTTTTTTTGGACAATCTGGACTTGCTGAATTGCCAATTGATGAGAATTGGGCCTCACCAAAAAAACCCCCTGGGCCCATACGAACTGAATAAAAAAAACTGAAAAAAACTGAATTTGATTAATTCCTAATTACCACTAATTAATCTAATGCTTAACCAATAAACTCTAAACAAAAATTAAAACCCTAATTAACTCTATAAAGGTGACTAAAACTCATATTATCCTAATTAAACCTAAAAATCAATTAAGATCTAATTAACTCTAAAATTCTACTAATCTAATTAAACTCTAAAAAATGATTAAAAGTCTAATTAACTCTAAATCAATCTAATTTTCTATTAAAAATCTAATATTATTTAATATCTATTAATAAAAGAAAAACTATATCATTTTCTATATTATCTAAAAACACTTAAACCTATTTAAAATCTATAGAAAAATTCTAAACTATTATTATCTATTAGTAATAAAAGAAAACTATATTCCCCTTTTTCTTTATTATTCTAAAAACTATTTAAAATCTTATTTATTTAAAATCTATTTAAAAATCCTATAAAATCCTAAAAAGAGAATTATACTATCAAAATATACAAAAACTCTATTTAAATTCCAGAAAAATCCATAAAGCCTGTTAAAAATTCACAAAAGCCTATTAAACCCTAAAAATGCAGATGAATGCAAATGACTGCCATAAAAGAGCGCACGAGACCAGATCGAATCGAACAGAGAACCCCGGGCCTCAGAATATCCTCAAAATCACTGAAAAATCACCGAGGAGCGCACAATTTCCCGAAAATAAAACCCCGATAATCTGGACTGGGTCTGCCATATCTGATAGACAAAAATCAAGCTGTAAACTCTGATATCCCCCTGTTTGCACAAAAATCATCTGTCTGATTTGCGAATATGAATTTAAACCATGAGTCAGATAGGAGAATCGGTTGGTCAAATTTTAGGGTGCAACAGCAGTGAGCACTACTCCGATTCAAAATTTACCGTATCCTCATTCCCCATCTAAGAGAGAAAATGAACGGCATTACGCCCGGTTCATGGATATTTTCAAACAATTGCAAATCAACATTCCGTTCGCCGAAGCTTTGGAACAAATGCCAAAGTATGCCAAATTCATGAAGGACATACTTACGAAAAAGCGGAGGTACACGGAGCCGGAAACAATAGTACTAGATGCAAGTTGTAGCGCCATCATCCAACGTACTCTACCAATAAAGGAAGTTGATCCGGGGAGAGTCACATTGCCGGTTACCATTGGTGACTTTTATGTGGGAAAAGGATTAATTGATTTGGGGTCAAGCATCAATCTTATTCCTTTGTCTATTGTGAAAAAGCTTGGCAACATTGAGATTAAAGCCATCCGAATGACGTTACAACTAGCCGATAAGTCCACTACTCATCCTCATGGAGTAGCTCAAGACGTGTTGGTAAAAGTGGACAAGTTCTTTTTTCCGGTGGATTTTATTTTGATCGATATGGAGGAAGATGATGATGCGCCTTTGATTCTTGGAAGGCATTTCATGAAAACCGTTCGGATGATGATTGATGTAGATGACGGTTTGATGAAAGTGAGAGTACAAAACGAAGAGGTCACTTTTGACCTTTTTGAAGCAATGAAGCATTCAAAGGACAAGCATGATAGTTTCCGAGTTGACGTAATTGAGGAAGCAACCGATGAAGTTGCAAAGCATGTTCACAACATCACTCCTATTGAGCTAGCCCTTAATGACTCCTTTCAAGTGTTCACTCTTGAAGAAGAGGAAGCTCTAGATGAATGTTTGAGAGAGCTTGATAGTCTTAAGGATTTGCACCCATGGGAAGTGGAGGAAGAAGTCTTAAAAAAAGAGGACAAGGATGAAAAGCCAATCATTGAATTGAAGGACCTACCAAGTAATTTGAAATATGCATTTTTAGATGAAACCAAGGAGAAGCCGGTTATCATTAGCAACCTCTTATCAAAACATGAAGAAACTCTCTTAATTGATGTGTTGAAGAAAAATCAAGAAGCAATGGGATGGACTCTTTCCGATCTAAAAGGAATTAGTCCTTCTTATTGTATGCACAAAATTTTAATGGAGGAGGATTTCAAGCCGGTAGCTCAACCGCAACGCCGTTTGAATACTACAATGAAGGAGGTTGTTAGGAAAGAAGTTGTAAAGCTTTTGGATGCGGGAATGATCTACCCGATCTCGGATAGTCCTTGGGTGAGTCCGGTACATGTGGTTCCTAAGAAGGGAGGCATTACCGTAATCCGCAACGAGAAAAATGAGTTGATTCCCACAAAGATAGCAACGGGGTGGAGGATGTGCATAGACTATAGGCAGTTAAATACCGCAACTAGAAAAGACCACTTCCCACTTCCGTTCATGGACCAAATGCTAGAGAGACTCTCGGGACAAGAATTCTATTGTTTTCTAGATGGCTATTCCGGATACAACCAAATTGCGGTTGACCCGGCCGATCACGAGAAGACCGCATTCACATGTCCATTTGGAATCTTCGCCTACCGCAAAATGCCATTTGGATTGTGTAATGCGCCGGCAACTTTCCAAAGATGCATGCAAGCCATTTTTGCCGATCTTATAGAGAAGACAATGGAAGTTTTTATGGATGACTTTTCGGTGTTTGGGGGATCATTCGGTTTATGCTTGGAAAATTTGAAAACTGTCCTTGAAAGGTGCGTGAAGACCAATCTAGTGCTAAATTGGGAGAAGTGCCACTTTATGGTTACGGAGGGGATTGTTCTCGGCCACAAAGTCTCGTCAAAAGGACTAGAAGTGGATCGTGCAAAGGTAGATGTGATAGAGAAATTGCCTCCTCCATATAACTTAAAGGGAATCAGAAGCTTTCTAGGGCATGCCGGTTTCTACCGGCGATTCATCAAAGACTTTTCAAAGGTGGCTAGACCTTTGAGCAATTTGCTCGCCAAAGACCAGGTATTTCTCCTTACTGATGAATGTTTAGAAGCCTTTGAGATATTGAAAAAAAAGTTAGTCACCGCTCCAATCATAGTCGCTCCAAACTGGAATTTCAATTTTGAACTGATGTGTGACGCTAGCGACTATGCTATCGGAGCGGTGCTTGGCCAACGGAAAGAAAAAGAATTTCATACCATACACTATGCGAGCAAAGTTCTTAATGAGGCTCAAGTTAATTACGCCACAACAGAAACGAATTGCTCGCAATAGTGTATGCTCTCGAAAAATTTCGGTCATATCTCATTGGCTCGAAAGTTAATGTTTACACTGATCATGCGGCGATCAAATTTCTGCTAACCAAGCCGGATTCTAAGCAAAGGCTTATCTGGTGGATCCTTTTATTGCAAGAATTCGATGTTGAAATTAAAGACAAAAAAGGATCCGAAAATGTGGTAGCAGACCATTTGTCTCGCCTTGTCAACACTGAGGTGACTACCTTAGAACAGGACATCCGAGAAGAGTTTCCTGACGAAAAACTTTTTAAAGTGCAAGTGAGACCGTGGTTTGTGGATTTCGCAAACCACAAGGCGAGTGGTTTCGTGCCGCTCGACCTAACTCCCAACCAAAAAAGGAAATTCTTATCGGATGCCAAGTACTATGTGTGGGATGATCCATACCTGTTTAAGCTGGGAGGTGATAATTTGTTGAGGCGATGTGTTACGGGTGATGAGGCCCAAAGTATCCTATGGCACTGTCACAATTCGCCTTATGGCGGGCATTTTAATGGGGCAAGAACGACGAATAAAGTCCTTCAATCGGGATTCTATTGGCCTTCTATTTTTAAAGATGCAAATGCCCATGCGCAAAATTGTGATAGTTGCCAAAGGATAGGTGGTATTGGAAAGAGAGATGAGATGCCTCTTCAAAATATTCAAGAGGTGGAGTTGTTTGATTGCTGGGGCATTGACTTTGTCGGACCATTCCCACCATCTTTCGGAAATGAATACTTATTGGTGGCTGTTGATTATGTGTCTAAGTGGGTTGAGGCGATTGCCTCACCGAGAGCGGATGCTAAGACGGTAATAAGTTTTTTAAAAAGAAATATTTTTTCCCGTTTTGGTACCCCTCGAGTGTTGATAAGTGACGGAGGATCACACTTTTGCAATGCACCGTTAGAAAAAGTCTTACAACATTACGGTGTAACGCATAAGGTGACAACTCCGTATCACCCACAGGCTAATGGTCAAGCCGAGGTCTCGAATAGAGAGATAAAAAAAATTCTGGAAAAAACTGTATCTAACTCTAGGAAGGATTGGTCACAAAAATTGGATGAAGCTTTGTGGGCGTACCGCATGGCCTATAAAGCTCCAATTGGGCTAACTCCATTTCAATTGGTTTTTGGTAAAACCTGTCATTTACCGGTTGAAATGGAGCACAAGGCCTTGTGGGCTTTAAAATTTTTAAATTTTGATCAAGAGCTGGCCGGTGATAAAAGGAAAGTGCAACTTCTTGAGCTGGAAGAGATGCGCAATGCCGCATACCACTCAAGTTGGTTGTACAAAGAAAAGGTGAAAGAGTACCACGACAAAAAGCTCCGCAAGAAAGAATTCGCATCCGGGCAGCTTGTGCTGTTGTTTAATTCCAGGTTGAGGCTTTTCCCTGGAAAATTGAAATCTAAGTGGTCCGGACCTTTCCGAGTCAAAGAAGTCAAATCTTTCGGAGCGGTGGTAATTGAGGATTTGGAAAAGAAAGACAGTTGGACTGTAAATGGTCAGCGCCTCAAGATATATCTCGGCGGTCAGGTGAACCGAGACAGCTGTGCGTATCTTCTTGATGGTCTGTTGTGAGCATCATGGACCGTCGAGCTTATCCGACGTTAAACAAGCGCTTGTTGAGAGGCACCTCAACATTGTAAGTATTTACCCTTTTTTATGTTATTTTATGCATTTTTGGAAAGTGTTGGAAGTGGACTAGTGAAGTGGGCAATGCAGTGGAACTAAGCAAAACCTGTCATGTTCGCTAGCGTTCGCCTGGCGAATGAAGGCGAGTATTCGCCTAGCGAGCCTTAGCGAGCTTTCGCTGGCATTCGCCTGGCGAATATGCGGTATCAGAAAAAAAATATAAAGGGCCACCTGGGCCCAAAAACCGTTTCACCCTTTCATTGCATCAGAAACCCTAAACGGTTTTCTTCTGCCTCACTCTCACAATCCCTTCCAACCTTCTTTCAATCCTTTGCTGCAGATTCATCACTAGCAATCAAAAAGGTAAGTGTTCTTGTTTCCCTTTTTCAATTTGTAATTTGTTAGGTCTTGTTCTTGTACTTCTAGGCAAATATATTGTTGTTCCAAATTTGTTTAGGATTCAAACTTCTGCATTGGGAAATTAGTGATTGCATGTTAAACCCTTTTCGATTTTCTGTGGAAATTTGCCATTGCATGTCAAAATTACATCTGGTAATGAGATGGTGGTAGAACATCATTGTTTTAAAGAATAAAACCATTGCAGAAGTTCAGGTTGTGTGTGCATTTTCGCACCTTCGCTGGCATTCGCCTGGCGAAGGGAAGCGAAGCTTCGCCAGGATTCGCCCGGCGAACCTAGGCGAACGCTGCAGTATGTTTTCTTTTCTTACTGTGATTTGTTTTATTTCGTTTAACATGTTTGTTTGATGTGTTGTTGGTTGTTTTGTTGTATTGTGTTTGCAGAATGGGACCTAGAATGACCAACCCTCTAAAAAGGAAGGCCACCACCTCTCGCACGGTTCCGATCCGTTTCGATCAGGACCGTTTCAGAGGAGCCACGCACGCTGCCCGTTACGAAGCTCTTGAGAAGCGGAACATTGTCCCTGAAAAAAGGTTTAATCTGAGTGACACTGGCGACTACCGCACCATTAAGGCTCTCTTCGCGGCAAAGAGGTGGCACCGGGTGATGACACCACTTGACGGCTACAACGCCGAGATAGTGCGGGAGTTTTATGCAAATGCCCTCCCGGATGATGGTGAAGTTTTCAGTTGGACCTCAATGGTCCGAGGCGTTATGGTAAGATTCGATCGACGATCGATTAATGCTGCTTTGGGTGACCCTCTGACATTGACAGGTAGCCAGATTGATGACTACCACCGGGACCTTAACAAGCATCGTGATCAAGAGGCCATGACCAGAGACCTATTAGTGGAAGGCCGCGAGCCAGTGCGCAATTCATCTGGGGTTGTTGTCAGATATCTGAGAGCTGACATGAAACCATTGGTACAGCTGATCTTATTGTTTGTGCTGACAAATGTTGTACCAAGGTCCCACCATAGCTCGGTGCCCGTGCCTATTGCAAACCTTATCCATTCCATTCTGCTGAACGTTCAGATCGACATTGCCCGCATCATTGCGGATGAATTACGGGCTGTTGTGCTTAGTGGACGGGGCGGGATAGCGGCTCGCAAAAATGCCCCGCTAGCTTTTCCTTGTCTGATCATGTCTTTATGTGCTGAAGCTAGGGTAGACATTCCTCAGAGAAGACAGGTTACTATCCCAGCCGCGATCGACGACAAATATGTGGATAAGTTCTGTAGAGTCAAGCCCGTAGCTGGTGCGAGTTCTGGTGCCGATACTACTGCTGGTGGGCAGGCCAGTGGTCCTGCCGCTTCTGATCAGGCATATTCTTCTTTTAGCCCTTTCCATCAGGAAGTCTGCAACTATAACTGGGATTGGATGGCCGCTCAGCAGCGAGCCATGTGTGATATTCATGACTCGATGCAGATGTTGCAGCTTCAGATTCGCGACCCCGCCGACACCCACTCTATGATGACAAGGGAGCAATTCCTTGCACACGCTGGATGGCCTGTGAACAGGCCTAGTTTTGGTGGGGGGGATGGTGATGCTGATGATGATGCTGATGATGATGATGATGATGCTGGGGATGATGATGATGATGAGAATGAGAATGATGATGACGGTGGAGATGAGTATGATTTGTCTGAGGAGGATTGATTGCTCGTTTGTTTCGTTGATTCACTTTGAGCTACAAAGTGAAGTTTCCTTTTTTATGTTATAGTTCATTCGGTTATTTTGCAGTGTACTTTGTTTGTTATGATGTTGTTGTACTTGTACCTTTCATGGTACTTCCGACAGTATTGGTGTTCAGTTTTTTTTTATGGTTATGCATTTTATTTTTAGTTAATTGGTTTGAGTTTTTAATTATTTAATCTTTGATATTAAGTTTTCAGTTTTAGTTTAATGTTGTGCATGAATTCCCTCAAGTGGGACGGCGATGATAGTATCGTTACCACAAAGGTGTTAACAAGGCATTTAGTGACTTTATTCTAGAAAATGTTGAGGAACTTTTTAGTTTAGGAACAACTCTTGAAACTTTGTTTCGTTTTGCAACTTTATTAATTGACATGTCATTTAGGTCCTTTACCACAAATGTAAGAAGCTTCTTGTTCTATGTACAAATGCTATGGATGAATGGTGAATTTTTTGTATACTTTTAATTCATACTTTGTCTTTTGTTTCGTATAATTTTGTGGAAGTTCTTGAGAGGATCAAGGCACTTGTTTCTGTTGAGCACAACCAGTTCTAAATTCAAATATGCCTGTGAGTTGTGAGCATTCGTAAACCATTTTGAGCCTAAACAGTTGAATCCTTGCTTAAAAAGCAAGAGTTCAAAAATCTTGTTCTTAAAACCTTGGAGATTTTGATTCATTGTTCTTTTGCTAAAAAAAAAAGTAAGAGCATTCACTTAGGGGAAGAGAACAGACAAGTTGGGGAGAATGAAAGTAAGGTGGTCAAGTTTTCACAACTATTGAGAAACTAAGCAAGCATTGAAAAGAAAATATAAAAAAAAAACACTCGTTTTTGCGATTACAGTGTAGAAAAAAAAATAAATAAATATATATATGAAAATATTTGCTTGTTTGGTAGAAAAATATTGAAAAACAAAGTTAGTTGTGAAATATGAGTTGTGAAGGGTTTCAAATGAGGAACTTGTTAAACAAGTTGAAGATGTGTAAATAAGTGTAGAGTGAATGTCTCTCCTACATCGGAAATTTCGTTCAATGGCTTTAGATATGTCCCTTGTTTGTTAACCAGGCCAAGCTATAACCTTTGAAGACCTTTGTGATCTTGAACTTCCATAATTTTGTGGTGAATATGTAGATATTTTATGAATTATGTAGTATTGCATTGTCCATCATTGGAGTGAATTTTTGTCCCACGCTTGCACGTGTTTTTGCTTCAATCCTTTTTCGAAGTGGAGTGTTAGAATGACTTGTCATGAGATTTAGTTGTTGCTTGAAGCATTGTTTAAAATTTGTTCTTAGAATTTAGTTCTTAAACATTATCTATTGTGGAATTATGTAATATTTTGTGACCTTGTTGCACATATTGTGTATTTGAGCCATATAGTTTCACTTGAGTTGAATTGGTCTTGAGCAAATCCTCATTTTGTTTTGAGAGGCATACTTTGCTTGAGGGCACGCAAATAGGTAGTTGGGGAGAGTTGTTAGATCCCATTTAGATTAGATATTTGGTTTCTTTTTGGTAGTATTTTCACTCAATTTTATCTAATAATGTTTGATTTCGTAGTTGAATTGGTTTAGTTTGATTTTATGCGATCCAAGCGAAGAATGTTTGTAATATTGCTGTTAGTGTGCAGGGTTGACACTATTAAGAGCACTTGGGATCAAGGCAAAGCAGTTGGGAGATGTTGCAAATCAAGACATTCGCCTGGCGAGCCACAGCGAGTGCCAGCGAATATTCGCCAGGCGAGTGCAGGCGAACTGGGGCGAATAAATCAGATTTAACTCCCAGACCCAAAGGATAGGAAGTTCGCCAGGCGAAGGTTCCAGCGAAGCTTCGCTACCATTCGCCTGGCGAAGGTGCTGGCGAAGAAGTGGTAGCTTTCCTCATGCAGATTCCAGTAGCAAAACCACCCAAAGTTCGCCTGGCGAGTGAAGCCAGCGAATGTTCGCCCGGCGAGTGTTTATTCGCCTGGCGAATGCACGATTCCTAAGGGCGGTTTGCTGATCAAAGGCACTTTGAAGTGCCATGTTAAGTTGGTTCGCCGGGCGAATGAATGCCTTCTCCAGGCGAATGTGCGCAGACAACACATCATTTTTACTTTATTTGTTGCTCTATTTAGCCCATACTTGGAACTTAAAAGTGGATCATCTTGAAAAATCAAAAGGAAGACATTATTGGATAGCTCTAGAACCCTAAATACTTGAGTTCTTCTTCATCTTTACTATTTTTGTAATCAAGAGAAGTGGAAGCACATCCTTCATTGTTTCTTCAAAGTGGATGTTCTTCATCTTCTCCTTTCTTCTTGTTAAAGCTACCATGAAAATGTGTAGCTAAACTCATCTTTTGTCAAGGTTAGATGTAGGTGATTATTAAACTTTGTATGTGTATGGATGATCCTCATTTGTAAACTCTTGGATGATTAATATATGGTGAAAACTTTGTTTCATTTACAATCTTTTGTGTTGGTTGATGATTGAGAAATATTTTCCAACTCTAGACCTAGGTTTTCATCCTTCTCTTTTCTTGAGCTAGAGATAGTCTTGAAATGTTTTGTTCACTTATAATGTTGAACTTTAAAGTTGTCATTTGATAGATTGTGTGAGAGATCAACAATGGATCAAAATGGTAAATCTCACAATATGAGTTAGAGATAATCATATTGAGAGGATGTTGTGGATGTATTGATCATTAAAAGGAGTTTGTTAAATGTTGATTGGAAATATGCATGCAAAGTGATTACCGAACCCTAACTTTGGCAATATTTATTAAAACCGTTCAAATCATTATTTTACCGCATTTATTACTCACATGCAAAAGTTACCATTGTTTTAAAACCAAACACTTTGTTACTACAAAGTTACGAATTTAACAACTGTAGAAAAGCTGCGAAATTTCATATTCCCTGTGGAGACGATAACAAAAACCCGACACTTTACCACTGTTTTAACATGCACCTAGAATTAGTTGTGGGAGATAGTGGGCGCGTGCATGCCTTGCATGTACTAGTGTCCCACAAAATCCATGCTCAGACGAGGTTCTTCTGGTTGACTTCTTTTTCAACCCTTTGGGTTGAGGGGGTTGTTTGTTAGTTGGATTGTCGACTCTGGGGACCGATCAATTGGAAGGTGGCTAAGTGAGTCCTCTTCAGGACATGATGATGCCACACCTTCTGGGTATCGTATCATCCGAATTGAAAGTCTGTGACGCCAACGATCGCATAGGATGCCGTACCTTGTGTCAGTTTATAGAACACCTACCTGTGAGAGGGATTGGGACATGCAGGAAACTTGACCCCCAGACTACCCAGTTTTCTTAATATTGGATCAGTATGTGTGGTTACTTGGGGTTCTTCATCAGGACAGTGTTATAGGTCTGTTGAGACCAGGTTGGAGCTTTGTTATAGGTCTGTTGAGATCAGAGTGGAGCATTGTTATGGGTCTGTTGAGACCAGGGTTGAGCAGTATTGTGGGTCTGTTGAGAGATATATTGTGGATGGATCTCTTCAGCAATATATCACTTGATCCCTGTTGCATGTTTGCATATTGCATTGTTGCATACTCATTTTGCATGTCATTAACGTGTGTCTGTGCTGCAGGTGCATTTCATACCCTCTGATTCTAGTTGCCCGGATTTCTGTCTGCTACTATTATGGATACTTTAAAGAAGACTGTGGCATACAAGTTGCCTACTCCAGATGTTACTTCTTTGCTTGGGTTGATGTCTTTAGCTGATGATGATGTGAAGAGAAGCTTCAGGAAGAGTTATGGGAAACTGCTTAGGTTGGTTTGCAAACCATCCACGTATGAGCTGAGCGGATTGTACACGCTTATGCAGTTTTATGATCCCCCGCTGAGGTGTTTTACTTTCCCTGACTTCATTCTGGCTCCGACCATGGAGGAATATGCTGAGATCTTGGAGTTGACCATTCAGAACAGGGTACCCTTCATTCATATGGGTGCTGAGCCCAAGCTGGAGGATTTGGCTGTTGCTTTGCATTTAGACTCCTCAGGGTTGCTGTTAACCTCGTGGAATGGAGTTCCTGGTTTCTTTCTTAAGTTCTTAGTTGGGAAAGCACAAGAGTATGCCAAGAGTGGCTGTTGGATTATGTTTAATGCTATCCTTGCTTTGTGTATATATGGCATTGTACTGTTCCCTAGCATGCCTGACTTCGTTGATTTGGATGCATTCCATATATTTGCTTCAGGCAATCTTGTGCCTACACTGATTGGAGACTTCTATCACTCTCTGCATTATAAGAACGAGAATAGGAGGGGCAAGAACGTCTCTTGTTGTGTGCCTCTGTTGTATATGTGGTTTGATAGTCACTTGCCCAAGAAGGGTATCTTTGCTGAGTCTGCAGCTACGGTGGAATGGTCTGAGCGTCTGATGGGGCTTTCTTCAGAAGATGTTGTCTAGTTTGATAGGGATTTAATGGGATCTGAGATTATCTACAGCTGCACAGGATATCCTAACGTTCCTCTGATTGGGAGGAAAGGGTGCGTTAACTACAATCCGTCATTGTTGATCAGGAAATTCGGTTATGCTTTGAAAAGCCCGCCAAGAGAGGAGGAAGTGCAAGAATCTCTGTACTTCACAGGTGGTTTGAAGGGAGAATTGTTATCCAAGCTTCAGCATGCTTGGAATAATATCAACAAAAGGGGTAAGCCGTTGTTGGGTAAGAATGATTGTCAAGCCTATGCTCCGTACAAGGTCTTGATCCGAGACAGGGCAAAGCACGCGCTGATGTCGTTTCCTGCAGTATTACATCCTACTCCCCTCGTGGTTGAGGAGCCAACTACTATGTCTATGGAGAGATATGAGCAGGTTGTGAAGGAGAAAGAAGAGCTGATGAAAGCCAACGAGAAGTTGGAAGAAGAACTAGTGCAACTCAGGAACAAAAGGAATGAAGTCGTATATTCCTTCAAGCAGCAAACAAAGCTGGTGAACCAGTTAGGGGCAGAACTGACTGAACAACGAAAGAAGCGTGAACGTTTGGGGATAGATTTCAAGAGCTCTCACGACATGCTGGAGTCCAAGAAGAAAGCACTTGATGTAGCCTACCGGGAGATCTCCACATTCAACAAAACCTGGAATGCCACACTGACCAGTAATAAAGAAAGAGAAGACAAACTGAAGCTGCAGATCTCTGAACTGGAAGATCAGTTGAAAGCTAGCCAGAAAAAGTTTGAAGAAGAGGTTATGCGGAGATACGACGTTCAGAATTCGTTGAACAAAGTTATCAAGCGCAAGAAAGAGTCTGCATCCCAGAAGCGAAAGCTGGAGGAGTGCTTTGGAGAAGGTGTTTGGGAGGAATCCATTGGGGATCTCCAGCGTGTTATCAGGCAGAGAGACTCGCTCGTTGAAGGGTTGCTTTCCCAACCGGATCATCCCAAGACTAAGAGATTGTTAGAGGATTATCGGACATATGGTCGCATTTGATTACCTTATGCACTGTTGTATATGCTTTATTTGCATTGTGATGGCCATCACCAGGATTGTTGGTTGAGGTCATGCCTTCTTGTTATTGTACACTCAGTGATATTGTATTTCTGCCTTGTTGGGCTCTTTTCAGCAATATATGAGGAACTTTATCCCCATGAATGGATTCCAGCTTCTTATCATTGTCACTACACTAGCACTTTGGCACTAGAATCAGGGGTTGATCTCCCTAACGCACCGACACGTACTGCATCTGCATATTCATTTTGCATTGCCCGTTACTTGTTGAATATGTATCTTATTTCATGTATCTCACAGGTTTTTTCAGGATTGACGACCAAAGAATCCACCGCTACTCAACCAGAAACAACTGCAAGAAGATAATGGATCAAGTTCAAGTCGAGATGCAGGAAATCCGTGAGAAGTTGACTCTGTTCATGCAAGCTATGGAGAGTATGGCCAAGGGCCAGGAGAATCTTCAGACTTTGGTGCAACAGCTGCTGACGCGGGCAAACGGAAATGGCAATACGGACCACATTTCTGTTGGAACTCCTCATCGGGAGGATGAGATACCGGCAGTTGTTACTCCACCTGTTGTGACTGTCAATGGAAACGCTGGTACTGGTGCAGGTGCTGGCGCTGGTAATGGCAATATTGGAAATGGTGGTGATGGGCATGTTGGCTTTGGAAACAATGGGTATGGCAATGTCAATCAGGATGGGAACTTCGGGTTCAACAATCAAGGCTTCGGTAATGACGGTTACGGCAACAATCAGGGGTATGCCTACGGTAATGGTGGATTCGGTAATGTGAACAGCGCTGGAGCATTTCCTTTCAACAATGGTTTGGGACCTGCTGGGATCAGTCAAGGGTTCGGCAACCGAGGACAGGGTCCTGTGTTCAATCAGCAAGGATTTGGCGGTAACATGGGTTACGATGGGTATGGCAATGACTAGAAGGTGGATCAACAGGAGGACGCTTTTTCAGGAAGAGGTATGGGACCTGAAGGCCCTATTGACCCTGTTCAGAGGATCAGAATGCTAGAAGAACAGATGAAAGGGGTGGTTGATCAGAACTCCGCTGGGTTAGACATGACTACTATGGGGTTGGTACCAGGGCTGAGGGTGCCATTAAAATTCAAGGCTCCAACATTCGACAAATACAAAGGGGATACCTGCCCAAAGGTCCATGTACGTTCTTATTATAGAAGGATGTCTGCATATTCCAATGATGAAAGGATGCTCATGCATTTCTTTCAAGACAGCTTATCGGGACCATCTTTGGAATGGTACATGGGACTGGAGCCCACTCAGATTAGAAGCTGGAAGTAGCTGGCTGATGCTTTCGTTATGCATTACAAATATAATAGTGATTTGGCGCCAAACAGAGTTCAGTTGCAGAGTCTGTCACAGAAAAGCGGTGAAAGCTTCAAAGAGTACGCGCAGCGGTGGCGCGATATGGCGGCTCGGGTGCACCCTCCTTTAGTTGAAAGGGAGATGAATGACATGTTTGTGGGGACATTTACAGGATTGTACTATGACAAGTTACTCAATGTTTCGATGGGTAGCTTCTCCGATATGATCCTTATGGGAGAAAGGTTCGAGAATGGAATTAAAATTGGGAAGATTCAGGCAGGTGAATCTACTTCAGCTGGGGGCGCGAGAAAAGCGTTCGGCGGAAGACGACAAGGTGATGCAAGCGCTGTATTCGGTGGCAGAGGCCGAGGCAGAAGTAGAAATCAGCATAGTCAACCTCAACAAATAGCCAGTGTTACTATTCCAATTCCTCAACAACAATAACACCAGCAGCAACCGCCGCAGCAGCAACAAAGGCAGAATCAGGGTCAGAGAAGGTTTCAGAATGCAAAGCCGAAGAGCGTATTTGATAAGCCTCCGTCGACATATGCAGAGCTTCTTCAGACACTGCTAGGGTTGAAGCTGGTTGAGAAAAGAACTTTAGAACCGCCTCCAGGACCGGTACTTCCTTATGTGTACGACGCTAATAAGCACTGCGAATTCCATTCCGAGGCGCCCGGACATGATGTAGAATCTTGTCATGCTTTCAAGCATAAAGTTCAAGACTTTTTGGACAGTAAAGCCATCAATTTTGGTCAAACTGGGCCTAATATCGTACAACAGCCTATGCCTAATCATGGGGCAAACGCTATCTTGACAGAAGAAAATTTGAACTTGGTGATGGATGTTCACGAACTGAAGACACCATTGAGTGAGGTGAAAAGCAGGTTGCTCAGAGGGGGAGTATTCCCTGGTTGTGATGAATACTGTTTAGAGTGTTGGACCCAACCCGAGGGTTGTACTGATTTGAAGCAGGGCATTCAGGCCATGATCGACACAGGGACCTTGCAATTTGATAGACTTGCGGTTGAGAAGCATGTGGAGGCATTATGTGATAAGCAGAATGATATTGCAATGGTGACGATCCCGAGAAAGACTATAACGATAACGGCGCCCGCCAAGCGGCCAACTATTACAATTACCAAAGCAGGGTTTGTTCCCTTTGAGAGTACGAAAGTTGTCCCGTGGACATATGGATTAGAAGCGTATTGCAACAGTGAAAAGATTGTGGTGAATAGCCAGCCAGCTGGGGCTGTTGATAATGTTGTTGGAACGGGGGGCATGACCCGTAGCGGAAGGATCTTCACCTTACCTGAAATAGAAGCAGAGAGGTTGGCCAAAGGCAAAGCCAAATTAAATGAAAGCGGGCCTACTCAGTCAAAAGAAAAGGATACGTCGCTCAAAGAAGTAGAGGAGTTCATGAGACTGATTCGTAAAAGCGACTACAAAATTGTTGAACACCTACAGCAGACGCCATCAAAGATTTCTATCTTGTCGTTGTTGTTATGTTCCGAAGCCCACAGGAACGCCTTGCTGAAGATACTGGATACGTCATTCGTACCCCAAGAAGTTTCTGTAAATCAGTTAGAGGGGGTAATGGCACATGTCAATGCTGGACATAGCCTGGGTTTCACAGATTTTGACCTAACACCCAGGGGTCGAGAGCACAACATGACTTTGCATATATCAGTGGAATGTCGGGGCACTGTAATGTCGCGTGTATTGGTGGATACTGGATCATCGTTGAATGTACTGCCAAAGAAAGCCATGATGAAATTGGACGTACGGGGAATTATCTGCACGCCCAATGATTTGGTTGTGAGGGCGTTTGACGGGACAAAAAGATCAGTGTTTGGGTCAATAACATTACCGCTTCAGGTGGGGCCAGAAATTTTTGATACCGAGTTCTACATCATGGATATCCATTCAGCTTATAGCTATCTTCTTGGGCGCCCATGGATCCACGCTGCAGGGGCCGTAACGTCCACATTGCATCAGAAGCTGAAGTATATGGTGGGTGATAGTGTTGTTACCGTTTGCGGGGAGGAGGATATTTTGGTCAGTCACCTATCATCATTCAGATATGTGGAGGTCGACGGAGAAATACACGAGACACCTTGTCAAGCTTTCGAAGGGTTGCGGATTAAAGACAAAGCTCAGGGTTCCAGCAAAATATCAGATGTGGCAGTGCCATCCTACAAAGAGGCTCAGGCTTTAGTGCAGACTGGTGAGACTAAAGGCTGGGGGCAGGTACTGGAGATTCCCGTGAAGAACGACAAGTTTGGGCTAGGGTACCGGCCGACGTCGTCAGCATCATCTTCAGGAGCGCCCAGGTTCAAGGGACCGGTCACGATTACGCCAAGCGGGGTGTTCTTTGAGACTATCAACGCTACTTCTGATGCCGAAGACGGAGATAGCGACTGCGATATGGACGTGTGGATCAAGCCAAGCGTGCCAGGACAAAGTCTCTGCAACTGGTCCATCCGGGAAACTGTCCCGGTGACTTTTAAACAGTAATAATTTATTTTATCAATTGTTGAATAAACCTATGTCCTACCCAGGGCATAGTAATTTTACCTTAGGACTACTTGATTATGTGTATTGCACTGTTTTAATCATGAAATAAAGGCGTTTTTCATATTCAAATATTGTGATCCCAGTCTTTCTTGTTTTTTACTTTAACAATTAATGGCAACGTGGTTATTTGCTTTGTTTGCGTGTTGAAGCGTTTGACCATTTCCTTTGCAGGACTAATATTTCAGATGACATCTCCTACGAACCGCCTAAGACTCGTTTCGACTTCGAGCACCCGGTATTCCAAGCAGAGGAAGAGACTGTTGAGGATAGCGACCTGCCAGAGGAGCTGACTCTTTTGTTGAAACAGGAAGAGAGAATCATTCTGCCTCATCAGGAGGAAATTGAGATTATCAACTTGGGGTCGGAAGAAGTTGTGAGAAATATCCGTATAGGGGCTGCGCTGCAGAGCAACGTCAAGCAAAGGCTGATTGAGATACTGCGAGAGTATAGTGATATATTTGCTTGGTCATACGAGGATATGCCGGGGTTGGATACGGACATGGTTGTGCACCGTCTGCTGTTGCGAGAGGAATGTCCGCCTGTTAAACAGAAACTCAGAAGAACCAGACCAGACATGGCTGTGAAAATCAAAGAGGAAGTGCAAAAACAGTGGGATGCTGGTTTCCTAGCCGTTACAACTTATCCGTCATGGGTCGCTAATATAGTACCAATGCCGAAGAAAGACGGTAAAGTGCGAATGTGTGTAGATTACCGTGATTTGAATAGGGCGAGCCCGAAAGACGACTTTCCACTTCCTCACATTGATGTGCTGGTTGACAACACTGCTCAGTTCTCCGTATTCTCCTTCATGGACGGCTTCTCAGGCTATAATCAGATCAAAATGGTGTCGGAAGACATGGAGAAGACTACCTTCATTACTCCCTGGGGAACATTTTGCTACAAAGTGATGCCCTTCGGACTGAAGAACGTCGGGGCAACATATCAACGTGCTATGACGACTCTCTTTCATGACATGATGCACAAAGAGATCGAGGTTTATGTTGATGATATGATTGCCAAATCCCAGACGGAGGAAGAACATTTGGTTAATCTGCTGAAACTGTTCAAAAGACTTAGGAAGTTCAGGTTGAGACTGAACCCTAATAAGTGCACCTTCGGGGTGAGATCGGGTAAACTGCTGGGGTTTATTGTGAGCGAAAAGGGAATAGAGGTTGATCCTGCGAAGATAAAAGCAATACAAGAAATGCCGACGCCTAAAATAGAAAAAGAAGTGTGTGGGTTTTTAGGGAGGTTGAACTACATCGCTCGGTTCATATCTCACCTAACTGCGACATGCGAGCCGTTGTTCAAGTTGTTGAAAAAGGATCAGGTGTTGACCTGGAATGAAAATTGTCAAAAGGCGTTCGACAAGATAAAAGAATACTTGCAGGAACCTCCTGTTTTGATACCCCCCAGTGGCCGGGAGACCTTTGATTATGTATTTGACAGTCCTTGAGGAAAGTATGGGTTGTGTTCTCGGTCAACACGACGAGACCGTACGTAAAGAGCATGCGATATACTATTTGAGTAAGAAGTTCACAGACTGTGAGTCCAAATACTCAATGCTCGAGAAGACGTGTTGCGCGCTAGCCTGGGCCGCCAAACGTTTGAGGCAATACATGCTGAATCATACGACCCTGCTAATCTCAAAGATGGATCCAATCAAATACGTGTTTGAGAAGCAAGCACTCTCCGGAAGAATTGCCCGATGGCAGATGGTGTTAACAGAATACGATATCCAGTATGTCTCACAAAAGGCTATTAAAGGTAGCGTGCTGTCAGAGTACCTTGCGGAGCAACCTGTTGAGGACTATAAATCGATGAGGTTTGATTTTCCTGACGAGGATATCATGTACCTGAAAATGAAGGATTGTGAAGAACTGTTGCCGGACGAAGGACCAGAGTTGGGTTCCAAATGGCAGTTGATATTTGACGGAGCTGTTAATTCCTATGGTAGCGGAATAGGTGCAATTATCACCACTCCTCAGGGGTCGCACATCCCCTTTACTGCCTGATTGACCTTTCCGGTTACCAAGAATGAGGCTGAATATGAGGCTTGCATCATGGGTCTGGAAGAAGCTATTGATTTGCGAATCAAACATCTGGATGTCTACGGAGACTCAGCTCTAGTGGTGAACCAGATTAAAGGAGAATGGGAGACACGTCAGCCCAATTTAATACCATATATGAATTATGCAAGGAGATTGTTGCCTTTCTTTGACAAGGTGGAATTGCATCACGTGCCACGAGCAGAAAATTAAATGGCTGACGCCCTGGCGACATTGTCTTTAATTTAATGTATAAAGTTAACTTCTGAACGAGGCTCCCCGAATTGTTATCTCTCGGCTCGACAGTCCTGCCTTCATATTCGCCATTGACGAAGCTCCTGATGGTAAACCCTGGTACTTTGACATCCAGAATTTCCTGAAGAACAAGGAGTATCCGGCTGGGGCATCCAGTCGAGATCAGAAGACTCTCAGGAGATTGGCTGGAAATTTCTATCTGAATCCAGACGGTGTCCTATACAGAAGAAACCACGACTTGGTGTTGCTACGGTGTGTAGATGAGAAAGAGGCGAAGTTGCTCATGAAAGAGATACATGAGGTACATTTGGTACACATGCTGGCGGGCATGCTATGACAAGAAAACTGCTGCGGGCAGGTTATTATTGGCTGACTATGGAAACAGATTGTTTCAAGTTTGCAAAGAGGTGTCATAAATGCCAGATTTATGCGGACAAGATCCATGTGCCTCCAAGTCCTCTGAATGTGATGTCATCACCGTGGCCTTTCTCGATGTGGGGGATTGATATGATTGGCAAGATCGAGCCCACGGCATCAAACGGGCACCGGTTCATTTTGGTGGCAATTGATTACTTCACCAAATGGGTGGAAGCAGCGTCATATGCTAATGTGACCAAACAAGTGGTAGCCAGATTTATCAAACGAGATATTATCTGCAGATATGGAATCCCTGAGCGGATTATCATCGACAACAATTCAAATTTGAATAATAAAATGATGAAAGATCTGTGTCAGAATTTTAAGATTGAACATCACAACTCTTCTCCTTACCGGCCCAAGATGAATGGCACTGTTGAGGCGGCCAATAAGAACATAAAGAAGATTGTTCAGAAGATGGTTGTGACGTATAAGGACTGACACGAGATGCTACCTTTTGCTTTGCACGGTTATCGTACGACGATATGCACATCAACCGGGGCAACCCCTTTCTCATTGGTATACGGAATGGAGGCGGTGTTACCGTTGGAGGTCGAGATTCCTTCCCTGAGGGTTTTACGTGATGTCTAACTTGATGAGGCAGAATGGGTTAAAGATAGACTGAATCAGCTCAGTTTAATGGATGAGAAGAGACTGGCTTCTTTAGCCTACGGTCGGTTATATCAGAGTCGGATGAAGAAAGCTTACGACAAGAAGGTGTGCCTTCGAAGCTTTCAGACGGGAGATCTTGTTTTGAAAAAGATTCTCCCACCACAAACAGATCACAGGGGCAAGTGGACTCCCAATTACGAAGGTCCCTACGTTGTCAGAAAAGTCTTCTCTGGATGAGCCTTGTTACTATCCACCATGGATGGTGAAGACTTTACGTCTCATGTGAATTCGGACGCAGTTAAAAAATACTTTGCTTGAAAGTGACCCACAGGACAGTAAAAAGAGAGTCCAGGCAAAAATGGGGCATCCCGGCGAACCATAAAAAATGAATAAAAGGTTCGGGCAAAAGTTAGGGATAAAATTGAAAAGTACACCCGCGGAGTCGAAAACCTGAAAAGGGCGACTTCGGCAAAAAAGGGTATCCCGGTGAATTGAAAACCTGCAAAGGGCGGTTCACGCAAAAGTTAGGGATTGAAAAAGCAAATGACTGCGGTCCGGATTTGACACAGCATTGCTTAGTGGTTTGGGGGTACCTGGGGGCCGTCTATTCAAAAAAAATCTCTTCCGAAGATCGAGTACCGGGAAAGCGCAGAGTCAGGCGAGTCATAGGAGGATCAGCTCATGGTGTTTATCTGTACCACGTCGCTGACATGTATACAAATATTGTTTTGTATTTTATTTATGCTTCTTGTGCATATATGTATGTATGTGTGTGCGTAACTTCCTCTTTTCAGGAGTTGCATCCAGTGTACAAAACTTTGCCTATTCAGAGGCCCATTATCAATAAAACATGTTATTCAGTACTTGATGCTTGTTCTTTACTGTTTTGTTTGTGAAAGACGCCGATGTTTTTGATAAACTTGCACTTACATAATCTTGCTGGCCCTTGCCAATAATTGCTAAAACTTCGAATTGACTGAAGTAATGTCACAGATGATAACCCGGATAGATTCTGTTGTATATGCCTGTTTTGTCTCGTTTGTGTTTTGCAGGGTTCTTACCTTTGGAGCAAACAGTCAGGAATTGTATTCCCCAGCCAAGGTCGCTTGACGTAAGACCTGACTCCAGTTGATGTCATTTCCTCAGCTAGTCGCAGCTTATCCCCCGAGATTTGAAATGACGTTTATCCCTTCCCGAAGCAGGGAATTATTTTCCCCAAGAGAGTGTCCTCATGGAAAGCCGTCCATAGGATTAATCCCAGCAAGTCAAAATCAGTGTCCCCTGCAGAGGTTGCGCTCCTCAGTGAATCGAAGATGTGCACGTTCAATCTCCAGCATGGGAGATTCCCGCAATAGTTAACCAAGTGGTTGGTTTGAAAGATTTGTATCCGCAAAGGAGGGTGTTCTTGCTCCCCACAGGTCATCATGCCATTGACAGGATGTTGATCCTCAGCGGAGTCCGAGGTTCCGAGTTTGTAAACTGTGCCCAGACAGTGTGTTTTTCCTAGAAGTGTCGCTTCTTTCCCCAAATGAGTTGGTTCAGCAGCAGGGTGGTTTGTTCTTTCTTCCCAGTGGAAATTGGTGTTTAATCTCTCCCCGACAGAGATGGTTGTGTTTCTGGCGTTTATTTCGCCAGGATATTTTGTGATACTTGTTCTCCCCAGCGGAGTTGGCTTTATCCTCAGCGTTCAAGTTGTTGAGACATCATTATCAGAATGGCCCTGGCAGCTTGAGCTTGCATTTGCATTTGCATATATCGTCATATTTGCATCTACTCAAACGCGTAGCATTTCCGTGCCGTACGAAGCATTACGCCATTTTCAAACATACGCATTTTGAAACATAAATCAGGTTGGTTAACCTTTTGCTTTCAGGTGTATTTTTCTTAGCAGGAGTATGGAGTTCTGGCTCAGATCTATTTCCAGGTATTTGAGGTCTCGCCGTGAGATGTGTGATGATATGGTTCATCTCTCTTTTTTTTCCCCCACAGAGTTAATTGGTTGAGTTTCTCTTTGTCCCCGAGCAGAGTTATTTGCTTAAAATTTCTCTTGTTTTCCCCGCCAGAGTTACTTATTGGAGTTTCTCTTATCCGGCCAGCGGATTATTTTCTTCAAATTTGTTGTTACGTCAGCATCAAAGGGTTTCATGAATCAAAATCTCAGAAGCTTCCGCTGGTTATCGAAACAGGCGTCCGGCAGTTTGGTTTCCAAATATCCCCAGTAGGGTCCGCCTCAAAGTCGCTGTCACGTCAGTGCTAAAAGGTTTGTGGGTTGAGACCAATGGAGTTAGCTACTGTGGAGATAAGCAGAGAAACTGTATTCAGAGTATCTTCCCGTTGACAGAAGTACTTCCCCCAAAGTCACCAGAATTTTATTGCCTATGCTGATAGGAGTTCCTCGCGTTGACGAAATATGAGTCTTGACGTGGACAATTTATTCCTATATTGACGGGGTTTCTTCGTGTTGGTGAAGTATGAGTCCTAACATGGACAGATCTATTTCCTCGGGTTGACGAGGTGTGCTAGTCCTAACATGGACAGATTCGATTTCTCCATAGTGATGGCATGTGGAGTCCTGACGTGGACAAATTGATTACTTTTCGGGTTGACAAAATGGTGTCCTGACGTGGACCATTTATTTCTAGCAGATATCTTTCTTCGTGATGGTGAAATGTGCGTCCTGATGATCGTGACTTTCTATGTCTAATACAACTTAACTGCAAGTGCACAGTCTATCGCGTAGTAATAAAAGATATCGATCCCACATGGACTCGTAATCAAACTAGTGTTCTCGGTAGTTACTATGTTTAGCAAGATAGATAATGTTTAAGGGAATAATTTCTATCACTAAAGGGAACTAAAAACGTTACTTGAATTATCATTACGTAAATCGATATGCAATAATTATGTTCTTCGGGGATTTGACAAGTTACCAGTATATAAAACATTTTTTAGGATTTATTTAAGCAGAAAATAGTGATCTGAAGACTTTCGTCTCACGATGGTTATTGAAGCTAGTCATAATTCTAAGGGCCGAATATACGCTTTCGCTGTCCCATTCGGGGTTAAAACTACTTTTTGGAAATCTCTAAGTTCTAATCCATTTTAAAGTGCTTTTGCTGTTATTAAAACAAATGCCTAGTGTTTACTATCTGGTCTTACCGCAGCTGTCGCTTGTCGGTTCGTACCTTAATTAATTTCCCACTGTCGTGGCAAAACTACTTTTAAATAAGTTCTCGCTGACGCGACGAACGTTTATTCAGTAAATAAGTTTAAACACTCAGACCATAAACAACTTTTGAAAAAGAAAGTTTTAAACCGGTTATTGTCAAATCCCGTCTGAATTATTATTACATATCGATTACTCTGATTTAGCTAGACATGGATTTGGGAAAGGTAAAATATAAATAAAAACAGAAACTTAGAACATTCATATTATTGAGAATTAAAGTTACAATTAACGAAATAATGAAAAACCTGTAACGTATCCAATTGGCTTTTGGCCAAATCCCAACGATGTCGGCAGGATTATGTCTTCAAACCAATAGAGCGCACAAACGAATATTGTAGAAATGGAATACAGGAATAAGGAAAGGAAACAAAAACAGAAAGAGTGAAACTAAATTTTTGCTCTGGAAATAAATTTGGGCAGCACTTCGTTGTCTGAATGCGGCTCCTTTTCTCAGCTCCCCTCCTTCCCCTTTTATAGAGGTAAAATTCTAACGGTTGTAATTTTGAAGAAGGTGGACTTGGAGGCAGAAATATCAGGGAGTAGTGTTCCATTATTTGGGACTTGGAACTGGTATTTGCATGTTCAATTGAAGCTGTGCGTTTTTGCCTGCATGATGGTCGTCATGGTGTGTGACGGTCGTCACCCGTGTGACGGTCGTCATGGAGGTGTGACGGTCGTCACAGCAGCAAAATGTGCATTCTGCGTTTTTCATGTTGTTTTCATCTGGTTTTCGTCCATATTTCATCTATAATTGCTTCTTTTCTTCATATTGCTTTGTTTAGACATGATCATCAAATACCTGCAAAATATCAGACAAATAACATGGAAAGAACCCGAAATCAGATTGAAACCAGTCAAACATTAGTTGAATTATGCGTCAATATATATATATATATATACGATTTCGTGTTATCAAACTCCCCTAAGCTTTAATCTTTGCTTGTCCTCAAGTAAAACAGAAAGAATAAAGGTCGGCAAGCACGAGGCAGCTTCCTCATTCAGAGAGTTGGAAAAAACCGGGATTCTAAATAGGAACAAAACGAGTACGGTGACGACACTTGACTATAAGTCTTCGGAGGTCTCCTTTTTTTGTAAATCGGTCCCAATCATGCTACTGCATCTCGGTATCAAGGTTCTCGCGTCAAGTTTACCCTGTTTGTTCTAGCGCAATCACATTAAGCCCGTTGTCCATACACTTTCATGGCAAGTCAACTTGTTAGTGAATATGATCTCATTGTTGTTTTGATCTTTTCATTGCTCATAAGCTTATACTATTGATTTTTCAATGAGTTTTTGTACCGTTGGGCTAAATGCTCGGGTGAGGAGCACCTAACTTAGAGGGAACATGTCTCTATACTTGGGCTATATGGCTTTCTTTTCATGATTTTTCATCTTTTTGGAGATCATACACTTATTTGCATCGGTCGCTCGCTTAGAAATGTTTAGGATGGTGCTGACTGCTTGTATAAACTACTTGGGGCTAAGTTTGCGTAGAAACTTGAAACTTTGGTACACGTAGGTAGTGAAATCGACTCGCATAAACCGGAGGTCTATGGTGTCAGGACGGTACTGGTTTTGTTAGAATTTTCGTCTCGGAGTTTCAAAACTTGGTTTAAACTTGGGCGCATTCTCGTGATGCTTTTGCTTTTGAGGAACGAACGAAAATTTTTTTGTTTATGTCGAATAAAGTGGGGATGTTTGCGTAACGGAAGAAGATATATAAAAGAGCTTTTATTTGCTAAAACGTGAAAATGTTCGAATTGAAATTACGGAATTAAAAGTACAAGGGAATGGAAAATAAACGCTCCGCTCCCACACTATCTCAATCAGTGTCCCCACTGATTTGAAAGAATGCGAGAGGGAAATACAAGGGAAATGAAAATATAAGAAACTGAAAATATAGTAAACAAATAAGGAAAGAAATAACTAATCACGGCCTCTGCCTCGGTCACGTCCTCTGTCGCGTCCTCTACCTCTGGCTTGGTCGACTCGGGCCTCAAAGTTCAGTGCTCCGGTATGATAGACATAATCTCGGAGTCCTTCGAACTACAAGGTAAGATTCGCCAAGTTTTCAGTGAAGGTTTCCTGGCCAGTTTGGAGTTGTTGCATTTGGGTCCGATACCAAGCTTCGAACTGCTCTGCTCGCTGATTTTGTTGCTGCATCATAGCGAGTATCTGGGCCTACTGGTCGAGGGATCGGCGGATGTCTTCTTCAGAGTAGTCGGGCTCTGGACGATGGCGGCGGCGGCGGTAGGATGTGCCTTCAGAAGGAAGTGGTTGCGATGCCTCCGGTTGCTCAGTTCTGTCCAACTCATCTTGCATTTCGTCACCAGAACCCTGGGTGTGGGTCTGAGTTGGAGCAGTGGTAGCAGCAGGGGCATTGAGGTCAAAGAGCCAGTTGGCACGATCCTGTGGGTGCATCCGGGTGCGTGATGGCATGATGATACTTCTGACGGTTTTCCCACGCACGACCGGGTGGTACTTTCCATCGGCCCTGGAACGGATGAGGTGAGAGGCTCTGCAGTGGTCGGTGTCGAGGAATACCGAGGGAATGGCATGGAGATGCTGGAGGCGGTCACCGAGGTTCAGTCCGAGTGAAATGGAGGTGACAATCCCGCCAAAGTAAAATGGCTTAGAGCCACGGTTGCAGTTGGCCTAAATGTGGGCCAGGAGGAACGGAGCGGCGTTGATGAGCTCTGAATGGAACACACAGCGGAGAAAGAAGAGCTCTTTGGAGTTCACCTTATGGTTGCTATCCCTTGTGAAAATGGTGTTGCTCAGTGCTCGGTGGAAATACCGGATGGTCGGGTTGTGGATGTGTGTTGCATGCAGAGAATCGCAGCCGTCGGCATTGATTCCGGTCAACTGGTACCAAAGTGCAAAGGCTTCATGCTGAAACTGTTCGGTGATGCGGCGGTGAGCATTGTCACCGCAATGGAATTGTAGGATGTCGGCAATCTGGTTTTGGTTCAGTTGATAGTTCGTGCCGAACATACGGAAGCATGCGACGCCGGAGTGTTGGCTGAGGTCGCCGCTGGAAGTGAAGTAGCTGAACGAACTGAGGAACTCGAGGGTGAGTTGTTCGTACGTCGGCTGCGGATTTGTGCAGAGGTGCCAGATTCCGGCTCTCTGGAGCATCCAAGTGACGTCGTCAAGGAGGTCGAGCTCCGTGAGGGATGGTAGGTGCGGATAGTGGGTCGGCTGTAGCGACCGTTGATGGAAGGCGATATAGTTGGCTCGCTGTTTCTCGCCGGAGTCGCCGTCGCTGAACACGATATTACTGAGGTCTGGGGTTTCGTTGTTTCTTGCCATTGTTGGAGGATGCTGATGAAATGTGGATGGAGTTGGTTCTGTGGAATGAAAAATGTCACAGAAGTGGATTAGGAAGTTGAAATGGGAGTTGGAATATATGGAGCAAAGAGGGAAAACGAAAGTAGGGAGTGGGGTTTGAGTTTGTGATGATTGGAAGTTGAATAGATGCGAGTGGGAGAGAAAACGCAACCTCTGTTATAGCAGATAACAGTTTTGGGCTCGTGACGGTCGTCACGCATCTGTGACGGTCGTCACCCGGGTGACGGGCGTCAGGCTTCTGTGACGATCGTCACACCAGCAAAATCTGCAGAACGCAGAATTTGGCTATGGGGGTGTTCTTGCAATGGTTTTTAGGCCTAGGATTGATATGGCAATGTATTATATCGGCCAAGAAACATAGGATAACGTAAAAACAGAATCAATGAATAAAGAATAAAATTGAAATAACATGTAATTAGAATGATTGTTTGGAATGTAATACATAAGGGAAATAAACAATGCAAAAATCAAAATAATTGAAAACGGACGGAAAACAGAGAAAAACTAAACTAAACTAAACTAAACTAAAGCTAATATCTCAGTCTTTTCGTGCCTTCAATTCGTCAAACTTCCGGGCGTAGTAGTCGAGCTGGTCACAGACTAAGTCCATGAAGACTGCGAGTTCGCTGTGTATGCTTGTGATGTCTTCTTTTACGGTGGTCAGAGCTGCGTCGACGTTGTCTAATCGGTTCAGAATAGTATCCATTTTGTCAGTGGTTTCCTCAGGAATGGGCTTAGGATAGGTGTTGTAATGCGGAGGGGTCGTAGGGTCTACCTCAGCTTCTGATACAGCATCCTCATAGTACATATAATCATGTGCTTCAGAGATGTGATCACTGTCGTACATGTAATTCTGTGGTGTTGATTGAGGTGAAGGAGGTCCCATAGGCTCATCCAATTCATAAACCCAGTTGTCCTTGTTATGGATACTTGTCATCTGATGATTTGGCAATGTGAATAGCTGGACAGGTTTGTCATTGATGAGGTACTCGTAAGGTCCAGGTCCCATAGTTCTTAAAATGCGCCTGTTAAAGCAAAACTGGATATTCATGGATCGGATGGTGCCAAAACTAGTGCTTGCATTTAGATGGAATCTAAGGCCAAGCTCGTGGGCAATCATTGTCACGAGGCCTCCTATTAGAATAAGTGATTGTGGGTCCTGAGTGAGGTGTCAGAAGGATCTCATCATAAAAGGTACGACATTCACTGTACGGCCCTGGGAAGCACAGAACATGATAAATAACTCTTTTTAAGATACTGTAGTAATGTTTTCTTCTTTTCCGAAAAGGGTGTGAGCTAGGATCTTATGAAAGTATTTGAAAGCTGGGTTATGAATCTCATCATTATACATGTTGTTTGGGTCAGGGTGATAGTCGTCTGTGATTCTACCCCAGAACTGGTTGAGTTTAAAATCAAGATCGTCATCTTTGGCACTGATGAACACATGTCGTCCGCTAGGAAATCCTAGGAGGTTAGCTAATGACATCCGGCTATGGGTTTGGTCCATTCCAAACATCCTAAAGGTGATCAGCTCTGTGTTGGATCCGAAACCATAGTTGGGTAAGTACCTGAAGGAACTAAGGAATTCGTAGGTGAGGTCCTTAAAGGTAGCAAAACGGGTTTTCAAGGAAGTGTTCTCCCAGCCTAATTGATTGAACAGGTATTGGATGCTATCAGTAATTCCTAGTTTCTCCATGGTAGACTTATCATAATACAGTGTTAAGGCTATGTCGTGCTCAGTTAATGCTTCAAATCTTGCCTTTTGAGCTAATCCTCGAAAATGAACCTTTGTGAAGTCGTACGCGGCCATACTCGCAAGTTAGTCGGAGAAAAACAAGAGGAAGGTTTGAAGTCTTTTAAAATCCTGAAAAGTTTAAAACAAAAATTTGAAGTCAGAATTTTTAGAGACAAAAGGTGGTAAAAACAAAGTTTAAATAAAAGAGAAAAATAAAATATAATAACGTAAAATAAAGTAAAAATAGTAGGAATTTTAAGTTTAGAATTTTTGTTAAAGTTTCAAAGTAGAATTTTAAATAAAAATGAGAATGAAATACAGTAAAGAGGGAAATACGGGAAAATTGGGTTGCCTCCCATTAAGCGCTGTTTTTAACGTCTAAAGCCAGACGATAGCTTGGTGACAAGCTATTCGGGTGTTTGAGCAGGAAGCTCAAGAAATGTTATACTGCTGACTTGAGGGCTGTTTTCGTTCTTATTATAATGTTTTAGACGTTGCCCGTTTACGATAAACGGTGCATTCGTCTTATCGGTAATTTCAACAGCTCCACTCTGAAGTACTTTGGTCACTTCAAAAGGTCCAGACCACCTAGATTTTAGTTTACCTGGGAAAAGTTTTAATCTTGAATTAAATAGAAGTACGATGTCTCCCACACTGAATTGTTTCTTGACCGAACGTTTATCATGCCATCTTTTAGTTCGTTCTTTATAGATACGGGCATTTTCGTAAGCGTCCAATCGAAGTTCTTCTAATTCGTGTAAGTTCAAGATTCGTTTTTCTCCTGCCTCGGTGTAGTTGAAATTAAGTGTCTTAATGGCCCAGAAGGCTTTATGCTCTAATTCTACAGGGAGATGACAGGATTTACCGTAAACTAATTTGTAGGGTGTAGTACCTATTGGTGTCTTAAAAGCGGTCCTATAAGCCCATAAAGCTTCATTTAGCTTTGATGACCAATCTTTCCTTGAGGTAGCGACAGTCTTTTCCAAAATCTGTTTTATTTCCCTGTTCGAGGCCTCTACTTGTCCGCTAGTTTGCAGATGATAAGGTGTATCTACTCGGTGTCGGACTCCATATTTAGAAAGAAGTTTATCAAAGGTTCGCGATATGAAGTGTGATCCGCCGTCACTAATGACGAGTCTGGGTACACCGAATCTAGGAAAGATTGTGTTTTTGAAGAGTTTGATTACTACTCGTGCGTCATTTGTTGGAGTAACTATGGCTTCTATCCATTTAGACACATAGTCTACAGTGACGAGTATGTAGTTATTACCAAAAGAAGGCGGGAATGGTCCCATAAAATCTATTCCCCATACGTCAAAGATTTCTACCTCTAAGATTCCTTTCTGAGGCATTTCATCGCGTCGTGAGATGTTGCCAGTTTGTTGGCATCGATCACATTTTAGCACAGCGATGTGAACGTCTTTCCAGAGGTTAGGCCAGAATAAGCCAGCTTGGAGAATCTTAGCGCACGTCTTGGATGTACTAGCATGACCACCATATGGTGTTGAATGGCATTGGGAAATGATATTTTCTATTTCTTCCTCTGGGACACATCGACGGTATATGTTGTCGGCCCCTCTCTTGAAGAGTAGAGGTTCGTCCCAATAATAGTGTTTCAGATCGTGGAAGAATTTCTTCTTTTGCTGATAAGTGAGATCCGGTGGAAGCACGCCTGCAGTTAGGTAATTAACGATGTCAGCATACCAAGGTAAAATGACTTGTGCATAGATGGCTTCTACGACTTTTTCGAGTTCTGGATCTTCCGAGATTAAGTTAGGCATGTCACTTTCTAATTTGGCTATCAGATGTTCGTACGGGAAATCGTCATTTATCGGTACTGGTTCATGTTTGATGCCTTCTATTCGGGATAAGTGATCTGCAACAACGTTCTCGGTTCCTTTCTTATCTTTGATTTCTAAGTCAAACTCTTGTAATAATAGGATCCATCTCAATAATCTTGGTTTGGCATCCTTTTTTCTTATTAGGTACCTGATGGCAGCGTGGTCTGTGTATATGATAATTTTTGCTCCTACTAAGTAAGAACGGAATTTGTCAAGCGCAAATATAACTGCTAGAAGTTCCTTTTCTGTTGTAGCGTAGTTCATTTGGGCAGGGTCTAAGGTTCTACTGACATAGTAGATGGCATGGAGCTTCTTGTCCTTCCTTTGTCCTAGAACTACGCCTACGGCATAATCACTCGCATCACACATGATTTCGAACGGTAGTCGCCAATCGGGTGGTTGCATAATCGGTGCGGTGATAAGGGCTGATTTTAATGTTTCGAATGCTTTTAGACAGTTGTCGTCAAAGACGAACTCAACATCTTTCATCAACAGGCCGGTCAAAGGTTTTGTGATTTTTGAAAAATCTTTTATAAATCTGCGGTAGAAACCGGCATGTCCTAGAAAACTCCGTATTTCTCGTACGGATTTTGGAGGTTGGAGGTCTTTTATAATCTCTATTTTAGCTTTGTCGACCTCAATTCCTTTATTTGATATGACATGTCCTAGAACTATTCCTTGTCGGACCATAAAATGGCATTTTTCCCAATTTAGGACGAGGTTCACTTTTACACAACGTTCTAATACCATTTCTAAGTTTTGTAAGCATCCTTCGAAACTTTGTCCACATACTGAGAAATCGTCCATAAATACTTCCATGATGTTGTCTATGAAATCTGCGAAGATTGCCATCATGCATCTTTGGAAGGTTGCTGGAGCATTACAAAGTCCGAACGACATTCGGCGGTAAGAAAAAGTACCATAAGGACATGTGAATGTAGTCTTTTCTTGGTCATCAGGATGAATGGGAATTTGGAAAAATCTTGAATAGCCATCTAGATAGCAGAAATATGAATGTTTGGCTAATCTTTCCAACATTTGGTCTATGAAGGGCAAAGGGAAGTGATCTTTTCGTGTGGCTTTGTTAAGCTTTCTATAATCAATGCACATCCTGCTTCCAGTCACGACTCTTTTTGTTATTGATTCGCCTTTTTCGTTCTTAACTACTGTGACTCCTCCTTTCTTAGGTACGACATGAACTGGGCTAACCCATTCACTATCGGAGATTGGATAGATGATTCCTGCATCTAGAAATTTCTTTACTTCGTCTCTGACTACAGTGCTTAGGATGGGGTTCAGTCTCCTCTGATGCTCTCTAGAGGTTTTACAGTCTTCCTCTATTGTAATTCGATGCATACATATCGAAGGACTTATACCTTTTAGATCGCTTATGTTATAGCCTAACGCGGTAGGGTACTTATTTAGGACTTCTAATAGCTTTACGGTTTCTAGTTGTCCTAAGTCGGCGTTGACTATCACTGGTCTTTTTAGTTCATCATCTAGGAATTCATATCTAAGGTTTTTGGGTAGTGTTTTAAGTTCTAAAGATGGGTTCTTCGGACCTGGCATATGGTTTGGGGTCAGTGCTAAGCTTTCGCTTAGGTTGTCGTCTTTATACGGTTTACGCCAATCATCGTCTTCAGAAATATCGGGTATTTGAATCTTTATTATTTCTGAATACGTGGTCTCTTCATTTTTAAGTTCTCTTATGCATTCATCAATTACATCTACTAAATAGCAGGTATCGTCTATGGCTGGTGCTTGTAAGAACTTGGTGAGAATGAACTCTATCTTTTCTTCTCCTACTTCGAATGTTAGCCTTCCTTTCTTCACGTCTATAATAGCTCCGGCTGTAGCTAGGAACAGTCTTCCTAGGATAATTGGGGTAACAGAGTCCTCTTTGATGTCCATGATTATGAAGTCGGTTGGGATGTAGAATTGTCCTATGCGTACTAGAACGTTTTCCAGTATTCCGACGGGATATTTTACTGATCGGTCAGCTAATTGTACGAACATTTTGGTTGGTCTAAGGTCTCCCATATTCAGCTTTTTGCATATAGATAAAGGCATAACACTGATACTGGCTCCTAAATCGCATAGAGCTTTGTCTATTACAAACTTTCCTATGACGCAGGGTATGGAGAAACTACCTGGGTCTTTTAATTTAGGAGGCATGCGGTTTTGAATAATAGCGCTACACTCTGCAGTAAGTGTAACTGTTTCGTTATCCTCGATCTTTCTCTTATTTGACAGGATTTCTTTGAGGAATTTAGCGTATGACGGCATTTGAGTTATCGCTTCTGTAAAAGGAATAGTGATATTCAACTGTTTAAGGAGCTCTACAAATTTCTTAAATTGTCCTGAAGTTTTGGAGTTTATTAATCTTTGAGGATAAGGGATAGGTGGTTTATATGGCGCTGGAGGTGCTTGCTTTTTTTCACTTGCGGTGTCCTCCTTCTCGTTGTCTTCCTTCTTCTCTAACTCGGATTCCTTTTCTGCTTGTTCAGTTGGTTTTTGTTGCATGGCTGAGTTTTCAGTCCTTGGATCGATCGGTTCGTCCAATTCTTTTCCGCTTCTTAGCATTACAACATTTGCTTGACCTTTTGGATTTTGTTCGGGTTGTCCAAGAAATGTGTCGGCGGGTGCAGCAGCAGAGGCTTGTTGTTGAGCCACTTGTGATATCTGTGTTTCTAACATTTTGTTGTGGGTGGCTAAAGCGTTTACTTTTCCGGTCAACTGTTTAATTTGCTCGCTAGTGTGTATGTTTTGATTCAGGAATTCTTTGTTTGTTTGAGCTTGAGTAGCTATGAATTTTTCCATCATCAACTCGAGGTTTGATTTCCTAGGTGCAGTCTGAGCAGCAGCTGGTTTCTGATATCCTGGCGGAGCAGCAGGCATCTGCAATGCATTATCGCTTTTGTAAGAAAAGTTTGGATGATTTCGCCAACCTGGGTTGTAAGTATTTGCGTAAGGATTTCCTTGAGCATAATTTACTTGGTCTGGTGGGATTCCGGCCAGCAATGGGCATTCGGGCGCATTATGAGTGGTGATTCCGCATAACTCGCAGTTTGGAGTTACGGCAGCAACGGTTGCAGTGGGGTTAACGGTCAGACTGTCAATTTTCTGTGCTAGAGCATCTACTTTAGCGTTGAACTTTTCAAGGCTGCTGATCTCGTACATCCCACCTTTCGTTGTGGGTTTCTCTGTTGGAATGCGTTCACCTCCCCATTGGTAGTGGTTTTGAGACATGTTTTCGATTAGTTGATAGGCTTCATCGTATGGCTTATCCATAAGTGCACCGCCCGCGGCAGCGTCTACCGTTAATCTGGTATTGTATAAAATCCCATTATAGAAAGTATGAATCGTCACCCAGTCTTCTAGACCGTGGTGAGGACATGTTCTCATCATATCTTTGAATCGTTCCCATGCTTCGTAAAGAGATTCAGTATCTTTTTGTCGAAATCCGTTGATTTGAGCTCTAAGCATAGCAGTTTTGCTTGGCGGAAAATATCTCGCTAAGAAGACGTTCTTCAACTGTTCTCACGTCGTAACGGAGTTGGATGGTAAGGATTGTAACCATGTCCACGCTCTATCTCTAAGAGAGAAAGGGAAAAGACGAAGTCTTATTGCGTCTGGAGTTACTCCATTTGCTTTCACTGTGTCTGCGTATTGTACAAACTTCGTTAAATGTTCGTTCGGATCCTCAATTGCATTTCCTGAGAATTGGTTTTATTGTACAGCTGACAGCAATGATGGTTTCAGCTCAAAATCGTTTCGAGTAATAGCTGGGGCAGCAATGCTACTTCTAGGCTCCATCTGAGAGGGTGTAGCGTATGCCTTCAGCGGTTTGTTTTGAGGTCCTTCAGCCATCTTTGATTCTTCTTCGGATTTGGGAATGTGAGTGAGAGGATCGGGAATGTTATGTTTTAGTTGGTACTCAATGATGCGGCTTCTTAAATGTAAGAAGCGCTCTAGTTCTGCGACTGAAGGTTTTAAGATATCGCCTTGTGAGCGATTACTTGGCATACAATCGACAGAACTAGTAAAGGAAAAATGAAATTGTTAACCTAGTCTATACGGCGTAACAGAAGGTTACACTATTGACTAAACGGGTTCCCGGCATTGGTGCCAAAAACTTGATCGCGACTTTCTATGTCTAATACAACTTAACTGCAAGTGCACAGTCTATCGCGTAGTAATAAAAGATATCGATCCCACAAGGACTCGTAATCAAACTAGTGTTCTCGGTAGTTACTATGTTTATCTAGGTAGATAATGTTTAAGGGAATAATTTCTATCACTAAAGGGAACTAAAAACGTTACTTGAATTATAATTACGTGAATCGATATGCAATAATTATGTTCTTCGGAGATTTGACAAGTTACCAGTATATAAAACATTTTTCAGGATTTATTTAAGCAGAAAATAGTGATCTGAAGACTTTCGTCTCACGATGGTTATTGACGCTAGTCATAATTCTAAGGGCCGAATATACGCTTTCGCTGTCCCATTCGGGGTTAAAACTACTTTTTGGAAATCTCTAAGTTCTAATCCATTTTAAAGTGCTTTCGCTGTTATTAAAACAAATGTCTAGTGTTTACTATCTGGTCTTACCGCAGCTGTCGCTTGTTGGTTCATACCTTAATTAATTTCCCACTGTCGTGGCAAAACTACTTTTAAATAAGTTCTCGCTGTCGCGATGAACGTTTATTCAGTAAATAGGTTTAAACACTCAGACCATAAACAACTTTTGAAAAAGAAAGTTTTAAACCGGTTATTGTCAAATCCCGTCTCAATTATTATTACATATCGATTACTCTGATTTAGCTAGACATGGATTTGGGAAAGGTAAAATATAAATAAAAACAGAAACTTAGAACATTCATATTACTGAGAATTAAAGTTACAATTAACGAAATAACGAAAAACCTGTAACGTATCCAATTGGCTTTTGGCCAACTCCCAACGATGTCGGCAGGATTATGTCTTCAAACCAATAGAGTGCACAAACGAATATTGTAGAAATGGAATACAGGAATAAGGAAAGGAAACAAAAACAGAAAGAATGAAACTAAATTTTTGCTCTGGAAATAAATTTGGGCAGCACTTCGTTGTCTGAATGCGGCTCCCTTTCTCAGCTCCCCTCCTTCCCCTTTTATAGAGGTAAAATTCTAACGGTTGTAATTTTGAAGAAGGTGGACTTGGAGGCAGAAATATCAGGCAGTAGTGGTCCATTATTTGGGACTTGGAACTGGTATTTGCACGTTCAATTGAAGCTGTGCGTTTTTGCCTGCATGACGGTCGTCATGGTGTGTGACGGTCGTCACCCGTGTGACGGTCGTCATGGAGGTGTGACGGTCGTCATAGCAGCAAAATGTGCATTCTGCATTTTTCATGTTGTTTTCATCTGGTTTTCGTCCATATTTCATTTGTAATTGCTTCTTTTCTTCATATTGCTTTGTTTAGACATGATCATCAAATACCTGCAAAATATCAAACAAATAACATGGAAAGAACCCGAAATCGGATTGAAACCAGTCAAACATTAGTTGAATTATGCGTCAATATATATATACGATTTCGTGTTATCACCGGACGTGGACAAGTTTATAGTTCTTCGTGTCGACAAGATGCGCGAGTCCTGACGTGGACAAATTTATCTTTCTTCGTGTTGGCGAAGCGTGAGTCCTGACGTGGACAAGTTTTATTTCCTCAGCGGGTCAAAGATGTGAGTCCTGACGTGGACAAATCAAGACGAGGTGTGAGTCCTAACATGGACAATGTATTCCTAATGTGGATAATGAATTCCTTACGTGGACGAATCAAGATGAGTTTATTCCTAACATGGACGGGTTATTCCTAACGTGGACAATGTATTCCTAACGTGGGAAAGGTTATTCCTAACGGGGAAAGGTTATTCCTAACGGGGAAAGGTTATTCCCAACGTGGACAGTTTATTCCTAACGTGGAAAGTGTTATTCCTAACGGGGACCGGTTACTCCTAACGTGGACATTTTATTCCTAACATGGACAAGTTCATTCCTATGTTGATAGGATCCCCTCGTGCTGATGAAATACAGACGAGTCATCCCCCCAGCGAAGCCGCCGGGATCTTTCCGTGTTGACTGCGGGTGGAGTCCTGACGTGGACAAGTTTATTATGAGATTTCTTCGTGTTGATGAAACAAGCGTCCTAACATGGACAAAGTTCTATTCCTGTGTTGTTGAGAGGTTGGTCCAGTTGTGGACGAAGGTGTTTTGCGGAAATTGTTCAGCACCTGTGGCGTTACGTAGGTGGTTGAAGTTGAAATTAGAATTATTATCAGACGTTGGATCAATTGTTGCCGTAACAACCAGATTCAGTTGGTGGATGTCGTTCCCCAAGCAGTGTAGTTTATTTCTGCGGTTGGAAAATTTCCGGGTTTCTTGGTATTCAATCGTCTCGTACCTCGATTGTTTGAAGGTCGTTCGCTCTTCACCCAGTCGGGTCCAAGCCGTTTGAATAGGGGCAGCTGTTGCACCCCAAAATTTGTTCAACCTTTTCTTGCTTGATTTATGTTTCATTGCATTTCATTTGCATAGTTACATCATGTACATAGTTCAATCATTGGAATATCATTTGCATAGCATGCATCCAACAAGGGATCAAGGTGTGTATCAAGAGAAGAGCCTAGCAAGGTGTGGTATCTAAAATGAGAAATCATCCTGGCCATCAAGAAAGGGTTTGAAGTCTTGAGATGTTTGAGTGCCTACCTGTGGGTTTTGCTCCTATCTTGAAGAATATGGGGAATCATCAATGGGATGTGAATTTGAGGTGGGTATGGATCTCATGGGATGTCTAGAGGGCCATATTGAAGCTGGGACAAGTCATTGATTCAAGTACAAGAGCCACAGTTGAGGTGCAGTCAACTAGGGTTTCATCTGGGTCAACCCTAATTCAATTGTGCAATGGGAGAGCATTAAGGCCTACCTTGAGGTCAAGGGATTCATGGATTGGTATGTGTGGTGTTGTGCCAAGGTTAAGCAAAGAAAGATCCAGAATGTGGGAAGTTGCTAAATTAGGGTTTTAGTGTAAAATTAATTGTTTAGTGCCCAACTTCAAATCCACATAAGTCAAAATACAAGTCTCAAATGGATCTTTGGCCAACATTAAACTTGTAGAGATTCTCAATACCTTTAATTTTAGTACTAGAAGTCTTCAAGAAAATTTGTAGAACTCAAGTTATGGTCTTTGCAAATTACAGGTCATCAGAGGACACTGAGATTTATCTATGAAAGTCACTTGACTTCCAAGCAACGTTTTCCCTTCAAGGGGTTTTCAAATGAATTCTTGGCCAACATGAGAGTTGTAGATCTTGATCTTAGATTTCCATAGAGTATTATAAGTCCTCAAGGGGATTTATGGAACTCAAGTTATGATCTTGGCAATCTAGGGGTATTTTGGGCATTTGTGATTATAGGTCATTTTCAAGCATGTGCCAAAATCTCCATCTTCCACTCCTCAAATGAAAAATTGTTCAAAATGAAATGTGCTTAGAATGATGTTTTTATGTAAAAAATGAATTCATGTTGGATTGAATGAGCTCATATCAAAAGTCACTCAAAATGGCCTAAAATAAGGAAGGATTTTAAATGGATCAAAGAGGGAAATTGTGATTTTTGAGTTATAGGTCCTAAACATGGCAAATGACTACATTTTTTGACTGGAAATCATATTCTAAAGACATTGGCAATGTTACTTTTTTGAATTGAGGCTTGGTTTCATGACTTGCTTTGTAATTTTGTTACTTCCAAAACAAGTCACATATCCAAATCAGCCACCAGTGCAATTCAGGGCTCCATTTTGGTCTAAACACATTCTCTAAGCCACAAGGAGTTGGTTAGAACCTTCTGGAACAAGCTGGGAGCAAGATTTCACAACTGTCACATTGGAGTTTCAAGAGGAAAATCAGAATTGTGGATTCATTGATTTGGGCTTCAAACTGGGCTCAAAAGCCCATGGAGAGTTTCTATATATTGAGAGGAGTGAGTTCAGACTCATTTTGGTGATGAATTCGTGCTCGAAGCTGTTAGAGAAAGTTGAGTTTCAAGAGCTCCAACTCAGAATCGGTTTTGGATTTGCAAGCACAATCAAGCCAAATTGAAGGTTGAAGAATCTTCATTATGCATCACTGATCGTGTCTGAAGAGTCTTGGAGCTTGAATTGAGCATTTGATACCTCTGTTGATCCAATTTTTCCAGGTATGTAAACCTTCAAATTCTTCATGATCTAGGAAGAATTGAGTAGAATCTTGCATGTGTTTAGGACCTAGGGGAATCATGGATCGTTTCTGGATAACATTTTGAGCATTTAGAGACAATTAGGAGTGACATGCCATTTCTGTTTGAGAACGGTTAGGCTTGATCCTGAGGCTATAACTTGATTTGGATAGATCAGAGTGATCAGTGTAACACAAGGATTAGATCCAAGGCTTTAGGTTAAGCTTTGGTGCTGATTGAAACCTTGACACATTTTGAATATTGATTCGGTTTTGAAAATCTATGAGGATTCATGAGATTTGAACTGGAGATTTGAGATCCTGATGAAATTCTGGTTAAGATTGGTATAAGGCACATGATTTCTAGTCACCTGCAACCCTGGCTCGCCGGAGAAGACGGTGGTTGGACCACCAGACCACCGTCTGAAAGATTGACCTTCACCTGAGTTCGTTTGGAGAAGATGAGGTCTTCACCCTTGGATCATCCTGAATTTGAGACTTGTTATGTTGATCGTGTGGCTAGGATTCAAACTGAGATTGCCTCCCCTTGAGCAAAACGCACCGTTTCACTAATCCCAGTCAGCGTGCGACTGGGATACATGCGTGGACACGCTATGAGGCTTTGGATTCGTTTACCAGTCAATTGATCTAGTGGCTCCCATTTAATTCAACATTTTAAATTCTTTATTTCATTTTTTCTTTATTTTTAATCCATTTTGATTCTAAAATTCATATAAAATAGAAAAATAAATCTTTTTAGGCTAGATTTTTTCCCCCTAATTCCTTAGAATATGTAGAATTTAATAGGAGTAAAAAATGACTAATTCATGCATTTTAGAATTTAATTATATTTTTTGCATTTTTATTGCTTTTATTTTCAATATGGTTGATACATGATTTTGTGGGTTTTATTGTGAATGATTTGTGATGAATTTTGAGGTGATTCTTTTTGGGCTAGTTAGCTTAGATATGCATTTACCCACAACAATTTTCTCATATTTTCGTGAGATAATTTTAGGCTAGTTTGAGCATTAAACAATAGGTGGTTTAGAATTAGGGTTTTAAGATGATACCTTTAGGTTTAGGGCATAGTTTTAGGACCAAATGAATGTTTAACCCCCTGGTTTTTGTATGAGGTATTCTTAAGAGGTTTAGGAACCCTCAATAATTTTTGTAGGATTTTACAATCATGTTTGGTATTTTAAGTAGAATTAGTTTTAGAACTAACTTCTAGGTGTTTCTGATGAACTAATGTGACTAGTTTAATTCAATAGTTCCCCTTAGACCAGGGTGGTGTTGCTTTTGAGCTTAGGTGAAGATGAAGACCAATTGAAGGTGCTTTGGAGAGCTTGAAGGAGCTTGGAGTTGAATATTTCTCATCTTGTGGAGTGCTTGTCAGGAGCTTAGGGAAATTAGGGTTTTAGGAAGAGCATTAGACTAGTTTTGCTTCTTTCTTCAAACATGGAGCATCTTGTCCATCTCCATTTTATCCAATGACATAAAGTCCTCCTTGGGAAGCTCCATCTCTCATTAGGAGGGATGAGTGGTATGCCCAAGTGAGTAGAACATTGAGGATGCCAGTCCCTCACAGTGTTAAGTTCTCAGTGACTTCCCTTGGTTGTTGTTGAGCTTCTTAACATTTCAACTTGATCTTGTTGAATGATTCTCCCTTGGAGGTGCTTGTTGAAGCTTAGTAGAGGAAAAGATGGGGTAGCTTGTTGAAGCTGGTTGCTTGTTAAAGCCAGGGTTTTACTGCTTGTTGAAGTTGAGGTCAGGAGATTGTTGAAGCTGGTTACTGGTTGGGGTTTGAGCTTGTTTAAGCTGGTAGCTTGTTGAAGTTTGGAGTATATTGAAGATTGAAGGTTTATTGAAGCTTGAAGATGGGAGTTATTTATAAAGATGAAGGTTGTTGCTGTCAACTTTTTTTGGTTAATCATCTGTTGCTGTCAGAGCTACTGTTTGCTGTAGGAGTTTGGTGCTGTTGCTTGGGGCTGCTTCCTCTGCTTTGGGGTTTTGTTTTCTGTATTGTTTGTTGGCTTGCGTAGCTTGCCCCTAGGTTTGAGGTGAATGTTGATTCACTTTGCCTGTTGTTTTCCCAGGTTCGAGGTTGAGTGGGACTCCCTTGCCTCGCTTGTATTGCTGCATTGCATGCATTTTACTGTATTTGCTTGCTTTCTTTTCTGTTTATCCCCTAGGATCTCTGATTTCCTCTGTGCAGGAGGGAATTATGACAAACATTAGGATTCTTATCCATGCATGACAATATTATGTTAGTTTTTATTCCCCTTTCAACCCTAGGTTTTTTAGAGCTTCTTTCTCTTCTTATCTCAAAACAATTCAAAAATACGGTAATAAGGTTAATCGATGTTGTACGTTACGAGCCTTAAGCTATTTGAGAAAAGGTTGCTGGAGGATCACTCTTCAGTAATCTGACTGCTTAGTATGGTACCCTTAGGGTGACATGCGACGTAGTCACTCTCAAACCATAGTCTCTAGTGCGTCAGAGATTACAAACAAACTAAAAAACACTTCTTTCGTAAAAGATTCAAAACAAACATCAAAGTGTCATTTTTGTCTGCTTGGACTCTTAATCAAGAAAAAACCCTTTTTGAAGGTAATAACAAACAGTCAGACAAGCTTGTGTCTTCCGTAGCCCGAACTACGTTTGCTCTGATCTTTCATGCTGTATGAAAGTACGTAGGCATAGGATGCCGTATCCTAGAGAGCAACCTTCCCCCCTTAACCCGTAGGTAGGAGAACTACGTTGACTCTGATTTCTTGTTCCAGACGGGAATACGTTGGCATAAAGTGCGATACTTTGCCGAGTCATTTTCTTTTCCTTTTTGTCCCTTGACCTTTAGAGTAGATAGAATAACAATCCGTACTAGAAAACAAGCGTGGATCCCGTCGAGTACAACGGACGTGAGGGGTGCTAATACCTTTCCCTTGCGTAACCGACTCCCGAATCCAGGATTTGGTTGCGATGACCATTCCTTTCCCTCTTTGCGTTAGGTTTACTCTAAGCGTTTCCTTTCCCTTTTCTGGGATAAACAACGCACGGTGGCGACTCTTTTGTCATAGCCGGCGCCGATTTTCGCAGTAGCGACAGGTATCAAGACTCAGGTTATTACATTGAGCATTCAAGCTTCGGTCAGTTTCTTTGGGTATCCAGACTACGGTTATTACGTTGATCGTTCAGGCTCCGGTCATTTTCGTTGACTATCCAGACTCTGGTTATTATGTTGAGCGTTCAGGCTCCGGTCAGTTTAGTTGAGTGTCCAGATTCCGGTTATTACGTTGAGCGTTCAGGCTCCGGTCAGTTTCGTTGAGTATCCAGACTCCGGTTATTACGTTGAGCGTTCAGGCTCCGGTCAATTTCAATGAGTATCCAGATTTCAGTTATTACATTGAGCGTTCAGGCTCCGGTCAGTTTCATAGGGTATCAAGACACCGGTTATTATGTTGAGCGTTCAGGCTCCGGTCAGTTTCATTGGGTATCCAGACTCCGGTTATTACGTTGATCGTTCAGTCTCCGGTCAGTTTTGTTGAGTATCCAGACTCCAGTTATTACGTTGAGCGTTCAGGCTCCGGTCAGTTTCATTGGGTATTAAGACACCGGTTATTCCATTGAGCGTTCAGGCTCCGGTCAGTTTCGATGGGTATTCAGACTCCGGTTATTACGTTGATTGTTCAGTCTCTAGTCAGTTTATTTTGAGTATTCAGACTCCGGTAATTATGTTGATCGTTCAGGCTCCAGTATGTTTCGTTGGCTATCCAAACTACGTTTATTACGTTGAGCATTCAGGCTCCAGTCATTTTCATTGAGTATCCAGACTCCGTTTATTACGTTGAGCATTCAAACTCCGGTCATTTTCGTTGAGTATCCAGACTCTGGTTATTAAGTTGAGCGTTCAGGCTCCGGTCAGTTTCGTTGGGTATCTAGACTCTGATTATTACGTTGATCGTTCAGGCTCCGGTCAGTTTCGTTGAGTATCCAGACTCCGGTTATTATGTTAAGCGTTCAGGCTCCGGTCAGTTTCATTGGGTATCCAGACTCCGATATTTACGTTGATGGTTTAGTCTCCGGTCAGTTTCATTGAGTATCCAGACTCTTATTATTACGTTCAGCGTTCAGGCTCCAATCATTTTCGTTGAGTATCCAGATTCCGGTTATTACGTTGAGCGTTCAGGCTCCGGTCGTTTTCGTTGAGTATCCAGACTCCGATTATTACGTTGAGCATTCAGGCACCGGTCAGTTTCATTGAGTATCCAGACTCCGGTTATTACGTTGATCGTTCAGGCACCGGTCAGTTTTGTTGAGTATCCAGACTCCGGTTATTTCGTTGAGCGTTCAGCCTCCGTTCAGCTTCGTTGGGTATCTAGTCTCCGGTTATTACGTTGAGCGTTCAGGCTCAGGTCAATTTCGTTGGGTATCCAGACTCCGGTTATTAAGGTGAGCGTTCAGGCTCTGGTCATTTTCGTTGAGTATCCAGACTCTGGTTATTACGTTGAGCGTTCAGGCTCCGATCATTTTCGTTGAGTATCCAGATTCCGGTTATTACGTTGAGCGTTCAGTCTCCAGTCAGTTTCGTTGGGTATCAAGACACCGGTTATTCTGTTAAGCGTTCAGGCTCCGGTAAGTTTCGTTGGGTATTCAGAATCCGGTTATTACGTTGATCGTTCAGTCTCCGGTCAGTTTCGTTGAGTATCCAGACTCCGGTTATTACGTTGAGCGTTCAGGCTCCAGTAAGTTTCGTTGGGTATCCAAACTCCGTTTATTATGTTGAGCATTCAGGCTCCAGTCATTTTCGTTGAGTATCCAGACTCCGGTTATTACGTTGAGCGTTCAAGCTCCGGTCATTTTCGTTGAGTATCCCGACTCCGGTTATTACGTTGAGCGTTCAGGCTCCGATCATTTTCGTTGAGTATCCAGACTCTGGTTATTACGTTGAGCATTCAGGCACCAGTCAGTTTCGTTAAGTATCCAGATTCCGGTTATTACGTTGATCGTTCAGGCTCTGGTCAGTTTCGTTGAACATCCAGACTCCGGTTATTACGTTGAGCGTTCAGGCTCCGTTCAGTTTCGTTGGGTATCTAGTTTCGATTATTACATTAAGCGTTCAAGCTCAGGTCAGTTTCGTTGGGTATCAAGACACCGGTTATTCCGTTGTGCGTTCAGGCTCCAGTCAGTTTCGTTGGGTATTCAGAGTCTGGTTATTACGTTGAGCATTCAGTCTCCGGTCAGTTTCGTTGAGTATCCAGACTCCGATTATTACGTTGAGCGTTCAGGCTCTGGTAAGTTTCTTAGGGTATCCAGACCGGTTATTACGTTGATCGTTCAGGCTCCGGTCATTTTCGTTGACTATCCAGACTCTAGTTATTACTTTGAGTGTTCAGGCTCCGGTCAGTTTCGTTGAGTATCCAGATTCCGGTTATTATGTTGAGCGTACAGGCTATGGTCAGTTTCGTTGAATATCCAGACTCCGGTTATTACGTTGAGCGTTCAGGGTCCGGTCAGTTTCATTGGGTATCCAGACTCTGTTTATTACGTTGAGCGTTCAGGCTCCAGTCATTTTCGTTGAGTATCCAGACTCCGGTTATTACGTTAAGCGTTCAGGCTCCGGTCATTTTCGTTGAGTATCCCAACTCCGGTTCTTACGTTGAGCATTCAGGCTCCGATCATTTTCTTTGAGTATCCAGACTCCGGTTATTACGTTGAGCATTCAGGCACCGGTCAGTTTCGTTGAGTATCCAGATTCCGGTTATTACGTTGATCGTTCAGGCTCTGGTCAGTTTCGTTGAGCATCCAGACTCCAGTTATTACGTTGAGCGTTCAGGCTCCGTTCAGTTTCGTTGGGTATCTAGTCTCCGATTATTACATTGAGCGTTCAGGCTCAGGTCAATTTCGTTGGGTATCAAGACACCGGTTATTCCGTTGAGTGTTCAGGCTCCAGTCAGTTTCGTTGGGTATTCAGATTCCGGTTATTACGTTGAGCATTCAGTCTCCGGTCAGTTTCGTTGAGTATCCAGACTCCGGTTATTACGTTGAGCGTTCAGGCTCCGGTCAGTTTCTTTGGGTATCCAGACTACGGTTATTATTTTGATCGTTCAGGCTCCGGTCATTTTCGTTGACTATCCAGACTCTGGTTATTACTTTGAGCGTTCAGGCTCTGGTCAGTTTAGTTGAGTATCCAGATTCCGGTTATTACGTTGAACATTCAGGCTGTGGTCAGTTTCGTTGAGTCTCCAGACTCCGGTTATTTCGTTGAGCGTTCAGGCTTCGGTCAGTTTCGTTGAGTATCCAGATTCCGGTTATTACGTTGAGAGTTCAGGCTCCGGTCAGTTTCATAGGGTATCAAGACATCGGTTATTACGTTAAGCGTTCAGGCTCCGGTCAGTTTCATTGGGTATCCAGACTCCCTTTATTACGTTGAGCATTCAGGCTCCAGTCATTTTCGTTGAGTATCCAGACTCCAGTTATTACGTTGAGCATTCAGGCTCCTGTCATTTTCGTTGAGAATCCCAACTCTGGTTCTTATGTTGAGCGTTCAGGCTCCGATCATTTTTGTTGAGTATCCAGACTCCGGTTATTACGTTGAGCATTCAGGCACCGGTCAGTTTTGTTGAGTATCCAGACTCCGGTTATTACGTTGATCGTTCAGGCTTTGGTCAATTTCGTTAAGCATCCAGACTCCGGTTATTACGTTGAGCATTCAGACCCCATTCAATTTCGTTGGGTATCTAGTCTCTGATTATTACGTTGAGCGTTCAGGCTCAGGTCAGTTTCGTTGGGTATCAAGACACCGGTTATTCCGTTGAGCGTTCAGGCTCCAGTTAATTTCGTTGGGTATTCAGACTCCGGTTATTACGTTGAGCATTCAGTCTCCGGTCAGTTTCGTTGAGTATCCAAACTCCAGTTATTACGTTGAGCGTTCAGGCTACGGTCAGTTTCTTTGGGTATTCAGACTACGGTTATTACGTTGATCGTTCAGGCTCCGGTCATTTTCGTTGACTATCTAGACTCTGGTTATTACGTTGAAAGTTCAGGCTCCGGTCAGTTTATTTAAGTATCCAGATTCCGGTTATTACGTTGAGCGTTCAGGCTATGGTCAGTTTCGTTGAGCATCCAGACTCCGGTTATTACGTTGAGCGTTCAGGCTTCAGTCAGTTTCGTTGAGTATCCAGATTCCGGTTATTACGTTGAGAGTTCAGGCTCTGGTCAGTTTCATAGGGTATCAAGACACCGGTTATTACGTTGAGCGTTCATGCTCCGGTCAGTTTCATTGGGTATCCAGACTCCGTTTATTACGTTGAGCATTCAGGCTCCAGTCATTTTCGTTGAGTATCCAGACTCCGGTTATTACGTTGAGCGTTCAGGCTCCGGTCATTTTCGTTGAGTAGCCCCACTCCAGTTCTTACATTGAGCGTTCAGGCTCCGATCATTTTCGTTGAGTATCCAGACTCCGGTTATTACGTTAAGCATTCAGGCACCGGTCAGTTTCGTTGAGTATCCAGATTCCGGTTATTACGTTGATCGTTCAGGCTCTGGTTAGTTTCGTTAAGCATCCAGACTCCGGTTATTACGTTGAGCGTTCAGGCTCCATTCAATTTCGTTGGGTATCTAGTCTCCGATTATTACGTTGAGCGTTCAGGCTCAGGTCAATTTCGTTGGGTATCAAGACACCGGTTATTACGTTGATCGTTCAGGCTCCAGTCATTTTTGTTGACTATCCAGACTCTGGTTATTACGTTGAGCGTTCAGGCTCCGGTCAGTTTAGTTGAGTATCCAGATTCTGGTTATTATGTTGAGCGTTCAAGCAATGGTCAGTTTCATTGAGTATCCAGACTCCGGTTATTACGTTGAGCGTTCAGGCTCCGTCAGTTTCGTTGAGTATCCGGATTCCGGTTATTACGTTGAGAGTTTGGGCTCCGGTCAGTTTCATAGGGTATCAAGACACCGGTTATTATGTTGAGCGTTCAGGCTTCGGTCAGTTTCATTGGGTATCCAGACTCCGGTTATTACGTTGATCGTTCAGTCTCCGGTCAGTTTTGTTGAGTATCCAGACTCCAGTTATTACATTGAGCGTTCACGCTCTAGTCAGTTTCGTTGGGTATCCAAACTCCGGTTATTACGTTGAACGTTCAAGCTCCGGTCTTTTTCGTTTAGTATCTAGACTCTAGTGATTACATTGAGCGTTCAGGCTCCGGTCAGTTTTGTTGAGTATCCAGATTCCGATTATTACATTGAGCATTCAGGCTCTGGTCAGTTTCATTAGGTATCCAGACTCCCGTTATTACGTTAAGCGTTCAGGCTCCGGTCATTTTCGTTGAGTATCCAGACTCCGGTTATTAAGTTGAGCGTTTGGCTCCGATCATTTTCATTGAGTATCCAGACTCCGGCTATTACGTTGAGTGTTCAGGCTCCGGTCATTTTCGTTGAGTATCAAAACTCCGGTTATTACGTTGAGAGTTCAGACTCCGGTCATTTTCGTTGAGTATCCAGACTCCCGTTATTACGTTGAGCGTTCAGGCTCCGGTCAGTTTCGTTGAGTATCCAGACTCCGATTATTACGTTGAGAGTTCAGACTCCGATCATTTTCGTTGAGTATCCAGACTCCGGTTATTACGTTGAGGGTTCAGGCTCCGTTCAGTTTCGTTGGGTATCTAGTCTCCGATTATTACGTTGAGCATTCAGGCTCAGGTCAGTTTCGTTGGGTATCAAGACACCGGTTATTCCGTTGAGCGTTCAGGCTCCAGTCAGTTTCGTTGGGTATTCAGTCTTCGGTTATTACGTTGAGCATTCAGTCTATGGTCAATTTTATTGAGTATCCAGACTCCGGTTATTATGTTGAGCGTTCAGGCTCCGGTCAGTTTCATTTGGTATCCAGACTACGGTTATTAGGTTGATCGTTCAGGCTCTGGTCAGTTTCGTTAAGCATCCATACTCCGGTTAATACGTAGAGCATTCAGGCTCCATTCAATTTTGTTGGGTATCTAGTCTCCGATTATTACGTTGATCGTTCAGGCTCCGGTCATTTTCGTTGACTATCCAGACTCTAGTTATTACGTTGAGCGTTAAGGCTCCGGTCAGTTTAGTTGAGTATCTAGATTCTGGTTATTACGTTGAGCGTTCAGGCTATGGTCAGTTTCGTTGAGTATCCAGACTCTGGTTATTACGTTGAGCGTTCAGGGTCCGGTCAGTTTCGTTGGGTATCCAGACTCCCGTTATTACGTTAAGCGTTCAGGCTCCGGTCATTTTCGTTGAGTATCCAGACTCCGGTTATTAAGTTGAGCGTTTGGCTCCAATCATTTTCATTGAGTATCCAGACTCCGGCTATTACGTTTAGTGTTCGAGCTCCGGTCATTTTCGTTGAGTATCCAAACTTCGGTTATTACGTTGAGAGTTCAGACTCCGGTCATTTTCGTTGAGTATCCAGACTCCGGTTATTACATTGAGCGTTCAGGCTCCGGTCAGTTTCGTTGAGTATCCAGACTCCGATTATTACGTTGAGAGTTCAGACTCCGATCATTTTCGTTGAGTATCAAGACTCCGGTTATTACGTTGAAGGTTCAGGCTCTGTTCAGTTTCGTTGGGTATCTAGTATCCGATTATTACGTTGAGCGTTCAGGCTCAGGTCAGTTTCGTTGGGTATCAAGACACCGGTTATTCCGTTGAGCGTTCAGGCTCCAGTCAGTTTCGTTGGGTATTCAGACTCCGGTTATTACGTTGATCGTTCAGGCTCCGGTCATTTTCGTTGACTATCCAGACTCTGGTTATTACGTTGAGCGTTCAGGCTCCGGTCAGTTTAGTTGAGTATCCAGACTCCGGTTATTACGTTGAGCGTTCAGGGTCCGGTCAGTTTCATTGGGTATCCAGACTCCCGTTATTACGTTAAGCGTTCAGGCTCCGGTCATTTTCGTTGAGTATCCAGACTCCGGTTATTAAGTTGAGCGTTTGGCTCCGATCATTTTCATTGAGTATCCAGACTCCGGCTATAACGTTGAGTGTTCAGGCTCCGGTCATTTTCGTTGAGTATCCAAACTCCGGTTATTACGTTGAGAGTTCAGACTCCGGTAATTTTCGTTGAGTATCCAGACTCCGGTTATTACGTTGAGCGTTCAGGCTCCGGTCAGTTTCGTTGAGTATCCATACTCCGATTATTACGTTGAGAGTTCAGACTCCGATCATTTTCGTTGAGTATCCAGACTCTGGTTATTACGTTGAGGGTTCAGGCTCCGTTCAGTTTCGTTGGGTATCTAGTCTCCGATTATTATGTTGAGCGTTTAGGCTCAGGTCAGTTTCGTTGGGTATCAAGACACCGGTTATTCCGTTGAGCGTTCAGGCTCCAGTCAGTTTCGTTGGGTATTCAGACTCCAGTTATTACGTTGAGCATTCAGTCTCCAGTCAATTTTGTTAAGTATCCAGACTCCGGTTATTATGTTGAGCGTTCAGGCTCCGGTCAGTTTCTTTGGGTATCCAGACTACGGTTATTAGGTTGATCGTTCAGGCTCCGGTCATTTTCGTTGACTATCCAGACTCTGGTTATTACGTTGAGCGTTCAGGCTCCAGTCAGTTTAGTTGAGTATCTAGATTTCGGTTATTACGTTGAGCGTTCAGGCTATGGTCAGTTTCGTTGAGTGTCCAGACTCCGGTTATTACGTTGAGCGTTTAGGCTTCGGTCAGTTTCGTTGAGTATCCAGATTCCGGTTATTACGTTGAGAGTTCAGGCTCCGGTCAGTTTCATAGGGTATCAAGACACCGGTTATTATGTTGAGCGTTCAGGCTCCGGTCAGTTTCATTGGGTATCCAGACTCCGTTTATCACGTTGAGCATTCAGGCTCCAGTCATTTTCGTGGAGTATCCAGACTCCGGTTATTACATTGAGCGTTCAGGCTCCGATCAGTGTCGTTGGGTATCCAAACTCTGGTTATTACGTTGAGCGCTCAGGCTCCGGTCATTTTCGTTGAGTATCCAGACTCCGATTATTACGTTGAGCATTCAGGCATCGGTCAGTTTCGTTGAGTATCCAGACTCCGGTTATTACGTTGATCGTTCAGGCTCTGGTCAGTTTCGTTAAGCATCCAGACTCCGGTTATTACGTTGAGCGTTCAGCCTCCATTCAATTTCATTGGGTATCTAGTCTCTGATTATTACGTTGAGCGTTCAGGCTCAGGTCAGTTTCGTTGGGTATCAAGACACCGGTTATTACGTTGATCGTTCAGGCTCCGGTCGTTTTCGTTGACTATCCAGACTCTAGTTATTACGTTGAGCGTTCAGGCTCCGGTTAGTTTAGTTGAGTATCCAGATTCCGGTTATTATGTTGAGCGTTCATGCTATGGTCAGTTTCGTTGAATATCCAGACTCCGGGTATTACGTTGAGCGTTCAGGCTCCGGTCAGTTTCGTTGAGTATCCAGATTCCGGTTATTACGTTGAGAGTTCAGGCTCCGGTCAGTTTCATAGGGTATCAAGACACCAGTTATTATGTTGAGCGTTCAGGCTCCGGTCAGTTTCATTGGGTATCCAGACTCTGGTTATTACGTTGATCGTTCAGTCTCCGGTCAGTTTTGTTCAGTATCCAGACTCCAGTTATTACGTTGAGCGTTCAGGCTCCAGTCAGTTTCGTTGGGTATCCAAACTCCGGTTATTACGTTGAGCGTTCAGGCTCCGGTCATTTTCGTTTAGTATCCAGACTCTAGTGATTACGTTGAGCGTTCAGGCTCCGGTCAGTTTTGTTGAGTATCCCGATTCTGATTATTACATTGAGCATTCAGGCTCTGGTCAATTTCGTTGAGTATCCAGACTCCCGTTATTACGTTAAGCGTTCAGGCTCCGGTCATTTTCGTTGAGTATCCAGACTCCGGTTATTAAGTTGAGCGTTTGGCTCCGATCATTTTCATTGAGTATCCAGACTCCGGCTATTACGTTGAGCGTTCAGGCTCCGATTATTTTCGTTGAGTATCCAAACTCCGGTAATTACGTTGAGAGTTCAGACTCCGGTCTTTTTCGTTGAGTATCCAGACTCCAGTTATTACGTTGAGCGTTCAGGCTCCGGTCAGTTTCGTTGAGTATCCACACTCCGGTTATTACGTTGAGAGTTCAGACTCCGGTCATTTTCGTTGAGTATCCAGACTCCGGTTATTACGTTGAGGGTTCAGGCTCTGTTCAGTTTCGTTGGGTATCTAGTCTCTGATTATTACGTTGAACGTTCAGGCTCAGGTCAGTTTCGTTGGGTATCAAGACACCAGTTATTCTGTTGAGTATTCAGGCTCCAGTCAGTTTCGTTGGGTATTCAGACTCCGGTTATTACGTTGAGCATTCAGTCTCCGGTCAGTTTCGTTGAGTATCTAGACTCCAGTTATTACGTTGAACATTCAGGCATCGATCAGTTTCGTTGAGTATCCAGACTCCGGTTATTACGTTGATCGTTCAGGCTCTGGTCAGTTTCGTTAAGCATCCAGACTCCGGTTATTACGTTGAGCGTTCAGGCTCCATTCAATTTCATTGGGTATCTAGTCTCTGATTATTACGTTGAGCGTTCAGGCTCAGGTCAGTTTCGTTGGGTATCAAGACACCGGTTATTACGTTGATCGTTCAGGCTCCGGTCATTTTCGTTGACTATCCAGACTCTGGTTATTACGTTGAGCGTTCAGGCTCCGGTTAGTTTAGTTGAGTATCCAGATTCCGGTTATTATGTTGAGCGTTCAGGCTATGGTCAGTTTCGTTGAGTATCCAGACTCCGGGTATTACGTTGAGCGTTCAGGCTCCGGTCAGTTTCGTTGAGTATCCAGATTCCGGTTATTACGTTGAGAGTTCAGGCTCCGGTCAGTTTCATAGGGTATCAAGACACCAGTTATTATGTTGAGCGTTCAGGCTCCGGTCAGTTTCATTGGGTATCCAGACTCTGGTTATTACGTTGATCGTTCAGTCTCCGGTCAGTTTTGTTGAGTATCCAGACTCCAGTTATTACGTTGAGCGTTCAGGCTCCAGTCAGTTTCGTTGGGTATCCAAACTCCGGTTATTACGTTGAGCGTTCAGGCTCCGGTCATTTTCGTTTAGTATCCAGACTCTAGTGATTACGTTGAGCGTTCAGGCTCCGGTCAGTTTTGTTGAGTATCCAGATTCTGATTATTACATTGAGCATTCAGGCTCTGGTCAATTTCGTTGGGTATCCAGACTCCCGTTATTACGTTAAGCGTTCAGGCTCCGGTCATTTTCGTTGAGTATCCAGACTCCGGTTATTAAGTTGAGCGTTTGGCTCCGATCATTTTCATTGAGTATCCAGACTCCGGCTATTATGTTGAGTGTTCAGGCTCCGGTCATTTTCGTTGAGTATCCAAACTTCGGTTATTACGTTGAGAGTTCAGACTCCGGTCATTTTCGTTGAGTATCCAGACTCCGGTTATTACGTTGAGCGTTCAGGCTCCGGTCAGTTTCGTTGAGTATCCAGACTCCGATTATTACGTTGAGAGTTCAGACTCCGATCATTTTCGTTGAGTATCCAGACTCCGGTTATTATGTTGAGGGTTCAGACTCCGTTCAGTTTCGTTGGGTATCTAGTATCCGATTATTACGTTGAGCGTTCAGGCTCAGGTCAGTTTCGTTGGGTATCAAGACACCGGTTATTCCGTTGAGCGTTCAGGCTCCAGTCAGTTTCGTTGGGTATTCAGACTCCGGTTATTACGTTGAGCGTTCAGGCTCCGGTCATTTTCGTTGACTATCCAGACTCTGGTTATTACGTTGAGCGTTCAGGCTCCGGTCAGTTTAGTTGAGTATCCAGACTCCGGTTATTACGTTGAGCGTTCAGGGTCCGGTCAGTTTCATTGGGTATCCAGACTCCCGTTATTACATTAAGCGTTCAGGCTCCGGTCATTTTCGTTAGGTATCCAGACTCCGGTTATTAAGTTGAGCGTTTGGCTCCGATCATTTTCATTGAGTATCCAGACTCCGGCTATAACGTTGAGTGTTCAGGCTCCGGTCATTTTCGTTGAGTATCCAAACTCCGGTTATTACGTTGAGAGTTCAGACTCCGGTCATTTTCGTTGAGTATCCAGACTCCGGTTATTACGTTGAGCGTTCAGGCTCCGGTCAGTTTCGTTGAGTATCCAGACTCCGATTATTACGTTGAGAGTTCAGACTCCAATCATTTTCGTTGAGTATCCAGACTCTGGTTATTACGTTGAGGGTTCAGGCTCCGTTCAGTTTCGTTGGGTATCTAGTCTCCGATTATTACGTTGAGCGTTCAGGCTCAGGTCAGTTTCGTTGGGTATCAAGACACCGGTTATTCCGTTGAGCGTTCAGGCTCCAGTCAGTTTCGTTGGGTATTCAGACTCCGGTTATTACGTTGAGCATTCAGTCTCCGGTCAATTTTGTTAAGTATCCAGACTCCGGTTATTATGTTGAGCGTTCAGGCTCCGGTAAGTTTCTTTGGGTATCCAGACTACGGTTATTAGGTTGATCGTTCAGGCTCCGGTCATTTTCGTTGACTATCCAGACTCTGGTTATTACGTTGAGCGTTCAGGCTCCAGTCAGTTTAGTTGAGTATCTAGATTTCGGTTATTACGTTGAGCGTTCAGGCTATGGTCAATTTCGTTGAGTGTCCAGACTCCGGTTATTACGTTGAGCGTTTAGGCTTCGGTCAGTTTCGTTGAGTATCTAGATTCCGGTTATTACGTTGAGAGTTCAGGCTCCGGTCAGTTTCATAGGGTATCAAGACACTGGTTATTATGTTGAGCGTTCAGGCTCCGGTCTGTTTCATTGGGTATCCAGACTCCGTTTATCACGTTGAGCATTCAGGCTCCAGTCATTTTTGTGGAGTATCCAGACTCCGGTTATTACATTAAGCGTTCAGGCTCCGGTCAGTGTCGTTGGGTATCCAAACTCCGGTTATTACGTTGAGCGCTCAGGCTCCGGTCATTTTCGTTAAGTATCCAGACTCCGATTATTACGTTGAGCATTCAGGCATCATTCAGTTTCGTTGAGTATCCAGACTCCGGTTATTACGTTGAGCGTTCAGCCTCCATTCAATTTCATTGAGTATTTAGTCTCTGATTATTACGTTGAGCGTTCAGGCTCAGGTCAGTTTCGTTGGGTATCAAGACACCGGTTATTACGTTGATCGTTCAGGCTCCGGTCATTTTCGTTGACTATCCAGACTCTAGTTATTACGTTGAGCGTTCAGGCTCCGGTTAGTTTAGTTGAGTATCCAGATTCCGGTTACTATGTTGAGCGTTCAGGCTATGGTCAGTTTCGTTGAGTATCCAGACTCCGGGTATTACGTTGAGCGTTCAGGCTCCGGTCAGTTTCGTTGAGTATCCAGATTCCGGTTATTACGTTGAGAGTTCAGGCTCCCGTCAGTTTCATAGGGTATCAAGACACCAGTTATTATGTTGAGCGTTCAGGCTCCGGTCAGTTTCATTGGGTATCCAGACTCTGGTTATTACGTTGATCGTTCAGTCTCCGGTCAGTTTTGTTCAGTATCCAGACTCCAGTTATTACGTTGAGCGTTCAGGCTCCAGTCAGTTTCGTTGGGTATCCAAACTCCGGTTATTACGTTGAGCGTTCAGGCTCCGGTCATTTTCGTTTAGTATCCAGACTCTAGTGATTACGTTGAGCGTTCAGGCTCCGGTCAGTTTTGTTGAGTATCCAGATTCTGATTATTACATTGAGCATTCAGGCTCTGGTCAATTTCGTTGAGTATCCAGACTCCCGTTATTACGTTAAGCGTTCAGGCTCCGGTCATTTTCGTTGAGTATCCAGACTCCGGTTATTAAGTTGAGCGTTTGGCTCCGATCATTTTCATTGAGTATCCAGACTCTGGCTATTACGTTGAGCGTTCAGGCTCCGATTATTTTCGTGGAGTATCCAAACTCCGGTAATTACGTTGAGAGTTCAGACTCTGGTCTTTTTCGTTGAGTATCCAGACTCCAGTTATTACGTTGAGCGTTCAGGCTCCGGTCAGTTTCGTTGAGTATCCACACTCCGGTTATTACGTTGAGAGTTCAGACTCCGGTCATTTTCGTTGAGTATCCAGACTCCGGTTATTACGTTGAGGGTTTAGGCTCTGTTCAGTTTCGTTGGGTATCTAGTCTCTGATTATTACGTTGAACGTTCAGGCTCAGGTCAGTTTCGTTGGGTATCAAGACACCAGTTATTCCGTTGAGTATTCAGGCTCCAGTAAGTTTCGTTGGGTATTCAGACTCCGGTTATTATGTTGAGCATTCAGTCTCCGGTCAGTTTCGTTGAGTATCTAGACTCCAGTTATTACGTTGAACATTCAGGCATCGATCAGTTTCGTTGAGTATCCAGACTCCGGTTATTCGTTGATCGTTCAGGCTCTGGTCAGTTTCGTTAAGCATCTAGACTCCGGTTATTACGTTGAGCGTTCAGGCTCCATTCAATTTCATTGGGTATCTAGTCTCTGATTATTATGTTGAGCGTTCAGGCTCAGGTCAGTTTCGTTGGGTATCAAGACACCGGTTATTACGTTGATCGTTCAGGCTCCGGTCATTTTCGTTGACTATCCAGACTCTGGTTATTACGTTGAGCGTTCAGGCTCCGGTTAGTTTAGTTGAGTATCCAGATTCCGGTTATTATGTTGAGCGTTCAGGCTATGGTCAGTTTCGTTGAGTATCCAGACTCCGGGTATTACGTTGAGCGTTCAGGCTCCGGTCAGTTTCGTTGAGTATCCAGATTCCGGTTATTACGTTGAGAGTTCAGGCTCCGGTCAGTTTCATAGGGTATCAAGACACCAGTTATTATGTTGAGCGTTCAGGCTCCGGTCAGTTTCATTGGGTATCCAGACTCTGGTTATTACGTTGATCGTTCAGTCTCCGGTCAATTTTGTTGAGTATCCAGACTCCAGTTATTACGTTGAGCGTTCAGGCTCCAGTCAGTTTCGTTGGGTATCCAAACTCCGGTTATTACGTTGAGCGTTCAGGCTCCGGTCATTTTCGTTTAGTATCCAGACTCTAGTGATTACGTTGAGCGTTCAGGCTCCGGTCAGTTTTGTTGAGTATCCAGATTCTGATTATTACATTGAGCATTCAGGCTCTGGTCAATTTCGTTGGGTATCCAGACTCCCGTTATTACGTTAAGCGTTCAGGCTCCGGTCATTTTCGTTGAGTATCCAGACTCCGGTTATTAAGTTAAGCGTTTGGCTCCGATCATTTTCATTGAGTATCCAGACTTCGGCTATTACGTTGAGCGTTCAGGCTCCGATTATTTTCGTTGAGTATCCAAACTCCGGTAATTACGTTGAGAGTTCAGACTCCGGTCCTTTTCGTTGAGTATCCAGACTCCAGTTATTACGTTGAGCGTTCAGGCTCCGGTCAGTTTCGTTGAGTATCCACACTCCGGTTATTACGTTGAGAGTTCAGACTCCGATCATTTTCGTTGAGTATCCAGACTCCGGTTATTACGTTGAGGGTTCAGGCTCCGTTCAGTTTCGTTGGGTATCTAGTCTCTGATTATTACGTTGAGCGTTCAGGCTCAGGTCAGTTTCGTTGGGTATCAAGACACCAGTTATTCCGTTGAGCATTCAGGCTCCAGTCAGTTTCGTTGGGTATTCAGACTCCGGTTATTACGTTGAGCATTCAGTCTCCGGTCAGTTTCGTTGAGTATCTAGACTCCGGTAATTACGTTGAACATTCAGGCATCGATCAGTTTCATTGAGTATCCAGACTCCGGTTATTACGTTGATCGTTCAGGCTCTGGTCAGTTTCGTTAAGCATCCATACTCCGGTTAATACGTTGAGCATTCAGGCTCCATTCAATTTCGTTGGGTATCTAGTCTCCGATTATTACGTTGAGCGTTCAGGCTCAGGTCAGATTCGTTGGGTATCAAGACACCGGTTATTACGTTGATCGTTCAGGCTCCGGTCATTTTCGTTGACTATCCAGACTCTAGTTATTACGTTGAGCGTTCAGGCTCCGGTCAGCTTAGTTGAGTATCTAGATTCCGGTTATTACGTTGAGCGTTCAGGCTATGGTCAGTTTCGTTGAGTATCCAGACTCCGGGTATTACGTTGAGCGTTCAGGCTCCGGTCAGTTTCGTTGAGTATCCAGATTCCGGTTATTACGTTGAGAGTTCAGGCTCCCGTCAGTTTCATAGGGTATCAAGACACCAGTTATTATGTTGAGCGTTCAGGCTCCGGTCAGTTTCATTGGGTATCCAGACTCTGGTTATTACGTTGATCGTTCAGTCTCCGGTCAGTTTTGTTCAGTATCCAGACTCCAGTTATTACGTTGAGCGTTCAGGCTCCAGTCAGTTTCGTTGGGTATCCAAACTCCGGTTATTACGTTGAGCGTTCAGGCTCCGGTCATTTTCGTTTAGTATCCAGACTCTAGTGATTACGTTGAGCGTTCAGGCTCCGGTCAGTTTTGTTGAGTATCCAGATTCTGATTATTACATTGAGCATTCAGGCTCTGGTCAATTTCGTTGAGTATCCAGACTCCCGTTATTACGTTAAGCGTTCAGGCTCCGGTCATTTTCGTTGAGTATCCAGACTCCGGTTATTAAGTTGAGCGTTTGGCTCCGATCATTTTCATTGAGTATCCAGACTCTGGCTATTACGTTGAGCGTTCAGGCTCCGATTATTTTCGTGGAGTATCCAAACTCCGGTAATTACGTTGAGAGTTCAGACTCTGGTCTTTTTCGTTGAGTATCCAGACTCCAGTTATTACGTTGAGCGTTCAGGCTCCGGTCAGTTTCGTTGAGTATCCACACTCCGGTTATTACGTTGAGAGTTCAGACTCCGGTCATTTTCGTTGAGTATCCAGACTCCGGTTATTACGTTGAGGGTTTAGGCTCTGTTCAGTTTCGTTGGGTATCTAGTCTCTGATTATTACGTTGAACGTTCAGGCTCAGGTCAGTTTCGTTGGGTATCAAGACACCAGTTATTCCGTTGAGTATTCAGGCTCCAGTAAGTTTCGTTGGGTATTCAGACTCCGGTTATTATGTTGAGCATTCAGTCTCCGGTCAGTTTCGTTGAGTATCTAGACTCCAGTTATTACGTTGAACATTCAGGCATCGATCAGTTTCGTTGAGTATCCAGACTCCGGTTATTACGTTGATCGTTCAGGCTCTGGTCAGTTTCGTTAAGCATCTAGACTCCGGTTATTACGTTGAGCGTTCAGGCTCCATTCAATTTCATTGGGTATCTAGTCTCTGATTATTATGTTGAGCGTTCAGGCTCAGGTCAGTTTCGTTGGGTATCAAGACACCGGTTATTACGTTGATCGTTCAGGCTCCGGTCATTTTCGTTGACTATCCAGACTCTGGTTATTACGTTGAGCGTTCAGGCTCCGGTTAGTTTAGTTGAGTATCCAGATTCCGGTTATTATGTTGAGCGTTCAGGCTATGGTCAGTTTCGTTGAGTATCCAGACTCCGGGTATTACGTTGAGCGTTCAGGCTCCGGTCAGTTTCGTTGAGTATCCAGATTCCGGTTATTACGTTGAGAGTTCAGGCTCCGGTCAGTTTCATAGGGTATCAAGACACCAGTTATTATGTTGAGCGTTCAGGCTCCGGTCAGTTTCATTGGGTATCCAGACTCTGGTTATTACGTTGATCGTTCAGTCTCCGGTCAATTTTGTTGAGTATCCAGACTCCAGTTATTACGTTGAGCGTTCAGGCTCCAGTCAGTTTCGTTGGGTATCCAAACTCCGGTTATTACGTTGAGCGTTCAGGCTCCGGTCATTTTCGTTTAGTATCCAGACTCTAGTGATTACGTTGAGCGTTCAGGCTCCGGTCAGTTTTGTTGAGTATCCAGATTCTGATTATTACATTGAGCATTCAGGCTCTGGTCAATTTCGTTGGGTATCCAGACTCCCGTTATTACGTTAAGCGTTCAGGCTCCGGTCATTTTCGTTGAGTATCCAGACTCCGGTTATTAAGTTAAGCGTTTGGCTCCGATCATTTTCATTGAGTATCCAGACTTCGGCTATTACGTTGAGCGTTCAGGCTCCGATTATTTTCGTTGAGTATCCAAACTCCGGTAATTACGTTGAGAGTTCAGACTCCGGTCCTTTTCGTTGAGTATCCAGACTCCAGTTATTACGTTGAGCGTTCAGGCTCCGGTCAGTTTCGTTGAGTATCCACACTCCGGTTATTACGTTGAGAGTTCAGACTCCGATCATTTTCGTTGAGTATCCAGACTCCGGTTATTACGTTGAGGGTTCAGGCTCCGTTCAGTTTCGTTGGGTATCTAGTCTCTGATTATTACGTTGAGCGTTCAGGCTCAGGTCAGTTTCGTTGGGTATCAAGACACCAGTTATTCCGTTGAGCATTCAGGCTCCAGTCAGTTTCGTTGGGTATTCAGACTCCGGTTATTACGTTGAGCATTCAGTCTCCGGTCAGTTTCGTTGAGTATCTAGACTCCGGTAATTACGTTGAACATTCAGGCATCGATCAGTTTCATTGAGTATCCAGACTCCGGTTATTACGTTGATCGTTCAGGCTCTGGTCAGTTTCGTTAAGCATCCATACTCCGGTTAATACGTTGAGCATTCAGGCTCCATTCAATTTCGTTGGGTATCTAGTCTCCGATTATTACGTTGAGCGTTCAGGCTCAGGTCAGATTCGTTGGGTATCAAGACACCGGTTATTACGTTGATCGTTCAGGCTCCGGTCATTTTCGTTGACTATCCAGACTCTAGTTATTACGTTGAGCGTTCAGGCTCCGGTCAGCTTAGTTGAGTATCTAGATTCCGGTTATTACGTTGAGCGTTCAGGCTATGGTCAGTTTCGTTGAGTATCCAGACTCCGGTTATTACGTTGAGTGTTCAGGGTCCGGTCAGTTTCGTTGGGTATCCAGACTCCCGTTAATACGTTAAGCGTTCAGGCTCTGGTCATTTTCGTTGAGTATCCAGACTCCGGTTATTAAGTTGAGCGTTTGGCTTCGATCATTTTCAGTGAGTATCCAGACTCCGGCTATTACGTTGAGTGTTCAGGCTCCGGTCATTTTCGTTGAGTATCCAAACTTCGGTTATTACGTTGAGAGTTCAGACTCCGGTCATTTTCGTTGAGTATCCAGACTCCGGTTATTACGTTGAGCGTTCAGGCTCCAGTCAGTTTCGTTGAGTATCTAGACTCCGATTATTACGTTGAGAGTTCAGACGCCGATCATTTTCGTTGAGTATCCAGACTCCGGTTATTACGTTGAGGGTTCAGGCTCCGTTCAGTTTCGTTGGGTATCTAGTCTCCGATTATTACGTTGAGCGTTCAGGCTCAGGTCAGTTTCGTTGGGTATCAAGACACCGGTTATTCCGTTGAGCGTTCAGGCTCCAGTCAGTTTCGTTGGGTATTCAGACTCCGGTTATTACGTTGATCGTTCAGGCTCCGGTCATTTTCGTTGACTATCCAGACTCTGGTTATTACGTTGAGCGTTCAGGCTCCGGTCAGTTTAGTTGAGTATCCAGATTCCGGTTATTACGTTGAGCGTTCAGGCTATGGTCAGTTTCGTTTAGTATCCAGACTCCGGTTATTACGTTGAGCATTCAGGGTCCGGTCAGTTTCATTGGGTATCCAGACTCCCGTTATTACGTTAAGCGTTCAGGCTCCGGTCATTTTCGTTGAGTATCCAGACTCCGGTTATTAAGTTGAGTGTTTGGCTCCGATCATTTTCATTGAGTATCCAGACTCCGGCTATTACATTGAGTGTTCAGGCTCCGGTCATTTTTGTTGAGTATCCAAACTCCGGTTATTACGTTGAGAGTTCAGACTCCGGTCATTTTCGTTGAGTATCCAGACTCCGGTTATTACGTTGAGCGTTCAGGCTCCGGTCAGTTTCGTTGAGTATCCAGACTCCGATTATTACGTTGAGAGTTCAGACTCCGATCATTTTCGTTGAGTATCCAGACTTCGGTTATTACGTTGAGGGTTCAGGCTCCGTTCAGTTTCGTTTGGTATCTAGTCTCCGATTATTACAATGAGCGTTCAGGCTCAGGTCAGTTTCTTTGGGTATCAAGACACCGGTTATTCCGTTGAGCGTTCAGGCTCCAGTCAGTTTCGTTGGGTATTCAGACTCCGGTTATTACGTTGAGCATTCAGTCTCCGGTCAGTTTCGTTGAGTATCCAGACTCTGGTTATTATGTTGAGGGTTCAGGCTCCAGTCAGTTTAGTTGAGTATCTAGATTTCGGTTATTACGTTGAGCGTTCAGGCTATGGTCAGTTTCGTTGAGTGTCCAGACTCCGGTTATTACGTTGAGCGTTCAGCCTTCGGTCAGTTTCGTTGAGTATCCAGATTCCGGTTATTACGTTGAGAGTTCAGGCTCCGGTCAGTTTCATAGGGTATCATGACACCGGTTATTATGTTGAGCGTTCAGGCTCCGGTCAGTTTCATTGGGTATCCAGACTCCGTTTATCACGTTGAGCATTCAGGCTCCAGTCATTTTCGTGGAGTATCCAGACTCCGGTTATTACATTGAGCGTTCAGGCTCCGGTCATTTTTGTTGAGTATCCCAACTCCGGTTCTTACATTGAGCGTTCAGGCTCCGATCATTTTTGTTGAGTATCCAGACTCCAGTTGTTACGTTGAGCATTCAGGCACCGGTCAGTTTCGTTGAGTATCCAGACTCCAGTTATTACGTTGATCGTTCAGGCTCTGGTCATTTTCGTTAAGCATCTAGACTCCGGTTATTACGTTGAGCGTTCAGGCTCCATTCAATTTCGTTGGGTATCTAGTCTCCGATTATTACGTTGAGCGTTCAGGCTCAGGTCAGTTTTGTTGAGTATCAAGACACCGGTTATTACGTTGATCGTTCAGGCTCCAGTCATTTTCGTTGACTATCCATACTCTGGTTATTACGTTAGGCGTTCAGGCTCCGGTCAGTTTAGTTGAGTATCCAGATTCCGGTTATTACGTTGAGCGTTCAGGCTATGGTCAGTTTCATTGAGTATCCAGACTCCGGTTATTACGTTGAGCGTTCAGGCTCCGTCAGTTTCATTGAGTATCTAGATTCCGTTTATTAGGTTGAGAGTTTGGGCTCCGGTCAGTTTCATAGGGTATCAAGACACCGGTTATTATGTTGAGCGTTCAGGCTCCGGTCAGTTTCATTGGGTATCCAGACTCTAGTTATTACGTTGATCGTTCAGTCTCCGGTCAGTTTTGTTGAGTATCCAGACTCCAGTTATTACGTTGGGCGTTCAGGCTCCAGTCAGTTTCGTTGGGTATCCAAACTCCGGTTATTACGTTGAGCGTTCAGGCTCCAATAATTTTCGTTTAGTATCCAGACTCTAGTGATTACGTTGAGCGTTCAGGCTCCGGTCAGTTTTGTTGAGTATCCAGATTCTGATTATTACGTTGAGCATTCAGGCTCTGGTCAGTTTCGTTGGGTATCCAGACTCCCGTTATTACGTTAAGCGTTCAGGCTCCGGTCATTTTCGTTGAGTATCCAGACTCCGGTTATTAAGTTGAGCGTTTGGCTCCAATCATTTTCATTGAGTATCCAGACTTCGGCTATTACGTTGAGCGTTCAGGCTCTGGTCATTTTCGTTGAGTATCCAAACTCCGGTAATTATGTTGAGAGTTCAGACTCCGGTCATTTTCGTTGAGTATCCAGACTCCGGTTATTACGTTGAGCGTTCAGGCTCCGGTCAGTTTCGTTGAGTATCCACACTCCGGTTATTACGTTGAGAGTTCAAACTCCGGTCATTTTCGTTGAGTATCCAGACTCCGGTTATTATGTTGAGGGTTCAGGCTCCATTCAGTTTCGTTGGGTATCTAGTCTCTGATTATTACGTTGAGCGTTCAGGCTCAGGTCAGTTTCGTTGGGTATCAAGACCCCGGTTATTCCGTTGAGCGTTCAGGCTCCAAACAGTTTCGTTGGGTATTCAAACTCCGGTTATTACGTTGAGCATTCAGTCTCCGGTCAGTTTCGTTGAGTATCCAGACTCCGGTTATTACGTTGAACATTCAGGCATCGATCAGTTTCTTTGAGTATCCAGACTCTGGTTATTACGTTGATCGTTCAGGCTCTGGTCAGTTTCGTTAAGCATCCATATTCCGGTTAATACGTTGAGCATTCAGGCTCCATTCAATTTCGTTGGGTATCTAGTCTCCGATTATTACGTTGAGCGTTTAGGCTCAGGTCAGATTCGTTGGGTATCAAGACACCGGTTATTATGTTGATCGTTCAGGCTCCGGTCATTTTCGTTGACTATCCAGACTCTGGTTATTACGTTAAGCGTTCAGGCTCCGGTCAGTTTAGTTGAGTATCCAGATTCCGGTTATTACGTTGAGCGTTCAGGCTATGGTCAGTTTCATTGAGTATCCAGACTCCGGTTATTACGTTGGGCGTTCAGGCTACGTCAGTTTCGTTGAGTATCCAGATTTCGGTTATTACGTTGAGAGTTTGGGCTCCGGTCAGTTTCATAGGGTATCAAGACACCGGTTATTATGTTGAGCGTTCAGGCTCCGATTAGTTTCATTGGGTATCCAGACTCTGGTTATTACGTTGATCGTTCAGTCTTCGGTCAGTTTTGTTGAGTATCCAGACTCCAGTTATTACGTTGAGCGTTCAGGCTCCAGTCAGTTTCGTTGGGTATCCAAACTCCGGTTATTACGTTGAGCGTTCAGGCTCCGGTAATTTTCGTTTAGTATCCAGACTCTAGTGATTACGTTGAGCGTTCAGGCTCCGTTCAGTTTTGTTGAGTATCCAGATTCTGATTATTACGTTGAGCATTCAGGCTCTGGTCAGTTTCGTTGGGTATCCAAACTCCCGTTATTACATTAAGCGTTCAGGCTCCGGTCATTTTCGTTGACTATCCAGACTCCGGTTATTAAGTTGAGCGTTTGGCTCCGATCATTTTCATTGAGTATCCAGACTCCGGCTATTACGTTGAGCGTTCAGGCTTTGGTCATTTTCGTTGAGTATCCAAACTCCGGTTATTATGTTGAGAGTTCAGACTCCGGTCATTTTCGTTGAGTATCCAGACTCCGGTTATTACGTTGAGCGTTCAGGCTCCGGTCAGTTTCGTTGAGTATCCAGACTCCGGTTATTACGTTGAGAGTTCAGACTCCGGTCATTTTCGTTGAGTATCCAGACTCCGGTTATTACTTTGAGGGTTCAGGCTCCGTTCAGTTTCGTTGGGTATCTAGTCTCCGATTATTACGTTGAGCGTTCAGGCTCAGGTCAGTTTCATTGGGTATCAAGACACCGGTTATTCCGTTGAGCGTTCAGGCTCCAGTCAGTTTCATTGGGTATTCAGACTCTGGTTATTACGTTGAGCATTCAGTCTCCGGTCAGTTTTGTTGAGTATCCAGACTCTGGTTATTACGTTGAGCGTTCAGGCTCCGGTCAGTTTCTTTGGGTATCCAGACTACGGTTATTACGTTGATCGTTCAGGCTCCGGTCATTTTCGTTGACTATCCAGACTCTGGTTATTACGTTGAGCGTTCAGGCACCAATCAGTTTAGTTGAGTATCCAGATTCCGGTTATTACGTTGAGCGTTCAGGCTATGGTCAGTTTCGTTGAGTATCCAGACTCCGGTTATTACATTGAGCGTTCAGGCTTCGGTCAGTTTCGTTGAGGATCCAGATTCCGGTTATTATGTTGAGAGTTCAGGCTCTGGTCAGTTTCATAGGGTATCAAGACACCGGTTATTACGTTGAGCGTTCAGGCTCCGGTCAGTTTCGTTGGGTATCCAGACTCTGTTTATTACGTTGAGCATTCAGGCTCCAGTCATTTTCGTTGAGTATCCAGACTCCGGTTATTACATTGAGCGTTCAGGCTCCGGTCATTTTTGTTGAATATCCCAACTCCGGTTCTTACGTTGAGCGTTCAGGCTCCGATCATTTTTGTTGAGTATCCAGACTCCAGTTATTACGTTGAGCATTCAGGCACCGGTCAGTTTCGTTGAGTATCTAGACTCCAGTTATTACGTTGATCGTTCAGGCTCTGGTCATTTTCGTTAAGCATCTAGACTCCGGTTATTACGTTGAGCGTTCAGGCTCCATTCAATTTCGTTGGGTATCTAGTCTCCGATTATTACGTTGAGCGTTCAGGCTCAGGTCAGATTCGTTGGGTATCAAGACACCGGTTATTATGTTGATCGTTCAGGCTCCGGTCATTTTCGTTGACTATCCAGACTCTGGTTATTACGTTGAGCGTTCAGGCTCCGGTCAGTTTAGTTGAGTATCCAGATTCCGGTTATTACGTTGAGCGTTCAGGCTATGGTCAGTTTCATTGAGTATCCAGACTCCGGTTATTACGTTGAGCGTTCAGGCTCCGTCAGTTTCGTTGAGTATCCAGATTCCGGTTATTACGTTGAGAGTTTGGGCTCCGGTCAGTTTCATAGGGTATCAAGACACCGGTTATTATGTTGAGCGTTCAGGCTCCGGTCAGTTTCATTGGGTATCTAGACTCTGGTTATTACGTTGATCGTTCAGTCTCCGGTCCGTTTTGTTAGGTATCCAGACTCCAGTTATTACGTTGAGCGTTCGGCTCCAGTCAGTTTCGTTGGGTATCCAAACTCCGGTTATTACGTTTAGCGTTCAGGCTCCGGTAATTTTCGTTTAGTATCCAGACTCTAGTGATTACATTGAGCGTTCAGGCTCCGTTCAGTTTTGTTGAGTATCCAGATTCTAATTATTACGTTGAGCATTCAGGCTCTGGTCAGTTTCGTTGGGTATCCAGACTCCCGTTATTACGTTAAGCGTTCAGGCTCCGGTCATTTTCGTTGAGTATCCAGACTCCGGTTATTAAGTTGAGCGTTTGGCTCCGATAATTTTCATTGAGTATCCAGACTCCGGCTATTACGTTGAGCGTTCAGGCTCTGGTCATTTTCATGGAGTATCCAAACTCCGGTTATTATGTTGAGAGTTCTGACTCCGGTCATTTTCGTTGAGTATCTAGACTCCGGTTATTACGTTGAGCGTTCAGGCTCCGGTCAGTTTCGTTGAGTATCTAGACTCCGGTTATTACGTTGAGAGTTCAGACTCCGGTCATTTTCGTTGAGTATCCAGACTCCGGTTATTACGTTGAGAGTTCAGACTCCGGTCATTTTCGTTGAGTATCCAGACTCCGGTTATTACTTTGAGGGTTCAGGCTCCGTTCAGTTTCGTTGGGTATCTAGTCTCCGATTATTACGTTGAGCGTTCAGGCTCAGGTCAGTTTCATTGGGTATCCAGACACCGGTTATTCCGTTGAGCGTTCAGGCTCCAGTCAGTTTCATTGGGTATTCAGACTCTGGTTATTACGTTGAGCATTCAGTCTCCGGTCAGTTTTGTTGAGTATCCAGACTCTGGTTATTACGTTGAGCGTTCAGGCTCCGGTCAGTTTCGTTGACTATCCAGACTCTGGTTATTACGTTGAGCGTTCAGGCTCCGGTCATTTTCGTTGACTATCCAGACTCCGGTTATTACGTTGAGCGTTCAGGCTATGGTCAGTTTCGTTGAGTATCCAGACTCCGGTTATTACGTTGAGCGTTCAGGCTTCGGTCAGTTCCGTTGAGGATCCAGATTCCGGTTATTACGTTGAGAGTTCAGGCTCCGGTCAGTTTCATAGGGTATCAAGACACCGGTTATTACGTTGAGCGTTCAGGCTCCGGTCAGTTTCATTGGGTATCCAGACTCTGTTTATTACGTTGAGCATTCAGGCTCCAGTCATTTTCGTTGAGTATCCAGACTCCGGTTATTACATTGAGCGTTCAGGCTCCGGTCATTTTTGTTGAGTATCCCAACTTCGGTTCTTACGTTGAGCGTTCAGGCTCCGATCATTTTTGTTGAGTATCCAGACTCCAGTTATTACGTTGAGCATTCAGGCACCGGTCAGTTTCGTTGAGTATCCAGACTCCAGTTATTACGTTGATCGTTCAGGCTCTGGTCATTTTCGTTAAGCATCTAGACTCCGGTTATTATGTTGAGCGTTCAGGCTCCATTCAATTTCGTTGGGTATCTAGTCTCCGATTATTACGTTGAGCGTTCAGGCTCAGGTCAGTTTTGTTGGGTATCAAGACACCGGTTATGACGTTGATTGTTCAGGCTCCGGTCATTTTCGTTGACTATCCAGACTCTGGTTATTACGTTGAGCGTTCAGGCTCCGGTCAGTTTAGTTGAGTATCCAGATTCCGGTTATTACGTTGAGCGTTCAGGCTATGGTCAGTTTCATTGAGTATCCAAACTCCGGTTATTACGTTGAGCGTTCAGGCTCCGTCAGTTTCGTTGAGTATCCAGATTCCGGTTATTACGTTGAGAGTTTGGGCTCCGGTCAGTTTCATAGGGTATCAAGACACCGTTTATTATGTTGAGCATTCAGGCTCCGGTCAGTTTCATTGGGTATCCAGACTCTGGTTATTACGTTGATCGTTCAGTCTCCGGTCCGTTTTGTTGAGTATCCAGACTCCAGTTATTACGTTGAGCGTTCAGGCTCCAGTCAGTTTCGTTGGGTATCCAAACTCCGGTTATTACGTTGAGCGTTCAGGCTCCGGTAATTTTCGTTTAGTATCCAGACTCTAGTGATTACGTTGAGCGTTCAGGCTCCGTTCATTTTTGTTGAGTATCCAGATTCTGATTATTACGTTGGGCATTCAGGCTCTGGTCAGTTTCGTTGGGTATCCAGACTCCCGTTATTACGTTAAGCGTTCAGGCTCCGGTCATTTTCGTTGAGTATCCAGACTCCGGTTATTAAGTTGAGCGTTTGGCTCCGATCATTTTCATTGAGTATCCAGACTCCGGCTTTTACGTTGAGCGTTCAGGCTCTGGTCATTTTCGTTGAGTATCCAAACTACGGTAATTATGTTGAGAGTTCAGACTCCGGTCATTTTCGTTGAGTATCCAGACTCCGGTTATTACGTTGAGCGTTCAGGCTCCGGTCAGTTTCGTTGAGTATCCACACTTCGGTTATTACGTTGAGAGTTCAGACTCCGGTCATTTTCGTTGAGTATCCAGACTCCGGTTATTATGTTGAGGGTTTAGGCTCCGTTCAGTTTCGTTGGGTATCTAGTCTCTGATTATTACGTTGAGCGTTCAGGCTCAGGTCAGTTTCGTTGGGTATCAAGACACCGGTTATTACGTTGAGCATTCAGTCTCCGGTCAGTTTCGTTGAGTATCTAGACTCCGGTTATTACGTTGAACATTCAGGCATCGATCAGTTTCTTTGAGTATCCAGACTCCGGTTATTACGTTGATCGTTCAGGCTCTGGTCAGTTTCATTAAGCATCCATATTCCGGTTAATACGTTGAGCATTCAGGCTCCATTCAATTTCGTTGGGTATCTAGACTCTGGTTATTACGTTGAGCGTTCAGGCTCAGGTCAGATTCGTTGGGTATCAAGACACCGGTTATTAAGTTGATCGTTCAGGCTCCGGTCATTTTCGTTGACTATCCAGACTCTGGTTATTACGTTGAGCGTTCAGGCTCCGGTCAGTTTAGTTGAGTATCCAAATTCCGGTTATTACGTTGAGCGTTCAGGCTATGGTCAGTTTCATTGAGTATCCAGACTCCGGTTATTACGTTGAGCGTTCAGGCTCCGGTCATTTTCGTTGAGTATCCAGACTCCGGTTATTAAGTTGAGCGTTTGGCTCCGATCATTTTCATTGAGTATCCAGACTCTGGCTATTACGTTGAGCGTTCAGGCTCCGATCAGTTTCATTGGGTATCCAGACTCTGGTTATTACGTTGATCGTTCAGTCTCCGGTCAGTTTTGTTGAGTATCCAGACTCCAGTTACTACGTTGAGCGTTCAGGCTCCGGTCAGTTTCGTTGAGTATCCAGACTCCGGTTATTACGTTGAGAGTTCAGACTCCGGTCATTTTCGTTGAGTATCCAGACTCCGGTTATTACTTTGAGGGTTCAGGCTCCGTTCAGTTTCGTTGGGTATCTAGTCTCCGATTATTACGTTGAGCGTTCAGGCTCAGGTCAGTTTCGTTGGGTATCAAGACACCGGTTATTCCGTTGAGCGTTCAGGCTCCAGTCAGTTTCATTGGGTATTCAGACTCTGGTTATTACGTTTAGCATTCAGTCTCCGGTAAGTTTCGTTGAGTATCCAGACTCTGGTTATTACGTTGAGCGTTCAGGCTCCGGTCAGTTTCTTTGGGTATCCAGACTACGGTTATTACGTTGATCGTTCAGGCTCCGGTCATTTTCGTTGACTATCCAGACTCTGGTTATTACGTTGAGCGTTCAGGCTCCAGTCAGTTTAGTTGAGTATCCAGATTCCGGTTATTACGTTGAGCGTTCAGGCTACGGTCAGTTTCGTTGAGTATCCAGACTCCGGTTATTACGTTGAGCGTTCAGGCTTCGGTCAGTTTCGTTGAGGATCCAGATTCCGGTTATTACGTTGAGAGTTCAGGCTACGGTCAGTTTCATAGGGTATCAAGACACCGGTTATTATGTTGAGCGTTCAGTCTCCGGTCATTTTCGTTGGGTATCCAGACTCTGTTTATTACGTTGAGCATTCAGGCTCTAGTCATTTTCGTTGAGTATCCAGACTCCGGTTATTACATTGAGCGTTCAGGCTCCGGTCATTTTTGTTGAGTATCCTAACTCCGGTTCTTACGTTGAGCGTTCAGGCTCCGATCATTTTTGTTGAGTATCCAGACTCCAGTTATTACGTTGAGCATTCAGGCACCGGTCAGTTTCGTTGAGTATCCAGACTCCAGTTATTACGTTGATCGTTCAGGCTCTGGTCATTTTTGTTAAGCATCTAGACTTCGGTTATTACGTTGAGCGTTCAGGCTCCATTCAATTTCGTTGGGTATCTAGTCTCCGATTATTACGTTGAGCGTTCAGGCTCAGGTCAGTTTCGTTGAGTATCAAGACACCGGTTATTACGTTGATCGTTCAGGCTCCGGTCATTTTCGTTGACTATCCAGACTCTGGTTATTACGTTGAGCGTTCAGGCTCCGGTCAGTTTAGTTGAGTATCCAGATTCCGGTTATTACGTTGAGCGTTCAGGCTATGGTCAGTTTCATTGAGTATCCAGACTCCGGTTATTACGTTGAGCGTTCAGGCTCCGTCAGTTTCGTTGAGTATCCAGATTCCGGTTGTTACGTTGAGAGTTTGGGCTCCGGTCAGTTTCATAGGGTATCAAGACACTGGTTATTATGTTGAGCGTTCAGGCTTCGGTCAGTTTCATTGGGTATCCAGACTCTGGTTATTACGTTGATCGTTCAGTCTCCGGTCCGTTTTGTTGAGTATCCAGACTCCGGTTATTACGTTGGGCGTTCAGGCTCCAGTCAGTTTCGTTGGGTATCCAACTCCGGTTATTACGTTGAGCGTTCAGGCTCCGGTAATTTTCGTTTAGTATCCAGACTCTAGTGATTACGTTGAGCGTTCAGGCTTCGTTCAATTTTGTTGAGTATCCAGATTCTGATTATTACGTTGAGCATTCAGGCTCTGGTCAGTTTCGTTCCAAACTCCCGTTATTACGTTAAGCGTTCAGGCTCCGGTCATTTTCGTTGAGTATCCAGACTCCGGTTATTAAGTTGAGCGTTTGGCTCCGATCATTTTCATTGAGTATCCAGACTCTGGCTATTACGTTGAGCGTTCAGGCTCTGTTCATTTTCGTTGGGTATCCAGACTCTGGTTATTACGTTGATCGTTCAGTCTCCGGTCAGTTTTGTTGAGTATCCAGACTCCAGTTACTACGTTGAGCGTTCAGGCTCCGGTCAGTTTCGTTGAGTATCCAGACTCCGGTTATTACGTTGAGAGTTCAGACTCCGGTCATTTTCGTTGAGTATCCAGACTCCGGTTATTACTTTGAGGGTTCAGGCTCCGTTCAGTTTCGTTGGGTATCTAGTCTCCGATTATTACGTTGAGCGTTCAGGCTCAGGTCAGTTTCGTTGGGTATCAAGACACCGGTTATTCCGTTGAGCGTTCAGGCTCCAGTCAGTTTCATTGGGTATTCAGACTCTGGTTATTACGTTTAGCATTCAGTCTCCGGTCAGTTTCGTTGAGTATCCAGACTCTGGTTATTACGTTGAGCGTTCAGGCTCCGGTCAGTTTCTTTGGGTATCCAGACTACGGTTATTACGTTGATCGTTCAGGCTCCGGTCATTTTCGTTGACTATCCAGACTCTGGTTATTACGTTGAGCGTTCAGGCTCCAGTCAGTTTAGTTGAGTATCCAGATTCCGGTTATTACGTTGAGCGTTCAGGCTATGGTCAGTTTCGTTGAGTATCCAGACTCCGGTTATTACGTTGAGCGTTCAGGCTTCGGTCAGTTTCGTTGAGGATCCAGATTCCGGTTATTACTTTGAGAGTTCAGGCTACGGTCAGTTTCATAGGGTATCAAGACACCGGTTATTACGTTGAGCGTTCAGGCTCCGGTCATTTTCGTTGGGTATCCAGACTCTGTTCATTACGTTGAGCATTCAGGCTCCAGTCATTTTCGTTGAGTATCCAGACTCCGGTTATTACATTGAGCGTTCAGGCTCCGGTCATTTTTGTTGAGTATCCTAACTCCGGTTCTTACGTTGAGCGTTCAGGCTCCGATCATTTTTGTTGAGTATCCAGACTCCAGTTATTACGTTGAGCATTCAGGCACCGGTCAGTTTCGTTGAGTATCCAGACTCCAGTTATTACGTTGATCGTTCAGGCTCTGGTCATTTTTGTTAAGCATCTAGACTTCGGTTATTACGTTGAGCGTTCAGGCTCCATTCAATTTCGTTGGGTATCTAGTCTCCGATTATTACGTTGAGCGTTCAGGCTCAGGTCAGTTTCGTTGAGTATCAAGACACCGGTTATTACGTTGATCGTTCAGGCTCCGGTCATTTTCGTTGACTATCCAGACTCTGGTTATTACGTTGAGCGTTCAGGCTCCGGTCAGTTTAGTTGAGTATCCAGATTCCGGTTATTACGTTGAGCGTTCAGGCTATGGTCAGTTTCATTGAGTATCCAGACTCCGGTTATTACGTTGAGCGTTCAGGCTCCGTCAGTTTCGTTGAGTATCCAGATTCCGGTTGTTACGTTGAGAGTTTGGGCTCCGGTCAGTTTCATAGGGTATCAAGACACTGGTTATTATGTTGAGCGTTCAGGCTTCGGTCAGTTTCATTGGGTATCCAGACTCTGGTTATTACGTTGATCGTTCAATCTCCGGTCCGTTTTGTTGAGTATCCAGACTCCGGTTATTACGTTGGGCGTTCAGGCTCCAGTCAATTTCGTTGGGTATCCAAACTCCGGTTATTACGTTGAGCGTTCAGGCTCTGGTAATTTTCGTTTAGTATCCAGACTCTAGTGATTACGTTGAGCGTTCAGGCTCCGTTCAATTTTGTTGAGTATCCAGATTCTGATTATTACGTTGAGCATTCAGGCTCTGGTCAGTTTCGTTGGGTATCCAAACTCCCGTTATTACGTTAAGCGTTCAGGCTCCGGTCATTTTCGTTGAGTATCCAGACTCCGGTTATTAAATTGAGCGTTTGGCTCCGATCATTTTCATTGAGTATCCAGACTCTGGCTATTACGTTGAGCGTTCAGGCTCTGTTCATTTTCGTTGGGTATCCAGACTCTGGTTATTACGTTGATCGTTCAGTCTCCGGTCAGTTTTGTTGAGTATCCAGACTCCAGTTACTACGTTGAGCGTTCAGGCTCCGGTCAGTTTCGTTGAGTATCCAGACTCCGGTTATTACGTTGAGAGTTCAGACTCCGGTCATTTTCGTTGAGTATCCAGACTCCGGTTATTACTTTGAGGGTTCAGGCTCCGTTCAGTTTCGTTGGGTATCTAGTCTCCGATTATTACGTTGAGCGTTCAGGCTCAGGTCAGTTTCGTTGGGTATCAAGACACCGGTTATTCCGTTGAGCGTTCAGGCTCCAGTCAGTTTCATTGGGTATTCAGACTCTGGTTATTACGTTTAGCATTCAGTCTCCGGTCAGTTTCGTTGAGTATCCAGACTCTGGGTATTACGTTGAGCGTTCAGGCTCCGGTCAGTTTCTTTGGGTATCCAGACTACGGTTATTACGTTGATCGTTCAGGCTCCGGTCATTTTCGTTGACTATCCAGACTCTGGTTATTACGTTGAGCGTTCAGGCTCCAGTCAGTTTAGTTGAGTATCCAGATTCCGGTTATTACGTTGAGCGTTCAGGCTATGGTCAGTTTCGTTGAGTATCCAGACTCCGGTTATTACGTTGAGCGTTCAGGCTTCGGTCAGTTTCGTTGAGGATCCAGATTCCGGTTATTACGTTGAGAGTTCAGGCTACGGTCAGTTTCATAGGGTATCAAGACACCGGTTATTACGTTGAGCGTTCAGGCTCCGGTCATTTTCGTTGACTATCCAGACTCTGTTTATTACGTTGAGCATTCAGGCTCCAGTCATTTTCGTTGAGTATCCAGACTCCGGTTATTACATTGAGCGTTCAGGCTCCGGTCATTTTTGTTGAGTATCCCAACTCCGGTTCTTACGTTGAGCGTTCAGGCTCCGATCATTTTTGTTGAGTATCCAGACTCCAGTTATTACGTTGAGCATTCAGGCACCGGTCAGTTTCGTTGAGTATCCAGACTCCAGTTATTACGTTGATCGTTCAGGCTCTGGTCATTTTCGTTAAGCATCTAGACTCCGGTTATTACGTTGAGCGTTCAGGCTCCATTCAATTTCGTTGGGTATCTAGTCTCCGATTATTACGTTGCGCGTTCAGGCTCAGGTCAGTTTCGTTGGGTATCAAGACACCGGTTATTACGTTGATCGTTCAGGCTCCGGTCATTTTCGTTGACTATCCAAACTCTGGTTATTACGTTGAGCGTTCAGGCTCCGGTCAGTTTAGTTGAGTATCCAGATTCCGGTTATTACGTTGAGCGTTCAGGTTATGGTCAGTTTCATTGAGTATCCAGACTCCGGTTATTACGTTGAGCGTTCAGGCTCCGTCAGTTTCGCTGAGTATCCAGATTCCGGTTGTTACGTTGGGAGTTTGGGCTCCGGTCAGTTTCATAGGGTATCAAGACACCGTTTATTATGTTGAGCATTCAGGCTCCGGTCAGTTTCATTGGGTATCCAGACTCTGGTTATTACGTTGATCGTTCAGTCTCCGGTCAGTTTTGTTGAGTATCCAGACTCCAATTATTACGTTGGGCGTTCAGGCTCCAGTCAGTTTCGTTGGGTATCCAAACTCCAGTTATTACGTTGAGCGTTCAGGCTCCGGTAATTTTCGTTTAGTATCCAGACTCTAGTGATTACGTTGAGCGTTCAGGCTCCGGTCAGTTTTGTTGAGTATCCAGATTCTGATTATTACGTTGAGCATTCAGGCTCTGGTCAGTTTCGTTGGGTATCCATACTCCCGTTATTACGTTAAGCGTTCAGGCTCAGGTCATTTTCGTTGAGTATCCAGACTCCGGTTATTAAGTTGAGCGTTTGGCTCCGATCATTTTCATTGAGTACCCAGACTTCGGCTATTACGTTGAGCGTTCAGGCTCTGGTCATTTTCGTTGAGTATCCAAACTCCGGTTATTATGTTGAGAGTTCAGACTCCGGTCATTTTCGTTGAGTATCCAGACTCCGGTTATTACGTTGAGCGTTCAGGCTCCGGTCAATTTCTTTGAGTATCCAGACTCCGGTTATTACGTTGAGAGTTCAGACTCCGGTCATTTTCGTTGAGTATCCAGACTCCTGTTATTACTTTGAGGGTTCAGGCTCCGTTCAGTTTCGTTGGGTATCTAGTCTCCGATTATTACGTTGAGCGTTCAGGCTCAGGTCAGTTTCGTTGGGTATCAAGACACCGGTTATTCCGTTGAGCGTTCAGGCTCCAGTCAGTTTCATTGGGTATTCAGACTCCGGTTATTACGTTGAGCATTCAGTCTCCGGTCAGTTTCGTTGAGTATCCAGACTCTGGTTATTACGTTGAGCGTTCAGGCTCCGGTCAGTTTCTTTGGGTATCCAGACTACAGTTATTACGTTGATCGTTCAGGCTCCGGTCATTTTCGTTGACTATCCAGACTCTGGTTATTACGTTGAGCGTTCAGGCTCCAGTCAGTTTAGTTGAGTATCCAGATTCCGGTTATTACGTTGAGCGTTCAGGCTATGGTCAGTTTCGTTGAGTATCCAGACTCCGGTTATTACGTTGAGCGTTCAGGCTTCGGTCAGTTTCGTTGAGGATCCAGATTCTGGTTATTACGTTGAGAGTTCAGGCTCCGGTCAGTTTCATAGGGTATCAAGACACCGGTTATTACGTTGAGCGTTCAGGCTCCGGTCATTTTCGTTGGGTATCCAGACTCTGTTTATTACGTTGAGCATTCAGGCTCCAGTCATTTTCGTTGAGTATCCAGACTCCGGTTATTACATTGAGCGTTCAGGCTCCGGTCATTTTTGTTGAGTATCCCAACTCCGGTTCTTACGTTGAGCGTTCAGGCTCTGATCATTTTTGTTGAGTATCCAGACTCCAGTTATTACGTTGAGCATTCAGGCACCGGTCAGTTTCGTTGAGTATCCAGACTCCGGTTATTACGTTGATCGTTCAGGCTTTGGTCATTTTCGTTAAGCATCTAGACTCCGGTTATTACGTTGAGCGTTCAGGCTCCATTCAATTTCTTTGGGTATCTAGTCTCCGATTATTACGTTGAGCGTTCAGGCTCAGGTCAGTTTCGTTGAGTATCAAGAAACCGATTATTACGTTGATCGTTCAGGCTCCGGTCATTTTCGTTGACTATCCAGACTTTGGTTATTACTTTGAGCGTTCAGGCTCCGGTCAGTTTAGTTGAGTATCCAGATTCCGGTTATTACGTTGAGCGTTCAGGCTATGGTCAGTTTCATTGAGTATCCAGACTCCGGTTATTACGTTGAGCGTTCAGGCTCCGTCAGTTTCGTTGAGTATCCAGATTCCGGTTGTTACGTTGAGAGTTTGGGCTCCGGTCAGTTTCATAGGGTATCAAGACACCGGTTATTATGTTGAGCGTTCAGGCTCCGGTCAGTTTCATTGGGTATCCAGACTCTAGTTATTACGTTGATCGTTCAGTCTCCGGTCAGTTTTGTTGAGTATCCAGACTCCAGTTATTACGTTGGGCGTTCAGGCTCCAGTCAGTTTCGTTGGGTATCCAAACTCCGGTTATTACGTTGAGCGTTCAGGCTACGGTAATTTTCGTTTAGTATCCAGACTCTAGTGATTACGTTGAGCGTTCAGGCTCCGGTCAGTTTTGTTGAGTATCCAGATTCTGATTATTACGTTGAGCATTCAGGCTCTGGTCAGTTTCGTTGGGTATCCAGACTCCCGTTGTTACGTTAAGCGTTCAGGCTCCGGTCATTTTCGTTGAGTATCCAGACTCCGGTTATTAAGTTGAGCGTTTGGCTCCGGTCATTTTCATTGAGTATCCAGACTTCGGCTATTACGTTGAGCGTTCAGGCTCTGGTCATTTTCGTTGAGTATCCAAACTCCGGTTATTATGTTGAGAGTTCAGACTCCGGTCATTTTCGTTGAGTATCCAGACTCCGGTTATTACGTTGAGCGTTCAGGCTCCGGTCAATTTCTTTGAGTATCCAGACTCCAGTTATTATGTTGAGAGTTCAGACTCCGGTCATTTTCGTTGAGTATCCAGACTCCGGTTATTACTTTGAGGGTTCAGGCTCCGTTCAGTTTCGTTGGGTATCTAGTCTCCGATTATTACGTTGAGCGTTCAGGCTCAGGTCAGTTTCGTTGGGTATCAAGACACCGGTTATTCCGTTGAGCGTTCAGGCTCCAGTCAGTTTCATTGGGTATTCAGACTCTGGTTATTACGTTGAGCATTCAGTCTCCGGTCAGTTTCGTTGAGTATCCAGACTCTGGTTATTACGTTGAGCATTCAGGCTCCGGTCATTTTCTTTGGGTATCCAGACTACAGTTATTACGTTGATCGTTCAGGCTCCAGTCATTTTCGTTGACTATCCAGACTCTGGTTATTACGTTGAGCATTCAGGCTCCAGTCAGTTTAGTTGAGTATCCAGATTCCGGTTATTACGTTGAGCGTTCAGGCTATGGTCAGTTTCGTTGAGTATCCAGACTCCGGTTATTACGTTGAGCGTTCAGGCTTCGGTCAGTTTCGTTGAGGATCCAGATTCCGGTTATTACGTTGAGAGTTCAGGCTCCGGTCAGTTTCATAGGGTATCAAGACACCGGTTATTACGTTGAGCGTTCAGGCTCCGGTCAGTTTCATTGGGTATCCAGACTCTGTTTATTACGTTGAGCATTCAGGCTCCAGTCATTTTCGTTGAGTATCTAGACTCCGGTTATTACATTGAGCGTTCAGGCTCCGGTCATTTTTGTTGAGTATCCCAACTCCGGTTCTTACGTTGAGCGTTCAGGCTCCGATCATTTTTGTTGAGTATCCAGACTCCAGTTATTACGTTGAGCATTCAGGCACCGGTCAGTTTCGTTGAGTATCCAGACTTCGGCTATTACGTTGAGTGTTCAGGCTCTGGTCATTTTCGTTGAGTATCTAAACTCCGGTTATTATGTTGAGAGTTCAGACTCCGGTCATTTTCGTTGAGTATCCAGACTCCGGTTATTACTTTGAGGGTTCAGGCTCCGTTCAGTTTCGTTGGGTATCTAGTCTCCGATTATTACATTGAGCGTTCAGGCTCAGGTCATTTTCGTTGGGTATCAAGACACCGGTTATTCCGTTGAGCGTTCAGGCTCCAGTCAGTTTCATTGGGTATTCAGACTCCGGTTATTACGTTGAGCATTCAGTCTCCGGTCAGTTTCGTTGAGTATCCAGACTCTGGTTATTAAGTTGAGCGTTTAGGCTCCGGTCAGTTTCTTTGGGTATCCAGACTACGGTTATTACGTTGATCGTTCAGGCTCCGGTCATTTTCGTTGACTATCCAGACTCTGGTTGTTACGTTGAGCGTTCAGGCTCCAATCAGTTTAGTTGAGTATCCAAATTCCGGTTATTACGTTGAGCGTTCAGGCTATGGTCAGTTTCGTTGAGTATCCAGACTCCGGTTATTACGTTGAGCGTTCAGGCTTCGGTCAGTTTCGTTGAGGATCCAGATTCCGGTTATTACGTTGAGAGTTCAGGCTCCGGTCAGTTTCATAGGGTATCAAGACACCGGTTATTACGTTGAGCGTTCAGGCTCCGGTCAGTTTCATTGGGTATCCAGACTCCGTTTATTACGTTGAGCATTCAGGCTCCAGTCATTTTCGTTGAGTATCCAGACTTCGGTTATTACATTGAGCGTTCAGGCTCCGGTCATTTTTGTTGAGTATCCCAACTCCGGTTCTTACGTTGAGCGTTCAGGCTCCGATCATTTTTGTTGAGTATCCAGACTCCAGTTATTACGTTGAGCATTCAGGCACCGGTCAGTTTCGTTGAGTATCCAGACTCCAGTTATTACGTTGATCGTTCAAGCTTTGGTCATTTTCGTTAAGCATCTAGACTCCGGTTATTACGTTGAGCGTTCAGGCTCCATTCAATTTCGTTGGGTATCTAGTCTCCGATTATTACGTTGAGCGTTCAGGCTCAGGTCAGTTTCGTTGAGTATCAAGAAACCGATTATTACGTTGATCGTTCAGGCTCCGGTCATTTTCGTTGACTATCCAGACTCTGGTTATTACGTTGAGCGTTCAGGCTCCGGTCAGTTTAGTTGAGTATCCAGATTCCGGTTATTACGTTGAGCGTTCAGGCTATGGTCAGTTTCATTGAGTATCCAGACTCCGGTTATTACGTTGAGCGTTCAGGCTCCGTCAGTTTCGTTGAGTATCCAGATTCCGGTTGTTACGTTGAGAGTTTGGGCTCCGGTCAGTTTCATAGGGTATCAAGACACTGGTTATTATGTTGAGCGTTCAGGCTCCGGTCAGTTTCATTGGGTATCCAGACTCTAGTTATTACGTTGATCGTTCAGTCTCCGGTCAGTTTTGTTGAGTATCCAGACTCCAGTTATTACGTTGGGCGTTCAGGCTCCAGTCAGTTTCGTTGGGTATCCAAACTCCGGTTATTACGTTGAGCGTTCAGGCTACGGTAATTTTCGTTTAGTATCCAGACTCTAGTGATTACGTTGAGCGTTCAGGCTCCGGTCAGTTTTGTTGAGTATCCAGATTCTGATTATTACGTTGAGCATTCAGGCTCTGGTCAGTTTCGTTGGGTATCCAGACTCCCGTTGTTACGTTAAGCGTTCAGGCTCCGGTCATTTTCGTTGAGTATCCAGACTCCGGTTATTAAGTTGAGCGTTTGGCTCCGGTCATTTTCATTGAGTATCCAGACTTCGGCTATTACGTTGAGCGTTCAGGCTCTGGTCATTTTCGTTGAGTATCCAAACTCCGGTTATTATGTTGAGAGTTCAGACTCCGGTCATTTTCGTTGAGTATCCAGACTCCGGTTATTACGTTGAGCGTTCAGGCTCCGGTCAATTTCTTTGAGTATCCAGACTCCGGTTATTATGTTGAGAGTTCAGACTCCGGTCATTTTCGTTGAGTATCCAGACTCCGGTTATTACTTTGAGGGTTCAGGCTCCGTTCAGTTTCGTTGGGTATCTAGTCTCCGATTATTACATTGAGCGTTCAGGCTCAGGTCAGTTTCGTTGGGTATCAAGACACCGGTTATTCCGTTGAGCGTTCAGGCTCCAGTCAGTTTCATTGGGTATTCAGACTCTGGTTATTACATTGAGCATTCAGTCTCCGGTCAGTTTCGTTGAGTATCCAGACTCTGGTTATTACGTTGAGCATTCAGGCTCCGGTCATTTTCTTTGGGTATCCAGACTACAGTTATTACGTTGATCGTTCAGGCTCCGGTCATTTTCGTTGACTATCCAGACTCTGGTTATTACGTTGAGCATTCAGGCTCCAGTCAGTTTAGTTGAGTATCCAGATTCCGGTTATTACGTTGAGCGTTCAGGCTATGGTCAGTTTCGTTGAGTATCCAGACTCCGGTTATTACGTTGAGCGTTCAGGCTTCGGTCAGTTTCGTTGAGGATCCAGATTCCGGTTATTACGTTGAGAGTTCAGGCTCCGGTCAGTTTCATAGGGTATCAAGACACCGGTTATTACGTTGAGCGTTCAGGCTCCGGTCAGTTTCATTGGGTATCCAGACTCTGTTTATTACGTTGAGCATTCAGGCTCCAGTCATTTTCGTTGAGTATCTAGACTCCGGTTATTACATTGAGCGTTCAGGCTCCGGTCATTTTTGTTGAGTATCCCAACTCCGGTTCTTACGTTGAGCGTTCAGGCTCCGATCATTTTGTTGAGTATCCAGACTCCAGTTATTACGTTGAGCATTCAGGCACCGGTCAGTTTCGTTGAGTATCCAGACTCCAGTTATTACGATGATCGTTCAGGCTCTGGTCATTTTCGTTAAGCATCTAGACTCCGGTTATTACGTTGAGCGTTCAGGCTCCATTCAATTGCGTTGGGTATCTAGTCTCCGATTATTACGTTGAGCGTTTAGGCTCAGGTCAGTTTCTTTGAGTATCAAGACACCGGTTATTACGTTGATCGTTCAGGCTCCGGTCATTTTCGTTGACTATCCAGACTCTGGTTATTACGTTGAGCGTTCAGGCTCCGGTCAGTTTAGTTGAGTATCCAGATTCCGGTTATTACGTTGAGCGTTCAGGCTATGGTCAGTTTCATTGAGTATCCAGACTCCGGTTATTACGTTGAGCGTTCAGGCTCCATCAGTTTCGTTGAGTATCCAGATTCCGGTTGTTACGTTGAGAGTTTGGGCTCCGGTCAGTTTCATTGGGTATCAAGACACCGGTTATTATGTTGAGCGTTCAGGGTCCGGTCAGTTTCATTGGGTATCCAGACTCTGGTTATTACGTTGATCGTTCAGTCTCCGATCAGTTTTGTTGAGTATCCAGACTCCAGTTATTACGTTGGGCGTTCAGGCTCCAGTCAGTTTCGTTGGGTATCCAAACTTCGGTTATTACGTTGAGCGTTCAGGCTCCGGTAATTTTCGTTTAGTATCCAGACTCTAGTGATTACGTTGAGCGTTCAGGCTCCGGTCAGTTTTGTTGAGTATCCAGATTCTGATTATTACGTTGAGCATTCAGGCTCTGGTCAGTTTCGTTGGGTATCCAGACTCCCGTTATTACGTTAAGCGTTCAGGCTCCGGTCATTTTCGTTGAGTATCCAGACTCCGGTTATTAAGTTGAGCGTTTGGCTCCGATCATTTTCATTGAGTATCCAGACTTCGGCTATTACGTTGAGCGTTCAGGCTCTGGTCATTTTCGTTGAGTATCCAAACTCCGGTTATTATGTTGAGAGTTCAGACTTTAGTCATTTTTGTTGAGTATCCAGACTCCGGTTATTACGTTGAGCGTTCAGGCTCCGGTCAGTTTCTTTGAGTATCCAGACTCCGGTTATTACGTTGAGAGTTCAGACTCCGGTCATTTTCGTTGAGTATCCAGACTCCGGTTATTACTTTGAGGGTTCATGCTCCGTTCAGTTTCGTTGGGTATCTAGTCTCCGATTATTACGTTGAGCGTTCAGGCTCAGGTCATTTTCTTTGGGTATCAAGACACCGGTTATTCCGTTGAGCGTTCAGGCTCCAGTCAGTTTCATTGGGTATTCAGACTCCGGTTATTACGTTGAGCATTCAGTCTCCGGTCAGTTTTGTTGAGTATCCAGACTCTGGTTATTAAGTTGAGCGTTTAGGCTCCGGTCAGTTTCTTTGGGTATCCAGACTACGGTTATTACGTTGATCGTTCAGGCTCCGGTCATTTTCGTTGACTATCCAGACTCTGGTTGTTACGTTGAGCGTTCAGGCTCCAGTCAGTTTAGTTGAGTATCCAGATTCCGGTTATTACGTTGAGCGTTCAGGCTATGGTCAGTTTCGTTGAGTATCCAGACTCCGGTTATTACGTTGAGCGTTCAGGCTTCGGTCAGTTTCGTTGAGGATCCAGATTCCGGTTATTACGTTGAGAGTTCAGGCTCCGGTCAGTTTCATAGGGTATCAAGACACCGGTTATTACGTTGAGCGTTTAGGCTCCGGTCATTTTCGTTGACTATCCAGACTCTGGTTATTATGTTGAGCGTTCAGGCTCCGGTCAATTTAGTTGAGTATCCAGATTCCGGTTATTATGTTGAGCGTTCAGGCTATGGTCAGTTTCGTTGAGTATCCAGACTCCGGTTATTACGTTGAGCGTTCTGGCTCCGGTCAGTTTCGTTGACTATCCAGATTCCAGTTATTACGTTGATAGTTCAGGCTCCGGTCAGTTTCATAGGATATCAAGACACCAGTTATTATGTTGAGCGTTCAGGCTCCGGTCAGTTTCATTGGGTATCCAGACTCTGGTTTTTACGTTGATCGTTCAGTCTCCGGTCAGTTTTGTTGAGTATCTAGACTCCAGTTATTACGTTGAGCGTTCAGGCTCCAGTCAGTTTCGTTGGGTATCCAAACTCCGGTTATTACGTTGAGCGTTCAGGCTCCGGTCATTTTCGTTTAGTATCCAGACTCTAGTGATTACGTTGAACGTTCAGGCTCCGGTCAGTTTTGTTGAGTATCCAGATTCCGATTATTACGTTGAGCATTCAGGGTTTGGTCAGTTTCGTTGGGTATCCAGAATCTCTTTATTACGTTAAGCGTTCAGGCTCTGGTCATTTTCGTTGAGTATCCAGACTCCGGTTATTAAGTTGAGCGTTTGGCTCCGATCATTTTCATAGAGTATCCAGACTCCGGCTATTACGTTGAGAGTTCGGGCTCCGGTCATTTTCGTTGAGTATCCAGACTCCGGTTATTACGTTGAGAGTTCAGACGCCGGTCATTTTCGTTGAGTATCCAGACTCCGGTTATTACGTTGAGCATTCAGCCTCCGGTCAGTTTTGTTGAGTATCCAGACTCCGGTTATTACATTGAGCGTTCGGGCTCCGGTCAGTTTCGTTGGGTATCCAGACTCCGGTTTTTACGTTGAGTGTTTAGGCTCCGGTCAGTTTTGTTGGGTATCCAGACTCCGGTTATTACGTTGAGCGTTCAGGCTCCGATTATTTTTGTTGAGTATCCAGACATCGGTCAATACGTTGAGCATTCAGGCTCCGGTCATTTTGGTTGAGTATCCAAACTCTGGTCATTACGTTGAGTGTTCAGGATCCAGTCATTTTTGTTGAGTATCATAACTCCAGTTATTAAATTGAGCGTTCAGGATCCGGTCAGTTTCGTTGAGTATCCAGACTCCAGTTATTACGTTGAGCGTTCAGGCTCCGGTCAGTTTCGATGGGTATCAAGACTCCGGTGATTACGTTGATCATTCAGGCTCCGGTCATTTTTGTCGAGTATCCAGGCTCGGGTTATTACGTTGAGCATTCAAGCTCCGGTCAGTTTCGTTGAGTATCCAGATTACGGTTATTACGTTGAGCACTCAGGCTCCGGTCAGTTTCTTTGAGTATCCAGACTCCGGTTATTACGTTGAGCGTTCTGGCTCCGGTCAGTTTCGTTGGGTATCCAAACTCCGGTTATTACGTTGAGCGTTCAGGCTCCAGTCATTTTCGTTGAGTATCCAGACTCCTGTTATTACGTTGAGCGTTCAGGCTCCGGTCAGTTTCGTTGAGTATCCAGACTCCGGTTATTACGTTGAGCGTTTGGGCTCCGGTCAGTTTCGTTGGTTATCCAGACTCCGGTTATTACGTTGATCGTTCAGGCTCTGGTCATTTTTGTTGAGTATCCATACTCTGGTTATTACGTTGAGCGTTCAGGCTCCGGCCAGTTTCATTGAGTATCCAGATTCCGATTATTACGTTGAGCGTTCAGCCTCCGGTCAGTTTCGTTGGGTAACTAGACTCCGGTTATTACATTGAGCGTTCAGGCTCCGGTCAGTTTCGTTGGGTATCCAGACTCCGGTTATTACGTTGAGCGTTTAGGCTCTAGTAATTTTCGTTGAGTATCCAGACTCCTACTATTACGTTGAGCGTTCAGGCTCCGGTCAGTTTCGTTGAGTATCCAGACTCTTGTTATTAGGTTGAGCGTTCAGGCTCCGGTCAGTTTCTTTGATTATCCAGAATCCGGTTATTACATTGAGTGTTCAGGCTCCGTTCAGTTTCGTCGGGTATCCAGACTTCGGTTATTACGTTGAGCGTTCAGGCTCCGATCAGTTTCATTGGGTATCCAGACTCCGGTTATTACGTTGAGCATTCAGGCTCCGGTCATTTTCGTTCAGTATCCAGACACTGGTTATTACGTTGAGCGTTCAGGCTCCGGTCATTTTCGTTGAGTATCCGGGCTCCGGTTATTACGTTGAGGATTTAGACTCCGGTCATTATAGTTGAGTATCTAGACTCCTGTCATTACGTTGAACGTTCAGGCTCCGATCATTTTCGTTGAGTATCCAGACTCCGGTCAATACGTTGAGCGTTCAGGCTCCAGTCATTTTCGTTGAGTATCCAGACTCCGGCCATTATGTTGAGCGTTCAGGATCCAGTCATTTTTGTTGAGTATCATAACTCCGGTTATTACGTTGAACGTTCAGGCTCCGGTCAGTTTCGTTGAGTATCTAGACTCCAGTTATTACGTTGAGCATTCAGGCTCTGGTCAATTTCGTTGGGTATCCAGACTCCGGTGATTACGTTGATCATTCAGGCTCCGGTCATTTTCGTTGAGTATCCACACTCGGGTTATTACGTTGAGCATTCAGGCTCCGGTCGGTTTCATTGAGTATCCAGATTCCGGTTATTACGTTGAACGTTCAGGCTCCATTCAGTTTCGTTGGGTATATAGTCTCTGGTTATTACGTTGAGCGTTCAGGCTCAGGTCAGTTTCGTTGGCTATCCAGACTCCGGTTATTAAGTTGATCGTTCAGCCTATGGTCATTTTCGTTGAGTATCCAGACTCTGGTTATTACATTGAGCGTTCAGGCTCCGGTTTGTTTCGTTGAGTATCCAGACTCCAGTTAATACGTTGAGCGTTCAGGCTCCGGTCAGTTTCGTTGGGTATCTAGACTCCGATTATTACGTTGAGCGTTCAGGCTCCGGTCAGTTTCGTTGAGTATCCAGACTCCGTTTATTACGTTGAGCATTCAGGCTCCGGTCAGTTTCATTGGGTATCCAGACTCCGTTTATTACGTTGATCGTTCAGGCTCCGGTCATTTTCGTTGAGTATCCATACTCTGGTTATTAGGTTAAGCGTTCAGGCTCCGGCTAGTTTCGTTGAGTATCCAGATTCCGATTATTACGTTGAGCGTTCAGCCTCCAGTCAGTTTCATTGGGTATCTAGACTCCGGTTATTACGTTGAGCGTTCAGGCTCCGGTCAGTTTCGTTGGGTATCCAGACTCCGGTTATTACGTTGAGCGTTCAGGCTCCGGTCAGTTTAATTGGGTATCCAGACTCCGGTATTTACGTTGATGGTTTAGACTCCGGTCATTTTCGTTGAGTATCTAGACTCCTGTCATTACATTGAGCGTTCAGACTCCGATCATTTTCGTTGAGTATCCAGACTTCGGCCATTATGTTGAGCATTCAGGATCCAGTCATTTTTGTTGAGTATCATAACTCTGGTTATTACGTTGAGCGTTCAGGCTCCGGCCAGTTTCGTTGAGTATCCAGATTCCGATTATTACGTTGAGCGTTCAGCCTCCGGTCAGTTTCGTTGGGTATCTAGACTCCGGTTATTACGTTGAGCGTTCAGGCTCCGGTCAGTTTCGTTGGGTATCCAGACTCCGGTTATTACGTTGAGCGTTTAGGCTCTAGTCATTTTCGTTGAGTATCCAGACTCCTACTATTACGTTGAGCGTTCAGGCTCCGGTCAGTTTCGTTGAGTATCCAGACTCTTGTTATTAGGTTGAGCGTTCAGGCTCCGGTCAGTTTCGTTGATTATCCAGAATCCGGTTATTACATTGAGTGTTCAGGCTCCGTTCAGTTTCGTTGGGTATCCAGACTTCGGTTATTACGTTGAGCATTCAGGCTCCGATCAGTTTCATTGGGTATCCAAACTCCGGTTATTACGTTGAGCATTCAGGGTTCGGTCAGTTTCATTGGGTATCCAGACTCCGTTTATTACGTTGAGCATTCAGGCTCCGGTCATTTTCGTTCAGTATCCAGACACCGGTTATTACGTTGAGCGTTCAGGCTCCGGTCATTTTCGTTGAGTATCCGGGCTCCGGTTATTACGTTGAGGATTTAGACTCCGGTCATTATAGTTGAGTATCTAGACTCCTGTCATTACGTTGAACGTTCAGGCTCCGATCATTTTTGTTGAGTATCCAGACTCCGGTCAATACGTTGAGCATTCAGGCTCCAGTCATTTTCGTTGAGTATCCAGACTCCGGTCCTTATGTTGAGCGTTCAGGATCCAGTCATTTTTGTTGAGTATCATAACTCCGGTTATTACGTTGAACGTTCAGGCTCCGGTCAGTTTCGTTGAGTATCCAGACTCCAGTTATTACGTTGAGCATTCAGGCTCCGGTCAATTTCGTTGGGTATCCAGACTCCGGTGATTACGTTGATCATTCAGGCTCCGGTCATTTTCGTTGAGTATCCACACTCGGGTTATTACGTTGAGCATTCAGGCTCCGGTCGGTTTCATTGAGTATCCAGATTCCGGTTATTACGTTGAACGTTCAGGCTCCATTCAGTTTCGTTGGGTATATAGTCTCTGGTTATTACGTTTAGCGTTTAGGCTCAGGTCAGTTTCGTTGGCTATCCAGACTCCGGTTATTAAGTTGATCGTTCAGCCTCTGGTCATTTTCGTTGAGTATCCAGACTCTGGTTATTACATTGAGCGTTCAGGCTCCGGTTTGTTTCGTTGAGTATCCAGACTCCAGTTAATACGTTGAGCGTTCAGGCTCCGGTCAGTTTCGTTGGGTATCTAGACTCCGATTATTACGTTGAGCGTTCAGGCTCCGGTCAGTTTCTTTGAGTATCCAGACTCCGATTATTACGTTGAGCATTCAGGCTCCGGTCAGTTTCGATGGGTATCAAGACTCCGGTGATTACGTTGATCATTCATGCTCCGGTCATTTTTGTCGAGTATCTAGACTCGGGTTATTACATTGAGCATTCAAGCTCCGGTCAGTTTCGTTGAGTATCCAGATTACGGTTCTTACGTTGAGCTCTCAGGCTCCGGTCAGTTTCTTTGAGTATCCAGACTCCGGTTATTACGTTGAGCGTTCTGGCTCCGGTCAGTTTCGTTGGGTATCCAAACTCCGGTTATTACGTTGAGCGTTCAGGCTCCAGTCATTTTTGTTGAGTATCCAGACTCCTGTTATTACGTTGAGCGTTCAGGCTCCGGTCAGTTTCGTTGAGTATCCATACTCCGGTTATTACGTTGAGCGTTTGGGCTCCGGTCAGTTTCGTTGGGTATCCAGACTCCGGTTATTACGTTGATCGTTCAGGCTCCGGTCATTTTCGTTGAGTATCCATACTCTGGTTATTACGTTTAGCGTTCAGGCTCCGGCCAGTTTCGTTGAGTATCCAGATTCCGATTATTACGTTGAGCGTTCAGCCTCCGGTCAGTTTCGTTGGGTATCTAGACTCCGGTTATTACATTGAGCGTTCAGGCTCCGGTCAGTTTCGTTGGGTATCCAGACTCCGGTTATTACGTTGAGCGTTTAGGCTCTAGTCATTTTCGTTGAGTATCCAGACTCCTACTATTACGTTGAGCGTTCAGGCTCCGGTCAGTTTCGTTGAGTATCCAGACTCTTGTTATTAGGTTGAGCGTTCAAGCTCCGGTCAGTTTCGTTGATTATCCAGAATCCGGTTATTACATTGAGTGTTCAGGCTCCATTCAGTTTCGTTGGGTATCCAGACTTCGGTTATTACGTTGAGCATTCAGGCTCCGATCAGTTTCATTGGGTATCCAAACTCCGGTTATTACGTTGAGCATTCAGGGTTCGGTCAGTTTCGTTGGGTATCCAGACTCCGTTTATTACGTTGAGCATTCAGGCTCCGGTCATTTTCGTTCAGTATCCAGACACCGGTTATTACGTTGAGCGTTCAGGCTCCGGTCATTTTCGTTGAGTATCCGGGCTCCGGTTATTACGTTGAGGATTTAGACTCCGGTCATTTTATTTGAGTATCTAGACTACTGTCATTACGTTGAGCGTTCAGGCTCCGATCATTTTCGTTGAGTATCCAGACTCCGGTCAATACGTTGAGCATTCAGGCTCCAGTCATTTTCGTTGAGTATCCAGACTCCGGCCATTATGTTGAGCGTTCAGGATCCAGTCATTTTTGTTGAGTATCATAACTCCGGTTATTACGTTGAACGTTCAGGCTCCGGTCAGTTTCGTTGAGTATCCAGACTCCAGTTATTACGTTGAGCATTCAGGCTCCGATCAATTTCGTTGGGTATCCAGACTCCGGTGATTACGTTGATCATTCAGGCTCCGGTCATTTTCGTTGAGTATCCACACTCGGGTTATTACGTTGAGCATTCAGGCTCCGGTCGGTTTCATTGAGTATCCAGATTCTGGTTATTACGTTGAACGTTCAGGCTCCATTCAGTTTCGTTGGGTATATAGTCTCCGGTTATTACGTTAAGCGTTCAGGCTCAGGTCAGTTTCGTTAGCTATCCAGACTTCGGTTATTAAGTTGATCGTTCAGCCTCTGGTCATTTTCGTTGAGTATCCAGACTCTGGTTATTACATTGAGCGTTCAGGCGCCGGTTTGTTTCGTTGAGTATCCAGACTCCAGTTAATACATTGAGCGTTCAGGCTCCGGTCAGTTTCGTTGGGTATCTAGACTCCGATTATTACGTTGAGCGTTCAGGCTCCGGTCAGTTTCGTTGAGTATCCAGACTCTGATTATTACGTTGAGCATTCAGGCTCCGGTCAGTTTCATTGGGTATCCAGACTCCGTTTATTACGTTGATCGTTCAGGCTCCGGTCATTTTCGTTGAGTATCCATACTCTGGTTATTAGGTTAAGCGTTCAGGCTCCGGCTAGTTTCGTTGAGTATCCAGATTCCGATTATTACGTTGAGCGTTCAGCCTCCAGTCAGTTTCATTGGGTATCTAGACTCCGGTTATTACGTTGAGCGTTCAGGCTCCGGTCAGTTTCGTTGGGTATCCAGACTCCGGTTATTACGTTGAGCGTTCAGGCTCCGGTCAGTTTAATTGGGTATCCAGACTCCGGTATTTACGTTGATGGTTTAGACTCCGGTCATTTTCGTTGAGTATCTAGACTCCTGTCATTACATTGAGCGTTCAGGCTCCGATCATTTTCGTTGAGTATCCAGACTTCGGCCATTATGTTGAGCATTCAGGATCCAGTCATTTTTGTTGAGTATCATAACTCTGGTTATTACGTTGAGCGTTCAGGCTCCGGCCAGTTTCGTTGAGTATCCAGATTCCGATTATTACGTTGAGCGTTCAGCCTCCGGTCAGTTTCGTTGGGTATCTAGACTCCGGTTATTACGTTGAGCGTTCAGGCTCCGAACAGTTTCGTTGGGTATCCAGACTCCGGTTATTACGTTGAGCGTTTAGGCTCTAGTCATTTTCGTTGAGTATCCAGACTCCTACTATTACGTTGAGCGTTCAGGCTCCGGTCAGTTTCGTTGAGTATCCAGACTCTTGTTATTAGGTTGAGCGTTCAGGCTCCGGTCAGTTTCGTTGATTATCCAGAATCCGGTTATTACATTGAGTGTTCAGGCTCCGTTCAGTTTCGTTGGGTATCCAGACTTCGGTTATTACGTTGAGCATTCAGGCTCCGATCAGTTTCATTGGGTATCCAAACTCCGGTTATTACGTTGAGCATTCAGGGTTCGGTCAGTTTCGTTGGGTATCCAGACTCCGTTTATTACGTTGAGCATTCAGGCTCCGGTCATTTTCGTTCAGTATCCAGACTCCGGTTATTACGTTGAGCGTTCAGGCTCCAGTCATTTTCGTTGAGTATCCGGGCTCCGGTTATTACGTTGAGGATTTAGACTCCGGTCATTTTAGTTGAGTATCTAGACTCCTGTCATTACGTTGAGCGTTCAGGCTCCGATCATTTTCGTTGAGTATCCAGACTCCGGTCAATACGTTGAGCATTCAGGCTCCAGTCATTTTCGTTGAGTATCCAGACTCCGGCCATTATGTTGAGCGTTCAGGATCCAGTCATTTTTGTTGAGTATCATAACTCCGGTTATTACGTTGAACGTTCAGGCTCCGGTCAGTTTCGTTGAGTATCCAGACTCCAGTTATTACGTTGAGCATTCAGGCTCCGGTCAATTTCGTTGGGTATCCAGACTCCGGTGATTACGTTGATCATTCAGGCTCCGGTCATTTTCGTTGAGTATCCACACTCGGGTTATTACGTTGAGCATTCAGGCTCCGGTCGGTTTCATTGAGTATCCAGATTCCGGTTATTACGTTGAACGTTCAGGCTCCATTCAGTTTCGTTGGGTATATAGTCTCCGGTTATTACGTTGAGCGTTCAGGCTCAGGTCAGTTTCGTTGGCTATCCAGACTTCGGTTATTAAGTTGATCGTTCAGCCTCTGGTCATTTTCGTTGAGTATCCAGACTCTGGTTATTACATTGAGCGTTCAGGCTCCGGTTTGTTTCGTTGAGTATCCAGACTCCAGTTAATACGTTGAGCGTTCAGGCTCCGGTCAGTTTCATTGGGTATCTAGACTCCGATTATTACGTTGAGCGTTCAGGCTCCGGTCAGTTTCGTTGAGTATCCAGACTCCGATTATTACGTTGAGCATTCAGGCTCCGGTCAGTTTCATTGGGTATCCAGACTCCGTTTATTACGTTGATCGTTCAGGCTCCGGTCATTTTCGTTGAGTATCCATACTCTGGTTATTAGGTTGAGCGTTCAGGCTCCGGCTAGTTTCGTTGAGTATCCAGATTCCATTACGTTGAGCGTTCAGCCTCCAGTCAGTTTCATTGGGTATCTAGACTCCGGTTATTACGTTGAGCGTTCAGGCTCCGGTCAGTTTCGTTGGGTATCCAGACTCCGGTTATTACGTTGAGCGTTCCGGCTCCGGTCAGTTTAATTGGGTATCCAGACTCCGGTATTTACGTTGATGGTTTAGACTCCGGTCATTTTCGTTGAGTATCTAGACTCCTGTCATTACATTGAGCGTTCAGGCTCCGATCATTTTCGTTGAGTATCCAGACTTCGGCCATTATGTTGAGCATTCAGGATCCAGTCATTTTTGTTGAGTATCATAACTCTAGTTATTACGTTGAACGTTCAGGCTCCGATCAGTTTCGTTGAGTATCCAGACTCCAGTTATTACGTTGAGTGTTCAGGCTCCGGTCAATTTCGTTGGGTATCCAGACTCCGGTGATTACGTTGATCGTTCAGGCTCCGGTCATTTTCGTTGAGTATCCACACTCGGGTTATTACGTTGAGCGTTCAGGCTCCGGTTAGTTTCGTTGGGTATCCAGACTCCGGTATTTACGTTGATGGTTCAGTCTTCGGTCAGTTTCGTTGAGTATCCAGGCTCCGGTTATTACGTTGAGCGTTTAGGCTCCGGTCAGTTTCGTTGAGCATCCAGACTCCGGTTATTACGTTGAGCGTTTTGGCTCCATTCAATTTCGTTGGTTATCTAGTCTCCGTTTATTACGTTGAGCGTTCAGGCTCAGGTCAGTTTCGTTGGGTATCCAGACTCCGGTTATTAAGTTGAGCGTTCAGGCTTTGGTCATTTTCGTTGAGTATTCAGACTCTGGTTATTACGTTGAGCGTTCAAGCTCCGGTCATTTTCGTTAAGTATCCAGACTCCGGTTATTACGTTGAGCGTTCAGGCTCCGGTCAATTTCGTTGAGTATCCAGACTCCGGTTATTACGTTGAGCGCTCGGGCTCCGGTTAGTTTCATTGGGTATCCAGACTCCGGTTATTACGTTGATCATCCAGGCTCCGGTCATTTTTGTTGAGTATCCACACTCGGGTTATTACGTTGAGCGTTCAGGCTCCGGTCAGTTTCGTTGAGTATCCAGAGTCCGGTTATTACGTTGAGCGTTCTAGCTTCAGTCAGCTTCGTTGAGTATCCAGACTCCGGTTATTACGTTGAGGGTTTAGACTCCGGTCATTTTTGTTGAGTATCCAGACTCCGGTGATTACGTTGATCGTTCAGGCTCCGGTCATTTTCGTTGAGTATCCACACTCGGTTTATTACGTTAAGCATTCAGGCTCCGGTCGGTTTCATTGAGTATCCAGATTCTGGGTATTACGTTGAGCGTTCAGGCTCCATTCAGTTTCGTTGGGTATCTAGTCTCCGGTTATTACGTTGAGCGTTCAGGCTCAGGTCGGTTTCGTTGGCTATCCAGACTCCGGTTATTAAGTTGAGCGTTCAGGCTCTAGTCATTTTCGTTGAGTATCCAGACTCTGGTTATCACGTTGAACGTTCAGGCTCCGGTCAGTTTCGTTGGGTATCAAGACACCGGTTATTCCGTTGAGCGTTCAGGCTCCGGTCAGTTTTGATAGGTATTCAGACTCCGGTTATTACGTTGATCGTTCAGTCTCCGGTCAGTTTCGTTGAATATCCAGACTCAGTTATTACGTTTAGCGTTCAGGGTTCAGTAAGTTTCGTTGGGTATCCAAACTCCGTTTATTACGTTGAGCATTCAAGCTCCAGTCATTTTCGTTGAGTATCCAAACTCCGGTTATTATGTTGAGCATTCAGGCTCCGGTCATTTTCATTGAGTATCTAGATTCCGGTTATTACGTTGAGCGTTCAGGCTCCGATCAGTTTCGTTGGGTATCTAGACTCCGATTATTACGTTGAGCGTTCAGGCTCCGGTCAGTTTCGTTGAGTATCCAGACTCCGATTATTACGTTGAGCATTCAGGCTCCGGTCAGTTTCATTGGGTATCCAGACTCCGTTTATTACGTTGATCGTTCAGGCTCCGGTCATTTTCGTTGAGTATCCATACTCTGGTTATTAGGTTGAGCGTTCAGGCTCCGGCTAGTTTCGTTGAGTATCCAGATTCCGATTATTACGTTGAGCGTTCAGCCTCCAGTCAGTTTCATTGGGTATCCAGACTCCTGTTATTACGTTGAGCAATCAGGCATCGGTCAGTTTCGTTGAGTATCCAGCTTCCGGTTATTACGTTGATCGTTCAGGCTTTGGTCAGTTTCGTCGAGCATCCAGACTCCGGTTATTACGTTGAGCGTTCAGGCTCCATTCAGTTTCGTTGGGTATCTAGTCTCCGGTTATTATGTTGAGCGTTCAGGCTCAGGTCAGTTTCGTTGGGTATCCAGACTCCGGTTATTAAGTTGAGTGTTCAGGCCCTGGTCATTTTCGTTGAGTATACAGACTCCGGTTATTACGTTGAGCGTTCAGGCTCCAGTCATTTTCGTTGAGTATCCAGCCTCCGGTTATTACGTTGAGCGTTCAGGCTCCGGTCATTTTCGTTGAGTATCCAGACTCCGGTTATTACGTTGAGCGTTCAGGCTCCGGTCAGTTTTGTTGAGTTTCCAGACTCCGGTTATTACGTTGAGCGTTCAGGCTCCGGTCAGTTTCGTTGAATATCCAGACTCCGGTTATTACGTTGAGCGTTCAGGCTCCGGTCAGTTTCATTGGGTATCCAAACTCCGGTATTTACGTTGATGGTTTAGACTCCGGTCATTTTCGTTGAGTATCTAGACTCCTGTCATTACATTGAGCGTTCAGGCTCCGATCATTTTTGTTGAGTATCCAAACTCCGGTCAATACGTTGAGCGTTTAGGCTCCGGACATTTTCATTGAGTATCCAGACTTCGGCCATTATGTTGAGCATTCAGGATCCAGTCATTTTTGTTGAGTATCATAACTCTGGTTATTACGTTGAACGTTCAGGCTCCGGTCAGTTTCGTTGAGTATCAAGACTCCAGTTATTACGTTGAGCATTCAGGCTCCGGTTAGTTTCGTTGAGTATCCAGACTCTTGTTATTACGTTGAGCGTTCAGGCTCCGGTCAGTTTCGTTGATTATCCAGAATCCGATAATTACATTGAGTGTTCAGGCTCCGGTTAGTTTCGTTGGGTATCCAGACTTCGGTTATTACGTTGAGCGTTCAGGCTCCAATCAGTTTCATTGGATATCTAGACTCCGGTTATTACGTTGAGCATTCAGGGTTCGGTCAGTTTCGTTGGGTATCCAGACTCCGTTTATTACGTTGAGCATTCAAGCTCCAGTCATTTTTGTTGAGTATCCAAACTCCGGTTATTACGTTGAGCGTTCAGGCTCCGGTCATTTTCGTTGAGTATCAAGATTACGGTTATTACGTTGAGCGTTTAGGCTCCGATCAGTTTTGTTGGGTATCTAGACTCCGATTATTACGTTGATCGTTCAGGCTCCGGTTAGTTTCGTTAAGTATCCAGACTCCGGTTATTACGTTGAGCGTTCAGGCTCTGGTCAGTTTCATTGGGTATCCAGACTCCGGTATTTACGTTGATGGTTCAGTCTCCGGTCAGTTTCATTGAGTATCCAGACTCTGGTTATTACGTTGAGCGTTCAGGCTCCGGTCAGTTTCGTTGAGTATCCAGATTCTGGTTATTACATTGAGCGTTCAGGCTCCGGTCATTTTCGTTGTGTATCCAGACTCCGGTTATTACGTTGAGCATTCAGGCATCGGTCAGTTTCGATGAGTATCCAGCTTCCTGTTATTACGTTGATCGTTCAGGCTCTGGTCAGTTTCGTCGAGCATCCAGACTCCGGTTATTACGTTGAGCGTTCAGGCTCCATTCAGTTTCGTTGAGTATCCAGACTCCGGTTATTACATTGAGCGTTCAGGCTCCGGTTAGTTTCGTTGGGTATCCAGACTCCGGTATTTACGTTGATGGTTCAGTCTCCGGTCAGTTTCGTTGAGTATCCAGGCTCCGGTTATTACGTTGAGCGTTTAGGCTCCGGTCAGTTTCGTTGAGCATCCAGACTCCGGTTATTACGTTGAGCGTTTTGGCTCCATTCAGTTTCGTTGGTTATCTAGTCTCCGTTTATTACGTTGAGCGTTCAGGCTCAGGTCAGTTTCGTTGGGTATCCAGACTCCGGTTATTAAGTTGAGCGTTCAGGCTTTGGTCATTTTCGTTGAGTATTCAGACTCTGGTTATTACGTTGAGCGTTCAAGCTCCGGTCATTTTCGTTAAGTATCCAGACTCCGGTTATTACGTTGAGCGTTCAGGCTCCGGTCAGTTTCGTTGAGTATCCAGACTCCGGTTATTACGTTGAGCGCTCGGGCTCCGGTTAGTTTCATTGGGTATCCAGACTCCGGTTATTACGTTGATCGTCCAGGCTCCGGTCATTTTTGTTGAGTATCCACACTCGGGTTATTACGTTGAGCGTTCAGGCTCCGGTCAGTTTCGTTGAGTATCCAGAGTCCGGTTATTACGTTGAGCGTTCTGGCTTCAGTCAGCTTCGTTGAGTATCCAGACTCCGGTTATTACGTTGAGGGTTTAGCCTCCGGTCATTTTTGTTGAGTATCCAGACTCCGGTGATTACGTTGATCGTTCAGGCTCCGGTCATTTTCGTTGAGTATCCACACTCGGGTTATTACGTTAAGCATTCAGGCTCCGGTCGGTTTCATTGAGTATCCAGATTCCGGGTATTACGTTGAGCGTTCAGGCTCCATTCAGTTTCGTTGGGTATCTAGTCTCCGGTTATTACGTTGAGCGTTCAGGCTCAGGTCGGTTTCGTTGGCTATCCAGACTCCGGTTATTAAGTTGAGCGTTCAGGCTCTAGTCATTTTCGTTGAGTATCCAGACTCTGGTTATCACGTTGAACGTTCAGGCTCCGGTCAGTTTCGTTGGGTATCAAGACACCGGTTATTCCGTTGAGCGTTCAGGCTCCGGTCAGTTTTGATAGGTATTCAGACTCCGGTTATTACGTTCATCGTTCAGTCTCTGGTCAGTTTCGTTGAATATCCAGACTCGGTTATTACGTTTAGCGTTCAGGGTTCAGTAAGTTTCGTTGGGTATCCAAACTCCGTTTATTACGTTGAGCATTCAAGCTCCAGTCATTTTCGTTGAGTATCCAAACTCCGGTTATTACGTTGAGCGTTCAGGCTCCGGTCATTTTCGTTGAGTATCTAGATTCCGGTTATTACGTTGAGCGTTCAGGCTCCGATCAGTTTCGTTGGGTATCTAGACTCCGATTATTACGTTGATCGTTCAGGCTCCGGTCAGTTTCGTTGAGTATCCAGACTCCGGTTATTACGTTGAGCGTTCAGGCTCTGGTCAGTTTCATTGGGTATCCAGACTCCGGTATTTACGTTGATGGTTCAGTCTCCGGTCAGTTTCATTGAGTATCCAGACTCTGGTTATTACGTTGAGCGTTCAGGCTCCGGTCAGTTTCGTTGAGTATCCAGATTCCGGTTATTACGTTGAGCGTTCAGGCTCCGGTCATTTTCGTTGAGTATCCAGACTCCTGTTATTACATTGAGCAATCAGGCATCGGTCAGTTTCGTTGAGTATCCAGCTTCCGGTTATTACGTTGATCATTCAGGCTCTGGTCAGTTTCGTTGAGCATCCAGACTCCGGTTATTACGTTGAGCGTTCAGGCTCCATTCAGTTTCGTTGGGTATCTAGTCTCCGGTTATTATGTTGAGCGTTCAGGCTCAGGTCAGTTTCGTTGGGTATCCAGACTCCGGTTATTAAGTTGAGTGTTCAGGCCCTGGTCATTTTCGTTGAGTATACAGACTCCGGTTATTACGTTGAGCGTTCAGGCTCCAGTCATTTTCGTTGAGTATCCAGCCTCCGGTTATTACGTTGAGCGTTCAGGCTCCGGTCATTTTCGTTGAGTATCCAGACTCCGGTTATTACGTTGAGCGTTCAGGCTCCGGTCAGTTTTGTTGAGTTTCCAGACTCCGGTTATTACGTTGAGCGTTCAGGCTCCGGTCAGTTTCGTTGAATATCCAGACTCCGGTTATTACGTTGAGCGTTCAGGCTCCGGTCAGTTTCATTGGGTATCCAAACTCCGGTATTTACGTTGATGGTTTAGACTCCGGTCATTTTCGTTGAGTATCTAGACTCCTGTCATTACATTGAGCGTTCAGGCTCCGATCATTTTTGTTGAGTATCCAAACTCCGGTCAATACGTTGAGCGTTTAGGCTCCGGACATTTTCATTGAGTATCCAGACTTCGGCCATTATGTTGAGCATTCAGGATCCAGTCATTTTTGTTGAGTATCATAACTCTGGTTATTACGTTGAACGTTCAGGCTCCGGTCAGTTTCGTTGAGTATCAAGACTCCAGTTATTACGTTGAGCATTCAGGCTCCGGTTAGTTTCGTTGAGTATCCAGACTCTTGTTATTACGTTGAGCGTTCAGGCTCCGGTCAGTTTCGTTGATTATCCAGAATCCGATAATTACATTGAATGTTCAGGCTCCGTTCAGTTTCGTTGGGTATCCAGACTTCGGTTATTACGTTGAGCGTTCAGGCTCCAATCAGTTTCATTGGGTATCTAGACTCCGGTTATTACGTTGAGCATTCAGGGTTCGGTCAGTTTCGTTGGGTATCCAGACTCCGTTTATTACGTTGAGCATTCAAGCTCCAGTCATTTTGGTTGAGTATCCAAACTCCGGTTATTACGTTGAGCGTTCAGGCTCCGGTCATTTTCGTTGAGTATCAAGATTACGGTTATTACGTTGAGCGTTCAGGCTCCGATCAGTTTTGTTGGGTATCTAGACTCCGATTATTATGTTGATCGTTCAGTCTCCGGTTAGTTTCGTTAAGTATCCAGACTCCGGTTATTACGTTGAGCGTTCAGGCTCTGGTCAGTTTCATTGGGTATCCAGACTCCGGTATTTACGTTGATGGTTCAGTCTCCGGTCAGTTTCATTGAGTATCCAGACTCTGGTTATTATGTTGAGCGTTCAGGCTCCGGTCAGTTTCGTTGAGTATCCAGATTCCGGTTATTACGTTGAGCGTTCAGGCTCCGGTCATTTTCGTTGAGTATCCAGACTCCGGTTATTACGGTGAGCATTCAGGCATCGGTCAGTTTCGTTGAGTATCCAGCTTCCGGTTATTACGTTGATCGTTCAGGCTCTGGTCAGTTTCGTCGAGCATCCAGACTCCGGTTATTACGTTGAGCGTTCAGGCTCCATTCAGTTTCGTTGGGTATCTAGTCTCCGGTTATTATGTTGAGCGTTCAGGCTCAGGTCAGTTTCGTTGGGTATCCAGACTCCGGTTATTAAGTTGAGTGTTCAGGCCCTGGTCATTTTCGTTGAGTATACAGACTCCGGTTATTACGTTGAGCGTTCAGGCTCCAGTCATTTTCGTTGAGTATCCAGCCTCCGGTTATTACGTTGAGCGTTCAGGCTCCGGTCATTTTCGTTGAGTATCCAGACTCCGGTTATTACGTTGAGCGTTCAGGCTCCGGTCAGTTTTGTTGAGTTTCCAGACTCCGGTTATTACGTTGAGCGTTCAGGCTCCGGTCAGTTTCGTTGAATATCCAGACTCCGGTTATTACGTTGAGCGTTCAGGCTCCGGTCAGTTTCATTGGGTATCCAAACTCCGGTATTTACGTTGATGGTTTAGACTCCGGTCATTTTCGTTGAGTATCTAGACTCCTGTCATTACATTGAGCGTTCAGGCTCCGATCATTTTTGTTGAGTATCCAAACTCCGGTCAATACGTTGAGTGTTTAGGCTCCGGACATTTTCGTTGAGTATCCAGACTTCGGCCATTATGTTGAGCATTCAGGATCCAGTCATTTTTGTTGAGTATCATAACTCCGGTTATTACGTTGAACGTTCAGGCTCCGGTCAGTTTCGTTGAGTATCAAGACTCTAGTTATTACGTTGAGCATTCAGGCTCCGGTTAGTTTCGTTGAGTATCCAGACTCTTGTTATTACGTTGAGCGTTCAGGCTCCGGTCAGTTTCGTTGATTATCCAGAATCCGATAATTACATTGAGTGTTCAGGCTCCGTTCAGTTTCGTTGGGTATCCAGACTTCGGTTATTACGTTGACGTTCAGGCTCCGATCAGTTTCATTGGGTATCTAGACTCCGGTTATTATGTTGAGCATTCAGGGTTCGGTCAGTTTCGTTGGGTATCCAGACTCCGTTTATTACGTTGAGCATTCAAGCTCCAGTCATTTTTGTTGAGTATCCAAACTCCGGTTATTACGTTGAGCGTTCAGGCTCCGGTCATTTTCGTTGAGTATCAAGATTACGGTTATTACGTTGAGCGTTCAGGCTCCGATCAGTTTTGTTGGGTATCTAGACTCCGATTATTACGTTGATCGTTCAGGCTCCGGTTAGTTTCGTTAAGTATCCAGACTCCGGTTATTACGTTGAGCGTTCAGGCTCTGGTCAGTTTCATTGGGTATCCAGACTCCGGTATTTACGTTGATGGTTCTGTCTCCGGTCAGTTTCATTGAGTATCCAGACTCTGGTTATTACGTTGAGCGTTCAGGCTCCGGTCAGTTTCGTTGAGTATCCAGATTCCGGTTATTACGTTGAGCGTTCAGGCTCCGGTCATTTTCGTTGAGTATCCAGACTCCGGTTATTACGTTGAGCATTCAGGCATCGGTCAGTTTCGTTGAGTATCCAGCTTCCGGTTATTACGTTGATCGTTCAGGCTCTGGTCAGTTTCGTCGAGCATCCAGACTCCGGTTATTACGTTGAGCGTTCAGGCTCCATTCAGTTTCGCTGGGTATCTAGTCTCCGGTTATTATGTTGAGCGTTCAGGCTCAGGTCAGTTTCGTTGGGTATCCAGACTCCGGTTATTAAGTTGAGTGTTCAGGCCCTGGTCATTTTCGTTGAGTATACAGACTCCGGTTATTACGTTGAGCGTTCAGGCTCCAGTCATTTTCGTTGAGTATCCAGCCTCCGGTTATTACGTTGAGCGTTCAGGCTCCGGTCATTTTCGTTGAGTATCCAGACTCCGGTTATTACGTTGAGCGTTCAGGCTCCGGTCAGTTTTGTTGAGTTTCCAGACTCCGGTTATTACGTTGAGCGTTCATGCTCCGGTCAGTTTCGTTGAGTATCCAGTCTCCGGTTATTACGTTGAGCGTTCAGGCTCTGGTCAGTTTCGTTGAGTATCCAGATTCCGGTTATTACGTTGAGCGTTCAGGCTCCGATCATTTTTGTTGAGTATCCAGACTCCTGTTATTACGTTGAGCATTCAAGCATCGGTCAGTTTCGTTGAGTATCCAGCTTCCGGTTATTACGTTGATCGTTCAGGCTCTGGTCAGTTTCGTTGAGCATCCAGACTCCGGTTATTACGTTGAGCATTCAGGCTCCATTCAGTTTCGTTGGGTATCTAGTCTCCGGTTATTATGTTGAGCGTTCAGGCTCAGGTCAGTTTCGTTGGGTATCCAGACTCCGGTTATTAAGTTGAGTGTTCAGGCCCTGGTCATTTTCGTTGAGTATACAGACTCCGGTTATTACGTTGAGCGTTCAGGCTCCAGTCATTTTCGTTGAGTATCCAGCCTCCGGTTATTACGTTGAGCGTTCAGGCTCCGGTCATTTTCGTTGAGTATCCAGACTCCGGTTATTACGTTGAGCGTTCAGGCTCCGGTCAGTTTTGTTGAGTTTCCAGACTCCGGTTATTACGTTGAGCGTTCAGGCTCCGGTCAGTTTCGTTGAATATCCAGACTCCGGTTATTACGTTGAGCGTTCAGGCTCCGGTCAGTTTCATTGGGTATCCAAACTGCGGTATTTACGTTGATGGTTTAAACTCCGGTCATTTTCGTTGGGTATCTAGACTCCTGCCATTACATTGAGCGTTCAGGCTCTGATCATTTTTGTTGAGTATCTAAACTCCGGTCAATACGTTGAGCGTTCAGGCTCCGGACATTTTCGTTGAGTATTCAGACTTCGGCCATTATGTTGAGCATTCAGGATCCAGTCATTTTTGTTGAGTATCATAACTCCGGTTATTACGTTGAACGTTCAGGCTCCGGTCAGTTTCGTTGAGTATCCAGACTCCAGTTATTACGTTGAGCATTCAGGCTCCGGTCAGTTTCGTTGAGTATCCAGACTCTTGTTATTACGTTGAGCGTTCAGACTCCGGTCCGTTTCGTTGATTATCCAGAATCCGATAATTACATTGAGTGTTCAGGCTCCGTTCAGTTTCGTTGGGTATCCAGACTTCGGTTATTACGTTGAGCGTTCAGGCTCCGATCAGTTTCATTGGGTATCTAGACTCTGGTTATTATGTTGAGCATTCAGGGTTCGGTCAGTTTCATTGGGTATCCAGACTCCGTTTATTACGTTGAGCATTCAAGCTCCAGTCATTTTTGTTGAGTATCCAAACTCCGGTTATTACGTTGAGCGTTCAGGCTCCGGTCATTTTCGTTGAGTATCAAGATTACGGTTATTACGTTGAGCGTTCAGGCTCCGATCAGTTTTGTTGGGTATCTAGACTCCGATTATTACGTTGATCGTTTAGGCTCCGGTTAGTTTCGTTGAGTATCCAGAATCCGGTTATTACGTTGAGCGTTCAGGCTCTGGTCAGTTTCATTGGGTATCCAGACTTCGGTATTTACGTTGATGGTTCAGTCTCCGGTCAGTTTCATTGAGTATCCAGACCCTGGTTATTACGTTGAGCGTTCAGGCTCCGGTCAGTTTCGTTGAGTATCCAGATTCCGGTTATTACGTTGAGCGTTCAGGCTCCGGTCATTTTCGTTGAGTATCCAGACTCCGGTTATTACGTTGAGCATTCAGGCATCGGTCAGTTTCGTTGAGTATCCAGCTTCCGGTTATTACGTTGATCGTTCAGGCTCTGGTCAGTTTCGTCGAGCATCCAGACTCCGGTTATTACGTTGAGCGTTCAGGCTCCATTCAGTTTCGTTGGGTATCTAGTCTCCGGTTATTATGTTGAGCGTTCAGGCTCAGGTCAGTTTCGTTGGGTATCCAGACTCCGGTTATTAAGTTGAGTGTTCAGGCCCTGGTCATTTTCGTTGAGTATACAGACTTCGGTTATTACGTTGAGCGTTCAGGCTCCAGTCATTTTCGTTGAGTATCCAGCCTCCGGTTATTACGTTGAGCGTTCAGGATCCGGTCATTTTCGTTGAGTATCCAGACTCCGGTTATTACGTTGAGCGTTCAGGCTCCGGTCAGTTTTGTTGAGTTTCCAGACTCCTGTTATTACGTTGAGCGTTCATGCTCCGGTCAGTTTCGTTGAGTATCCAGACTCCGGTTATTACGTTGAGCGTTCAGGCTCCGGTCAGTTTCATTGGGTATCCAAACTCCGGTATTTACGTTGATGGTTTAGACTCCGGTCATTTTCGTTGAGTATCTAGACTCCTGTCATTACATTGAGCGTTCAGGCTCCGATCATTTTTGTTGAGTATCCAGACTCCGGTCAATACGTTGAGCGTTCAGGCTCCGAACATTTTCGTTGAGTATCCAGACTTCGGCCATTATGTTGAGCATTCAGGATCCAGTCATTTTTGTTGTGTATCATAACTCCGGTTATTACGTTGAACGTTCAGGCTCCGGTCAGTTTCGTTGAGTATCCAGACTCTTGTTATTACGTTGAGCGTTCCGGCTCCGGTCAGTTTTGTTGATTATCCAGAATCCGATAATTACATTGAGTGTTCAGGCTCCGTTTAGTTTCGTTGGGTATCCAGACTTCGATTATTACGTTGAGCGTTCAGGCTCCGATCAGTTTCATTGGGTATCTAGACTCCGGTTATTACATTGAGCATTCAGGGTTCGGTCAGTTTCGTTGGGTATCAAGACTCGGTTTATTACGTTGAGCATTCAGAGTTCGGTCAGTTTCGTTGGGTATCCAGACTCCGTTTATTACGTTGAGCATTCAAGCTCCAGTCATTTTCGTTGAGTATTCAAACTCCGGTTATTACGTTGAGCGTTCAGGCTCCGGTCATTTTCATTGTGTATCTAGACTCCGGTTATTACGTTGAGCGTTCAGGCTCCGGTCAGTTTCGTTGGGTATCTAGACTCCTGTCATTACATTGAGCGTTCAGGCTCCGATCATTTTCGTTGAGTATCCAGACTCCGGTCAATACGTTGAGCGTTCAGGCTTCAGTCATTTTCGTTGAGTATCCAGACTCCGGCCATTATGTTGAGCGTTCAGGATCTAGTCATTTTTGTTGAGTATCATAACTCCGGTTATTATGTTGAACGTTCAGGCTTCGGTTAGTTTCGTTGAGTATCCAGACTCCAGTTATTATGTTGAGCGTTCAGGCTCCGGTCAATTTCGTTGGGTATCCAGACTCCGGTGATTACGTTGATCGTTCAGGCTCCGGTCATTTTCGTTGAGTATCCACACTCGGATTATTACGTTGAGCATTCAGGCTCCGGTCGGTTTCATTGAGTATCCAGATTCCGGTTATTACGTTGAGCGTTCAGGCTCCGTTCAGTTTCTTTGGGTATCTAGTCTCCGGTTATTACGTTGAGCGTTCAGGCTCAGGTCAGTTTCGTTGGGTATCCAGACTCCGGTTATTAAGTTGAGCGTTCAGGCTCTTGTCATTTTCGTTGAGTATCCAGACTCTGGTTATTACGTTGAGCGTTCAAGCTCCGGTCATTTTCGTTGAGTATCCAGACTCCGGTTATTACGTTGAGCGTTCGGGCTCCGGTCAGTTTCATTGGGTATCCAGATTCCAGTTATGACGTTAATCGTTCAGGCTCCGGTCATTTTCGTTGAGTATCCACACTTGGGTTATTACGTTGAGCGTTCAGGCTCCGGTCAGTTTCGTTGAGTATCATGATTCCAGTTATTACGTTGAGCGTTCTGGCTTCAGTCAGTTTCGTTGAGTTTCCAGACTCCGGTTATTACGTTGATGGTTTAGACTCCGGTCATTTTCGTTGAGTATCCAGACTCCGGTGATTACGTTGATCGTTCAGGCTCCGGTCATTTTCGTTGAGTATCCACACTCGGGTTATTACTTTAAGCATTCAGGCTCCGGTCGGTTTCATTGAGTATCCAGATTCCGGGTATTACGTTGAGCGTTCAGGCTCCATTCAGTTTTGTTGGGTATCTAGTCTCCGGGTTATTACGTTGAGCGTTCAGGCTCTGGTCATTTTTGTTGAGTATCCAGACTTTGGTTATGACGTTGAGCGTTCAGGCTCCGGTCATTTTCGTTGAGTATCCAGATTTCGGTTATTACGTTGAGCATTCATGCTCCGGTCAGTTTCGTTGGGTATCAAGACACCGGTTATTCCGTTGAGCGTTCAGGCTCTGGTCAGTTTCGATGGGTATTCAGACTCCGGTTATTACGTTGATCGTTCAGTCTCTGGTCAGTTTCGTTGAGTATCCAGACTCCGGTTATTACATTGAGCGTTCAGGCTTCAGTAAGTTTCGTTGGGTATCCAAACTCCGTTTATTACGTTGAGCATTCAAGCTCCAGTCATTTTCGTTGAGTATCCAAACTCCGGTTATTACGTTGAGCGTTCAGGCTCCGGTCATTTTCGTTGAGTATCTAGACTCCGGTTATTACGTTGAGCGTTCAGGCTCCGGTCAGTTTCGTTGGGTATCTAGACTCCTGTCATTACATTGAGCGTTCAGGCTCCGATCATTTTCGTTGAGTATCCAGACTCCGGTCAATACGTTGAGCGTTCGGGCTCCAGTCATTTTCGTTGAGTATCCAGACTCCGGCCATTATGTTGAGCGTTCAGGATCTAGTCATTTTTGTTGAGTATCATAACTCCGGTTATTATGTTGAACGTTCAGGCTCCGGTTAGTTTCGTTGAGTATCCAGACTCCAATTATTATGTTGAGCGTTCAGGCTCCGGTCAATTTCCTTGGGTATCCAGACTCCGGTGATTACGTTGATCGTTCAGGCTCCGGTCATTTTAGTTGAGTATCCACACTCGGGTTATTACGTTGAGCATTCAGGCTCCGGTCGGTTTCATTGAGTATCCAGATTCTGGTTATTACGTTGAGCGTTCAGGCTCCGTTCAGTTTCGTTGGGTATCTAGTCTCCGGTTATTACGTTGAGCGTTCAGGCTCAGGTCAGTTTCGTTGGGTATCCAAACTCCGGTTATTAAGTTGAGCATTTAGGCTCTTGTCATTTTCGTTGAGTATCCAGACTCTGGTTATTACGTTGAGCGTTCAAGCTCCGGTCATTTTCGTTGAGTATCCAGACTCCGGTTATTACGTTGAGCGTTCACGCTTCGGTCAGTTTCGTTGAGTATCCAGACTCCGGTTATTACGTTGAGCGTTCGGGCTCCGGTCAGTTTCATTGGGTATCCAGACTCTGGTTATGACGTTGATCGTTCAGGCTCCGGTCATTTTCGTTGAGTATCCACACTTGGGTTATTACGTTGAGCGTTCAGGCTCCGGTCAGTTTCGTTGAGTATCCAGATTCCGGTTATTACGTTGAGCGTTCTGGCTTCAGTCAGTTTCGTTGAGTTTCCAGACTCCGGTTATTACGTTGATGGTTTAGACTCCGGTCATTTTCGTTGAGTATCCAGACTCCGGTGATTACGTTGATCATTCAGGCTCCGGTCATTTTCGTTGAGTATCCACACTCGGGTTATTACTTTAAGCATTCAGGCTCCGGTCGGTTTCATTGAGTATCCAGATTCCGGGTATTACGTTGAGCGTTCAGGCTCCATTCAGTTTCGTTGGGTATCTAGTCTCCGGGTTATTACGTTGAGCATTCAGGCTCTGGTCATTTTTGTTGAGTATCCAGACTTTGGTTATGACGTTGAGCGTTCAGGCTCCGGTCATTTTTGTTGAGTATCCAGATTCCGGTTATTACGTTGATCATTCATGCTCCGGTCAGTTTCGTTGGGTATCAAGACACCGGTTATTCCGTTGAGCGTTCAGGCTCTGGTCAGTTTCGATGGGTATTCAGACTCTGGTTATTACGTTGATCGTTCAGTCTCTGGTCAGTTTCGTTGAGTATCCAGACTCCGGTTATTACGTTGAGCGTTCAGGCTTCAGTAAGTTTCGTTGGGTATCCAAACTCCGTTTATTACGTTGAGCATTCAAGATCCAGTCATTTTCGTTGAGTATTCAAACTCCGGTTATTACGTTGAGCGTTCAGGCTCCGGTCATTTTCGTTGAGTATCTAGACTCCGGTTATTACGTTGAGCGTTCAGGCTCCGGTCAGTTTCGTTGGGTATCTAGACTCCTGTCATTACATTGAGCGTTCAGGCTCCGATCATTTTCGTTGAGTATCCAGACTCCGGTCAATACGTTGAGCGTTCGGGCTCCAGTCATTTTCATTGAGTATCCAGACTCCGGCCATTATGTTGAGCGTTCAGGATCTAGTCATTTTTGTTGAGTATCATAACTCCGGTTATTGTGTTGAACGTTCAGGCTCCGGTTAGTTTCGTTGAGTATCCAGACTCCAGTTATTATGTTGAGCGTTCAGGCTCCGGTCAATTTCGTTGGGTATCCAGACTCCGGTGATTACGTTGATCGTTCAGGCTCCGGTCATTTTCGTTGAGTATCCACACTCGGGTTATTACGTTGAGCATTCAGGCTCCGGTCGGTTTCATTGAGTATCCAAATTCCGGTTATTACGTTGAGCGTTCAGGCTCCGTTCAGTTTCGTTGGGTATCTAGTCTCCGGTTATTACGTTGAGCGTTCAGGCTCAGGTCAGTTTCGTTGGGTATCCAGACTCCGGTTATTAAGTTGAGCGTTCAGGCTCTTGTCATTTTCGTTGAGTATCCAGACTCTGGTTATTACGTTGAGCGTTCAAGCTCTGGTCATTTTCGTTGAGTATCCAGACTCGGGTTATTACGTTGAGCGTTCAGGCTTCGGTAAGTTTCGTTGAGTATCCAGATTTCGGTTATTACGTTGAGCGTTCTGGCTTCAGTCAATTTTGTTGAGTTTCCAGACTCCGGTTATGACGTTGATCGTTCAGGCTCCGGTCATTTTCGTTGAGTATCCACACTTAGGTTATTACGTTGAGCGTCAGGCTCCGGTCAGTTTCGTTGAGTATCCAGATTCCGGTTATTACGTTGAGCGTTCTGGCTTCAGTCAGTTTCGTTGAGTTTCCAGACTCCGGTTATTACGTTGATGGTTTAGACTCCGGTCATTTTCGTTGAGTATCCAGACTCCGGTGATTACGTTGATCGTTCAGGCTCCGGTCATTTTCGTTGAGTATCCACACTCGGGTTATTACTTTAAGCATTCAGGCTCCGGTCGGTTTCATTGAGTATCCAGATTCCGGGTATTACGTTGAGCGTTCAGGCTCCATTTAGTTTCGTTGGGTATATAGTCTCTGGGTTATTACATTGAGCGTTCAGGCTCTGGTCATTTTTGTTGAGTATCCAGACTTTGGTTATGACGTTGAGCGTTCAGGCTCAGGTCATTTTCATTGAGTATCCAGATTTCGGTTATTACGTTGAGCATTCATGCTCCGGTCAGTTTCGTTGGGTATCAAGACACCGGTTATTCCGTTGAGCGTTCAGGCTCTGGTCAGTTTCGATGGGTATTCAGACTCCGGTTATTACGTTGATCGTTCAGTCTCTGGTCAGTTTCGTTGAGTATCCAGACTCCGGTTATTACGTTGAGCGTTCAGGCTTCAGTAAGTTTCGTTGGGTATCCAAACTCCGTTTATTACGTTGAGCATTCAAGCTCCAGTAATTTTCGTTGAGTATCCAAACTCCGGTTATTACGTTGAGCGTTCAGGCTCCGGTCATTTTCGTTGAGTATCTAGACTCCGGTTATTACGTTGAGCGTTCAGGCTCCGGTCAGTTTCGTTGGGTATCTAGACTCCGATTATTACGTTGATCGTTTAGGCTCCGGTCAGTTTCGTTTCGTATCTAGACTCCGGTTATTACGTTGAGCGTTCAGGCTCCGGTCAGTTTCATTGGGTATCCAGACTCCGGTTATGACGTTGAGCGTTCAGGCTCTGGTCAGTTTCGTTGAGTATCCAGATTCCGGTTATTACGTTGAGCGTTCAGGCTCCGGTCGTTTTCGTTGAGTATCCAGCCTCCGGTTATTACGTTGAGCATTCAGGCACCGGTCGTTGAGTATCCAGCTTTCGGTTATTACGTTGATCGTTAGGCTCTAGTCAGTTTCGTTGAGCATCCAGACTCCGGTTATTACGTTGAGCGTTCAGGCTCCATTCAGTTTCGTTGGGTATCTAGTCTCTGGTTATTATGTTGAGCATTCAGGCTCAGGTCAGTTTCGTTGGGTATCCAGACTCCGGTTATTAAGTTGAGTGTTCAGGCTCTGGCATTTTTGTTGAGTATACAGACTCCGGTTATTACGTTGAGCGTTCAGGCTCCTGTAAGTTTCGTTGAGTATCCAGACTCCGGTTATTACGTTGATCGTTCAGGCTCTAGTCATTTTCGTTGAGCATCCAGCCTCCGGTTATTACGTTGAGTGTTCAGGCTCCGGTCATTTTCGTTGAGTATCTAGATTCCGGTTATTACGTTGAGCGTTCAGGCTCCGATCAGTTTCGTTGGGTATCTAGACTCCGATTATTACGTTGATCGTTCAGGCTCCGGTTAGTTTCGTTGAGTATCCAGACTCCGGTTATTACGTTGAGCATTCAGGCTCTGGTCAGTTTCATTGGGTATCCAGACTCCGGTGTTTACGTTGATGGTTCAGTCTCCGGTCAGTTTCATTGAGTATCCAGACTCTGGTTATTACGTTGAGCGTTCAGGCTCCGGTCATTTTCGTTGAGTATCCAGACTCCGGTTATTACGTTGAGCATTCAGGCATCGGTCAGTTTCGTTGAGTATCCAGCTTCCGGTTATTACGTTGATCGTTCAGGCTCTGGTCAGTTTCATTGAGCATCCAGACTCCGGTTATTACGTTGAGCGTTCAGGCTCCATTCAGTTTCGTTTGGTATCTAGTCTCCGGTTATTATGTTGAGCGTTCAGGCTCAGGTCAGTTTCTTTGGGTATCCAGACTCCGGTTATTAAGTTGAGTGTTCAGGCCCTGGTCATTTTCGTTGAGTATACAGACTCCGGTTATTACGTTGTGCGTTCAGGCTCCAGTCATTTTCGTTGAGTATCCAGCCTCCGGTTATTACGTTGAGCGTTCAGGTTCCGGTCATTTTCGTTGAGTATCCAGACTCGGGTTATTACGTTGAGCGTTCAGGCTCCGGTCAATTTTGTTGAGTTTCCAGACTCCGGTTATTACGTTGATCGTTCAGGCTCTAGTCATTTTCGTTGAGTATCCAGCCTCCGGTTATTACGTTGAGTGTTCAGGCTCCGGTCATTTTCGTTGAGTATCTAGATTCCGGTTATTACGTTGAGCGTTCAGGCTCCGATCAGTTTCGTTGGGTATCTAGACTCCGATTATTACGTTGATCGTTCAGGCTCCGGTTAGTTTCGTTGAGTATCCAGACTCCGGTTATTACGTTGAGCGTTCAGGCTCTGGTCAGTTTCATTGGGTATCCAGACTCCGGTGTTTACGTTGATGGTTCAGTCTCAGTTTCATTGAGTATCCAGACTCTGGTTATTACGTTGAGCGTTCAGGCTCCGGTCATTTTTGTTGAGTATCCAGACTCCGGTTATTACGTTGAGCATTCAGGCATCGGTCAATTTCGTTGAGTATCCAGCTTCCGGTTATTACGTTGATCGTTCAGGCTCTGGTCAGTTTCGTTGAGCATCCAGACTCCGGTTATTACGTTGAGCGTTCAGGCTCCATTCAGTTTCGTTGGGTATCTAGTCTCCGGTTATTATGTTGAGCGTTCAGGCTCAGGTCAGTTTCTTTGGGTATCCAGACTCCGGTTATTAAGTTGAGTGTTCAGGCCCTGGTCATTTTCGTTGAGTATACAGACTCCGGTTATTACGTTGAGCGTTCAGGCTCCAGTCATTTTCGTTGAGTATCCAGCCTCCGGTTATTACGTTGAGCGTTCAGGTTCCGGTCATTTTCGTTGAGTATCCAGACTCGGGTTATTACGTTGAGCGTTCAGGCTCCGGTCAGTTTTGTTGAGTTTCCAGACTCCGGTTATTACGTTGAGCGTTCAGGCTCCGGTCAGTTTCGTTGAGTATCCAGACTCCGGTTATTACGTTGAGCGTTCAGGCTCCAGTCAATTTCATTGGGTATCCAAACTCTGGTATTTACGTTGTTGGTTTAGACTCCGGTCATTTTCGTTAAGTATCTAGACTCCTGTCATTACATTGAGCGTTCAGGCTCCGATCATTTTTGTTGAGTATCCAGACTCCGGTCAATACGTTGAGCGTTCAGGCTCCGGACATTTTCGTTGAGTATCCAGACTCCAGTCATTTTTGTTGAGTATCATAACTCCGGTTATTACGTTGAACGTTCAGGCTCCGGTCAGTTTCGTTGAGTATCCAGACTCCAGTTATTACGTTGAGCGTTCAGGCTCCGGTCAGTTTCGTTGAGTATCCAGACCCTTGTTATTACGTTGAGCGTTCAGGCTCCGGTCAGTTTTGTTGATTATCCAGAATCCGATAATTACATTGAGTGTTCAGGCTCCGTTCAGTTTCGTTGGGTATCCAGACTTCGGTTATTACGTTGAGCGTTCAGGCTCCGATCAGTTTCACAGGGTATCTAGACTACGGTTATTACGTTGAGCATTCAGGGTTTGGTCAGTTTCGTTGGGTATCCATACTCCGTTTATTACGTTGAGCATTCAAGCTCCAGTCATTTTCGTTGAGTATCCAAACTCCGGTTATTACGTTGAGCGTTCAGGCTCCGGTCATTTTCGTTGAGTATCTAGACTCCGGTTATTATGTTGAGCGTTCAGGCTCCGGTCAGTTTCATTGGGTATCCTGACTTCGGTATTTATGTTGATGGTTCAGTCTCCGTTCAGTTTCGTTGAGTATCCAGACTCTAGTTATTACAATGAGCGTTCAGGCTCTGGTCAGTTTCGTTGAGTATCCAGATTCCGGTTATTACGTTAAGCGTTCAGGCTCCAGTCATTTTTGTTGAGTATCCAGACTCCGGTTATTACGTTGAGCATTCAGGCACCGGTCAGTTTCGTTGAGTATCCAGCTTCCGGTTATTACGTTGATCGTTAGGCTCTAGTCAGTTTCGTTGAGCATCCAGACTCCAGTTATTACGTTGAGCGTTCAGGCTCCATTCAGTTTCGTTGGGTATCTAGTCTCCGGTTATTATGTTGAGCATTCAGGCTCAGGTCAGTTTCGTTGGGTATCCAGACTCCGGTTATTAAGTTGAGTGTTCAGGCTCTGGCATTTTTGTTGAGTATACAGACTCTGGTTATTACGTTGAGCGTTCAGGCTCCTGTAAGTTTCGTTGAGTATCCAGACTCCGGTTATTACGTTGATCGTTCAGGCTCTAGTCATTTTCGTTGAGTATCCAGCCTCCGGTTATTACGTTGAGCGTTCAGGCTCCGGTCATTTTCGTTGAGTATCCAGACTCCGGTTATTACGTTGAGCATTCAGGCACCGGTCAGTTTCGTTGAGTATCCAGCTTCCGGTTATTACGTTGATCGTTAGGCTCTAGTCAGTTTCGTTGAGCATCCAGACTCCGGTTATTACATTGAGCGTTCAGGCTCCATTCAGTTTCGTTGGGTATCTAGTTTCCGGTTATTATGTTGAGCTTTCAGGCTCAGGTCAGTTTCGTTGGGTATCCAGACTCCAGTTATTAAGTTGAGTGTTCAGGCTCTGGCATTTTTGTTGAGTATACAGACTCCGGTTATTACGTTGAGCGTTCAGGCTCCTGTAAGTTTCGTTGAGTATCCAGACTCCGGTTATTACGTTGATCGTTCAGGCTCTAGTCATTTTCGTTGAGTATCCAGCCTCCGGTTATTACGTTGAGCGTTCAGGCTCCGGTCATTTTCGTTGAGTATCCAGACTCCGGTTATTACGTTGAGCGTTCAGGCTCCAGTCAGTTTCGTTGAGTATCCAGACTCTGGTTATTACGTTGATCGTTCAGGCTCCGATCATTTTCGTTGAGTATCCAGACTCTGGTTATTATGTTGAGCGTACAGGCTCCGGTCAGTTTCGTTGAGTATCCAGATTCCGGTTATTATGTTGAGCATTCAGGCTCCGGTCAGTGTCATTGAGTATCCAGACTCCGGTTATTACGTTGGCTCAGGCTCCGGTCAGTTTCGTTGGGTATCGAGTATCCGGTTATTACGTTGATCGTTCTTGCTCCGGTCATTTTTGTTGGGTATCTAGACTCAGGTTATTACATTGAGCGTTCAGGCTCCGGTCAATTTCTTTGGGTATACAGACTACGGTTATTACGTTGATCGTTAAGGCTCCGGTCATTTTCGTTGACTATCCAGACTTTGGTTATTACGTTGAGCGTTCAGGCTCCGATCAGTTTAGTTGAGTATCCAGATTCCGGTCATTACGTTGAGCGTTCAGGCTCCGGTCAGTTTTGTAGAGTATCCAGACTTCGGTTATTACGTTAAGCGTTCAGCCTCCGGTCAATTTCATTGAGTATCCATATTCCGGTTATTACGTTGAGCGTTCAGGCTCCGGTAAGTTTCATAGGCTATCAAGACACCGGTTATTACGTTGAGCGTTCAGGCTCCGGTCAGTTTCATTGGGTATCCAGACTACGGTAATTACGTTGATCATTCAGTACCCGGTCAGTTTTGTTGAGTATCCAGACTCTAGTTATTACGTTGAGCATTCAGGCTCCAGTCATTTTCGTTGAGTATCCAAACTCCGGTTATTAAGTTGACCATTAGGCTCCGATCATTTTCATTGAGTATCTAGACTCCGGTTATTACGTTGAGCGTTCAGGCTCCGGTCATTTTCGTTGAGTATCCAGACTCCGGTTATTACGTTGAGCATTTAGGCTATAGTCATTTTCGTTGAGTATCCAGACTCATGTTATTACGTTGAGCGTTCAGGCTCCGGTCAGTTTCGTTGAGTATCCAGACTCCAGTTATTACGTTGAGCGTTCGGGCTCCGGTCAGTTTCGTTGGGTATCCAGACTCCGGTTATTACGTTGATCGTTCAGGCTACGGTCATTTTCGTTGAGCATCCAGACTCCGGTTATTACGTTGAGCGTTCAGGCTCCATTCAGTTTCGTTGAGTATCCAGATTCCGGTTATTACGTTGAGCGTTCAGGCTCCGGTCAGTTTTTTTGGGTATCCAGACTCCGGTTATTACGTTGAGCGTTCAGGCTCCGGTCAGTTTCGTTGGGTATCCAGACTCCGGTTATTACGTTGAGCGTTCAGGTTCCAGTAACTTTCGTTGAGTATCCAGACTCCGGTTATTACTTTGATCGTTCTGGCTCTGGTCAGTTTCGTTGGGTATCCAAACTTCGGTTATTACGTTGAGCGTTCAGGCTCCGGTCATTTTCGTTGAGTATCCAAACTCCGGTTATTACGTTGGGCGTTCAGGCTCCGGTCATTTTCGTTGAGTATCCAGACTCCGGTTATTACGTTGATCGTTCAGGATCCAGTCATTTTTGTTGAGTATCATAACTCCAGTTATTACGTTGAGCGTTCAGGCTCTGGTCAGTTTCATTGAGTATCGAGACTCCAGTTATTACGTTGAGCGTTTAGGCTCAGGTCAGTTTCGTTGGGTATCCAGACTCCGGTGTGTTGCACCCTAAAATTTGCTCGACCTATTTCACCTGAGTTATGTTTAAATGCATTATCATCTGCATAGTAAATCATGTACCTAACCCAATCATTTGCATAGCATAACATATAAAGGCATCCAACAAGGGATCAAGTGCCATTCTTATCTGAAGAAGCACATCAAGGGTTTTTATTCAAGTTTAAGACCATCCAAGTCATCAAGGAATGAGTTGAAGCTTTGAGAAGTTTGAGTGTCAATAGAGGGATTTCTCTCCTAAGCTGAGGTGTATTGAGGGTCATCAATGGGGGTATGAGCTATGAATCGAGGGTATGGAATGTGTACAAAGCTTATGAGATGCCTAGAGGGTCATATTGAAGATGAGACAAGTCATTGATTCAAGTACAAGAGCCACAGTTGAAGTGCAGTCAACTAGGGTTTCATCTGGGTCAACCCTAGGTCAACCCTAGGTCAACTGAATGATTGAAGAGCATCAAGGTTTAATTGGAGGTTGTGGGATTCATGAAGTGATATGTTGATACATGTGTGGTGTTTTGCCAAGGATAAATCAAAGAGAATCAAGAGGAGGAGGAGTTACTAAATTAGGGTTTCAGTGTAAAATCCCCTAATTTAGGCTTAACTTCCAAGCCAGATAAGTCAAAATGCAAGTTTCAAATGGGTCATTTGTCAACATGAAACTTGTATAGCTTCTCAATAGATTTAATTTGAGTACTAGAAGTCTTCAAGAAGATTTGTGGAACTCAAGTTATGGTTCTTGCAAGTTATGGGTCCCCAGAGGACATTGAAATTTATCTGTGAAAGTCACTTGACTTCCAAGCAACGTTTGCCCATGAAGGAGTTTTCAAATGGATTCTTGGCCAACATAAGAGTTGTAGATCTTGATCTTAGATTTAATTTGAGTACTAGAAGTCCTCAAGAGGATTGGTAGAACTCAAGTTATGCTCTTGGCAATCCAGGGGTATTTTGGGTATTGATGATTACAGGTCACTTTTCAACATAGGTCAAAATCTCCATCTCCCACTCCTCAAATGGAAAAATGTCCAACATGAGATGTGATTAAAATGGTGTTTTTAGGCTAGTTAAGAGGTCATGGGTGATTGGAAAGGCTTGTATCACAAAATCACAAAAATGGCCTAAAATAAGGGTGAATTTTAAATGAACCAAGGATGAAAATTGGGATTTTTGATCTACAAGTCCCAACCAAGCCATATGACATACCAATTTGATTGGAAAACACATTTTGAAAATAATGACATTGCCAAATTTTTGAGTTGGGGATTAATTCAAGGACTTCCTTTGTAAAATGGTTACTTACATCATAAGTAACAATTGCAAAACCACTCTTCAAGGCATAACCAAGGCTCTAATGAATCCTAACACATTCAATTTGTCATTAGGTGAGAATTTGGATCAGAACCAAGGCCTTGAAGCAAGCAAAAACTTAGCTACCATATGTGAATTTCTCATGACATTTTCAAGAGCAAGAGATGTGGAACTTCTCATTAGATCAATCCAGAAGATTCTAGAGCTTCCATTCATGTTCTATATAAGATTTAGAACTGGTTCAAAGCTAGAGTTAATGGAGTTTGAGGGAGAATTGAGAGATTGCATCTTGAGTTTTCCATTTGCATAACAGAATCGGTTACACCAATTTACTCCATTTCAATCCATTCTTTTGTGTTCAATAGCTTCCTCTGGTGTTGGTGAGTGATTCCATATAGATTTCTAGCCAAGATCGTGGAAGAATCGTGAGATTGCATTTTGAATTCATCCATTGCAAGTCAGAATCGGATTCAAGGATTCAAGAGGTTTCAATCCAATTTAGTGCATACAGAAGCTTGATCATACTTCATTGAAGGTGTCTGGAAGATCTTGGAGCTTGATTTGGAGGTTTTACCACTCTGTTCATCCAAGATTTGCAGGTATGTAAATTGCTTTCTATGGCTCGATTCATGAGGTTTCTTTAGGTTTTAGATAGTGGTATGCATTATAGAACATGGCTAGGTGGATTATGGTAGCAATTGGCGTGATTTAGAGACAAAATTAGGTTGATCACATTTTCTGTTGAGGCTCGTGTCTTGCAATTCTTAGAGGTTTTAACCTATTTTAATGGTGGATTTTACTCAGTGTGAAGTGTAGTTGATCATAAGCCATTCAATTTTGAGTTTGATGCTGATTCTTGTTTGAGCCATTTCTGAACATATCTTCGTGTTTTGAGGAGGAGAGGGTTTCAATACAAATGGATAGTGTGGTTGAATTCCTTGTGAAAAGGCGAGCAAGATGAGGTGTTTATGTTAGGGTTTTGATGAGGATTGAGGAAGTTGCGTTTGGAGAAGATGAAGCTTGAAGCTCTGATCAGCCATGGCTACCTTCTCCCTCCAAGATTCAAATGAGGAAGATGACTCCATCACCATAGGATCGTGCAAGACTTTTGACTAAAATGATCATCCAACGGCCCAGATGTGTGGAGATTTGTGAAGGATTCTGAGTTAGACCAAACGCATCGTTTCATTTAACTTCATGGGACGGGCTTAAACATATTTTACTATCAACACCCCATTTACCAGGCCCACTTGAAATGCACGTGGAATCCTTGCTATTCGTACCAACTTTTTTCCATTTTCTTTCTATTTTCATTTTTGTTTTCTGAATTGGAATTGGGCCTAGCGCGCCTGGCTATGCGCACCCCCCTCTGGGCCCAACTGGTGAAATGAACTAGTCCTGATTGCTATTTGTCACGCCCATTTACCATTTTCATTTTATTTTCTTTTTATTTTCATATTATTTTAGGTTTATTAAAAAATTCATAACTAATTGAAAAAAGACTATTTTTGGATGGGAATTTTTTCCTTGTTTTCCTTAGGGTTTCTAGAATTTAATAAACAATAAAAATATTAATTCCTTGCATTTTATATTTTTTTGGCATATTTTACCATTTTATTGATTTTTTTTGGCATTTGTTTGGTACCTTATGTTACTGAATTTAGTATGAGAGATTGGTGAGTGTTTTTGAGTTGATTCTTATTGGAGTGATTAGATTAGAGATACATGATCCCTTAGAAATTTTTCTCATATTTTTATGATGAAATTTAGGCTAGTTTTGGATGATGAACTTTAGGGTGCTAAGATTAGGGTTTTACAACACTTAGGTGTAGTTTAGGGCATGGTTTAGAGACTTAGAGTTTGATTTAGGACTTGGGGTTTATGTGGGGTATAGGGTACATAGTTAGGGTCCCTTAGAAATTAATCTAGGATTTTATGATGAGCATTTCCATTTTATGTGATTTTTTCAAATTAGGTGATATTGGTGTGTTTCCCTCTTGGGATGTTGTTTTGTTTGTGGGGTTTTGGGCATTTCCATTGGGTGTTGGGCTTGGGCTTGGTTTGTTGGAGCTAATGAAGGCTTTGGAGATGATGTGAGACAAAGGATAGAGCTTGATGCATGAAGATCCCTCTCCTTGAAGATGGTTTGTGAAGACTTAGGAATTAAGGAGATATATGGAGAGCTTTAGATTAGACTAATTTCTTCTGTCAAACATAGAGAGCTTCTTGTGCCTCTATTCCATCCTATGACACAAGGTCCCCTAAAGAAGTTCCATCTCTCCTTAGGAAGGATGTAGAGCAGGCTTTGGTTGGGTAGAACCTTAAGGATAGCATTCACTTGCTGTGTTAAGATCTTAGTGATTTCCTTGGGTTATCATTAAGCCTCTTAACATTTCAACTTCATCTCTTAGTTGATTCTCTCCTGTGAGTGATTGCCTTGAAGATGAAGTTCATTGAAGACTGGTGAAGATGAAGCTTGTACCTGTCAAAACTGGGGATCTGTTGAAGACTAGGGTTTTGCTGCTGATTGAAGCTGTCTACTTATTGGGGTTCAGTGCTTGCCAGAACTGGGGTACTTTTGAAGACATGAGATTATCTAAGGGTTGGGGATCATTTAAGAGTAAAGATGGGGTCTTGCAGGGAGAAGGTGTTACTGTCAACCTCTTGATGTTGATCATTTGTAGTTGTCAGAGCTGGTGCTGTTTGAACTTATTAATGTAGGAGCTGGTGCTGCTGTCAGAGCTGGTGTTGGATTTTATTTCTTTTTCTGTATTGTTTGTTGGCTTGTTCAGCTTGCCCCTTAGGTTTGAAGTGAAGCTTTTTCACTTTGCCTATTGTTTTCCCAGGTTCGAGGTTGAGTGGGACTCCCTTGCCTTGCTTGTATTGCTGCATCTCATGCATTTTTCTGCTTACTGTATATATGTTGTTTCTTTTCCGTTTATCCCCTAGGATCTCTGATTTCCTCTGTGCAGGAGGGAATTATGATAGACATTAGGTTGTAATCCATGCATGACAACATTAGGGTAGTTTTGATTCCCTTTTCAAACCCTAGGTTTTAGAGCTTCTTTCTCTTCTATCTCAAAACAATTCAAAGCACAGTAATAAGGATGATCGACGTCGTACGCTACGAGCCTTAAGCTATTTGAGAGAGGATTGTTGGAGGGTCACTCTTCAGTAATCTGGTTGTTTAGTGTGTTACCCTTAGGGTGACATACGACGTGGTCACTCTCAAATCATAGTCTCTAGTGCGTCAGAGATTGCAAACATCATAAAAAACAGTTCTTGCGTAAAAGATTGAAAACAAACATCAAAGTGTCATTTTTGTCCGCTTGGACCCGTAATCAGGAGAAAACCTTTTCAGAAAGATAAAAAACAATCAGACAAATCTGTGTCTTCCGTAGCCCGAACTACGTTTGCTCTGATCTTTCATGATGTATGAAAGTACGTAGGCATAGGATGACGTATCCTAGCGAGAAACCTTCACCTCCTTTCCCGTAGGTAGGCGAACTACGTTGACTCTGATTTCTCGTTCCAGACGGGAATACGTAGGCATAAAGTGCGATACTTTGCCGAGTCATTTTCTTTTCTTTTTAACCCAGACCTGTAGAGTAGATAGAATAACAATTCGTACTAGAAAACAAGCGTGGATCCCGTCGAGTACGACGGACGTAAGGGGTGCTAATACCTTCCCCTTGTGTAACCGACTCCCGAATCCAGGATTTGGTTGCGATGACCATTCCTTTCCCGTCTTTGCGTTAGGTTTACTTTGAGCGTTTCATTTCCCTCCTTTGGGATAAATAACGCACGGTGGCGACTCTTCTGTTTAGCCGGCGCCGATTTTCCCAGTAGCGACAGCTGGCGACTCTGTTGGGGACTGGAATATCCCCTATGAGAGTCAATCCTAGCGCTTGTTTTCCCGTCGTGGGTGTTGTATAGATTTGCTTTTCTGTCTTTACTTTCCGCAGTGTATTATCAGCTTTATATTGTTATTGCTGTCGTGGGAAGGGGGTAATCTGTTGAGAGATAAGCCGGACTTGGGCTTGAGGTTACACATAGACTTAGAAGTAGAGAGTAGTGGTTAGCCCGCTTGCTTAGCTCGCACCAGCTAGCCACGAAATTTACGCTCGGACGAGATTCTCTTTGATGCTTCTTGCCTGGGCCTTAGGGCTCGACAAGTTGTCTGACCCGAGGATTGTCTACTCTAGGGACCTATCAATTAGGATTCAACTAAGTGAGGCCGCTTCAAGGGATGATGATGCCACACCTTCTGGGTATCGTATCATCGCTCTTGAAAGTCTGTGACGTTGAACCCGCATAGGATGCCGTACCGCGTCTGCGAGTTAAGTACACATCTGTGAGGGGTAGGTAGGGTTGTTTGCAGGAAACCTTTGACCTCAGAATACCTGGTTTATCTCTGTCAGTGAGATGTGGTTACAGGGCTCATTTGAGTGGTTGGTTTGAGATGAAGATTTGATGGTTCTCAAGGCTTCAGTACAGAGCAGCACAGTTCATCAGCATTGCACTTGATCCCTTGTTTGCATGTGCATGTGCATTTTCATGACTGCATTTCATTAACATGTATTGGGTAATCATTCCCCTCTAATTCTAGTATATCCTCTAGCCAGACATGGAGTCCCTGAAGAGGACAGTTGCTTACTGGTTGCATTCGCCAGATATCAGTTCCCTGCTGGGACTAGTTGCTCTAGCAGATGAGGGAGTGAGGGCTGAGTTCAGGGTATCTTATGGGAGATTGCTTAGTTTGATGTACAGACCTTCGGCATTCGAGACGACTGGGGTGTATACTTTGATGCAGTTTTATGAGCCGCAGCTGAGATGTTTCTTATTTCCCGACTATATTCTGGCACCCACTTTAGAGGAGTATTCTACGATGTTGGGAGTTCCTGTGTTGGACCAGATGCCCTTTGTACATGTTGATGTTGAGCCTGAGTTAGCTACACTCGCTGAGATTGTCAGTCTGGACGCTTCTGAGTTCCCCGGAGGTTTGGTCAAGTTGAACGAAGCGTATGGTTTTCACCTGTCTGTCCTGGTTGAGAAAGCTACACAGTGCGCAAATAGTGGATGTTGGGTTGCTTTCAGTGCCATTCTAGCTGTCTGCATCTATGGGATTGTCCTGTTTCCTAATGTGCCAGATTTTGTCGACTCAGACGCCTCGAAGAATCCAGTTCCTACTCTCTTGGGCGATGTTTATCATTCTATTCACTACAACAATGAGAAACATCGTGGCAAGAATGTTTCCTGCTGTCTTCCTCTCCTGTACAAGTGGTTCCAGGGGCATCTTCCGAAGACAGGGCCTTTTGATGTTGTTGATACTTTGGATTGGTCTTCCCGGTTGATGGGGCTGTCTGCTGAGAACATTATTTGGTTTAATCAGAGTATGCTGGGCGCTGATATTATATATAGTTGCAGTGGCTTTCCGAATGTCCCCTTGATTGGACAGAAAGGCTGTATTAACTATAACCCTTCACTGCTGGTAAGACAGTTCGGTTATGCTTTGAGGGACGCTCCTATTGAGAAGGAGATACATGAATCTCTGTATCTCACGGGCTTATTAGACGCGGCTGTTTTAATCAGATTAAGGCATGCATGGGCTAACATCCATAGGAGAGGGAAAGCTTTGCTCGGTAAGAGCAACAACAAAGCTTATGAACCTTATTTGGCTTGGATTCGCGAGAGAGCTAGTACGTCCTTGATGCCTTATCCTGCTGCAGAACCCCTGTATCTTCCATTGATTGAGGTACCTACTTCCGAAGAAAGTGAGAAATATAACATATTGTTGGTTGAAAACGAAGAATTGAAGAAAGCCAATGATGAGTTAGAAAAAGAAATCTTCCAGTTGCGTCGTGAGAAGAATGAAGCTACCTTCACTGTGAGGGAACATACTGAATTGATTAACAGGTTGGGATCGGAGCTGACGGAAGGGACCAACAAGAAGGAAAAAGTGGGAATAGCCTTGAACGGTGTTAGCAAGGTGCTTACTTCCAAGAAGGAACTTTTAAGCAAAGCTTATGCCCGTATCAGCAAGTGGGAAGCCTTGTGGAATGACACGCTTACCAAGCGGAAGGAGCGTGAAGACGAACTGAAGATGCAGATTGCCACGCTAGAGGCACAGATTAGAGCCCAAGACGCAAAGATTGCAGAAGAGACATCACTTAGGAGCACTGTTGAGCTTAGAGTAAGTGACCTTGATGAGAAGCCGAGAGGTTATGAGGTGAAGGCCGGTTCCAAGAGATACAGACTTGACGAGAGTTCTGGCGAAGGATGCCAAGACGATGCCAAGAAGCTGAGATCCACTACCGAGCGGCATGTCTTACTGATACAGGAGCTGATCTCCCGACTTGGGCATTCGGAGACGTTGAGGATATTGGAAGACGTCAGAGCATGCCATTTGACCTGATTTACCTTTGCGTTGTTGTTGATTGTACTTGTATTTTGACCATCGCCAGGCTTGTTGGCCGAGGTCTCTTCAGTTGTATTCAGTTGTACTCTTGTACTCAGCCTCTTGGCATGTGTTTATATATGAGGATTTTCTGATTTCTTGCTTGCTTGATAGGGACTCCATTGTCGTGATGGCATTCTCTCCGAAACTAGAATCAAGGGGGAATATAACCTGTGGCATATTTACATTTGTATATGCATTCATATTGCATAACCGGGTATCCTTGAATTTGTGTCTTATTTCCTGCATCTGCAGGTTTTTCAGGATTGACGAACAAAGAGTTCACCGCTATTCAACTCGAAACAACTGCAAGAGAATCATGGATCAAGTCCAAGTGGAGATGCAGCAAATTCGTGAGAAGTTGAACCTGTTCATGCAGGCCATGGAGAGCATTGCTAAGGGCCAGGAGAGCCTCTAGACTCTGGTACAGCCGCTACTGACGCGGGCTAACGGGAATGGCAACAATGACCACAACTCTGCGCATGTTGAGACTATTCCAGAGGATGGACCCCCTACGCTCGTGGTCCCACCTGTGGTGACCCCACCTGTTGTGGTTGTGAACGAGGGCGCTGGAGCTGGCAATGGTAATGCAGGGAATGGAAATGAGACTGTTGTTAATAATGTTGGAGTTGGGGACGCCAACCAAGGCGGTGGTAACAACAATGGCGGTAATGGTTTTGGCAACAATGGTTTGGGCTACAACGACCAAGGATTTGATTACGTCAATCAGGATGGGAAGTTCGGCTTCAACACTCAGGGTTTCGGTTATGACGGTTTTGGTAACGCTAACCAGGGGTATGGTGGATTTGGTAATATGAATGGTGCTGAGGTGATTCCTGTCAACACTGGGTTTGGACCTGTTAGGGTCAACCAGGGTTTCGGCAACGGGGGACGAGGTCCCATGATCAATCAACAAGGGTTTGGTCGCAATACTGGTTACGACGGGTACGGAAATGGAAATGTGAATTGGGGCGAAGACTGCCAGGAGGACGCCTTTTCTGGAAGAGGCATGGGATTTGAAGGACCTATTGATCCTGTGCAGAGGATCAAGATGCTTGAAGAACAGATGAAGGGGGTAGTGAATCAGAACTCCACCGGTTTGGATATGACTACAATGGGCTTGGTACTAGGACTGAGGGTGCCGTTGAAATTTAAGGCTCCCACTTTTGACAAGTACAAGGGGGACACTTGTCCTAAAGTCCATGTTCGCTCTTACTACAGGAGGATGTCCGCATATTCAGACGATGAAAGGATGCTCATGCATTTCTTTCAGGATAGCTTATCAGGACCTTCACTTGAATGGTATATGGGGCTGGAGCCCACGCAGATTAAAACCTGGAAGCAACTGGCTTATGCTTTCGTGACCCATTACAAATACAACAGCGACTTGGCGCCGAACTGGGTCCAATTGCAGGGTTTGTCACAGAAGAGCGGTGAAAGCTTTAAAGAGTATGCGCAAAGGTGGCGCGATATGGCAGTGAGGGTGCATCCCCCTTTAATTGAAAGGGAGATGAATGATATGTTCATTGGGACATTTACGGGGGTGTTCTATGAAAAATTGTTTAGCGTGTCATTGAGCAGTTTCTCAGATTTGATTCTTATGGGGGAGATGATTGAAAACGAGATTAATGTGGGAAGGTTCCAAGCAGGTGAGCCTACTTCAACAGGAGGTGCCAGAAAGGCATTTGGTGGTAGACGACAAGGTGATGCTAGTGCCGTGTTTGGTGGCAGGGGCAGGGGCCGAGGAAGACATCAGTATGTTCAGCCGCAGCAGATAGCTAGCGTCACTATCCCGCTTCCTCAACAAAGACAGCCACAACAACAACAACCACAACAACAACAAGGACATAATCCTGGCCAGAGGAGGGTACAGAATGCGAGAGCGAAAAGAGTGTTCGACGCACCTCCGTCCACCTATGCAGAACTCCTCCAGACCCTGCTAGGTTTGAACTTGGTTGAAAAGAGGACTTTGGCACCGCCTACCGGGGCAGTACTTCCTTACGGATATGATGCCAACAAGCACTGCGAGTTTCATTTCGGGGCACCCGGGCATGATATAGAATCTTGTCAGGCATTTAAACATAAAGTTCAAGATTTATTGGATAGCAAAGCTATTAACTTTGGACAGGCGGGTCCAAATATCGTACAACAGCCTATGCCCAATCACGGGGCAAACGCCATCTTGACAGAGGAGAATCTGAATCTAGTGATGGATGTCAATAAGCTGGAGACACTGTTGGGTGAGATTAAAAGCAGGTTGTTAAAAGGGGGTGTATTCCCGGGGTGTGATGAATTTTGCTTGGATTGCTGGATACAGCCAGAGGGTTGTAACGAGTTGAAGCAGGGTATTCAAACCATGATGGATGAAGGTACCTTGCAATTTGATAGAACCGCGGTTAAAGAGCCTGTAGAGGCGTCGTGTGATGAGCAGAACGATGTCGCGACAGTGACGATTCCGAGAAAAACCATAACGATAACGGCACCTGCCAGGCGCCCAACGATCACAATTACCAAGGCAGGACCAATTCCTTTTGAGAGTACTAAAGCAGTGCCATGGACTTACGGGTTGGAGGTATATTGCGATGGTAAGTAAATTGAAGTCAATGGACAACCAGCTGGGGTTGTAGATAATGTTGTCGGAACAGGGGGTATGACCAGAAGCGGAAGAATTTTCACATCACCCGAGGTAGAGGCGGAAAGATTAGCCAAGGGTAAAGCTAAGGCAACTGAGAGTGGTCCGTCTCAGTCGAATGAAAAGGAAACGTCACTTAAGGATGTGGAGGAGTTTATGAGGCTCATTCGAAAAAGTGATTACAAAATCGTTGAGCACCTCCAGCAAACGCCGTCAAAAATTTCCATCCTATCCTTGCTGTTATGTTCCGAGGCCCATCGGAACGCTTTGCTGAAGATTCTAGACACGTCGTTCGTCCCTCAAGAGGTTTCTGTTAATCAGTTAGAAGGGGTGATGGCGCACGTCAATGCGGGGCACAATTTGGGCTTCACAAATTTTGATTTGACTCCGAGAGGGCGAGAGCATAATATGGCATTGCATGTGTCAGTAGAATGTCGGGGCACGGTCATGTCCCATGTTTTAGTAGACACTGGATCTTCCCTGAATGTGCTACCGAAGAAAGCCTTGATGAAGTTAGATATCAGGGGGATAATCTGCACGCCCAGTGACTTAGTTGTGAGAGCGTTCGATGGAACGAGGAGGTCAGTTTTCGGATCGATAACATTACCGTTGCAGGTGGGGCCTGAAATATTTGAAACTGAGTTCTATGTAATGGACATCCAGCCAGCGTATAGTTGTCTTCTTGGGCGCCCATGGATCCATGCTGCCGGGGCAGTCACGTCCATGTTACACCAAAAGTTAAAGTATAAGGTTGGGGATAGTGTCGTCACTGTTTGTGGAGAAGAAGATATTCTGGTTAGCCATTTGTCTTCATTCAAATATGTGGAGGTCGACGGCGAAATACATGAGACACCCTGTCAAGCCTTTGAGGGGTTACGAATTAAGGACAAAGCTTCGGTACCAAGTAAAGTATCAGATATAGCGGTGTCGTCGTACAAAGAGGCTCAAGCTCTAGTGCAGGCAGGCAAAGCCAAGGGCTGGGGTCAGGTGTTGGAGATTCCCGTGAAGAATGACAAGTTCGGGCTTGGATATCATCCTTCGTCATCAGCATCCTCTTCAGGAGCGCCCAAGTTCAGAGGGCCGATCACCATCACACCACATGGAGTGAGCTTCGAAACTATCAATGCTGTTTCCGATTCCGAAGAAGGAGATAGCGACTGTGATATGGACGCGTGGATCAAGCCAAGCGTGCCAGGACAAAGTCTCTGTAATTGGTCTATCCGGGAAACTGTTCCCGTGACAACTAAACAATAATGATTTGTTTTCTTAATTGTTGAATAATCCTGTGTCCTATCTGGGGCACAATGATTTTTCTTAGGGCCATCTGGTTATGTACATTACATTGTTTAATCATGAAATAAAGGCGTTTTTCATATACAAATGTTGTGATCCCTGTTTTCCAGTTTTTATCTTTTACAATAAAATGGCAATGTGGTTATTTGCTTTGACTATGTTTTGAAGCATTTAACCATTTCCTTTGCAGGATTACTATTTCAGATGACATCTATGAACCGTCTATGACTCACTTCGACTTCGAGCACCCAGTATTTCAGGCTGAGGAAGAGATTGTCGAAGATGGCGACGTACCAGAAGAGTTGACCTGGTTATTGAAGCAAGAAGAAAGAATCATTCTGCCTCATGAGGAACTCATTGAGATCATCAATTTGGGTTCGGAAGAGGTTGTGAGAAACATCCGTATAGGGGCTGCGCTGCAAAGCGACATCAAGCAAATGTTGGTTGAGATGCTCAAGGAGTACAGTGATATATTTGCTTGGTCGTACGAAGATATGCCTGGGTTGGATATGGATATGGTTGTTCACCGTCTGCCACTGCGAGAGGAATGTCCGCCTATTTAGCAGAAGCTCCGAAGAACTAGGTCGGACATGGCTGTGAAGATCAAGGAGGAAGTTCAAAAACAGTGGGATGATGGTTTCCTAGCTGTTACAAAATATCCCTAATGGGTCGCTAATATTGTGCTAGTACCGAAGAAAGACGGTAAAGTACGAATGTGCGTAGACTATCGTGATTTGAATAGGGCGAGCCCGAAAGATGACTTTCCACTCCCTCACATCGATGTGCTGGTCGATAACACTGCTCAGTTCTCTGTATTCTCCTTCATGGATGGCTTCTCAGGCTATAATCAGATCAAAATGGCTCCAGAAGACATGGAGAAGACTACTTTCATTACTCCCTGGGGAACATTTTGTTACAAAGTGATGCACTTCGGGTTGAAGAATGCTGGGGCAACGTATCAACATGCTATGACGACTCTCTTTCATGACATGATGCATAAAGAGATCGAGGTTTATGTTAATGATATGATTGCCAAATCCCAGACAGAGGAGGAGCATTTGGTTAATCTGCTGAAATTGTTCAAGAGGCTTAGGAAGTTCAGGTTGAGACTGAACCCTAACAAGTGCACCTTCGGGGTGAGATCGGGTAAACTGCTGGGGTTTATCGTGAGCGAAAAAGGAATAGAGGTTGATCCTGCGAAAATAAAAGCAATACAAGAAATGCCGACGCCTAAAACAGAAAAAGAAGTGCGTGGGTTTTTAGGGAGGTTGAACTATATCGCCTGGTTCATATCTCACTTAACTGCGACGTGCGAACCGTTATTCAAGTTGCTGAAAAAAGACCAGGTGGTGACCTGGAATGAAAATTGTCAAAAGGTGTTCGACAAGATAAAAGAATACTTGCAGGAACCTTCCGTTTTGATACCCCCAGTGGCTGGGAGACCGTTGATTATGTATTTGACGGTTCTTGAGGAAAGTATGGGTTGTGTTCTCGGTCAACACGACGAGACAGGACATAAAGAGCATGCGATCTACTATTTGAGTAAGAAGTTTACTGACTGTGAGTCTCGATACTCAATGCTCGAGAAAACGTGTTGTGCGCTAGCCTGGGCCGCCAAACGTTTGAGGCAATACATGCTAAATCATACAACCCTGCTCATTTCAAAGATGGATCCAATCAAATACGTGTTTGAGAAGCAAGCACTCTCCGGAAGAATTGCCCGATGGCAGATGGTGTTAACCGAATATGATATTCAATATGTCTCGCAAAAGGCTATTAAAGGTAGCGTTTTGTCAGAGTACCTTGCGGAGCAGCCTGTTGAGGACTACCAATCGATGAGGTTTGATTTTCCTGACGAGGATATCATGTACCTGAAAATGAAGGATTGTGAAGAACCGTTGTCGGACGAAGGACCAAAGTTGGGTTCCAAATGGCAGTTAATATTTGACGGAGCTGCAAATTCCTATGGTAGCGGAATAGGGGCAATTATCACTACTCCTCAGGGGTCGCACATCCCCTTTACTGCCCGATTGACCTTTCCTGTTACCAATAATGAGGCTGAATACGAGGCCTGCATCATGGGTCTGGAAGAAGCTATTGATTTGCGAATCAAACACCTGGATGTATACGGAGACTCAGCTCTGGTGGTGAATCAGATTAAAGGAGAATGGGAGACACGTCAGCCCAATTTGATACCATATATGAATTATGCAAGGAGTTTGTTGCCTTTCTTTGACAAGGTGGAATTGCATCATGTGCCGCGTGCAGAAAATCAAATGGCTGACGCCTTGGCGACATTGTCTTCCATGTATAAAGTTAACTTCTGGAACGAGGCTCCCCGGATTGTTATCTCTCGGCTTGATAGGCCTGCATTCATATTTGCCATTGACGAGGCTCCCGATGGTCAACTCTGATATTTTGACATCCAGAATTTCCTGAAGAATAAGGAGTATCCGACTGGGGCATCCAGTCGAGATCAGAAGACTCTCAGGAGATTGGCTGGCAATTTCTATCTGAACCCGGACGGTGTCCTATACAAAAGAAACCACGACTTGGTGTTGCTACGCTGTGTGGACGAGAAAGAGGCGAGGTTGCTCATGGAAGAGATACATGAGGGTACATTTGGTACACATGCTGGTGGGCATGCTATGACGAGAAAACTGCTGCGGGCAGGTTATTACTGGCTAATTATGGAAACAAACTGTTTCAAGTTTGTAAAGAGGGGTCATAAGTGTCAAATTTATGCGGACAAGGTCCATGTACCCCCAAGTCCTCTGAATGTGATGTCATCACCGTGGCCGTTCTCGATGTAGGGAATTGATATGATTGGAAAGATCGAGCCTACTGCATCCAATAGACACCGGTTCATCTTGGTGGCAATTGATTACTTCACCAAGTGGGTGGAAGCAGCGTCATATGCCAATGTCACGAAACAAGTGGTCGCCAGATTTATCAAACGAGATATTATCTGCAGATATGGAATCCCTGAGCGGATTATCACCGACAACGGTTCGAATTTGAATAACAAAATGATGAAAGAGCTGTGCCAGAATTTTAAGATTGAGCATCACAACTCTTCCCCTTACCGACCCAAGATGAATGGCGCTGTTGAAGCGACCAATAAGAACATAAAGAAGATTGTTCAGAAGATGGTTGTGACCTACAAGGACTGGCACGAGATGCTACCTTTCGCTTTGCACGGTTATCGTACGATGGTACGCACATCAACCGAGGCAACCCCATTTTCATTGGTGTACGGAATGGAGGCAGTGTTACTGTTGGAGGTTGAGATTCCTTCCTTGAGGGTTTTACGAGTTGTCCAACTTGACGAGGCAGAATGGGTTAAAGATAGACTGAATCAGCTCAGCTTAATGGATGAGAAGAGGCTAGCTTCTCTCGCATACGGTCGACTGTATCAGAGCCGGATGAAGAAAGCGTATGATAAGAAGATATGTCCGCGAAGCTTTCAGACGGGCGACCTTGTGCTGAAGAGGATTCTCCCACCACAAACGGATCACAGGGGCAAGTGGACCCCTAATTACGAAGGGCCTTACGTTGTCAGGAAAGTCTTCTCTGGAGGAGCCTTGCTACTATCTACCATGGATGGTGAAGACTTTTCGTCTCCTGTGAATTCGGACGCAGTTAAAAAATACTTTGCTTGAAAGTGACCCGCTGGACAGTAAAAAGAAAGTCCAGGCAAAAATGGGGCATCTCGGCGAACCATGAAAAATGAATAAAAGGTTCGGGCAAAAGTTAGGGATAAAATTGAAAAGATGTACACCCGCGAAGTCGAAAACCTGCATTGGGCGACTTCGGCAAAAAAGGGTATCCCAGTGAATTGAAAACCCGCAAAGGGAGATTCACGCAAAAGTTAGGGATTGAAAAAGCAAATGACTGCGGTCCGGATCTGATACTACATTGCTTAGTGGTTTGGGAATATCTGAGGGTTCGTTTATCCGACGCAATCTCTTCCGAAAGTCGAATACCAGGAAAGCGCCAGAGTCAGGCGAGTCATAGGAGGATCAGCTCACGATGTTAGTCTGCACCACATTGCCAACATGTGTACAAATTCAATTTGTATTTTTATGCTTTTTGTGCATATATGTATGTGTGTGTGCGTAACTTCCTCTTTTCAGGAGTTACATCCGATGTACAAAACTTTGCCTATTCAGAGGCCTGTTATTAATAAAACATATTATTCAGTATTTGACGTTTGTGCTTTACTGTTTTGTATGTGGAAAACGCCAATGTTCCGATGAACTTGCATGTGCATAACTTTGCTGGCCCTTGCCAATGATTGCTAAAACTTCGAATTGACTGAAGTAATGTCACGGACACTAACCCGAATAGATTTGGTTGTATAGATTTGTGTTGTCTCATTTGTGTTTTGCAGGGTTCTCTCCCTTGAAGCGGACAATCAGAAAATGGAGGCCCCAGCCGGAGGCTCGTGGTGAAAGACTTGACCTTGATTGACGCTAATCCCCATGCAGGTCGCGCCTCACCCCAGGAGTTGAGATGATGTTATCCCTTCCCAGAGGAGGGATTGTTTTCCCCAGAAGAATATCCTCATGGGAGTTTCCCACAGGATATCCCCAGCAAGTCGAGGTCAGTATCCCATGCAGAGGTTATACTCCCCAGAGAGTCGAAGATGTGCGCATTCAATCCCCAACTGGGAGGATTTCCATGGCGCATAACCAAGATAGTAAGTTTAGAAGGGTTATCCCCACCGAGGATGGTTTTCTTTCCCCCCGCAGGTCGTCATACTTTCGTCAGGATGATTATCCCCCAGCGGAGTGATGGTTCCGAGTTTGTAGACTATACCCAGACAGTTGTCTCCCAGAAGGGTTGATCCTCCCCCCAGCTGAGTTTTGTCACCAGCAGGGTGTTATTCTTTCCTCCAGTGGAAATCGATGTGTGATCTCTCCCCGGTAGAGTTGGTTGTATTTCCGGCATTTATTTTGCCAGAATACTTTGCGATATTCGTTCATCCCCAACAGGGTGGTATTCGTCCTCAACAGCCGTGTTGAAGCAAGCTTGTCAGAGCTTCCCCAGCAGCCTGAACCTGCATTTGCATTTGCATACATCATCATGTTTGCATCTACCAAAAAAAAAACGCGTAGCATTTCCATGCCGTATGGAGCATTACGCCATTGCCAAACATACACATTTTGAAACATAAATCAGGTTGGTTAACCTTTTGCCTTCAGGTGTGTTTTTCAGCAGGAGTATGAGTTCTATCTCAGATCTATTTCCAGATATTCGAAGTCTCGCCGTGAGACATGTGATGATGCAGTTCTTGTTATCATTCCCCACAGAGTTACTGGCTGAAGTTTCTCTTATCCGACCAGCGGAGTGTTTTCTTTAGGTTCGCTGTCGCGACAGCATTTTAGGGTTTCATAAATCAAGATTTCAGAAGAGGTCACTTGTTGTCGAAACGAGTTTCGGGCAGTTATTTTCAGAATATCCCCAGTGGAGTTAGCTACTACCGCGAACAGGCTAGGAAGCTATATCCAAGGTTATTTTCCCGTAAGAATCAGGCGGAAGAACATTCCTGTATGTATTAGGCAGACGTGTTATCTTTTCCCGTAAGAAGTAGGCGGAAGAACTTTCCTGTATGTATTAGGCAGATGTGTTATATTTTCCCGTATGAAGCAGGCGAAAGAACTTTCCTGTATGAATCAGGTAGATGTGTTATCTTTTCCCGTATGAAGCAGGGGGAAGAACTTTACTGTATGTATCAGGAAGACGTGTTATATTTTCCCGTAAGAAGCAGGCGGAAGAACTTTCCTGTATGTATCAGGACGATGTGTTATATTTTCCTGTATGAAGCAGGCGGAAGAACTTTCCTGTATGTATCAGGCAGATGTGTTATCTTTTCCCGTATGAAGCAGGCGGAAGAACTTTCCTGTATGTATCAGGCAGACGTGTTATATTTTCCCGTATGAATCAGGCGGAAGAACTTTCCTGTATGTATCAGGAAGATGTGTTATATTTTCCCTTAAGAATCGGGCGGAAGAACTTTCCTGTATGTATCATGCAGACGTGTTATCTTTTCCTATAAGAAGCAGGCGGAAGAACTTCCCTGTATGTATCAGGCAGATGTGTTATATTTTCCCGTATGAAGCAGACGGAAGAACTTTCCTGTATGTATCAAGCAGACGTGTTATATTTTCCCGTATGAATCAGGCGGAAGAACTTTCCTATATGTATCAGGCAGATGTGTTATATTTTCCCGTAAGAATCAGGCGGAAGAAGTTTCTTGTATGTATCAGGCAGACGTGTTATCTTTTCCCGTAAGAAGCAGGCGGAAGAACTTTCCTGTATGTATCAGGCAGAGGTGTTATACTTTCCCGTATGAAGCAGGCAGAAGAACTTTCCTGTATGTATCAGGCAGATGTGTTATCTTTTCCTGTATGAAGCAGGCGGAAGAACTTTCCTGTATGTATCAGGCAGACGTGTTATATTTTCCCGTATGAAGCAGGCGGAAGAACTTTCATGTATGTATCAGGCAGATGTGTTATCTTTTCCCGTATGAAGCAGGCGGAAGAACTTTCCTGTATGTATCAGGCAGATGTGTTATCTTTTCCCGTATGAAGCAGGCGGAAGAACTTTCCTGTATGTATCAGGCAGACGTGTTATATTTTCTCGTATGAATCAGGCGGAAGAGCTTTCCTGTATGTATCAGGCAGATGTGTTATATTTTCCTGTAAGAAACAGGCGGATAAACTTTCCTGTATGAATCAGGCAGATGTGTTTTCCGATGTGAATCAGGAGGATGAATTTTCCAGTATCCAGATAGATGATTGTCCCGGGATAGACAGAGTATGTGAGTTATGTTCCGATAGTTGACAAAAGTATTTTCCCCAAGGAAGTCGCCGTGATTTCCTTGTATTACTATCCCCAGTAGAGTCTTCCTCAGAGTCGTTTGTAGGTTGGGACTAACGGAGGTAGCTACTACAGAGGTAGGCAGAGAAATAGTATTCAGATGATTTTTCCCATATGAAGCAGGCGGATGAATTTTCAGACAGAATTGTTTCCCCAGCGAAGTCGTCGGGATGTTGTTGTGTTGACATAATATAGCATCCTAACATGGACAAAGTTCTATCCTCGCGATGATAGAATCCTTTCTCGGGCTGATAAAAATAATCCCCAACACGATCACCACTTGATCAGTTTGTTGCCGTAACGACCAGATCCAGTCAGCGGATGTTGTTTTCCAAGCAGTTTGTGCAGTTTATTTCTGCGGTTGGCAAATTTCCGGGTTCTTAGTATTCAACCGTCTCGTACCTCGATCGTTCGAAGGTCGTTCGCTCTTCACCCAGTCGGGTCCAAGCCGTTTGAATAGGGGCAGCTGTTGCACCCTAAAATTTGCTCAACCTATTTCACCTGAGTTATGTTTTAATTGCATTATCATCTGCATAGTAAATCATGTACATAACCCAATCATTTGCATAACATAGCATAACAAGGCATCCAACAAGGGATCAAGTGCCATTCTTATCTGAAGAAGCACATCAAGGGTTTTTATTCAAGTTTAAGACCATCCAAGTCATCAAGGAATGGGTTGAAGCTTTGAGAAGTTTGAGTGTCAACAGAGGGATTTCTCTCCTAAGCTGAGGTGTATTGAGGGTCATCAATGGAGGTATGAGCTATGAATCGAGGGTATGGAATGTGTACAAAGCTTATGAGATGCCTAGAGGGTCATATTGAAGATGAGACAAGTCATTGATTCAAGTACAAGAGCCACAATTGAAGTGCAGTCAACTAGGGTTTCATCTGGGTCAACCCTAGGTCAACTGGATGATTGAAGAGCATCAAGGTTTAATTGGAGGTTGTGGGATTCATGAATTGATATGTTGATACATGTGTGGTGTTGTGCCAAGGATAAATCAAAGAGAATCAAGAGGAAGAGGAGTTACTAAATTAGGGTTTCAGTGTAAAATCCCCTAATTTAGGCTTAACTTCCAAGCCAGATAAGTCAAAATGAAAGTTTCAAATGGGTCCTTGGTAAAAATAAAACTTTTAGAGATTCTTAATAGATTTAATTTGAGTACTAGAAGTCTTCAAGAAGATTTGTGGAACTCAAGTTATGGTTCTTGCAAGTTATGGGTCCCCAGAGGACATTGAAATTTATCTGTGAAAGTCACTTGACTTCCAAGCAACTTTTTCCCATGAAGAATTTTCAAATGGATTCTTGGCCAACATAAGAGTTGTAGAGCTTGATCTTAGCTTTAATTTGAGTACTAGAAGTCCTCTAGAGGATTGGTAGAACTCAAGTTATGGTCTTGGCAATCCAGGGGTATTTTGGGTATTGATGATTACAGGTCACTTTTCAACATAGGTCAAAATCTCCATCTCCCACTCCTCAAATGGAAAAATGTTCAACATGATATGTGCTTAAAATGGTTTTTTTAGGCTAGGTAAGCGGTCATGGGTGATTGGAAAGGCTTGTATCACAAAATCACCAAAATGGCCTAAAATAAGGGTGAATTTTAAATGAACCAAGGATGAAAATTGGGATTTTTGATCTACAAGTCCAAACCAAGCCATATGACATACCAATTTGATTGGAAAACACATTTTGAAAATAATGACATTGCCACATTTTTGAGTTGGGGATTAATTCAAGGACTTCCTTTGTAAAATGGTTACTTACATCATAAGTAACAATTGCAAAACCACTCTTCAAGGCATAACCAAGGCTCTAATGAACCCTAACACATTCAATTTGTAATTAGGTGAGAATTTGGATCAGAACTAAGGCCTTGAAGCAAGCAAAAACTCAGCTACCATATGTGAATTTCTCATGACATTTTCAAGAGCAAGAGATGTGGAACTTCTCATTAGATCAATCCAGAAGATTCTAGAGCTTCCATTCATGTTCTATATAAGATTTAGAACTGGTTCAAAGCTAGAGTTGGTGGAGTTTGAGGGAGAATTGAGAGATTGCATCTTGAGTTTTCCATTTGCATAACAGAATCGGTTACACCAATTTACTCCATTTCAATCCATTCTTTTGTGTTCAATAGCTTCCTCTGGTGTTGGTGAGTGATTCCATATAGATTTCTAGCCAAGATCGTGGAAGAATCGTGAGATTGCATTTTGAATTCATCCATTGCAAGTTAGAATTGGATTCAAGGATTCAAGAGGTTTCAATCCAATTTAGTGCATACAGAAGCTTGATCATACTTCATTGAAGGTGTCTGGAAGATCTTGGAGCTTGATTTGGAGGTTTTACCACTCTGTTCATCCAAGATTTGCAGGTATGTAAATTACTTTCTATGGCTCGATTCATGAGGTTTCTTTAGGTTTTAGATAGTGGTATGCATTATAGAACATGGCTAGGTGGATTATGGTAGCAATTGGCGTGATTTAGAGACAAAATTAGGTTGATCACATTTTCTGTTGAGGCTCATGTCTTGCAATTCTTAGAGGTTTTAACCTATTTTAATGGTGGATTTTACTCAGTGTGAAGTGTAGTTGATCATAAGCCATTCAATTTTGAGTTTGGTGCTGATTCTTGTTTGAGCCATTTCTGAACATATCTTCGTGTTTTGAGGAGGAGAGGGTTTCAATACAAATGGATAGTGTGGTTGAATTCCTTGTGAAAAGGCGAGCAAGATGAGGTGTTTATGTTAGGGTTTTGATGAGGATTGAGGAAGTTGCGTTTGGAGAAGATGAAGCTTGAAGCTCTGATCAGCCATGGCTACCTTCTCCCTCCAAGATTCAAATGAGGAAGATGACTCCATCACCATAGGATCGTGCAAGACTTTTGACTAAAATGATCATCCAACGGCCCAGATGTGTGGAGATTTGTGAAGGATTCTGAGTTAGACCAAACGCATCGTTTCATTTAACTTCATGGGACGGGCTTAAACATATTTTACTATCAACACCCCATTTACCAGGCCCACTTGAAATGCACGTGGAATCCTTGCTATTCGTACCAACTTTTTTCCATTTTCTTTCTATTTTCATTTTTGTTTTCTGAATTGGAATTGGGCCTAGCGCGCCTGGCTATGCGCACCCCCCTTTGGGCCCAACTGGTGAAATGAACTAGTCCTGATTGCTATTTGTCACGCCCATTTACCATTTTCATTTTATTTTCTTTTTATTTTCATATTATTTTAGGTTTATTAAAAAATTCATAACTAATTGAAAAAAGATTATTTTTGGATGAGAATTTTTTCCTTGTTTTCCTTAGGGTTTCTAGAATTTAATAAAACAATAAAAATATTAATTCCTTGCATTTTATATTTTTTGGCATATTTTACCATTTTATTGATTTTATTTTGCATTTGTTTGGTATCTTATGTTACTGAATTTAGTATGAGAGATTGGTGAGTGTTTTTGAGTTGATTCTTGTTGGAGTGATTATATTAGAGATACATTCTCCCTTAGAAATTTTTCTCATATTTTTATGATGAAATTTAGTCTAGTTTTGGATGATTAACTTTAGGGTGCTAAGATTAGGGTTTTACAACACTTAGGTGTAGTTTAGGGCATGGTTTAAAGACTTAGGGTTTGATTTAGGCCTTGGGGTTTATGTGGGGTATAGGGTACATAGTTAGGGTCCCTTAGAAATTAATCTAGGATTTTATGATGAGTATTTCCTTTTTATGTGATTTTTGCAAATTGGGTGATATTGGTGTGTTTCCCTCTTGGGATGTTGTTTTGTTTGTGGGGTTTTGGGCATTTCCATTGGGTGTTGGGATTGGGCTTGGTTTATTGGAGCTAATGAAGGCTTTGGAGATGATGTGAGACAAAGGATAGAGCTTGATTCATGAAGATCCCTCTCCTTGAAGATGGTTTGTGAAGACTTAGGAATTAAGGAGATATAGGGAGAGCTTTAGATTAGACTGATTTCTTCTGTCAAACATAGAGAGCTTCTTGTGCCTCTATTCCATCCTATGACACAAGGTCCCCCAAAGAAGTTCCATCTCTCCTTAGGAGGGATGTAGAGAAGGCTTTGGTTGGGTAGAACCTTGAGGATAACATTCACTTGATGTGTTAAGAACTTAGTGATTTCCTTGGGTTATCATTAAGCCTCTTAACATTTCAACTTCATCTCTTAGTTGATTCTCTCCTGTGAGTGCTTGCCTTGAAGATGGAAGCCTATTGAAGATGAAGTTCATTGAAGACTGGTGAAGATGAAGCTTGTACCTGTCAAAACTGGGGATCTGTTGAAGACTAGGGTTTTGCTGCTGATTGAAGCTGTCTATTTATTGGGGTTCAGTGCTTGCCAGAACTGGGGTACTTTTGAAGGCAGGAGCTTATCTAAGGCTTGGGGATCATTTAAGAGTAAAGATGGGGTCTTTGATGGGCTAAAGACGTGTCTACTTATGCGTCTAGCAGTATCTTACTGCAAGTGCACAACCTATCGAAGTAATATTTAAGATTATCGATCCACAGGGATTCTATGGTTACTTAGTGCTAGATGAACTTCTAGTTTAGCTAAGGCGAATGGTTGTCACGATTTTTTGTTGATTTTTAAGACTATTAAAGGAGGAATTAAATTTAAGTTTTAATAAAGTAATACTAAGGCGGTCGGTATGTAATTATACTAACTTAGGTGGGTCAATCTAACCTAGGCTTATAAAGGTGTTCACTTAATCTATTCGGTAGAGATTACCAGTTTAAATACCCTCAACTCACACTCTCGTGGTCTTATATCAGATCTTATCCCTAAAGCCCTATGCCTGCTCTCGCTAGCCCATAAGTGTTTAGAGGTAATTTTTGGAAACTAAGTAATTCTAATTTATCTTAAAGCGCTCTCGCTGTGTTTAATTTAAATGCCTAACTTTAGCTATCTGGTTAAAATCTCACACTCTCATGGTCTTGACCTAACCTAATACTCTTTTCTTACTCTCGTAACGAAAAGGTCTATTTCAATTAAAAAGTATCAGCCAGAATGTTAAGTGATTAATTATTTTTAGCCTATGGTTATATTTTACCGGTTAAGTTTGTTATAACTACATACCGCCCTAAGGTGTTTAGCTAGTCATCGATGTTGAACCAGACAGAGACAGAAAATTTAATAATAACGTACTCATGGCAGAAAAATAAATAAACATTATAATTAAATTAAATTGCAATATAATGAAAAATCTGGTTAACAAATATTCGAGCAGACTCCTTCTTCCACAGACCGGAAAGCTTGGAGTTGGCGGAAATTGAAAATAAACGAATGCTGAAGGTTTAGAAACAAATAAATGTATAACAATTTCCTGATGTTGGAAATAGTTATATGGCGGGTTTGGATACAATAAAAAACGAAACAGAAAACTAAAAATAATGCTGGAATAGAAAGGCTGGTTCGTAATACAGTTCGGCAGAGCTTCCGCAGGAATTTGAATAAAAAATGCTCTGTGTTTTGTTCATAGAACTTGTACTATTTATAGAATCCTTAATGGGCTGGATTTTTGGTCCTTTGTTGCATGGGCCTTGCTGAATTTGTGGAAGGAATGCAGGAACGTGGCAACAAAATAGGAGAAATGGTCTTCACGTAATGCCAATAGGAGAAATGGTCTTCACGTAATGCCTTGACGTAGTCTGAGTCAAAAACCTAATTTTACCCTTGTCACGGTCGTGACAAGGTCTTCACTTTCGTAACTTGTGGTTTTTAAGTGTCACGGTTGTGACCACTCTCTTACGGTCGTGATGGCTCAAATTGGGGTGTCACGGTCGTGACACCCTTGTGACGGCCGTGACTGCAACAAATTATGCAGTCTTTTGCAGGCTTCTTCATTTCTTCATCTCTTTATGGTTTCTTTTGTTCCTTTTGCTCTTAATTCATGATTTGGCTCCATATAATGATGTACCTGCAAAATGGTAAGAAAAACTCGAGAAATCGAGTGTTAAAACGGTGAATATGCGATAAAACGTTAATGAAACCTAGCAATATAATCGATGCGTTTTCTCGTTATCAAATTTCCCCAAACTTAAACCTTTGCTTGTCCTCAAGCAAATAGTCGGTTGAAAATCGGCGGACAAGATTTTATTCACGCATACTCATAACAAACCGTACGAGGGATCGTTTTGTCGGATAATCCGGTACTTTGATAGAACACTACCGATACACTAATGACACAAGCAACAAGCTATGTCGTCGACTTCCCGTTAAACGAAACAATCGGCAATTACATTACGATTTCACCTGGAGTTTTTCGATCTTATTTCGCCCGGTTTCATTCTAGCGCAATCACATTAAGCCCTTTGCCTTAGCACGCACGTAATGGAGTAGCCGGTTAGCGACTTTGATCCTTTTTGAGCACGGGGTCTGGTACACGAGTGTGGTAACCCTACATATTTTATCCGATTTGGAGGTTGTGGGGGATCGAGCCGTAGCACGCCTTACCGAGATCAGAACCAGTACCTCTGAACCAACTTGCAACGGACTCCTTCTCATATTTCTCGTTTCTTATATGCGACCGTGTACTTTGGTGCAATTTCTTTTCATTTTGCATCGAGATATGAAGGATCATTATTGATTAGGCATCAAACGCTTATATTCATTGGCTCCCCACGTGGTTTGTGTTCAGACGGTGCTGACTGCTAGTATAAACTACTAGGGGTTACTTTTGAACTGAAACTAAAAGTGTACTCGTAATGGTAATCGAGATGGAATTGCTTAAGTAGGGAGTCAAAGATGTCAAGATTGTATTGGTCTTGTTTAACCGTTCTCGGCTTCCTAATTACGACTCCGTAGGTAAGTCGGGTAATGCGAATAATTAAAGATTTTTTCTGGTATAGCTAAATAATCGGGGAAAGTTCGAAATTAAAGAAAATAGCACAAAGATTTGCTCATTTCATTAACTTGCGAAAAGAAATACAACGGTATTGAAAATACAACGAAATGGAAAAGTGCGAAAAAGGGAAAATGCGGAAATGAAAGGTACCTCTCCCACACTATATCAGACATTGTCCTCAATGTTGTGATATAAATGCGGTAAAAGTACAGTACAACGACAAAAACGAAAAACAAACATAAGCAAACTAAAACTATGGCTGCTGAGGACCGCGGGCTCGGCCTCTGGTGCGGGAGCGGCGTCTGGAAGGAGTCGCTTCAGGATCAGAACCGGTGCCGGAGGCAGCAGTGATGTTAATGCGGAGGGCTTCTAGCTCGCTGAAAATTTCTCCAAACTTCTCATTAGTAGCTTCCTGGTTTGCTGCAATAGTGCTGAGTAAAGCATCATACTGCTCCTTCTGCCTTCGCTCCAGTGCGGCGTTCATCTGGTTCTGCTGATGAATCGCACGGAGGACTTCCTCAAGTGTGATTTCGGGAGCAGGGGGCTGTCGGGTAGATGTTTCTGGTATATCCTGGATAGGCTCAGCTGCATCCATAGCGTCCTGCATCTCATCCGCTGGAGGGTCTGCCTGATCATCATGAATAGGGACGTGATCGGCAGCAACAGGTAAAACAAAGAGCCAGTTGGCTCGGCTGGATGGATCGATGCGGTCGCAGGACGACAGAATGATATGATGGAAAATGGTGCCATTGACAACAGGGCTATACCTGCCATCCTCTCGCTGCGCAATCAGGTGAGCGGACCTGCAATAACTCTTGGTGAGGAATTCTGTGGCTAGGTGAGGCTGATTAACGACCAAGTCACCAAGCCCCAACTGAATGGCGAGGGTGGTGACAATGCCGCCTATGAAGAACGGGGTGGAGCCTCTGTGTGCAATGGCCTGGATATGATAAAGCATGAAAGGGGCAGCGTTGATCGGCTCGTCATTAAGAGTGCAGTGTAAGAATAGAAGCTCTTTAGAGTTGAGCTTATGGTTGTTTTCTCGAGCGAAGATGGTGTTGCATATGACACAGTGGAAATAGCAGATTGCCGGGTTGTGAATGTGCGTAGCGTTGAGGCTTTGGAAGGCTGATGCATGGGTGTTGGTTAAGTCGTGCCATAGAGTGAAAGCTTGTTCACTAAAATTATCGGGCACGCGACGGTGAGCTTCAGTTCTGTGATCGAAGCCTAACAACTCGGCTATCCTGGTTTGCGAAATGTTGAACTCTTGGCCATGCAATCTGAATTTGGCGACACCGGTGAGCTGACTCTGAGAACCGGTACCGGTGATGTAACTGAATGAGCTTAACAACTCCAGTGTCAGAAGCTCGAATGTGGGCTGAGGTTGACTGCAAAGATCCCACAGACCGACTTTTTGAAGCAGGCTTGTAACACTGGCAAGCATTCCGAGTTCCCTCAAACAGACAGTGTCAATGTAACGTGTAGGTTGCACACCGCGGTTTTGGAATCGGAGAAAACGTTCTCTCTGAGTTTCTCCAGCATCACCTTCTCTAAAAGTAATAGAATCCATTGCATGCAAGAGCTTAGAGTGAAGAATGAAGATTTTTGATGTTTTGTGAAAAAATGGTAAAATGAAAGAAATATTGATTCGGGATAAATAATGGAGAGTGAGAATGTGATAGGTTATGATAATGGGGGGTTAATGAGGTTTAAAGTTGGTAATGGGGAGGTTACGGAGGTTATGGAGAAAATGGGCAGTTTTGAGGAAGTTATGGAGGAAGAAGAAGAAGAGGCACGAAGAGAAACAGTTATGTTTCTCACGATTCCTGTAATAGGGGTTGTCACGGTCGTGACAGGGGTGTGACGGTCGTGACACGCTATTTAAGCACGTCACGATCGTGAGATGGGTATGACGACCGTGAGGGCACGCTTCGTTGAATAATTTCCAGAAAAACATTTTCTCACTTAATTCACATATTTTATAATAATGTATTTTCTTCACTAACACTCATATTAAATTATAAACACCATATAGTATATAATTTCAACACAGTACTATACTAACTTGCATGGCATGAGAGATTGTATATAATAAGAAATAATGCAAGCATAACAGTACATAGAATGAAAAATATATAAATTGCTAAAAATGGAGAAATTTTGGAATTAAAGGTGCATTGCATAAAGTAATTGAAAATGAAGTTACATAAACGGAAATTACGGTATGAAATTGTTGCGAAAAATAAATCTAACTAGAAACGAAAACAATGAGAAAAATAAACTAAATCACTTATAGCATTTTCAAAAGCGTTTCTTCAAGTCTTCGATGGCGGAGTTCAAGTGATAGAATTGTTCGCAGGTTATGTCAGTCAATCCTATAATGTCCAATCGCATGCTCTTAATGTCTTATTTAAATAGATTAATGTCAGTTTGGTAAGCATTGAGAGTGTTCATGATGTTTTGTAAGTTGTTAGCATAATCTCCTTGATTCACTTCAGGGGTTTCATGTACTTCTTCAGTGTGGTCAATGTCATGGTAACCAGGAGGTGTCTCAGGGTCAGTTTCGACAGCGGTCATTATATCATCTTTTATCTTGTAAGATTGAGGTGTTTCAGGAGTAGATGGATAATCAGGTGGGTTTAACTCATAAAGCCAGTTATCCTTATTGTGAACACTTACTCTAGCATGGTTAGGCAATGTGAACAGGGTTACTACTTCGTTCCGGATTAGGTACTCAAAAGGTGGATGTCCTAAATTCCTTATGATATGTCTATTGAAGCAAAAATTAAGATTCATAGGGCGGGTTGTTCCTAGACGGTTGCACCTGTGCAGTTGGTACCTAAGTCCTATGGCATCAGCAATCATGGTTACAAGACCTCCTACTAATATAGGTAATTCAGGTTCTTCTTGGATACGGGTGAAGGTTTGCATCATGAAAGGTACACCATTAACAGGCTGTCCATTAGTGAAACATGACATAATAAATATTTCATCTTTAGAAACTCCGGTAATGTTTTCTTCTTTTCCAAAGAAGGTGTGGGCAAGGAATTTATGGAAGTAACGAAGAGCAGGATTATGGATCTCATCATTATTCATGTTATTTGGTTCAGGGTGGTAGTTTCCGGTTAAAGTTCCCCAAAAGAAATCTAGCTCTGTATCCATCAATTCTACCTGTGTGGTAGTAAAAGCAAATGGTCCACTAGGGAATCCTAACAAGTCAGCTAGTTCTTTATGGTTAAAGTCATATTCTATTCCAAATAGGCGGAAACTAATAAATCCTTTCCTAAATCCAAAACCGCTCTCAGGTAGGTAAATTAAGGAGCTAAGGAACTCAAGGGTGAGCTTGCGGTAAGTCACAAACTTATGTTGGATCAATGCATTCTCCCATCCGAGTCGGTTTAACAAGTACATGACACTATCATGTATACCTAGGGTTTTCATAGTCTTATCATCCGGGTACAGGGTCAAATCCATTTGCCTCTGTGATAACTCTTCAAACTTCATTCTTTGGTTCCTACCTCTAAATTTGGTTTCCATATGGTTAATTGGTTGGTTAGCCATGGTCAGTGCAAATATGGGGGAAACAAATCAGGGGAAGAAGGAAAGTGGAAAAGACTTTAGAAAATCTGTAAAAAGTGATTTAAGATAAAAATAAGAAAATGAAATGCATAATGTAATGGCAATAATAGTAATATAAAATAAAACTATAAAATGACAAAACAATTAAACAAATAGTAAAACGATAAATAACAATATGCTAAAAGAAAAGAATAGTTTAAATAATTAAATAAGTAAATGGGTTGCCTCCCACTAAGCGCTGTTTTTATCGTCAAAAGCCTGACGTAATGCTTAGGTTTAGATTAATCAGGGGAATTAGTGGACAATTCTAAAAGCTTTAGATTATTCGCATAATCTCTATTTTCAACTTTATGATAATGTTTTAAACGTTGTCCGTTTACTATGAATGGTTCACTATTCCTACCCTTAATTTCTATTGCTCCACTCGGGAATACTTTAGTTATTTCAAAGGGTCCTGACCATCTAGATTTTAATTTTCCAGGAAAGAGCCTAAGTCTTGAATTAAAGAGGAGTACAACGTCTCCCACACTAAATTCTTTCCTAGATAGGCGTTTATCATGCCATCGCTTAGTTCTTTCTTTATATATCTTAGCATTCTCATATGCATCTAACCTTAATTCTTCTAATTCGTTAATGTCTAGGATTCGCTTTTCTCCTACGGCATTATAGTTTATATTGAGAGTTCTGATCGCCCAATAAGCTTTGTGTTCTAGTTCTACTGGGAGGTGACAAGATTTTCCATAAACTAGTTTGAAAGGTGTAGTACCTATGGGTGTCTTGTAAGCGGTCCTATAAGCCCATAAAGCTTCATTAAGTTTAGATGACCAATCTTTCCGAGATATGGCGACAGTCTTTTCTAAGATTTGTTTAATTTCTCTGTTTGAGACTTCGACTTGTCCACTTGTTTGTGGGTGATATGGTGTAGCCACACGGTGTCTTACTCCATATTTAGATAGTAATTTGTCAAAGATTTTTGAAATGAAGTGCGAGCCACCGTCACTTATGATGAGTCTAGGCACACCAAATCTGGGAAAGATTATATTTTTGAAAAGCTTTATTACTACTCGTGTATCGTTTGTAGGAGAAGCTATGTCTTCAATCCATTTCGAAACATAATCAACAGCTACGAGTATGTAATTATTACCGAAAGATGATGGGAATGGTCCCATGAAATCTATTCCCCAGACGTCAAAGATTTCTACTTCTAAAATTCCTTTTTGAGGCATTTCATCTCTTCTTGAAATATTGCCAGTGCGTTGACACCGATCGCAATTTATAACAGCGATGTGGACATCCTTCCATAGATTAGGCCAGAATAAGCCGGCTTGCAAGATTTTTGCACAAGTCTTGGAAGTGCTTGCATGTCCACCATAAGGAGATGAATGGCATTGAGCAATGACATCTTCTATTTCTTCTTCGGGAATACATCGGCGAAAGATTCCATCTGGTCCTCTTTTGAACAATAATGGTTCATCCCAATAGTAATGTTTCAGATTATGAAAGAATTTCTTTTTCTGCTGATAGGTTAGATCGGGTGGAAGAGCTCCTGCGGCTAGGTAGTTGACAATGTCAGCGTACCATGGCAGTCCTACAGTTGTCTGGATTGTTTCCACGGATTCTGGTTCATTTATATCTAACTGAGCTAGGTCGCTTCCTATTTGTGCTATCAACTGTTCATACGGAAAATCATCGTTAATCGGCACTTGTTCGGGTTTAATACCTTCTATTCTAGACAAATGGTCCGCTACGACGTTCTCAGTACCTTTCTTATCTTTTATTTCTAGATCAAACTCTTGTAAGAGTAAAATCCATCTTAAGAGTCTTGGTTTAGCATCTTTCTTAGTTAATAGATATCGGATAGCAGCATGGTCTGTGTAAATGATTATTTTCGCTCCAACTAGGTAAGAACGGAATTTGTCAAGCGCAAAGACAACTGCTAACAATTCTTTTTCTGTAGTAGCGTAGTTCATCTGGGCAGAATCTAAGGTTCTACTGGCATAGTAAATCGCATGAAGTTTCTTTTCCTTTCTCTGGCCTAGAACTGCGCCTACAGCATAGTCACTCGCATCGCACATGATTTCAAAAGGTAATCTCCAGTCAGGGGGTTGCATGATTGGTGCGGTGATGAGGGCTGTTTTTAGAGTTTCGAATGCTTTAAGACAATCTTCATTGAATATGAACTCAGCGTCTTTCATTAATAAACCAGTAAGAGGTTTAGTGATTTTCGAGAAATCTTTGATGAATCGTCGGTAAAAACCGGCGTGTCCTAAAAAGCTTCGTATTTCTCGAACGGTTTTAGGGGGTTGAAGATCTTTTATTACTTCAATCTTAGCTTTATCAACTTCAATTCCCTTGTCGGATATTACATGACCTAATACTATTCCTTCGTTGACCATAAAATGACATTTCTCCCAGTTAAGCACGAGATTTACTTTTACACATCTTTCTAACACCATTTCTAAGTTCGATAAGCATCCTTCAAAACTTTGCCCGCATACAGAGAAGTCGTCCATGAACACTTCCATGATGTTGTCTATAAAATCTGCGAAGATTGACATCATACATCTTTGAAAGGTTGCAGGAGCGTTGCATAATCCAAAGGGCATTCGCCTATAAGCGAACGTTCCATAAGGACATGTGAATGTAGTCTTCTCTTGATCATCAGGATGGATAGGGATTTGGAAAAATCCTGAGTAACCGTCAAGATAACAGAAGTAAGAATGCTTGGCTAATCGTTTTAACATTTGATCTATGAAAGGTAGTGGGAAATGATCTTTCGAGTGGCTTTGTTTAGTTTACGATAATCTATGCACACTCTATATCCCGTCACTACTCTTTGCGATATGGATTCGCCTTGAGCGTTTTTCACAACAGTGATACCTCCTTTCTTTGGCACTACATGTATTGGACTAACCCATTCACTATCAGAGATTGGATATATTATCCCGACATCTAATAATTTCTTAACTTCTTCTTTTACTACAGTGCTAAGGGTTGGGTTAATTCTTCTTTGAGATTCTCTGGAGGTTCTGCAATCTTCTTCTAGCAGAATACGATGCATACAAACTGAAGGACATATTCCTTTGAGATCAGATATGTTATACCCTAATGCAGTTGGATATTTCTTCAAGACATCTAAAAGTTTCTTTGTTTCTATAGTTCCTAAACTGGAATTTACTATAACTGGTCTTTTACATTCAACGTCTAAGAATTCGTACCTTAGGTTATGAGGTAAAGTTTTTAATCCTAATGTAGGTTTATCTTTACTTGGCATGGGATCCGGTCTAAGTGCTAAACTTTCGCTTAGACTATCATCCTGATACGGTTTTCGCCAATTATCATCTTCGAAAATCGGAGGGATTTGAATTTTCATTATTTCAGAATAAGTGGTCTCTTTCAGTTCCATTTCTCTTACACATTCGTCAATTACGTCCAATAGATAGCATGTATCCTCTATAGCTGGTGATTGTAAGAATTGTGTTAAAATAAATTCAACTTTCTCTTCACCTACTTCAAAGGTTAGCTTTCCTCTTTTTACGTCTATTATAGCTCCGGCGGTAGCTAAGAATGGTCTTCCTAGTATGATAGGTGTAGTGGAGTCTTCAGAGATGTCCATGATTATAAAATCAGTAGGGATGTAGAATTGTCCTATACGTACTAGGACGTTTTCTAGTATGCCTACAGGATATTTAACAGAGCGATCGGCTAGTTGAACAGACATTTTAGTTGGTCTTAGGTCTCCCATGTCTAGCCTTTTGCAAATCGTTAAGGGCATAACACTGATACTGGCTCCTAAATCGCATAGAGCTTTGTCAATGACGAATTTTCCTATTACACAGGGTATAGAGAAACTTCCTGGATCTTTTAGCTTAGGAGGCATTTTATTCTGAATTATGGCGCTACACTCGGCAGTAAGTGTAACTGTTCCGTTATCCTCTATCTTTTTCTTATTGGATAAGATTTCTTTTAAAAACTTATCATACGAGGGTATTTGGGTAATTGCTTCTGTAAACGGAATAGTAATATTCAACTGTTTCAGAAGTTCGACAAATTTATTAAATTGACCCGTCGTCTTGGAATTTATTAATCTTTGAGGGTACGGAATTGGTGGTTTATAGGGTGGTGGAGGCACATAAGGTTGTTCTTTCTCCACTACCTCTCGATTGTCAACTTCCTTTTCTTCTGGATCATTCACCACTTCAGTCGGTTTATCCGGTTTTTGGTACATGGCTGGATTGTCAAGTCTTGGATCGGTAGGTCCGTCAAGTTCCTTGCCACTTCTTAATATTACAGCGTTAGCATGTCCTTTCGGATTAGGTTGAGGTTATCCAGGGAATACTCCAGCTGGTGCAGCAGTAGGTGCTTGTTGTTGAGCTACTTGTGAAATCTGAGTTTCAAGCATTTTGTTATGTGTAGCTAATGCATCTACTTTGCTCACTAATTGTTTAATCTGCTCATTAGTGTGAATGTTTTGGTTTAAGAAGTCCTTGTTTGCTTGAGATTGGTTAGCTATAAAGTTCTCCATCATCAATTCAAGGTTCGATTTTCTAGGGATATTAGGAGCAGTCTTTTGATATCCTGGTGATGTAGCTGGTGCTTGACCTGGTGCGTAATAAGCATTGTTATTCTTATAGGAGAAGTTCAGATGATTCTTCCAACCTGGGTTGTATGTGTTTGAGTAAGGGTTTCCTTGAGCATAATTCACTTGATCAGTGGGAGTTCCTGCTAATAGTTGACAATCAGAAACTTCGTGTCCTGGGACTCCACATAACTCACAGTTAGGTGTTACTGCAGCCACGGTGGCTGTAGGTGTTATGGCCAAGTTATCGATCTTTTGGCTTAGTTGGTCAAACTTCGCATTGACTTGGTCCATACTACTTACTTCGTACATACCTCCCTTTGTTGGTTTCTCAGTTGCGACTCTCTCGCTTCCCCAAAGGTAATGATTTTGAGCCATACTTTCGATAAGTGCATAGGCATCATTATATTCTTTGTCCATCAATGCACCACCCGCGGCAGCGTCAATTGTCATTCTTGTATTGTACAAGAGTCCATTATAGAAGGTATGGATGACCATCCAGTCTATTAATCCATGATGTGGACAAAGTCTCAGTAGATCCTTATAGCGTTCCCAAGCTTCGAATAATGATTCACTTTCTCTTTGCTTAAATCCGTTGATCTGAGCTCTCAGCATAGCTGTCTTGCTAGGTGGAAAATACCTATTCAAGAAAACTCTCTTAAGTTCTTCCCACGTAGTTACTGAGTTCGAAGGCAGAGATTGAAGCCAAGCTCTTGCTCTGTCTCGAAGCGAAAAAGGAAATAAACGTAGTCTAATAGCTTCTTGGGTAACTCCATTGGCTTTTACGGTATCTGCATATTGCACAAAGATCGAAAGATGAAGATTCGGATCCTCGGTAGGATTTCCGGCGAATTGATTTTGTTGCACGGCTGATATCAACGAAGGTTTTAGTTCGAAATCATTTCGGTTGATAGCCGGCGCTGCAATGCTTGAATGCGGTTCAGCTTGCGAAGGATTAGCGTAATACTTGAGTGGATGAGTCTGTTCTTCAGCCATCTCTGCGTCCTTTGATTTTACGAATGGTTTAGGCGGATCTAATTGAAGATCTGGAATATTGTAATTATTTTCGAAATCGAATATACGTCTTCTTACGTGTAAGAAGCGTTCCGATTCAGGGATTAGAGGTTGCAAGTCTTCGCTTAGAGCGAGTACTTGGCATACACTCGGAGATTAGATTAAATTAAATAGTTGATACCTTAGTCTAGACAATGCTACCTAAATGCACTAGTAACTAAATTAAGGAATCCCCGGCAACGGCGCCAAAAACTTGATGGGCTAAAGACGTGTCTACTTATGCGTCTAGCGGTATCTTACTGCAAGTGCACAGCCTATCGAAGTAATATTTAAGATTATCGATCCACAGGGATTCTATGGTTACTTAGTGCTAGATGAACTTCTAGTTTAGCTAAGGCGAATGGTTGTCACGATTTTTTGTTGATTTTTAAGACTATTAAAGGCGGAATTAAATTTAAGTTTTAATAAAGTAATACTAAGGCGGTTGGTATGTAATTATACTAACTTAGGTGGGTCAATCTAACCTAGGCTTATAAAGGTGTTCACTTAATCTATTCGGTAGAGATTACCAGTTTAAATACCCTTAACTCACACTCTCGTGGTCTTATATCAGATCTTATCCCTAAAGCCCTATGCCTGCTCTCGCTAGCCCATAAGTGTTTAGAGGTAATTTTTGGAAACTAAGTAATTCTAATTTATCTTAAAGCGCTCTCGCTTTGTTTAATTTAAATGCCTAACTTTAGCTATCTGGTTAAAATCTCACACTCTCATGGTCTTGACCTAACCTAATACTATTTTCTTACTCTCGTAACGAAAAGGTCTATTTCAATTAAAAAGTATCAGCCAGAATGTTAAGTGATTAATTATTTTTAGCCTATGGTTATATTTTACCGGTTAAGTTTGTTATAACTACATACCGCCCTAAGGTGTTTAGCTACTCATCGATGTTGAACCAGACAGAGACAGAAAATTTAATAATAACGTACTCATGGCAGAAAAATAAATAAACATTATAATTAAATTAAATTGCAATATAATGAAAAACCTGGTTAACAAATATTCGAGCAGACTCCTTCTTCCACAGACCGGAAAGCTTGGAGTTGGCGGAAATTGAAAATAAACGAATGCTGAAGGTTTAGAAACAAATAAATGTATAACAATTTCCTGATGTTGGAAATAGTTATATGGCGGGTTTGGATACAATAAAAAACGAAACAGAAAACTAAAAATAATGCAAGAATAGAAAGGCCGGTTCGTAATACAGTTCGGCAGAGCTTCTGCAGGAATTTGAATAAAAAATGCTCTGTGTTTTGTTCATAGAACTTGTACTATTTATAGAATCCTTAATGGGCTGGATTTTTGGTCCTTTGTTGCATGGGCCTTGCTGAATTTGTGGAAGGAATGCAGGAACGTGGCAACAAAATAGGAGAAATGGTCTTCACGTAATGCCAATAGGAGAAATGGTCTTCACGTAATGCCTTGACGTAGTCTGAGTCAAAAACCTAATTTTACCCTTGTCACGGTCGTGACAAGGTCTTCACGTTCGTAACTTGTGGTTTTTAAGTGTCACGGTCGTGACCACTCTCTTACGGTCGTGATGGCTCAAATTGGGGTGTCACGGTCGTGACACCCTTGTGACGGCCGTGACTGCAACAAATTATGCAGTCTTTTGCAGGCTTCTTCATTTCTTCATCTCTTTATGGTTTCTTTTGTTCCTTTTGCTCTTAATTCATGATTTGGCTCCATATAATGATATACCTACAAAATGGTAAGAAAAACTCGAGAAATCGAGTGTTAAAACGGTGAATATGCGATAAAACGTTAATGAAACCTAGCAATATAATCGATGCGTTTTCTCGTTATCAGTCTTGCAGGGAGAAGGTGTTACTGTCAACCTCTTGATGTTGATCATCTGTAGCTGTCAGAGCTGGTGCTGTTTGAACTTATTACTGTAGGAGCTGGTGCTGCTGTCAGAGCTGGTGTTGGATTTTATTTCTTTTTCTGTATTGTTTGTTGGCTTGTTCAGCTTGCTCCTTAGGTTTGAAGTGATGCTTTTTCACTTTGCCTATTGTTTTCCCAGGTTCTAGGTTGAGTGGGACTCCCTTGCCTTGCTTGTATTGCTGCATCTCATGCATTTTTCTGCTTACTGTATATATGCTGTTTCTTTTCCGTTTATCCCCTAGGATCTCTGATTTCCTCTGTGCATGAGGGAATTATGACAGACATTAGGTTGTAATCCATGCATGACAACATTAGGGTAGTTTTGATTCCCTTTTCAAACCCTAGGTTTTAGAGCTTCTTTCTCTTCTATCTCAAAACAATTCAAAGCACAGTAATAAGGATGATCGACGTCGTACGCTACGAGCCTTAAGCTATTTGAGAGAGGATTGTTGGAGGGTCACTCTTCAATAATCTGGTTGTTTAGTGTGTTACCCTTCGGGTGACATACGACGTGGTCACTCTCAAATCATAGTCTCTAGTGCGTCAGAGATTGCAAACATCATAAAAAACAGTTCTTGCATAAAAGATTGAAAACAAACATCAAAGTGTCATTTTTGTCCGCTTGGACCCGTAATCAGGAGAAAACCTTTTCAGAAAGATAAAAAACAGTTAGAAAAATCTGTGTCTTCCGTAGCCCGAACTACGTTTGCTCTGATCTTTCATGCTGTATGAAAGTACGTAGGCATAGGATGCCGTATCCTAGCGAGCAACCTTCCCCTCCTTTCCCGTAGGTACACGAACTACGTTGACTCTAATTTCTCGTTCCAGACGGGAATACGTAGGCATAAAGTGCGATACTTTGCCGAGTCATTTTCTTTTCTTTTTAACCCAGGCCTGTAGAGTAGATAGAATAACAATCCGTACTAGAAAACAAGCGTGGATCCCGTCGAGTACGACAGACGTGAGGGATGCTAATACCTTCCCCTTGCGTAACCGACTCCCGAATCCATGATTTAGTTGCGATGACCATTCCTTTCCCGTCTTTGCGTTAGGTTTACTTCGAGCGTTTCCTTTCCCTCCTTTGGGATAAATAACGCATGGTGGCGACTCTTCTGTTTAGCCGGCGCCGATTTTCGCAGTAGTGACACGGTGATTACGTTGATCATTCAGGCTCCGGTCATTTTTGTTGAGTATCCAGACTCGGGTTATTACGTTGGGCGGTCAAGCTCTGGTCAGTTTCGTTGAGTATCCAGATTACGGTTATTACGTTGAGCGTTCAGGCTCCGGTCAGTTTCATTGAGTATCCAGACTCCGGTTATTACGTTGAGCGTTCAGGCTCTGGTCAGTTTTGTTGGGTATCCAGACTCCGATTATTACGTTGAGAGTTCAGACTCTGGTCATTTTCGTTGAGTATCCAGACTCCGGTTATTACGTTGAGCGTTCAGGCTCCGGTCAGTTTCGTTGAGTATCCAAACTCCGGTTATTACGTTGAGCGTTCGGGCTCCGGTTAGTTTTGTTGGGTATCCAAACTCCGGTTATAACGTTGATCGTTCAGGCTCCGGTCATTTTCGTTGAGTATCCAGACTCGGGTTATTACGTTGAGCGTTCAGGCTCCGGTCAGTTTCGTTGAGTATCCAGATTCCGGTTATTAGGTTGAGCGTTCTGGCTCCGGTCAGTTTCATTGGGTATCTAGACTCTGGTTATTACGTTGAGCGTTCAGGCTCCAGTCAGTTTTGTAGGGTATCCAGACTCCGGTTATTACGTTGAGCGTTCAGGCTCCGATCATTTTTGTTGAGTATCCAGACTCCTGCTATTACGTTGAGCGTTCAGGCTCTGGTCATTTTCGTTGAGTATCCAGACTCCGGTCATTACGTTGAGCGTTCAGGTTCCGGTCAGTTTCGTTGAGTATCCAGACTCCAGTTATTACGTTGAGCGTTCAGGCTCCGGTCAGTTTCGTTGGGTATCCAGACTCTATTTATTACGTTGATCGTTCAGGCTTCGGTCAGTTTCGTTAGGTATCCAGACTTTGGTGATTACGTTGAGCATTCAGGCTCCGGTCATTTGTGTTGAGTATCCAGACTCGGGTTATTACGTTGAGCGTTCAAGCTCCGGTCAGTTTCGTTGAGTATCCAGATTACGGTTATTACGTTGAGCGTTCAGGCTCCGGTCAGTTTCATTGAGTATCCAGACTCCGGTTATGACGTTGAGCATTCAGGCTCCGGTCAGTTTCGTTGGGTATCCAGACTCTAGTTATTACATTGAGAGTTTAGACTCCGGTCATTTTCGTTGAGTATCTAGACTCCGGTTATTATGTTGAGCGTTCAGGATCCGGTCAGTTTCGTTGAGTATCCAAACTCTGATTATTACGTTGAGCGTTCGGGCTCCGGTCAGTTTCGTTCGGTATTCATACTCCGTTTATTACGTTGATCGTTCAGGCTCCGGTCATTTTCGTTGAGTATCCAGACTCGGGTTATTACGTTAAGCGTTCAGGCTCCGGTCAGTTTCGTTGAGTATCCAGATTCCGGTTATTATGTTGAGCATTCTGGCTCCGGTCAGTTTCATTGGGTATCCAGACTCCGGTTATTACGTTGAGCGTTCAGGCTTCGGTCAGTTTTGTTGGGTATCCAGACTCTAGTGATTACGTTGATCATTCAGGCTCCGGTCATTTATATTCAGTATCTAGACTCGGGTTATTACGTTGAGCGTTCAGGCTTCGGTCAGTTTCGTTGAGTATCCAGATTCCGGTTATTACGTTGAGCGTTCAGGCTCCGGTCAGTTGTGTTGGGTATCCAGACTCTGGTTATTATGTTGAGCGTTCAGGCTCCGGTCAGTTTCGTTGGGTATCCAGACTTCGGTTATTACGTTGAGAGTTCAGGCTCAAATCATTTTCGTTGAGTATCCAGACTCCTGTTATTACGTTGAGCATTCAGGATCCGGTCAGTTTCGTTGAGTATCCAAACTCCGGTTATTACGTTGAGCGTTCGGGCTCCGGTCAGTTTCATTGGGTATCCAGACTCCGGTTATTACGTTGATCGTTCAGGCTCCGGTCATTTTCTTTGAGTATCCAGACTCGGGTTATTACGTTAAGCGTTCAGGCTGCGGTCAGTTTCGTTGAGTATCCAGATTCCGGTTATGACGTTGAGCGTTCAGGCTCCGGTCAGTTTCGTTGGGTATCCAGACTCCGGTTATTACGTTGAGCGTTCAGGCTCCGGTCAGTTTTGTTGGGTATCCAGACTCCGGTTATTACGTTGAGCGTTCAGGCTCCGATCATTTTTGTTGAGTATCCAGACTCCTACTATTACGTTAAGCGTTCAGGCTCCGGTCATTTTCTTTGATTATCCAGACTCCGGTCATTACGTTGAGCGTTCAGGATCCGGTCAGTCTCGTTGAGTATCCAGACTCCAGTTATTACGTTGAGCGTTCAGGCTCCGGTCAGTTTCGTTGGGTATCCAGACTCCAGTTATTACGTGGAGCGTTCAGGCTCCGGTCAGTTTCGTTGGGTATCCAGACTCCGGTGATTACATTGATCGTTCAGGCTCCGGTCATTTTTGTTGAGTATCCAAACTCGGGTTATTACATTGAGCGTTCAAGCTCCGGTCAGTTTCGTTGAGTATCCAGATTACGGTTATTACGTTGAGCGTTCAGGCTCCGGTCAGTTTCATTAAGTATCCAGACTCTGGTTATTACGTTGAGCATTCAGACTCCTGTCAGTTTCGTTGGGTATCCAGACTCCGGTTATTACTTTGAGAGTTCAGACTCCGGTCATTTTCATTGAGTATCCAGACTCCGGTTATTATGTTGAGCATTCAGGATCCGGTCAGTTTCGTTGAGTATCCAAACTCCGGTTATTACGTTGAGCATTCGGGCTCCGGTCTGTTTCGTTGGGTATCCGTACTCCGGTTATTACGTTGATCGTTCAGGCTTTGGTCATTTTCGTTGAGTATCCAAACTCGGGTTATTACGTTGAGCGTTCAGGCTCCGGTCAGTTTCGTTGAGTATCCAGATTTCGGTTATTACGTTAAGCGTTCTGGCTCCGTTCAGTTTCGTTGGGTATCCACACTCCGGTTATTACGTTGAGCGTTCAGGCTCCGGTCAGTTTTGTTGGGTATCCAGACTCCGGTTATTACGTTGAGTGTTTAGGCTCCGATCATTTTTGTTGAGTATCCAGACTCCTGCTATTACATTGAGCGTTCAGGCTCCGGTCATTTTCGTTGAGTATCCAGACTCCGGTTATTACGTTGAGCGTTCAGGATCCGGTCAGTCTCGTTGAGTATCCAGACTCCAGTTATTGCGTTGAGCGTTCAGGCTCTGGTCAGTTTCGTTGGGTATCGAGACTCCAGTTATTACGTTGAGCGTTCAAGCTCAGGTCAGTTTCGTTGGGTATACAGACTCCGGTGATTACGTTGATCATTCAGGCTCCGGTCATTTTTGTGGAGTATCCAAACTCGGGTTATTACGTTGAGCGTTCAAGCTCCGGTCAGTTTCGTTGAGTATCCAGATTACGGTTATTACGTTGAGCGTTCAGACTCCGGTTAGTTTCATTGAGTATCCAGACTCCGGTTATTACGTTGAGCGTTCAGGCTACGGTAAGTTTCGTTGGGTATCCAGACTCCGGTTATTACGTTGAGCGTTCTGGCTCCGGTCAGTTTCGTTGGGTATCCAGACTCCGGTTATTACGTTGAGCGTTCAGGCTCCGGTCAGTTTTGTTGGGTATCCAGACTCCGGTTATTACGTTGAGCGTTCAGGCTCCGATCATTTTTGTTGAGTATCCAGACTCCTACTATTATGTTAAGCGTTCAGGCTCCGGTCACTTTCGTTGAGTATCCAGACTCCGGTCATTACGTTGAGCATTCAGGATCCGGTCAGTCTCGTTGAGTATCCAGACTCCAGTTATTACGTTGAGCGTTCAGGCTCCGGTCAGTTTCGTTGGGTATCCAGACTCCAGTTATTACGTTGAGCGTTCAGGCTCCAGTCAGTTTCGTTGGGTATCCAGACTCCGTTGATTACGTTGATCATTCAGGCTCCGGTCATTTTTGTTGAGTATCCAAACTCGGGTTATTACGTTGAGCGTTCAGGCTCCGGTCAGTTTCATTGAGTATTCAGACTCTGGTTATTACGTTGAGTATTCAGACTCCGGTCAGTTTCGTAGGGTATCCAGACTCCGGTTATTACGTTGAGAGTTCAGACTCCGGTCATTTTCGTTGAGTATCCAGACTCCGGTTATTATGTTGAGCGTTCAGGATCCGGTCAGTTTCATTGAGTATCCAAACTCCGGTTATTACGTTGAGCATTCGGGCTCCGGTCAGTTTCGTTGGGTATCCAGACTCCGGTTATTACGTTGATCGTTCAGGCTCCGGTCATTTTCGTTGAGTATCCAGACTCGGGTTATTACGTTGAGCGTTTAGGCTCCGGTCCGTTTCGTTGAGTATCCAGATTCCGGTTATTACGTTGAGCGTTCTGGCTCCGTTCAGTTTCGTTGGGTATCCAGACTCCGGTTATTACGTTGAGCGTTCAGGCTCCGATCATTTTTGTTGAGTATCCAGACTCCTGCTATTACGTTGAGCGTTCAGGCTCCGGTTATTTTCGTTGAGTATCCAGATTCCGGTCATTACGTTGAGCGTTCAGGATCTGGTCAGTCTCATTGAGTATCCAGACTCCAGTTATTATATTGAGTGTTCAGGCTCCGGTTAGTTTCGTTGGGTATCCAGACTCCAGTTATTACGTTGAGCGTTCAGGCTCCGGCAGGTTTCGTTGGGCATCCAGACTCCGGTGATTACTTTGATCATTCAGGCTCCGGTCATTTTTGTTGAGTATCCAGACTTGGGTTATTAAGTTGAGCGTTCAAGCTCCAGTCAGTTTCGTTGAGTATCCAGATTACGGTTATTACGTTGAGCGTTCAGGCTTCGGTCAATTTCATTGAGTATCCAGACTCCGGTTATTACGTTGAGCGTTCAGGCTCCGGTAAGTTTCGTTGGGTATCTAGACTCCTGTTATTACATTGAGCGTTCAGGCTCCGGTCAGTTTCATTGAGTATCCAGACTCAGGTTATTACATTGAGCATTCGGGCTCCGGTCAGTTTCGTTCAGTATCCAGACACCGGTTATTACATTGAGCGTTCAGGCTCCGGTCATTTTCGTTGAGTATCCAGACTCTGGTTATTACGTTGAGGGTTTAGACTCCGGTCATTTTTGTTGAGTATCTAGACTCTTGTCATTACGTTGAGCGTCCAGGCTCCGATCATTTTCGCTGAGTATCCAGGCTCCGGTCAATAAGTTGAGCGTTCAGGCTCCGGTGAGTTTCGTTGGGTATCCAGACTCTGGTTATTACCTCGAGCGTTCAGGCTCCAGTCATTTTTGTTGAGTATCCAGACTCCTGTTATTACATTGAGCTTTCAGGCTCCGGTCAGTTTCGTTGAGTATCCAGACTCAGGTTATTACATTTAGCATTCGGGCTCCGGTCAGTTTCGTTCAGTATCCAGACACCGGTAATTACATTCAGTGTTCAGGCTCCGGTCATTTTCGTTGAGTATCCAGACTCCGGTTATTACGTTGAGGGTTTAGACTCCGGTCATTTTCGTTGAGTATTTAGACTCTTGTCATTACGTTGAGCGTCCAGGCTCCGATCATTTTCGTTGAGTATCTAGGCTCCGGTCAATAAGTTAAGCGTTCAGGCTCCGGTCATTTTTGTTGAGTATCCAGACTCCGGCCATTATGTTGAGCGTTCAGGATCCAGTCATTTTTGTTGAGTATCATAACTCTGGTTATTACGTTGAACGTTCAGACTCCGGTCAGTTTCACTGAGTATTCAGACTCCGGTCAGTACGTTGAGCTTTCAGGATCCGGTCAGTCTCGTTGAATATCCAGACTCCAGTTATTACGTTGAGCGTTCAGGCTCCGGTCAGTTTCATTGGGTATCCAGACTCCAGTTATTACGTTGAGCGTTCAGGCTCCGGCAGGTTTCGTTGGGTATCCAGACTCCGGTGATTACGTTGATCATTCAGGCTCCGGTCATTTTTGTTGAGTATCCAGACTCGGGTTATTACGTTGAGCGTTCAAGCTCTGGTCAGTTTTGTTGAGTATCCAGATTACGGTTATTACGTTGAGCGTTCAGGCTTTGGTCAGTTTCATTGAGTATCCAGACTCCGGTCAGTTTCGTTGGGTATCCAGACTCCTGTTATTACATTGAGCGTTCAGGCTCCGGTCAGTTTCGTTGAGTATCCAGACTCATGTTATTACGTTGAGCATTCGGGCTCCGGTCAGTTTCGTTCAGTATCCAAACACCGGTTATTACATTGAGCGTTCAGGCTCCGGTCATTTTCGTTGAGTATCCAGACTCCGGTTATTACGTTGAGGGTTTAGACTCCGGTCATTTTTGTTGAGTATCTAGACTCTTGTCATTACGTTGAGCGTCCAGGCTCCGATCATTTTCGTTGAGTATCCAGGCTCCGGTCAATAAGTTGAGCGTTCAGGCTCCGGTCATTTTTGTTGAGTATCTAGACTCCGGCCATTATGTTGAGCGTTCAAGATCCAGTCATTTTTGTTGAGTATCATAACTCTGGTTATTACGTTGAACGTTCAGACTCCGGTCAGTTTCACTGAGTATCCAGACTCCGGTCATTATGTTGAGCTTTCAGGATCCGGTCAGTCTCGTTGAATATCCAGACTCCAGTTATTACATTGAGCGTTCAGGCTCCGATCAGTTTCATTGGGTATCTAGACTCCAGTTATTACGTTGAGCGTTCAGGCTCCGGCAGGTTTAGTTGGGTATCAAGACTCCGGTGATTACGTTGATCATTCAGGCTCCGGTCATTTTTGTTGAGTATCCAGACTCGGGTTATTACGTTGAGCGTTCAAGCTCCGGTCAGTTTCGTTGAGTATCCAGCTTACGGTTACTACATTGAGCGTTCAGGCTTCGGTCAGTTTCATTGAGTATCCAGACTCCGGTTATGACATTGAACGTTCAGGCTCCGGTCAGTTTCGTTGGGTATCCAGACTCTGGTTATTACCTCGAGCGTTCAGGCTCCAGTCATTTTCGTTGAGTATCCAGACTCCTGTTATTACATTGAGCTTTCAGGCTCCGGTCAGTTTCGTTGAGTATCCAGACTCAGGTTATTACATTGAGCATTCGGGCTCCGGTCAGTTTCGTTCAGTATCCAGACACCGGTAATTACATTGAGCGTTCAGGCTCCGGTCAGTTTCGTTGGGTATCCAGACTCTAGTTATTACATTGAGAGTTCAGACTCCGGTCATTTTCGTTGAGTATCTATACTCCGGTTATTACGTTGAGCGTTTAGGATCCGGTCAGTTTCGTTGAGTATCCAAACTCCGATTATTACGTTGAGCGTTCGGGCTCCGGTCAGTTTCGTTCGGTATTCAGACTCCGGTTATTACGTTGATCGTTCAGGCTCCGGTCATTTTTGTTGAGTATCCAGACTCGGGTTATTACGTTAAGCGTTCAGGCTCCGGTCAGTTTCGTTGAGTATCCAGATTCCGGTTATTATGTTGAGCATTCTGGCTCCGGTCAGTTTCATTGGGTATCCAAACTCCGGTTATTACGTTGAGCGTTCAGGCTCCGGTCAGTTTTGTTGGGTATCCAGACTCCGGTGATTACGTTGATCATTCAGGCTCCGGTCATTTTTATTCAGTATCCAGACTCGGGTTGTTACGTTGAGCGTTCAGGCTTCGGTCAGTTTCGTTGAGTATCCAGATTCCGGTTATTACGTTGAGCGTTCAGGCTCCGGTCAGTTGTGTTGGGTATCCAGACTCTTGTTATTATGTTGAGCGTTCAGGCTCCGGTTAGTTTCGTTGGGTATCCAGACTTCGGTTATTACGTTGAGAGTTCAGGCTCAAGTCATTTTCGTTGAGTATCCAGACTCCTGTTATTACGTTGAGCGTTTAGGACCCGGTCAGTTTCGTTGAGTATCCAAACTCCGGTTAATACGTTGAGCGTTCGGGCTCCGGTCAGTTTCATTGGGTATCCAGACTCCGGTTATTACGTTGATCGTTCAGGCCCCGGTCATTTTCTTTGAGTATCCAGACTCGGGTTATTACGTTAAGCGTTCAGGCTCCGGTCAGTTTCGTTGAGTATCCAGATTCCGGTTATGACGTTGAGCGTTCTGGCTCCGGTCAGTTACATTGAGTATCCAGACTCCGGTTATGACGTTGAGCATTCAGGCTCCGGTCAGTTTCGTTGGGTATCCAGACTCTAGTTATTACATTGAGAGTTCAGACTCCAGTCATTTTCGTTGAGTATCTAGACTCCGGTTATTACGTTGAGCGTTCAGGATCCGGTCAGTTTCGTTGAATATCCAAACCCCGATTATTACGTTGAGCGTTCGGGCTCCGGTCAGTTTCGTTCGGTATTCAGACTCCGGTTATTACGTTGATCGTTCAGGCTCCGGTCATTTTTGTTGAGTATCCAGACTCGGGTTATTACGTTAAGCGTTCAGGCTCCGGTCAGTTTCGTTGAGTATCCAGATTCCGGTTATTATGTTGAGCATTCTGGCTCCGGTCAGTTTCATTGGGTATCCAAACTCCGGTTATTACGTTGAGCGTTCAGGCTCCGGTCAGTTTTGTTGGGTATCCAGACTCCGGTGATTACGTTGATCATTCAGGCTCCGGTCATTTTTATTCAGTATCCAGACTCGGGTTATTACGTTGAGCGTTCAGGCTTCGGTCAGTTTCGTTGAGTATCCAGATTCCGGTTATTACGTTGAGCGTTCAGGCTCCGGTCAGTTGTGTTGGGTATCCAGACTCTGGTTATTATGTTGAGCGTTCAGGCTCCGGTTAGTTTCGTTGGGTATCCAGACTTCGGTTATTACGTTGAGAGTTCAGGCTCAAGTCATTTTCGTTGAGTATCCAGACTCCTGTTATTACGTTGAGCGTTTAGGACCCGGTCAGTTTCGTTGAGTATCCAAACTCCGGTTAATACGTTGAGCGTTCGGGCTCCGGTCAGTTTCATTGGGTATCCAGACTCCGGTTATTACGTTGATCGTTCAGGCTCCGGTCATTTTCTTTGAGTATCCAGACTCGGGTTATTACGTTAAGCGTTCAGGCTCCGGTCAGTTTCGTTGAGTATCCAGATTCCGGTTATGACGTTGAGCGTTCTGGCTCCGGTCAGTTTCATTGAGTATCCAGACTCTGGTTATGACGTTGAGCATTCAGGCTCCGGTCAGTTTCGTTGGGTATCCAGACTCTAGTTATTACATTGAGAGTTCAGAATCTAGTCATTTTCGTTGAGTATCTAGACTCCGGTTATTACGTTGAGCGTTCAGGATCCGGTCAGTTTCGTTGAGTATCCAAACTCCGATTATTACGTTGAGCGTTCGGGCTCCGGTCAGTTTCGTTCGGTATTCAGACTCCGGTTATTACGTTGATCGTTCAGGCTCCGGTCATTTTTGTTGAGCATCCAGACTCGGGTTATTACGTTAAGCGTTCAGGCTCCGGTCAGTTTCATTGAGTATCCAGATTCCGGTTATTATGTTGAGCATTCTGGCTCCGGTCAGTTTCATTGGGTATCCAGACTCCGGTTATTACGTTGAGCGTTCAGGGTCCGGTCAGTTTTGTTGGGTATCCAGACTCCGGCGATTACGTTGATCATTCAGGCTCCGGTCATTTTTATTCAGTATCCAGACTCGGGTTATTACGTTGAGCGTTCAGGCTTCGGTCAGTTTCGTTGAGTATCCAGATTCCGGTTATTACATTGAGCGTTCAGGCTCCGGTCAGTTGTGTTGGGTATCCAGACTCTGGTTATTATGTCGAGCGTTCAGGCTCCGATCAGTTTCGTTGGGTATCCAGACTTCGGTTATTACGTTGAGAGTTCAGGCTCAAGTCATTTTCGTTGAGTATCCAGACTCCTGTTATTACGTTGAGCGTTCAGGATCCGGTCAGTTTCGTTAAGTATCCAAACTCCGGTTATTACGTTGAGCGTTCGGGCTCCGGTCAGTTTCATTGGGTATCCAGACTCCGGTTATTACGTTGATCGTTCAGGCTCCGGTCATTTTCTTTGAGTATCCAGACTCGGGATATTACGTTAAGCGTTCAGGCTCCGGTCAGTTTCGTTGAGTATCCAGATTCCGGTTATGACGTTGAGCGTTCTGGCTCCGGTCAGTTTCGTTGGGTATCCAGACTCCGGTTATTACGTTGAGCGTTCAGGATCCGGTCAGTTTTGTTGGGTATCCATACTCCGGTTATTACGTTGAGCGTTCAGGCTCCGATCATTTTTGTTGAGTATCCAGACTCCTACTATTACGTTAAGCGTTCAGGCTCCGGTCATTTTCTTTGAGTATCCAGACTCCGGTCATTACGTTGAGCGTTCAGGATCCGGTCAGTCTCGTTGAGTATCCAGACTCCAGTTATTACATTGAGCGTTCAGGCTCCGGTCAGTTTCGTTGGGTATCCAGACTCCAGTTATTACGTTGAGCGTTCAGGCTCCGGTCAGTTTCGTTGGGTATCCAGACTCCGGTGATTACGTTGATCGTTCAGGCTCCGGTCATTTTTGTTGAGTATCCAAACTCGGGTTATTACGTTGAGCGTTCAAGCTCCGGTCAGTTTCGTTGAGTATCCAGATTACGGTTATTACGTTGAGCGTTGAGGCTCCGGTCAGTTTCATTGAGTATCCAGACTCTGGTTATTACGTTGAGCATTCAGACTCCGGTCAGTTTCTTTGGGTATCCAGACTCCGGTTATTACGTTGAGAGTTCAGACTCCGGTCATTTTCGTTGAGTATCCAGACTCCTGTTATTACGTTGAGCGTTTAGGATCCGGTCAGTTTCGTTGAGTATCCAAACTCCGGTTAATACGTTGAGCGTTCGGGCTCCGGTCAGTTTCATTGGGTATCCAGACTCCGGTTATTACGTTGATCGTTCAGGCTCCGGTCATTTTCTTTGAGTATCCAGACTCGGGTTATTACGTTAAGCGTTCAGGCTCCGGTCAGTTTCGTTGAGTATCCAGATTCCGGTTATGACGTTGAGCGTTCTGGCTCCGGTCAGTTTCATTGAGTATCCAGACTCCGGTTATGACGTTGAGCATTCAGGCTCCGGTCAGTTTCGTTGGGTATCCAGACTCTAGTTATTACATTGAGAGTTCAGATTCCAGTCATTTTCGTTGAGTATCTAGACTCCGGTTATTACGTTGAGCGTTCAAGCTCCGGTCAGTTTCGTTGAGTATCCAGATTACGGTTATTACGTTGAGCGTTCAGGCTTTGGTCAGTTTCATTGAGTATCCAGACTCCGGTTATAATGTTGAGCGTTCAGGCTCCGGTCAGTTTCGTTGGGTATCCAGACTCCTGTTATTACATTGAGCGTTCAGGCTCCGGTCAGTTTCGTTGAGTATCCAGACTCATGTTATTACGTTGAGCATTCGGGCTCCGGTCAGTTTCGTTCAGTATCCAGACACCGGTTATTACATTGAGCGTTCAGGCTCCGGTCATTTTCATTGAGTATCCAGACTCTGGTTATTACGTTGAGGGTTTAGACTCCGGTCATTTTTGTTGAGTATCTAGACTCTTGTCATTACGTTGAGCGTCCAGGCTCCGATCATTTTCGTTGAGTATCCAGGCTCCGGTCAATAAGTTGAGCGTTCAGGCTCCGGTCATTTTTGTTGAGTATCTAGACTCCGGCCATTATGTTGAGCGTTCAAGATCCAGTCATTTTTGTTGAGTATCATAACTCTGGTTATTACGTTGAACGTTCAGACTCCGGTCAGTTTCACTGAGTATCCAGACTCCGGTCATTATGTTGAGCTTTCAGGATCCGGTCAGTCTCGTTGAATATCCAGACTCCAGTTATTACATTGAGCGTTCAGGCTCCGGTCAGTTTCATTGGGTATCCAGACTCCAGTTATTACGTTGAGCGTTCAGGCTCCGGCAGGTTTCGTTGGGAATCAAGACTCCGGTGATTACGTTGATCATTCAGGCTCCGGTCATTTTTGTTGAGTATCCAGACTCGGGTTATTACGTTGAGCGTTCAAGCTCCGGTCAGTTTCGTTGAGTATCCAGATTACGGTTATTACGTTGAGCGTTCAGGCTTCGGTCAGTTTCATTGAGTATCCAGACTCCGGTTATTACGTTGAGCGTTCAGGCTCCGGCCAGTTTCGTTGGGTATCCAGACTCTGGTTATTACCTCGAGCGTTCAGGCTCCAGTCATTTTCGTTGAGTATCCAGACTCCTGTTATTACATTGAGCTTTCAGGCTCCGGTCAGTTTCGTTGAGTATCCAGACTCAGGTTATTACATTGAGCATTCGGGCTCTGGTCAGTTTCGTTCAGTATCCAGACACCGGTAATTACATTGAGCGTTCAGGCTCTAGTCATTTTCGTTGAGTATCCAGACTCCGGTTATGACGTTGAGCATTCAGGCTCCGGTCAGTTTCGTTGGGTATCCAGACTCTAGTTATTACATTGAGAGTTCAGACTCTGGTCATTTTCGTTGAGTATCTATACTCCGGTTATTACGTTGAGCGTTCAGGATCTGGTCAGTTTCGTTGAGTATCCAAACTCCGATTATTACGTTGAGCGTTCGGGCTCCGGTCAGTTTCGTTCGGTATTCAGACTCCGGTTATTACATTGATCGTTCAGGCTCCGGTCATTTTTGTTGAGTATCCAGACTCGGGTTATTACGTTAAGCGTTCAGGCTCCGGTCAGTTTCGTTGAGTATCCAGATTCCGGTTATTATGTTGAGCATTCTGGCTCCGGTCAGTTTCATTGGGTATCCAGACTCCGGTTATTACGTTGAGCGTTCAGGCTCCGATCAGTTTCGTTGGGTATCCAGACTCTAGTTATTACATTGAGAGTTCAGACTCTAGCCATTTTCGTTCAGTATCCAGACTCGGGTTATTACGTTGAGCGTTCAGGCTTCGGTCAGTTTCGTTGAGTATCCAGATTCCGGTTATTATGTTGAGCGTTCAGGCTCCGGTCAGTTGTGTTGGGTATCCAGACTCTGGTTATTATGTTGAGCGTTCAGGCTCCGGTTAGTTTCGTTGGGTATCCAGACTTCGGTTATTACGTTGAGAGTTCAGGCTCAAGTCATTTTCGTTGAGTATCCAGACTCCTGTTATTACGTTGAGCGTTTAGGATCCGGTCAGTTTCGTTGAGTATCCAAACTCCGGTTAATACGTTGAGCGTTCGGGCTCCGGTCAGTTTCATTGGGTATCCAGACTCCGGTTATTACGTTGATCATTCAGGCTCCGGTCATTTTCTTTGAGTATCCAGACTCGGGTTATTACGTTAAGCGTTCAGGCTCCGGTCAGTTTCGTTGAGTATCCAGATTCCGGTTATGACGTTGAGCATTCTGGCTCCGGTCAGTTTCATTGAGTATCCAGACTCCGGTTATGATGTTGAGCATTCAGGCTCCGGTCAGTTTCGTTGGGTATCCAGACTCTAGTTAATACATTGAGAGTTCAGACTCCAGTCATTTTCGTTGAGTATCTAGACCCCGGTTATTACGTTGAGCGTTCAGGATTCGGTCAGTTTCGTTGAGTATCCAAACTCCGATTATTACGTTGAGCGTTCGGGCTCCGGTCAGTTTCGTTCGGTATTCAGACTCCGGTTATTACGTTGATCGTTCAGGCTCCGGTCATTTTCGTTGAGCATCCAGACTCGGGTTATTACGTTAAGCGTTCAGGCTCCGGTCAGTTTCATTGAGTATCCAGATTTCGGTTATTATGTTGAGCATTCTGGCTCCGGTCAGTTTCATTGGGTATCCAGACTCCGGTTATTACGTTGAGCGTTTAGGGTCCGGTCAGTTTTGTTGGGTATCCAGACTCCGGCGATTACGTTGATCATTCAGGCTCCGGTCATTTTTATTCAGTATCCAGACTCGGGTTATTACGTTGAGCGTTCAGGCTTCGGTCAGTTTCGTTGAGTATCCAGATTCCGGTTATTACATTGAGCGTTCAGGCTCCGGTCAGTTGTGTTGGGTATCCAGACTCTGGTTATTATGTCTAGCGTTCAGGCTCCGATCAGTTTCGTTGGGTATCCAGACTTCGGTTATTACGTTGAGAGTTCAGGCTCAAGTCATTTTCATTGAGTATCAAGACTCCGGTTATTACGTTGAGCGTTCAGGCTCCGGCCAGTTTCGTTGGGTATCCAGACTCTGGTTATTACCTCGAGCGTTCAGGCTCCAGTCATTTTCGTTGAGTATCCAGACTCCTGTTATTACATTGAGCTTTCAGGCTCCGGTCAGTTTCGTTGAGTATCCAGACTCAGGTTATTACACTGAGCATTCGGGCTCTGGTCAGTTTCGTTCAGTATCCAGACACCGGTAATTACATTGAGCGTTCAGGCTCCAGTCATTTTCGTTGAGTATCCAGACTCCGGTTATGACGTTGAGCATTCAGGCTCCGGTCAGTTTCGTTGGGTATCCAGACTCTAGTTATTACATTGAGAGTTCAGACTCTGGTCATTTTCGTTGAGTATCTATACTCCGGTTATTACGTTGAGCGTTCAGGATCTGGTCAGTTTCGTTGAGTATCCAAACTCCGATTATTACGTTGAGCGTTCGGGCTCCGGTCAGTTTCGTTCGGTATTCAGACTCCGGTTATTACATTGATCGTTCAGGCTCCGGTCATTTTTGTTGAGTATCCAGACTCGGGTTATTACGTTAAGCGTTCAGGCTCCGGTCAGTTTCGTTGAGTATCCAGATTCCGGTTATTATGTTGAGCATTCTGGCTCCGGTCAGTTTCATTGGGTATCCAGACTCCGGTTATTACGTTGAGCGTTCAGGCTCCGGTCAGTTTCGTTGGGTATCCAGAATCTAGTTATTACATTGAGAGTTCAGACTCTAGCCATTTTCGTTCAGTATCCAGACTCGGGTTATTACGTTGAGCGTTCAGGCTTCGGTCAGTTTCGTTGAGTATCCAGATTCCGGTTATTATGTTGAGCGTTCAGGCTCCGGTCAGTTGTGTTGGGTATCCAGACTCTGGTTATTATGTTGAGCGTTCAGGCTCCGGTTAGTTTCGTTGGGTATCCAGACTTCGGTTATTACGTTGAGAGTTCAGGCTCAAGTCATTTTCGTTGAGTATCCAGACTCCTGTTATTACGTTGAGCGTTTAGGATCCGGTCAGTTTCGTTGAGTATCCAAACTCCGGTTAATACGTTGAGCGTTCGGGCTCCGGTCAGTTTCATTGGGTATCCAGACTCCGGTTATTACGTTGATCATTCAGGCTCCGGTCATTTTCTTTGAGTATCCAGACTCGGGTTATTACGTTAAGGGTTCAGGCTCCGGTCAGTTTCGTTGAGTATCCAGATTCCGGTTATGACGTTGAGCGTTCTGGCTCCGGTCAGTTTCATTGAGTATCCAGACTCCGGTTATGATGTTGAGCATTCAGGCTCCGGTCAGTTTCGTTGGGTATCCAGACTCTAGTTATTACATTGAGAGTTCAGACTCCAGTCATTTTCGTTGAGTATCTAGACTCCGGTTATTACGTTGAGCGTTCAGGATCCGGTCAGTTTCGTTGAGTATCCAAACTCCGATTATTACGTTGAGCGTTCGGGCTCCGGTCAGTTTCGTTCGGTATTCAGACTCCGGTTATTACGTTGATCGTTCAGGCTCCGGTCATTTTCGTTGAGCATCCAGACTCGGGTTATTACGTTAAGCGTTCAGGCTCCGGTCAGTTTCATTGAGTATCCAGATTTCGGTTATTATGTTGAGCATTCTGGCTCCGGTCAGTTTCATTGGGTATCCAGACTCCGGTTATTACGTTGAGCGTTTAGGGTCCGGTCAGTTTTGTTGGGTATCCAGACTCCGGCGATTACGTTGATCATTCAGGCTCCGGTCATTTTTATTCAGTATCCAGACTCGGGTTATTACGTTGAGCGTTCAGGCTTCGGTCAGTTTCGTTGAGTATCCAGATTCCGGTTATTACATTGAGCGTTCAGGCTCCGGTCAGTTGTGTTGGGTATCCAGACTCTGGTTATTATGTCTAGCGTTCAGGCTCCGATCAGTTTCGTTGGGTATCCAGACTTCGGTTATTACGTTGAGAGTTCAGGCTCAAGTCATTTTCGTTGAGTATCCAGACTCCTGTTATTACGTTGAGCGTTCAGGATCCGGTCAATTTCGTTGAGTATCCAAACTCCGGTTATTACGTTGAGCGTTCGGGCTCCGGTCAGTTTCATTGGGTATCCAGACTCCGGTTATTACGTTGATCATTCAGGCTCCGGTCATTTTCTTTGAGTATCCAGACTCAGGATATTACGTTAAGCGTTCAGGCTCCGGTCAGTTTCGTTGAGTATCCAGATTCCGGTTATGACGTTGAGCGTTCTGGCTCCGGTCAGTTTCGTTGGGTATCCAGACTCCGGTTATTACGTTGAGCGTTCAGGCTCCGGTCAGTTTAGTTGGGTATCCAGACTCCGGTTATTACGTTGAGCGTTCAGGCTCCGATCATTTTTGTTGAGTATCCAGACTCCTACTATTACGTTAAGCATTCAGGCTCCGGTCATTTTCTTTGAGTATCCAGACTCCGGTCATTACGTTGAGCGTTCAGGATCCGGTCAGTCTCGTTGAGTATCCAGACTCCAGTTATTACGTTGAGCGTTCAGGCTCCGGTCAGTTTCGTTGGGTATCCAGACTCCAGTTATTACGTTGAGCGTTCAGGCTCCGGTCAGTTTCGTTGGGTATCCAGACTCCAGTGATTACGCTGATCGTTCAGGCTCCGATCATTTTTGTTGAGTATCCAAACTCGGGTTATTACGTTGAGCGTTCAAGCTCCGGTCAGTTTCGTTGAGTATCCAGATTACGGTTATTACGTTGAGCGTTCAGACTCCGGTCAGTTTCATTGAGTATCCAGACTCTGGTTATTACGTTGAGCATTCAGACTCCGGTCAGTTTCTTTGGGTATCCAGACTCCGGTTATTACGTTGAGAGTTCAGACTCCGGTCATTTTCGTTGTGTATCCAGACTCCGGTTATTATGTTGAGCATTCAGGATCCGGTGAGTTTCGTTGAGTATCCAAACTCCGGTTATTACGTTGAGCATTCGGGCTCCGGTCTGTTTCGTTGGGTATCCATACTCCGGTTATTACGTTGATCGTTCAGGCTTTGGTCATTTTCGTTGAGTATCCAAACTCGGGTTATTACGTTGAGCGTTCAGGCTCCGGTCAGTTTCGTTGGGTATCCAGATTCCGGTTATTACGTTAAGCGTTCTGGCTCCGGTCAGTTTCGTTGGGTATCCAGACTCCGGTTATTACGTTAAGCGTTCAGGCTCCGGTCAGTTTTGTTGGGTATCCAGACTCCGGTTATTACGTTGAGCGTTCAGGCTCCGATCATTTTTGTTGAGTATCCAGACTCCTACTATTATGTTAAGCGTTCAGGCTCCGGTAATTTTCGTTGAGTATCCAGACTCCGGTCATTATGTTGAGCGTTCAAGATCCGGTCATTCTCGTTGAGTATCCAGACTCCAGTTATTACGTTGAGCGTTCAGGCTCCGGTCAGTTTCGTTGGGTATCCAGACTCCAGTTATTACGTTGAGCGTTCAGGCTCCGGTCAGTTTCGTTGGGTATCCAGACTCCTATGATTACGTTGATCATTCAGGCTCCGGTCATTTTTGTTGAGTATCCAAACTCGGGTTATTACGTTGAGCGTTCATACTCCGGTCAGTTTCGTTGAGTATCCAGATTACGGTTATTACGTTGAGCGTTCAGGCTCCGGTCAGTTTCATTGAGTATCCAGACTCTGGTTATTACGTTGAGCATTCAGACTCCGGTCAGTTTCGTAGGGTATCCAGACTCCGGTTATTACGTTGAGAGTTCAGACTCCGGTCATTTTCATTGAGTATCCAGACTCCGGTTATTATTTCGAGCGTTCAGGATCCGGTCAGTTTCGTTGAGTATCCAAACTCCGGTTATTACGTTGAGCATTCGGGCTCCGGTCTGTTTCGTTGGGTATCCAGACTCCGGTTATTACGTTGATCGTTCAGGCTCCGGTCATTTTCGTTGAGTATCCAGACTCGGGTTATTACGTTGAGCATTCAGGCTCCGGTCAGTTTCATTGAGTATCCAGATTCCGGTTATTACGTTGAGCGTTCTGGCTCCGTTCAGTTTCGTTGGGTATCCAGACTCCGGTTATTACGTTGAGCGTTCAGGCTCCGGTCAATTTTGTTGGGTATCCAGACTCCGGTTATTACGTTGAGCGTTCAGGCTCCGATCATTTTTGTTGAGTATCCAGACTCCTACTATTATGTTAAGCGTTCAGGCTCCGGTCATTTTCGTTGAGTATCCAGACTCCGGTCATTATGTTGAGCGTTCAGGATCCGGTCATTCTCGTTGAGTATCCAGACTCCAGTTATTACGTTGAGCGTTCAGGGTCCGGTCAGTTTCGTTGGGTATCCAGACTCCAGGTATTACGTTGAGCGTTCAGGCTCCGGTCAGTTTCGTTGGGTATCCAGACTCCGTTGATTACGTTGATCATTCAGGCTCCGGTCATTTTTGTTGAGTATCCAAACTCGGGTTATTACGTTGAGCGTTCATACTCCGGTCAGTTTCGTTGAGTATCCAGATTACGGTTATTACGTTGAGCGTTCAGGCTCCGGTCAGTTTCATTGAGTATCCAGACTCTGGTTATTACGTTGAGCATTCAGACTCCGGTCAGTTTCGTAGGGTATCCAGACTCTGGTTATTACGTTGAGAGTTCAGACTCCGGTCATTTTCGTTGAGTATCCAGACTCCGGTTATTATGCCGAGCGTTCAGGATCCGGTCAGTTTCGTTGAGTATCCAAACTCCGGTTATTACGTTGAGCATTCGGGCTCCGGTCTGTTTCGTTGGGTATCCAGACTCCGGTTATTACATTGATCGTTCAGGCTCCGGTCATTTTCGTTGAGTATCCAGACTCGGGTTATTACGTTGAGCGTTCAGGCTCCGGTCAGTTTCGTTGAGTATCCAGATTCCGGTTATTACGTTAAGCGTTCTGACTCCGTTCAGTTTCGTTGGGTATCCAGACTCCGGTTATTACGTTGAGCGTTCAGGCTCCGGTCAGTTTTGTTGGGTATCCAGACTCCGGTTATTAAGTTGAGCGTTTAGGCTCCGATCATTTTTGTTGAGTATCCACACTCTTGCTATTACGTTGAGCGTTCAGGCTCCGGTCATTTTCGTTGAGTATCCAGACTCCGGTCATTACGTTGAGCGTTCAGGATCCGGTCAGTCTCGTTGAGAATCCAGACTCCAGTTATTACGTTGAGCGTTCAGGCTCTGGTCAGTTTCGTTGGTTATCGAGACTCCAGTTATTACGTTGAGCGTTCAAGCTCCGGTCAGTTTCGTTGGGTATACAGACTCCGGTGATTACGTTGATCATTCAGGCTCCGGTCATTTTTGTTGAGTATCCAAACTCGGGTTATTACGTTGAGCGTTCAAGCTCCGGTCAGTTTCGTTGAGTATCCAGATTATGGTTATTACGTTGAGCGTTCAGGCTCCGGTTAGTTTCATTGAGTATCCAGACTCCGGTTATTACGTTGAGCGTTCAGGCTCCGGTAAGTTTCGTTGGGTATCCAGACTCCGGTTATTACGTTGAGCATTCTGGCTCCGGTCAGTTTCGTTGGGTATCCAGACTCTGGTTATTACGTTAAGCGTTCAGGCTCCGGTCAATTTTGTTGGGTATCCAGACTCCGGTTATTACGTTGAGCGTTCAGGCTCCGATCATTTTTGTTGAGTATCCAGACTCCTACTATTATGTTAAGCGTTCAGGCTCCGGTCATTTTCGTTGAGTATCCAGACTCCGGTCATTATGTTGAGCGTTCAGGATCCGGTCATTCTCGTTGAGTATCCAGACTCCAGTTATTACGTTGAGCGTTCAGGCTCCGGTCAGTTTCGTTGGGTATCCAGACTCCGTTGATTACGTTGATCATTCAGGCTCCGGTCATTTTTGTTGAGTATCCAATCTCGGGTTATTACGTTGAGCGTTCATACTCCGGTCAGTTTCGTTGAGTATCTAGATTACGGTTATTACGTTGAGCGTTCAGGCTCCGGTCAGTTTCATTGAGTATCCAGACTCTGGTTATTACGTTGAGCATTCAGACTCCGGTCAGTTTCGTAGGGTATCTAGACTCCGGTTATTACGTTGAGAGTTCAGACTCCGGTCATTTTCGTTGAGTATCCAGACTCCGGTTATTATGTCGAGCGTTCAGGATCCGGTCAGTTTCGTTGAGTATCCAAACTCCGGTTATTACGTTGAGCATTCGGGCTCCGGTCTGTTTCGTTGGGTATCCAGACTCCGGTTATTACGTTGATCGTTCAGGCTCCGGTCATTTTCGTTGAGTATCCAGACTCGGGTTATTACGTTGAGCGTTCAGGCTCCGGTCAGTTTCATTGAGTATCCAGATTCCGGTTATTACGTTGAGCGTTCTGGCTCCGTTCAGTTTCGTTGGGTATCCAGACTCCGGTTATTATGTTGAGCGTTCAGGCTCCGGTCAATTTTGTTGGGTATACAGACTCCGGTTATTACGTTGAGCGTTCAGGCTCCGATCATTTTTGTTGAGTATCCAGACTCCTACTATTATGTTAAGCGTTCAGGCTCCGGTCATTTTCGTTGAGTATCCAGACTCCGGTCATTATGTTGAGCGTTCAGGATCCGGTCATTCTCGTTGAGTATCCAGACTCCAGTTATTACGTTGACCGTTCAGGGTCCGGTCAGTTTCGTTGGGTATCCAGACTCCAGTTATTACGTTGAGCGTTCAGGCTCCGGTCAGTTTCGTTGGGTATCCAGACTCCGTTGATTACGTTGATCATTCAGGCTCCGGTCATTTTTGTTGAGTATCCAAACTCGGGTTATTACGTTGAGCGTTCATACTCCGGTCAGTTTCGTTGAGTATCCAGATTACGGTTATTACGTTGAGCGTTCAGGCTCCGGTCAGTTTCATTGAGTATCCAGACTCTGGTTATTACGTTGAGCATTCAGGCTCCGGTAAGTTTCGTTGGGTATCCAGACTCCGGTTATTACGTTGAGAGTTCAAACTCCGGTCATTTTCGTTGAGTATCCAGACTCCGGTTATTATGCCGAGCGTTCAGGATCCGGTCAGTTTCGTTGAGTATCCAAACTCCGGTTATTACGTTGAGCATTTGGGCTCCGGTCTGTTTCGTTGGGTATCCAGACTCCGGTTATTACGTTGATCGTTCAGGCTCCGGTCATTTTCGTTGAGTATCCAGACTCGGGTTATTACGTTGAGCGTTCAGGCTCCGGTCAGTTTCGTTGAGTATCCAGATTCCGGTTATTACGTTAAGCGTTCTGGCTCCGTTCAGTTTCGTTGGGTATCCAGACTCCGGTTATTACGTTGAGCGTTCAGGCTCCGGTCAGTTTTGTTGGGTATCCAGACTCCGGTTATTAAGTTGAGCGTTTAGGCTCCGATCATTTTTGTTGAGTATCCACACTCTTTCTATTACGTTGAGCGTTCAGGCTCCGGTCATTTTCGTTGAGTATCCAGACTCCGGTCATTACGTTGAGCGTTCAGGATCCGGTCAGTCTCGTTGAGTATCCAGACTCCAGTTATTACGTTGTGCGTTCAGGCTCTGGTCAGTTTCGTTGGTTATCGAGACTCCAGTTATTACGTTGAGCGTTCAAGCTCCGGTCAGTTTCGTTGGGTATACAGACTCCGGTGATTACGTTGATCATTCAGGCTCCGGTCATTTTTGTTGAGTATCCAAACTCGGGTTATTACGTTGAGCGTTCAAGCTCTGGTCAGTTTCGTTGAGTATCCAGATTACGGTTATTACGTTGAGCGTTCAGGCTCCGGTTAGTTTCATTGAGTATCCAGACTCCGGTTATTACATTGAGCGTTCAGGCTCTGGTAAGTTTCGTTGGGTATCCAGACTCCGGTTATTACGTTGAGCATTCTGGCTCCGGTCAGTTTCGTTGGGTATCCAGACTCCGGTTATTACGTTAAGCGTTCAGGCTCCGGTCAGTTTTGTTGGGTATCCAGACTCCGGTTATTACGTTGAGCGTTCAGGCTCCGATCATTTTTGTTGAGTATCCAGACTCCTACTATTATGTTAAGCGTTCAGGCACCGGTCATTTTCGTTGAGTATCCAGACTCCGGTCATTATGTTGAGCGTTCAGGATCCGGTCATTCTCGTTGAGTATCCAGACTCCAGTTATTACGTTGAGCGTTCAAGCTCCGGTCAGTTTCGTTGGGTATCCAGACTCCAGTTATTACGTTGAGCGTTCAGGCTCCGGTCAGTTTCGTTGGGTATCCAGACTCCGTTGATTACGTTGATCATTCAGGCTCCGGTCATTTTTGTTGAGTATCCAAACTCGGGTTATTACGTTGAGCGTTCATACTCCGGTCAGTTTCGTTGAGTATCCAGATTACGGTTATTACGTTGAGCGTTCAGGCTCCGGTCAGTTTCATTGAGTATCCAGACTCTGGTTATTACGTTGAGCATTCAGACTCCGGTCAGTTTCGTAGGGTATCTAGACTCCGGTTATTACGTTGAGAGTTCAGACTCCGGTCATTTTCGTTGAGTATCCAGACTCCGGTTATTATGTCGAGCGTTCAGGATCCGGTCAGTTTCGTTGAGTATCCAAACTCCGGTTATTACGTTGAGCATTCGGGCTCCGGTCTGTTTCGTTGGGTATCCAGACTCCGGTTATTACGTTGATCGTTCAGGCTCCGGTCATTTTCGTTGAGTATCCAGACTCGGGTTATTACGTTGAGCGTTCAGGCTCCGGTCAGTTTCATTGAGTATCCAGATTCCGGTTATTACGTTGAGCGTTCTGGCTCCGTTCAGTTTCGTTGGGTATCCAGACTCCGGTTATTACGTTGAGCGTTCAGGCTTCGGTCAATTTTGTTGGGTATACAGACTCCGGTTATTACGTTGAGCGTTCAGGCTCCGATCATTTTTGTTGAGTATCCAGACTCTTGCTATTACGTTGAGCGTTCAGGCTCCGGTTATTTTCGTTGAGTATCCAGACTCCAGTTATTCCGTTGAGCGTTCAGGCTCCGGTCAGTTTCGTTGGGTATCCAGACTCTGGTTATTACCTCGAGCGTTCAGGCTCCAGTCATTTTCGTTGAGTATCCAGACTCCTGTTATTACATTGAGCTTTCAGGCTCCGGTCAGTTTCGTTGAGTATCCAGACTCAGGTTATTACATTGAGCATTCGGGCTCCGGTCAGTTTCCTTCAGTATCCAGACACCGGATATTACATTGAGCGTTCAGGCTCCGGTCATTTTCGTTGAGTATCCAGACTCCGGTTATTACGTTGAGGGTTTAGACTCCGGTCATTTTCGTTGAGTATCTAGACTCTTGTCATTACGTTGAGCGACTAGGCTCCGGTAATTTTCGTTGAGTATCCAGGCTCCGGTCAATAAGTTGAGCGTTCAGGCTCCGGTCATTTTTGTTGAGTATCATAACTCCGGTTATTACGTTGAACGTTCAGACTACGGTAAGTTTCATTGAGTATCCAGACTCCGGTCATTACGTTGAGCTTTCAGGATCCGGTCAGTCTCGTTGAGTATCCATACTCCAGTTATTACGTTGAGCGTTCAGGCTCCGGTCAGTTTCGTTGGGTATCCAGACTCCAGTTATTACGTTGAGCGTTCAGGCTTCGGCAGGTTTCGTTGGGTATCCAGACTCCGGTGATTACGTTGATCATTCAGGCTCCGGTCATTTTTGTTGAGTATCCAGACTCGGGTTATTACGTTGAGCGTTCAAGCTCCGGTCAGTTTCGTTGAGTATCCAGATTACGGTTATTACGTTGAGCGTTCAGGCTTTGGTCAGTTTCATTGAGTATCGAGACTCCGGTTATAACGTTGAGCGTTCAGGCTCCGATCATTTTCGTTGAGTATCCAGGCTCCGGTCAATAAGTTGAGCGTTCAAGCTCCGGTCATTTTTGTTGAGTATCCAGACTCCGGCCATTATGTTGACCGTTTAGGATCCAGTCATTTTTGTTGAGTATCATAACTCTGGTTATTAGGTTGAACGTTCAGACTCTGGTCAGTTTCACTGAGTATCCAGACTCCGGTCATTACGTTGAGCTTTCAGGATCCGGTCAGTCTCGTTGAATATCCAGACTCCAGTTATTACGTTGAGCGTTCAGGCTCCGGTCAGTTTCATTGGGTATCCAGACTCCAGTTATTACGTTCAGCGTTCAGGCTCCGGCAAGTTTCGTTGGGTATCAAGACTCCGGTGATTACGTTGATCATTCATGCTCCGGTCATTTATGTTGAATATCCAAACTCGGGTTATTACGTTGAGCGTTCAAGCTCCGGTCAGTTTCGTTGAGTATCCAGATTACGGTTATTACGTTGAGCGTTCAGGCTTCGGTCAGTTTCATTGAGTATCCAGACTCCGGTTATTACGTTGAGCGTTCAGGCTCCGGTCAGTTTCGTTGGGTATCCAGACTCTGGTTATTACCTCGAGCGTTCAGGCTCCGGTCAGTTTCGTTGGGTATCCAGACTCCAGTTATTACGTTGAGCGTTCAAGCTCCGGTCAGTTTCGTTGGGTATACAGACTCCGGTGATTACGTTGATCATTCAGGCTCCGGTCATTTTTGTTGAGTATCCAAACTCGGGTTATTACGTTGAGCGTTCAAGCTCCGGTCAGTTTCGTTGAGTATCCAGATTACGGTTATTACGTTGAGCGTTCAGGCTCCGGTTAGTTTCATTGAGTATCCAGACTCCGGTTATTACGTTGAGCGTTCAGGCTCTGGTAAGTTTCGTTGGGTATCCAGACTCCGGTTATTACGTTGAGCGTTCTGGCTCCGGTCAGTTTCGTTGGGTATCCAGACTCCGGTTATTACGTTAAGCGTTCAGGCTCCGGTCAGTTTTGTTGGGTATCCAGACTCCGGTTATTACGTTGAGCGTTCAGGCTCCGATCATTTTTGTTGAGTATCCAGACTCCTACTATTATGTTAAGCGTTCAGGCTCCGGTCATTTTTGTTGAGTATCCAGACTCTGGTCATTATGTTGAGCGTTCAGGATCCGGTCATTCTCGTTGAGTATCCAGACTCCAGTTATTACGTTGAGCGTTCAGGCTCCGGTCAGTTTTGTTGGGTATCCAGACTCCAGTTATTACGTTGAGCGTTCAGGCTCCGGTCAGTTTCGTTGGGTATCCAGACTCCGTTGATTACGTTGATCATTCAGGCTCCGGTCATTTTTGTTGAGTATCCAAACTCGGGTTATTACGTTGAGCGTTCATACTCCGGTCAGTTTCGTTGAGTATCCAGATTACGGTTATTACGTTGAGCGTTCAGGCTCCGGTCAGTTTCATTGAGTATCCAGACTCTGGTTATTACGTTGAGCATTCAGACTCCGGTCAGTTTCGTAGGGTATCCAGACTCCGGTTATTACGTTGAGAGTTCAGACTCCGGTCATTTTCATTGAGTATCCAGACTCCGGTTATTATGTCGAGCGTTCAGGATCCGGTCAGTTTCGTTGAGTATCCAAACTCCGGTTATTACGTTGAGCATTCGGGCTCCGGTCTGTTTCGTTGGGTATCCAGACTCCGGTTATTACGTTGATCGTTCAGGCTCCGGTCATTTTCGTTGAGTATCCAGACTCGGGTTATTACGTTGAGCGTTCAGGCTCCGGTCAGTTTCGTTGAGTATCCAGATTCCGGTTATTACGTTGAGCGTTCTTGCTCCGTTCAGTTTCGTTGGGTATCCAGACTCCGGTTATTACGTTGAGCGTTCAGGCTCCGGTCAATTTTGTTGGGTATCCAGACTCCGGTTATTACGTTGAGCGTTCAGGCTCCGATCATTTTTGTTGAGTATCCAGACTCTTGCTATTACGTTGAGCGTTAAGGCTCCGGTTATTTTCGTTGAGTATCCAGACTCCAGTTATTACGTTGAGCGTTCAGGCTCCGGTCAGTTTCGTTGGGTATCCAGACTCTGGTTATTACCTCGAGCGTTCAGGCTCCAGTCATTTTCGTTGAGTATCCAGACTCCTGTTATTACATTGAGCTTTCAGGCTCCGGTCAGTTTCGTTGAGTATCCAGACTCAGGTTATTACATTGAGCATTCGGGCTCCGGTCAGTTTCGTTCAGTATCCAGACACCGGATATTACATTGAGCGTTCAGGCTCCGGTCATTTTCGTTGAGTATCCAGACTCCGGTTATTACGTTGAGGGTTTAGACTCCGGTCAGTTTCATTGGGTATCCAGACTCCAGTTATTACGTTCAGCGTTCAGGCTCCGGCAGGTTTCGTTGGGTATCAAGACTCCGGTGATTACGTTGACCATTCAGGCTCCGGTCATTTATGTTGAATATCCAAACTCGGGTTATTACGTTGAGCGTTCAAGCTCCGATCAGTTTCGTTGAGTATCCAGATTACGGTTATTACGTTGAGCGTTCAGGCTTCAGTCAGTTTCATTGAGTATCCAGACTCCGGTTATTACGTTGAGCGTTCAGGCTCCGGTCAGTTTAGTTGGGTATCCAGACTCTGGTTATTACCTCGAGCGTTCAGGCTCCAGTCATTTTCGTTGAGTATCCAGACTCCTGTAATTACATTGAGCTTTCAGGCTCCGGTCAGTTTCGTTGAGTATCCAGACTCAGGTTATTACATTGAGCATTCAGGCTCCAGTCAGTTTCGTTCAGTATCCACACACCGGTAATTACATTGAGCGTTCAGGCTCCGGTCATTTTCGTTGAGTATCCAGACTCCGGTTAGTACGTTGAGGGTTTAGACTCCGGTCATTTTCGTTGAGTATCCAGGCTCCGGTCAATAAGTTGAGCGTTCAGGCTCCGGTCATTTTTGTTGAGTATCATAACTCCGGTTATTACGTTGAACGTTCAGACTCCGGTAAGTTTCATTGAGTATCCAGACTCCGGCCATTACGTTGAGCTTTCAGGATCCGGTCAGTCTCGTTGAGTATGCAGACTCCAGTTATTACGTTAAGCGTTCAGGCTCCGGTCAGTTTCGTTGGGTATCCAGACTCCAGTTATTACGTTGAGTGTTCAGGCTCCGGCAGGTTTCGTTGGGAATCCAGACTCCGGTGATTACATTGATCATTCAGGCTCCGGTCATTTTTGTATAGTATCCAGACTCGGGTTATTACGTTGAGCGTTCAAGCTCCGGTCAGTTTTGTTGAGTATCCAGATTACGGTTATTACGTTGAGCGTTCAGGCTTTGGTCAGTTTCATTGAGTATCCAGACTCCGGTTATAACGTTGAGCGTTCAGGCTCCGGTCAGTTTTGTTGGGTATCCAGACTCCTGTTATTACATTGAGCGTTCAGGCTCCGGTCAGTTTCGTTGAGTATCCAGACTCAGGTTATTACGTTGAGCATTCGGGCTCCGGTCAGTTTCGTTCAGTATCCAGACTCCGGTTATTACATTGAGCGTTCAGGCTCCGGTCATTTTCGTTGAGTATCCAGACTCCGGATATTACGTTGAGGGTTTAGACTCCGGTCATTTTTGTTGAGTATCTAGACTCTTGTCATTACGTTGAGCATCCAGGCTCCGATCATTTTCGTTGAGTATCCAGGCTCCGGTCAATAAGTTGAGCATTCAGGCTCCGGTCATTTTTGTTGAGTATCCAGACTCCGGCCATTATGTTGAGCGTTCAGGATCCAGTCATTTTTGTTGAGTATCATAACTCTGGTTATTACGTTGAACGTTCAGACTCCGGTCAGTTTCACTGAGTATCCAGACTCCGGTCATTACGTTGAGCTTTCAGGATCCGGTCAGTCTCGTTGAATATCCAGACTCCAGTTATTACGTTGAGCGTTCAGGCTCCGGTCAGTTTCATTAGGTATCCAGACTCTAGTTATTACGTTGAGTGTTCAGGCTCCGACAGGTTTCGTTCGGTATCAAGACTCCGGTGATTACGTTGATCATTCAGGCTCCGGTCATTTATGTTGAATATCCAGACTCGGGTTATTACGTTGAGCGTTCAAGCTCCGATCAGTTTCGTTGAGTATCCAGATTACGGTTATTACGTTGAGCGTTCAGGCTTCAGTCAGTTTCATTGAGTATCCAGACTCCGGTTATTACGTTGAGCGTTCAGGCTCCGGTCAGTTTCGTTGGGTATCCAGACTCTGGTTATTACCTCGAGCGTTCAGGCTCTAGTCATTTTCGTTGAGTATCCAGACTCCTGTAATTACATTGAGCTTTCAGGCTCCGGTCAGTTTCGTTGAGTATCCAGACTCAGGTTATTACATTGAGCATTCAGGCTCCAGTCAGTTTCGTTCAGTATCCACACACCGGTAATTACATTGAGCGTTCAGGCTCCGGTCATTTTCGTTGAGTATCCAGACTCTGGTTAGTACGTTGAGGGTTTAGACTCCGGTCATTTTCGTTGAGTATCTAGACTCTTGTCATTACGTTGAGCGTCCAGGCTCCGATCATTTTCGTTGAGTATCCAGGCTCCGGTCAATAAGTTGAGCGTTCAGGCTCCGGTCATTTTTGTTGAGTATCATAACTCCGGTTATTACGTTGAACGTTCAGACTCCGGTAAGTTTCATTGAGTATCCAGACTCCGGTCATTACGTTGAGCTTTCAGGATCCGGTCAGTCTCGTTGAGTATCCATACTCCAGTTATTAAGTTGAGCGTTCAGGCTCCGGTCAGTTTCGTTGGGTATCAAGACTCCAGTTATTACGTTGAGCGTTCAGGCTCCGGCAGGTTTCGTTGGGTATCCAGACTCCGGTGATTACGTTGATCATTCAGGCTCCGGTCATTTTTGTTGAGTATCCAGACTCGGGTTATGACGTTGAGCGTTCAAGCTCCGGTCAGTTTCGTTGAGTATCCAGATTACGGTTATTACGTTGAGCGTTCAGGCTTTGGTCAGTTTCATTGAGTATCCAGACTCCAGTTATAACGTTGAGCGTTCAGGCTCCGGTCAGTTTCGTTGGGTAACCATACTCCTGTTATTACATTGAGCGTTCAGGCTCCGGTCAGTTTCGTTGAGTATCCAGACTCAGGTTATTACGTTGAGCATTCGGGCTCCGGTCAGTTTCGTTCAGTATCCAGACACCGGTTATTACATTGAGCGTTCAGGCTCCGGTCATTTTCGTTGAGTATCCAGACTCTGGTTATTACGTTGAGCCTTCAAGATTCGGCAGGTTTCGTTGGGTATCAAGACTCCGGTGATTACGTTGATCATTCAGACTCCGGTCATTTATGTTGAATATCCAGACTCGGGTTATTACGTTGAACGTTCAAGCTCCGGTCAGTTTCGTTGAGTATCCAGATTACGGTTATTACGTTGAGTGTTCAGGCTTCGGTCAGTTTCATTGAGTATCCAGACTTCGGTTATTACGTTGAGCGTTCAGGCTCCGGTCAGTTTCGTTGGGTATCCAGACTCTGGTTATTACCTCGAGCGTTCAGGCTCCAGTCATTTTCGTTGAGTATCTAGGCTCCTGTTATTACATTGAGCTTTCAGGCTCCGGTCAGTTTCGTTGAGTATCCAGACTCAGGTTATTACATTGAGCATTCGGGCTCCGGTCAGTTTCGTTCAGTATCCACACACCGGTAATTACATTGAGCGTTCAGGCTCCGGTCATTTTCGTTGAGTATCCAGACTCCAGTTATTACGTTGAGGGTTTAGACTCCGGTCATTTTCGTTGAGTATCTAGACTCTTGTCATTACGTTGAGCGTCCAGGCTCCGATCATTTTCGTTGAGTATCCAGGCTCCGGTCAATAAGTTGAGCGTTCAGGCTCCGGTCATTTTTGTTGAGTATCATAACTCCGGTTATTACGTTGAACGTTCAGACTCCGGTAAGTTTCATTGAGTATCCAGACTCCGGCCATTACGTTGAGCTTTCAAGATCCGGTCAGTCTCGTTGAGTATGCAGACTCCAGTTATTACGTTAAGCGTTCAGGCTCCGGTCAGTTTCGTTGGGTATCCAGACTCCAGTTATTACGTTGAGTGTTCAGGCTCCAGCAGGTTTCGTTGGGAATCCAGACTCCGGTGATTACGTTGATCATTCAGGCTCCGGTCATTTTTGTATAGTATCCAGACTCGGGTTATTACGTTGAGCGTTCAAGCTCCGGTCAGTTTCGTTGAGTATCCAGATTACGGTTATTACGTTGAGCGTTCAGGCTTTGGTCAGTTTCATTGAGTATCCAGACTCTGGTTATAACGTTGAGCGTTCAGGCTCCGGTCAGTTTCGTTGGGTATCCAGACTCCTGTTATTACATTGAGCGTTCAGGCTCCGGTCAGTTTCGTTGAGTATCCAGACTCAGGTTATTACGTTGAGCATTCGGGCTCCGGTCAGTTTCGTTCAGTATCCAGACACCGGTTATTACATTGAGCGTTCAGGCTCCGGTCATTTTCGTTGAGTATCCAGACTCCGGTTATTACGTTGAGGGTTTAGACTCCGGTCATTTTTGTTGAGTATCTAGACTCTTGTCATTACGTTGAGCATCCAGGCTCCGATCATTTTCGTTGAGTATCCAGGCTCCGGTCAATAAGTTGAGCATTCAGGCTCCGGTCATTTTTGTTGAGTATCCAGACTCCGGCCATTATGTTGAGCGTTCAGGATCCAGTCATTTTTGTTGAGTATCATAACTCTGGTTATTACGTTGAACGTTCAGACTCCGGTCAGTTTCACTGAGTATCCAGACTCCGGTCATTACGTTGAGCTTTCAGGATCCGGTCAGTCTCGTTGAATATCCAGACTCCAGTTATTACGTTGAGCGTTCAGGCTCCGGTCAGTTTCATTAGGTATCCAGACTCTAGTTATTACGTTGAGCGTTCAGGCTCCGACAGGTTTCGTTCGGTATCAAGACTCCGGTGATTACGTTGATCATTCAGGCTCCGGTCATTTATGTTGAATATCCAGACTCGGGTTATTACGTTGAGCGTTCAAGCTCCGATCAGTTTCGTTGAGTATCCAGATTACGGTTATTACGTTGAGCGTTCAGGCTTCAGTCAGTTTCATTGAGTATCCAGACTCCGGTTATTACGTTGAGCGTTCAGGCTCCGGTCAGTTTCGTTGGGTATCCAGACTCTGGTTATTACCTCGAGCGTTCAGGCTCTAGTCATTTTCGTTGAGTATCCAGACTCCTGTAATTACATTGAGCTTTCAGGCTCCTGTCAGTTTCGTTGAGTATCCAGACTCAGGTTATTACATTGAGCATTCAGGCTCCAGTCAGTTTCGTTCAGTATCCACACACCGGTAATTACATTGAGCGTTCAGGCTCCGGTCATTTTCGTTGAGTATCCAGACTCCGGTTAGTACGTTGAGGGTTTAGACTCCGGTCATTTTCGTTGAGTATCTAGACTCTTGTCATTACGTTGAGCGTCCAGGCTCCGATCATTTTCGTTGAGTATCCAGGCTCCGGTGAATAAGTTGACCGTTCAGGCTCCGGTCATTTTTGTTGAGTATCATAACTCCGGTTATTACGTTGAACGTTCAGACTCCGGTAAGTTTCATTGAGTATCCAGACTCCAGTCATTACGTTGAGCTTTCAGGATCCGGTCAGTCTCGTTGAGTATCCATACTCCAGTTATTAAGTTGAGCGTTCAGGCTCCGGTCAGTTTCGTTGGGTATCAAGACTCCAGTTATTACGTTGAGCGTTCAGGCTCCGACAGGTTTCGTTGGGTATCCAGACTCCGGTGATTACGTTGATCATTCAGGCTCCGGTCATTTTTGTTGAGTATCCAGACTCGGGTTATTACGTTGAACGTTCAAGCTGCGGTCAGTTTCGTTGAGTATCCAGATTACGGTTATTACGTTGAGCGTTCAGGCTTTGGTCAGTTTCATTGAGTATCCAGACTCCGGTTATAACGTTGAGCGTTCAGGCTCCGGTCAGTTTCGTTGGGTATCCAGACTCCTGTTATTACATTGAGCGTTCAGGCTCCGGTCAGTTTCGTTGAGTATCCAGACTCAGGTTATTACGTTGAGCATTCGGGCTCCGGTCAGTTTCGTTCAGTATCCAGACACCGGTAATTACATTGAGCGTTCAGGCTCCGGTCATTTTCGTTGAGTATCCAGACTCCGGTTATTACGTGTAGGGTTTAGACTCCGGTCATTTTCGTTGAGTATCTAAACTCTTGTCATTACGTTGAGCGTCCAGGCTCCGATCATTTTCGTTGAGTATCCAGGCTCCGGTCAATAAGTTGAGCGTTCAGGCTCCGGTCATTTTTGTTGAGTATCATAACTCCGGTTATTACGTTAAACGTTCAGACTCCGGTAAGTTTCATTGAGTATCCAGACTCCGGTCATTACGTTGAGCTTTCAGGATCCAGTCAGTCTCGTTGAGTATCCAGACTCCAGTTATTACGTTGAGCGTTCAGGCTCCGGTCAGTTTCGTTGGGTATCCATACTCCAGTTATTACGTTGAGCGTTCAGGCTCCGGCAGGTTTCGTTGGGTATCCAGACTCCGGTGATTACGTTGATCATTCAGGCTCCGGTCATTTTTATTGAGTATCCAGACTCGGGTTATTACGTTGAACGTTCAAGCTGCGGTCAGTTTCGTTGAGTATCCAGATTACGGTTATTACGTTGAGCGTTCAGGCTTTGGTCAGTTTCATTGAGTATCCAGACTCCGGTTATAACGTTGAGCGTTCAGGCTCCGGTCAGTTTCGTTGGGTATCCAGACTCCTGTTATTACATTGAGCGTTCAGGCTCCGGTCAGTTTCGTTGAGTATCCAGACTCAGGTTATTACGTTGAGCATTCGGGCTCCGGTTAGTTTCGTTCAGTATCCAGACACCGGTTATTACATTGAGCGTTCAGGCTCCGATCATTTTCGTTGAGTATCCAGACTCCGGTTATTACGTTGAGGGTTTAGACTCCGGTCATTTTTGTTGAGTATCTAGACTCTTGTCATTACGTTGAGCGTCCAGGCTCCGATCATTTTCGTTGAGTATCCAGGCTCCGGTCAATAAGTTGAGCGTTATGGCTCCGGTCATTTTTGTTGAGTATCCAGACTCCGGCCATTATGTTGAGCGTTCAGGATCCAGTCATTTTTGTTGAGTATCATAACTCTGGTTATTACGTTGAACGTTCAGACTCCGGTCAGTTTCACTGAGTATCCAGACTCCGGTCATTACGTTGAGCTTTCAGGATCTGGTCAGTCTCGTTGAGTATCCAGACTCCAGTTATTACGTTGAGAGTTCAGGCTCCGGTCAGTTTCGTTGGGTATCCAGACTCCAGTTATTACGTTGAGCGTTCAGGCTCCGGTCAGTTTCGTTGGGTATCCAGACTCCGTTGATTACGTTGATCATTCAGGCTCCGGTCATTTTTGTTGAGTATCCAAACTCGGGTTATTACGTTGAGCGTTCATACTCCGGTCAGTTTCGTTGAGTATCCAGATTACGGTTATTACGTTGAGCGTTCAGGATCCGGTCAGTTTCATTGAGTATCCAGACTCTGGTTATTACGTTGAGCATTCAGACTCCGGTCAGTTTCGTAGGGTATCCAGACTCCGGTTATTACGTTGAGAGTTCAGACTCCGGTCATTTTCGTTGAGTATCCAGACTCCGGTTATTATGTCGAGCGTTCAGGATCCGGTCAGTTTCGTTGAGTATCCAAACTCCGGTTATTACGTTGAGCATTCGGGCTGCGGTCTGTTTCGTTGGGTATCCAGACTCCGGTTATTACGTTGATCGTTCGGGCTGCGGTCTGTTTCGTTGGGTATCCAGACTCCGGTTATTACGTTGATCGTTCAGGCTCCGGTCATTTTCGTTGAGTATCCAGACTCGGGTTATTACGTTGAGCGTTCAGGCTCCGGTTAGTTTCGTTGAGTATCCAGATTCCGGTTATTACGTTGAGCGTTCTGGCTCCGTTCAGTTTCGTTGGGTATCCAGACTCCGGTTATTACGTTGAGCGTTCAGGCTCCGGTCAGTTTTGTTGGGTATCCAGACTCCAGTTATTACGTTGAGCGTTCAGGCTCCGATCATTTTTGTTGAGTATCCAGACTCTTGCTATTACGTTGAGCGTTCAGGCTCCGGTTATTTTTGTTGAGTATCCAGACTCCGGTCATTACGTTGAGCGTTCAGGATCCGGTCAGTCTCGTTGAGTATCCAGACTCCAGTTATTATGTTGAGCGTTCAGGCTCCGGTTAGTTTCGTTGGGTATCCAGACTCCAGTTATTACGTTGAGCGTTCAGGCTCGAGCAGGTTTCGTTGGGTATCCAGACTCCGGTGATTACGTTGATCATTCAGGCTCCGGTCATTTTTGTTGAGTATCCAGACTCCGGTTATTACGTTGAGCGTTCAGGCTCCGGTCAGTTTTGTTGGGTATCCAGACTCTGGTTATTACCTCGAGCGTTCAGGCTCTAGTCATTTTCGTTGAGTATCCAGACTCCTGTTATTACATTGAGCTTTCAGGCTCCGGTCAGTTTCGTTGAGTATCCAGACTCAGGTTATTACATTGAGCATTCGGGCTACGGTCAGTTTCATTCAGTATCCAGACACCGGATATTACATTGAGCGTTCAGGCTCCGGTCATTTTCGTTGAGTATCCAGACTCCGGTTATTACGTTGAGGGTTTAGACTCCGGTCATTTTCGTTGAGTATCTAGACTCTTGTCATTACGTTGAGCGACCAGGCTCCGGTCATTTTCGTTGAGTATCCAGGCTCCGGTCAATAAGTTGAGCGTTCAGGCTCCGGTCATTTTTGTTGAGTATCATAACTCCGGTTATTACGTTGAACGTTCAGACTCCGGTAAGTTTCATTGAGTATCCAGACTCCCGTCATTACATTGAGCTTTCAGGATCCGGTCAGTCTCGTTGAGTATCCATACTCCAGTTATTACGTTGAGCGTTCAGGCTCCGGTCAGTTTCGTTGGGTATCCAGACTCCAGTTATTACGTTGAGCGTTCAGGCTCCGGCAGATTTCGTTGGGTATCCAGACTCCGGTGATTACGTTGATCATTCAGGCTCCGGTCATTTTTGTTGAGTATCCAGACTCGGGTTATTACGTTGAGCGTTCAAGCTCCGGTCAGTTTCGTTGAGTATCCAGATTACGGTTATTACGTTGAGCGTTCAGGCTTTGGTCAGTTTCATTGAGTATCGAGACTTCGGTTATAACGTTGAGCGTTCAGGCTCCGGTCAGTTTCGTTGGGTATCCAGACTCCTATTATTACATTGAGCGTTCAGGCTCCGGTCAGTTTCGTTGAGTATCCAGACTCAGGTTATTACGTTGAGCATTCGGGCTCCGGTCAGTTTCGTTCAGTATCCATACACCGGTTATTACATTGAGCGTTCAGGCTCCGGTCATTTTCGTTGAGTATCCAGACTCCGGTTATTACGTTGAGGGTTTAGACTCCGGTCATTTTTGTTGAGTATCTAGACTCTTGTCATTACGTTGAGCGTCCAGGCTCCGGTCATTTTCATTGAGTATCCAGGCTCCGGTCAATAAGTTGAGCGTTCAGGCTCCGGTCATTTTTGTTGAGTATCCAGACTCCGGCCATTATGTTGAGCGTTCAGGATCCAGTCATTTTTGTTGAGTATCATAACTCTGGTTATTACGTTGAACGTTCAGACTCCGGTCAGTTTCACTGAGTATCCAGACTCCGGTCATTACGTTGAGCTTTCAGGATCCGGTCAGTCTCGTTGAATATCCAGACTCCAGTTATTACGTTGAGCGTTCAGGCTCCGGTCAGTTTCATTGGGTATCCAGACTCCAGTTATTACGTTGAGCGTTCAGGCTCCGGCAGGTTTCGTTGGGTATCAAGACTCCGGTGATTACGTTGATCATTCAGGCTCCGGTCATTTATGTTGAATATCCAAACTCGGGTTATTACGTTGAGCGTTCAAGCTCCGGTCAGTTTCGTTGAGTATCCAGATTACGGTTATTACGTTGAGCGTTCAGGCTTCGGTCGGTTTCATTGAGTATCCAGACTCCGGTTATTACGTTGAGCGTTCAGGCTCCGGTCAGTTTCGTTGGGTATCCAGACTCTGGTTATTACCTCGAGCGTTCAGGCTCCAGTCATTTTCGTTGAGTATCCAGACTCCTGTAATTACATTGAGCTTTCAGGCTCTGGTCAGTTTCTTTGAGTATCCAGACTCAGGTTATTACATTGAGCATTCAGGCTCCGGTCAGTTTCGTTCAGTATCCACACACCGGTAATTACATTGAGCGTTCAGGCTCCGGTCATTTTCGTTGAGTATCCAGACTCCGGTTAGTACGTTGAGGGTTTAGACTCCGGTCATTTTCGTTGAGTATCTAGACTCTTGTCATTACATTGAGCGTCCAGGCTCCGATCATTTTCGTTGAGTATCCAGGCTCCGGTCAATAAGTTGAGCGTTCAGGCTCCGGTCATTTTTGTTGAGTATCATAACTCCGGTTATTACGTTGAACGTTCAGACTCCGGTAAGTTTCATTGAGTATCCAGACTCCGGTCATTACGTTGAGCTTTCAGGATCCGGTCAGTCTCGTTGAGTATCCATACTCCAGTTATTAAGTTGAGCGTTCAGGCTCCAGTCAGTTTCGTTGGGTATCAAGACTCCAGTTATTACGTTGAGCGTTCAGGCTCCGGCAGGTTTCGTTGGGTATCCAGACTCCGGTGATTACGTTGATCATTCAGGCTCCGGTCATTTTTGTTGAGTATCCAGACTCGGGTTATGACGTTGAGCGTTCAAGCTCCGGTCAGTTTCGTTGAGTATCCAGATTACGGTTATTACATTGAGCGTTCAGGCTTTGGTCAGTTTCATTGAGTATCCAGACTCCGGTTATAACGTTGAGCGTTCAGGCTCCGGTCAGTTTCGTTGGGTAACCAGACTCCTGTTATTACATTGAGCGTTTAGGCTCCGGTCAGTTTCGTTGAGTATCCAGACTCAGGTTATTACGTTGAGCATTCGGGCTCCGGTCAGTTTCGTTCAGTATCCAGACACCGGTTATTACATTGAGCGTTCAGGCTCCGGTCATTTTCGTTGAGTATCCAGACTCTGGTTATTACGTTGAGCCTTCAAGATCCGGCAGGTTTCGTTGGGTATCAAGACTCCGGTGATTACGTTGATCATTCAGGCTCCGGTCATTTATGTTGAATATCCAGACTCGGGTTATTACGTTGAACGTTCAAGCTCCGGTCAGTTTCGTTGAGTATCCAGATTACGGTTATTACGTTGAGCGTTCAGGCTTCGGTAAGTTTCATTGAGTATCTAGACTCCGGTTATTACGTTGAGCGTTCAGGCTCCGGTCAGTTTCGTTGGGTATCCAGACTCTGGTTATTACCTCGAGCGTTCAGGCTCCAGTTATTTTCGTTGAGTATCCAGACTCCTGTTATTACATTGAGCTTTCAGGCTCCGGTCAGTTTCGTTGAGTATCCAGACTCAGGTTATTACATTGAGCATTCGGGCTCCGGTCAGTTTCGTTCAGTATCCACACACCGGTAATTACATTGAGCGTTCAGGCTCCGATCATTTTCGTTGAGTATCCAGACTCCGGTTATTACGTTGAGGGTTTAGACTCTGGTCATTTTCGTTGAGTATCTAGACTCTTGTCATTATGTTGAGCGTCCAGGCTCCGATCATTTTCGTTGAGTATCCAGGCTCCGGTCAATAAGTTGAGTGTTCTGGCTCCGGTCATTTTTGTTGAGTATCATAACTCCGGTTATTACGTTGAACGTTCAGACTCCGGTAAGTTTCATTGAGTATCCAGACTCCGGTCATTACGTTGAGCTTTCAGGATCCGGTCAGTCTCGTTGAGTATCCAGACTCTAGTTATTATGTTGAGCGTTCAGGCTCCGGTCAGTTTCGTTGGGTATCCAGAATCCAGTTATTACGTTGAGCGTTCAGGCTCCGGCAGGTTTCGTTGGGTATCCAGACTCCGGTGATTACGTTGATCATTCAGGCTCCGGTCATTTTTGTTGAGTATCCAGACTCGGGTTATTACGTTGAGCGTTCAAGCTCCGGTCAGTTTCGTTGAGTATCCAGATTACAGTTATTACGTTGAGCGTTCAGGCTTTGGTCAGTTTCATTGAGTATCCAGACTCCGGTTATAACGTTGAGCGTTCAGGCTCCGGTCAGTTTCGTTGGGTATCCAGACTCCTGTTATTACATTGAGCGTTCAGGCTCCGGTCAGTTTCGTTGAGTATCCAGACTCAGGTTATTACGTTGAGCATTCGGGCTCCGGTCAGTTTCGTTCAGTATCTAGACACCGATTATTACATTGAGCGTTCAGGCTCCGGTCATTTTCGTTGAGTATCCAGACTCCGGTTATTACGTTGAGGGATTAGACTCCGGTCATTTTTGTTGAGTATCTAGACTCTTGTCATTACGTTGAGCGTCCAGGCTCCGATCATTTTCGTTGAGTATCCAGGCTCCGGTCAATAAGTTGAGCGTTCAGGCTCCGGTCATTTTTGTTGAGTATCCAGACTCCGGCCTTTATGTTGAGCGTTCAGGATCCAGTCATTTTTGTTGAGTATCATAACTCTGGTTATTACGTTGAACGTTCAGACTCCGGTCAGTTTCACTGAGTATCCAGACTCCGGTCATTACGTTGAGCTTTCAGGATCCGGTCAGTCTCGTTGAATATCCAGACTCCAGTTATTACGTTGAGCGTTCAGGCTCCGGTCAGTTTCGTTGGGTATCCAGACTCCTGTTATTACATTGAGCGTTCAGGCTCCGGTCAGTTTCGTTGAGTATCCAGATTCCTGTTATTACATTGAGCGTTCAGGCTCCGGTCAGTTTCGTTGGGTATCCAGACTCAGGTTATTACGTTGAGCATTCGGGCTCCGGTCAGTTTCGTTCAGTATCCAGACACCGGTTATTACATTGAGCGTTCAGGCTCCGGTCATTTTCGTTGAGTATCCAGACTCTGGTTATTACGTTGAGCCTTCAAGATCCGGCAGGTTTCGTTGGGTATCAAGACTCCGGTGATTACGTTGATCATTCAGGCTCCGGTCATTTATGTTGAATATCCAGACTCTGGTTATTACGTTGAACGTTCAAGCTCCGGTCAGTTTTGTTGAGTATCCAGATTACGGTTATTACGTTGAGCGTTCAGGCTTCGGTCAGTTTCATTGAGTATCCAGACTCCAGTTATTACGTTGAGCGTTCAGGCTCCGGTCAGTTTCGTTGGGTATCCAGACTCTGGTTATTACCTCGAGCGTTCAGGCTCCAGTCATTTCGTTGAGTATCCAGACTCCTGTTATTACATTGAGCTTTCAGGCTCCGGTCAGTTTCGTTGAGTATCCAGACTCAGGTTATTACATTGAGCATTCGGGCTCCGGTCAGTTTCGTTCAGTATCCACACACCGGTAATTACATTGAGCGTTCAGGCTCCGATCATTTTCGTTGAGTATCCAGACTCCGGTTATTACGTTGAGGGTTTAGACTCCGGTCATTTTCGTTGAGTATCTAGACTCTTGTCATTACGTTGAGCGTCCAGGCTCCGATCATTTTCGTTGAGTATCCAGGCTCCGGTCAATAAGTTGAGCGTTCAGGCTCCGGTCATTTTTGTTGAGTATCATAACTCCGGTTATTATGTTGAACATTCAGACTCCAGTAAGTTTCATCGAGTATCCAGACTCCGGTCATTACGTTGAGCTTTTAGGATCCGGTCAGTCTCGTTGAGTATCCAGACTCCAGTTATTACGTTGAGCGTTCAGGCTCCGGTCAGTTTCGTTGGGTATCCAGACTCCAGTTATTACGTTGAGCGTTCAGGCTCCGGCAGGTTTCGTTGGGTATCCAGACTCCGGTGATTACGTTGATCATTCAGGCTCCGGTCATTTTTGTTGAGTATCCAGACTCGGGTTATTACGTTGAGCGTTCAAGCTCCGGTCAGTTTCGTTGAGTATCCAGATTACGGTTATTACGTTGAGCGTTCAGGCTTTGGTCAGTTTCATTGAGTATCCAGACTCCGGTTATAACGTTGAGCGTTCAGGCTCCGATCAGTTTCGTTGGGTATCCAGACTCCTGTTATTACATTGAGCGTTCAGGCTCCGGTCAGTTTCGTTGAGTATCCAGACTCAGGTTATTACGTTGAGCATTCGGGCTCCGGTCAGTTTCGTTCAGTATCTAGACACCGGTTATTACATTGAGCGTTCAGGCTCCGGTCATTTTCGTTGAGTATCCAGACTCCGGTTATTACGTTGAGGGTTTAGACTCCGGTCATTTTTGTTCAGTATCTAGACTCTTGTCATTACGTTGAGCGTCCAGGCTCCGATCATTTTCGTTGAGTATCCAGGCTCCGGTCAATAAGTTGAGCGTTCAGGCTCCGGTCATTTTTGTTGAGTATCCAGACTCCGTCCTTTATGTTGAGCGTTCAGGATCCAGTCATTTTTGTTGAGTATCATAACTCTGGTTATTACGTTGAACATTCAGACTCCGGTCAGTTTCACTGATTATCCAGACTCCGGTCATTACGTTGAGCTTTCAGGATCCGGTCAGTCTCGCTGAATATCCAGACTCCAGTTATTACGTTGAGCGTTCAGGCTCCGGTCAGTTTCGTTGGGTATCCAGACTCTTGTTATTACATTGAGCGTTCAGGCTCCGGTCAGTTTCGTTGAGTATCCAGACTCCTGTTATTACATTGAGCGTTCAGGCTCCGGTCAGTTTCGTTGGGTATCCAGACTCAGGTTATTACGTTGAGCATTCGGGCTCCGGTCAGTTTCGTTCAGTATCCAGACACCGGTTATTACATTGAGCGTTCAGGCTCTGGTCATTTTCGTTGAGTATCCAGACTCTGGTTATTACGTTGAGCCTTCAAGATCCGGCAGGTTTCGTTGGGTATCAAGACTCCGGTGATTACGTTGATCATTCAGGCTCCGGTCATTTATGTTGAATATCCAGACTCGGGTTATTACGTTGAACGTTCAAGCTCCGGTCAGTTTCGTTGAGTATCCAGATTACGGTTATTACGTTGAGCGTTCAGGCTTCGGTCAGTTTCATTGAGTATCCAGACTCCGGTTATTACGTTGAGCATTCAGGCTCCGGTCAGTTTCGTTGGGTATCCAGACTTTGGTTATTACCTCGAGCGTTCAGGCTCCAGTCATTTTTGTTGAGTATCCAGACTCCTGTTATTACATTGAGCTTTTAGGCTCCGGTCAGTTTCGTTGAGTATCCAGACTCAGGTTATTACATTGAGCATTCGGGCTCCGGTCAGTTTCGTTCAGTATCCACACACCGGTAATTACATTGAGCGTTCAGGCTCCGATCATTTTCGTTGAGTATCCAGACTCCGGTTATTACGTTGAGGGTTTAGACTCCGGTCATTTTCGTTGAGTATCTAGACTCTTGTCATTACGTTGAGCGTCCAGGCTCCGATCATTTTCGTTGAGTATCCAGGCTCCGGTCAATAAGTTGAGCGTTCAGGCTCCGGTCATTTTTGTTGAGTATCATAACTCTGGTTATTACGTTGAACGTTCAGACTCCGGTAAGTTTCATTGAGTATCCAGACTCCGGTCATTACGTTGAGCTTTCAGGATCCGGTCAGTCTCGTTGAGTATCCAGACTCCAGTTATTACGTTGAGCGTTCAGGCTCCGGTCAGTTTCGTTGGGTATCCAGACTCCAGTTATTACGTTGAGCGTTCAGGCTCCGGCAGGTTTCGTTGGGTATCCAGACTCCGGTGATTATGTTGATCATTCAGGCTCCGGTCATTTTTGTTGAGTATCCAGACTCGGGTTATTACGTTGAGCGTTCAAGCTCCGGTCAGTTTCGTTGAGTATCCAGATTACGGTTATTACGTTGAGCGTTCAGGCTTTGGTCAGTTTCATTGAGTATCCAGACTCCGGTTATAACGTTGAGCGTTCAGGCTCCGGTCAGTTTCGTTGGGTATCCAGACTCCTGTTATTACATTGAGCGTTCAGGCTCCGGTCAGTTTCGTTGAGTATCCAGACTCAGGTTATTACGTTGAGCATTCGGGCTCTGGTCAGTTTCGTTCAGTATCTAGACACCGGTTATTACATTGAGCGTTCAGGCTCCGGTCATTTTCGTTGAGTATCCAGACTCCGGTTATTACGTTGAGGGTTTAGACTCCGGTCATTTTTGTTCAGTATCTAGACTCTTGTTATTACGTTGAGCGTCCAGGCTCCGATCATTTTCGTTGAGTATCCAGGCTCCGGTCAATAAGTTGAGCGTTCAGGCTCCGGTCATTTTTGTTGAGTATCCAGACTCCGGCCTTTATGTTGAGCGTTCAGGATCCAGTCATTTTTGTTGAGTATCATAACTCTGGTTATTACGTTGAACGTTCAGACTCCGGTCAGTTTCACTGATTATCCAGACTCCGGTCATTACGTTGAGCTTTCAGGATCCGGTCAGTCTCGTTGATTATCCAGACTCCAGTTATTACGTTGAGCGTTCAGGCTCCGGTCAGTTTCGTTGGGTATCCAGACTCCTGTTATTACATTGAGCGTTCAGGCTCCGGTCAGTTTTGTTGAGTATCCAGACTCCTGTTATTACATTGAGCGTTCAGGCTCTGGTCAGTTTCGTTGGGTACTTAGACTCAGTTTATTACGTTGAGCATTCGGGCTCCGGTCAGTTTCGTTCAGTATCCAGACACCGGTTATTACATTGAGCGTTCAGGCTCCGGTCATTTTCGTTGAGTATCCAGACTCTGGTTATTACGTTGAGCCTTCAAGATCCGGCAGGTTTCGTTGGGTATCAAGACTCCGGTGATTACGTTGATCATTCAGGCTCCGGTCATTTATGTTGAATATCCAGACTCGGGTTATTACGTTGAACGTTCAAGCTCCGGTCAGTTTCGTTGAGTATCCAGATTACGGTTATTACGTTGAGCGTTCAGGCTTCGGTCAGTTTCATTGAGTATCCAGACTCCGGTTATTACGTTGAGCATTCAGGCTCCGGTCAATTTCGTTGGGTATCCAGACTCTGGTTATTACCTCGAGCGTTCAGGCTCCAGTCATTTTCGTTGAGTATCCAGACTCCTGTTATTACATTGAGCTTTCAGGCTCCGGTCAGTTTCGTTGAGTATCCAGACTCAGGTTATTACATTGAGCATTCGGGCTCCGGTCAGTTTCGTTCAGTATCCACACACCGGTAATTACATTGAGCGTTCAGGCTCCGGTCATTTTCGTTGAGTATCCAGACTCCGGTTATTACGTTGAGGGTTTAGACTCCGGTCATTTTCGTTGAGTATCTAGACTCTTGTCATTACGTTGAGCGTCCAGGCTCCGATCATTTTCGTTGAGTATCCAGGCTCCGGTCAATAAGTTGAGCGTTCAGGCTCCGGTCATTTTTGTTGAGTATCATAACTCCGGTTATTACGTTGAACGTTCAGACTCCGGTAAGTTTCATTGAGTATCCAGACTCCGGTCATTACGTTGAGCTTTCAGGATCCGGTCAGTCTCGTTGAGTATCCAGCCTCCAGTTATTACGTTGAGCGTTCAGGCTCCGGTCAGTTTCGTTGGGTATCCAGACTCCAGTAATTACATTGAGCGTTCAGGCTCCGGCAGGTTTCGTTGGGTATCTAGACTCCGGTGATTACGTTGATCATTCAGGCTCCGGTCATTTTTGTATAGTATCCAGACTCGGGTTATTACGTTGAGCGTTCAAGCTCCGGTCAGTTTCGTTGAGTATCCAGATTACGGTTATTACGTTGAGCGTTCAGGCTTTGGTCAGTTTCATTGAGTATCCAGACTCCGGTTATAACGTTGAGCGTTCAGGCTCCGGTCAGTTTCGTTGGGTATCCAGACTCCTGTTATTACATTGAGCGTTCAGGCTCCGGTCAGTTTCGTTGAGTATCCAGACTCAGGTTATTACGTTGAGCATTCAGGCTCCGGTCAGTTTCGTTCAGTATCCAGACACCGGTTATTACATTGAGCGTTCAGGCTCCGGTCATTTTCGTTGAGTATCCAGACTCCGGTTATTACGTTAAGGGTTTAGACTCCGGTCATTTTTGTTGAGTATCTAGACTCTTGTCATTACGTTGAGCGTCCAGGCTCCGATCATTTTCGTTGAGTATCCAGGCTCCGGTCAATAAGTTGAGCGTTCAGGCTCCGGTCATTTTTGTTGAGTATCCAGACTCCGACCATTATGTTGAGCGTTCAGGACCCAGTCATTTTTGTTGAGTATCATAACTCTGGTTATTACGTTGAACGTTCAGACTCCGGTCAGTTTCACTGAGTATCCAGACTCCAGTCATTACGTTGAGCTTTCAGGATCCGGTCAGTCTCGTTGAATATCCAGACTCCAGTTATTACGTTGAGCGTTCAGGCTCCGGTCAGTTTCATTGGGTATCCAGACTCCAGTTATTACGTTGAGCGTTCAGGCTCCGGCAGGTTTCGTTGGGTATCAAGACTCCTGTGACTACGTTGATCATTCAGGCTCCGGTCATTTTTGTTGAGTATCCAGACTCGGGTTATTACGTTGAGCGTTCAAGCTCCGGTCAGTTTCGTTGAGTATCCAGATGACGGTTATTACGTTAAGCGTTCAGGCTTCGGTCAGTTTCATTGAGTGTCCAGACTCCGGTTATAACATTGAGCGTTCAGGCTCCGGTCAGTTTCGTTGGGTATCCAGACTCCGGTTATTACGTTGAGCGTTCAGGCTCCAGTCATTTTCGTTGAGTATCCAGACTCCTGTTATTACATTGAGCATTCAGGCTCCGATCAGTTTCGTTGAGTATCCAGACTCAGGCTATTACGTTGAGCATTCGGGCTTCGGTCAGTTCCGTTCAGTATCCAGACACCGGTTATTACATTGAGCGTTCAGGCTCCGGTCATTTTCGTTGAGTATCCAGATTCCGGTGATTACGTTGAGCGTTTAGGCTCCGGTCAGTTTCGTTGGGTATCCAGACTCCGGTTATTACGTCGAGCGTTCAAGCTCCGGTCAGTTTTGTTGGGTATCCAGACTCCGATTATTACGTTGAGCGTTCAGGCTCCAGTCATTTTCGTTGAGTATCCAGACTCCGGCCATTATGTTGAGCGTTCAGGATCCAGTCATTTTTGTTGAGTATCATAACTCCGGTTATTACGTTGAACGTTCAGACTCCGGTCAGTTTCATTGAGTATCCAGACTCCGGTCATTACGTTGAGCTTTCAGGATCCGGTCAGTCTCGTTGAGTATCCAGACTCCAGTTATTACGTTGAGCGTTCAGGCTCCGGCAGGTTTCGTTGGGTATCCAGACTCCGGTGATTACGTTGATCATTCAGGCTCCGGTCATTTTTGTTGAGTATCCATACTCGGGTTATTACGTTGAGCGTTCAAGCTTCGGTCAGTTTCGTTGAGTATCCAGATTACGGTTATTATGTTGAGCGTTCAGGCTTCGGTCAGTTTCATTGAGTATCCAGACTCCGGTTATTACGTTGAGCGTTCAGACTCCGGTCAGTTTCGTTGGGTATCCAGACTCCGGTTATTACGTTGAGCGTTCAGGCTCCAGTCATTTTCGTTGAGTATCCAGACTCCTATTATAACGTTGCGCGTTCAGGCTCCGGTCAGTTTCGTTGAGTATCTAGACTCCGGTTATTACGTTGAGCGTTCGGGCTCCGGTCAGTTTCGTTGGGTATCCAGACTCCGGTTATTACATTGATCATTCAGGCTCTGGTCATTTTCATTGAGTATCCATACTCGGGTTATTACATTGAGCGTTCAGGCTACAGCCAGTTTCGTTGAGTATCCAGATTCTGGTTATTAAGTTGAGCGTTCACGCTCCGGTCAGTTTCGTTGGGTATCCAGACTCCAGTTATTACGTTGAGCGTTCAGGCTCCGGTCAGTTTCATTGGGTATCCAGACTACGATTATTACATTGAGCGTTCAAGCTCCAGTCATTTTTGTTGAGTATCCAGACTCCTGCTATTACGTTGAGCGTTTAGGCTCCGGTCAGTTTCGTTGAGTATCCAGACTCTTGTTATTACGTTGAGCGTTCAGGCTCCAGTCAATTTCGTTGAGTATCCAGACTCCGGTTATTACATTGAGCGTTCAGGCTCCGTTCAGTTTCGTTGGGTATCCAGACTTCGGTTATCATGTTGAGCGTTCAGGCTCCGATCAGTTTCATTGGGTATCCATACTCCGGTTATTACGTTGAGCATTCAGGGTTCGGTCAGTTTCATTGGGTATCCAGACTTCGTTTATTACGTTGAACGTTCAGGCTCCGGTCATTTTCGTTGAGTATCCAGACTCCGGTTATTACGTTGAGGTTTTAGACTCCGGTCATTTTTGTTGAGTATCTAGACTCTTGTCATTACGTTGAGCGTCCAGGCTCTGATCATTTTTGTTGAGTATCCAGGCTCCGATCAATACGTTGAGCGTTCAGGCTCCGGTCATTTTCGTTGAGTATCCAGACTCCGGCCATTATGTTGAGCGTTCGGGATCCAGTCATTTTTGTTGAGTATCATAACTCCGGTTATTACGTTGAACGTTCAGGCTCCGGTCAGTTTAGTTGAGTATCCAGACTCCAGTTATTACGTTGAGAGTTCAGGCTCCGGTCAGTTTCGTTGGGTATCCAGACTCCGGTGATTACGTTGATCGTTCAGGCTCCGGTAATTTTCGTTGAGTATCCACACTCGGGTTATTACGTTGAGCATTCAGGCTCCGGTCGGTTTCATTGAGTATCCAGATTCTGGTTATTACGTTGAGCGTTCAGGCTCCGGTCAGTTTTGTTGGGTATCCAGACTCTGGTTATTATGTTGAGCGTTCAGGCTCCGGTCAATTTCGTTGGGTATCCAGACTCCGGTTATTATGTTGAGCGTTCAAGCTCCAATCATTTTTGTTGAGTATCCAGACTCCTGTTATTACGTTCAGCGTTCAGGCTCCTTTCAGTTTCGTTGGGTATCCAGACTTCGGTTATTACGTTGAGCGTTCGGGCTCCGGTCAGTTTCGTTGGGTATCCAGACTCCGGTTATTACGTTGATCGTTCAGGCTCCGATCATTTTCATTGAGTATCCACACTCGGGTTATTATGTTGAGCATTCAGGCTCCGGTCGGTTTCATTGAGTATCCAGATTCCGGTTATTACGTTGAGCGTTCAGGCTCCGGTCAGTTTTGTTGGGTATCCAGACTCTTGTTATTACGTTGAGCGTTCAGGCTCCGGTCAATTTCGTTGGGTATCCAGACTCCGGTTATTACTTTGAGCATTCAGGCTCCAGTCATTTTCGTTGAGTATCCAGACTCCTTTTATTATGTTGAGCGTTCATGCTCCGGTCAATTTCGTTGAGTATCCAGACTCCGGTAATTACGTTGAGCGTTCGGGCTCCGGTCAGTTTCGTTGGGTATCCACACTCCGGTTATTACGTTGATTGTTCAGGCTCCGGTCATTTTCGTTGAGTATCCATACTCGGGTTATTATGTTGAGCGTTCAGGCTCCGGCCAGTTTCGTTGAGTATCCAGATTCCGGTTATTACGTTGAGCGTTCAGGCTCCGGTCAGTTTCGTTGGGTATCCAGACTCCGGTTATTACGTTGAGCATTCAGGCTTCGGTCAGTTTCGTTGGGTATCCAGACTCCGGTTATTACGTTGAGCATTCGGGCTTCGGTCAGTTTCGTTGGGTATCCAGACTCCGGTTATTGCGTTGAGAGTTCAGACTCCGGTCATTTTCGTTGAGTATCCAGACTCCGGTTATTACGTTGAGCGTTCAGGATCCGGTCAGTTTCGTTGAGTATCTAAACTCCGGTTATTATGTTGAGCGTTCAGGCTCCGATCAGTTTCATTGGTTATCCAGACTCCGGTTATTACTTGGAGCATTGTGGGTTCGGTCAGTTTCGTTGGGTATCCAGACTCCGTTTATTACGTTGAGCGTTCAGGCTCCGGTCATTTTCGTTCAGTATCCAGACACCGGTTATTTCGTTGAGCGTTCAGGCTCCGGTCATTTTCGTTGAGTATCCAGACTCCGGTTATTACGTTGAGGTTTTAGACTCCGGTCATTTTTGTTGAGTATCTAGACTCTTGTCATTACGTTGAGCGTCCAGGCTCTGATCATTTTTGTTGAGTATCCAGGCTCCGATCAATACGTTGAGCGTTCAGGCTCCGGTCATTTTCGTTGAGTATCCAGATTACGGTTATTACGTTGAGCGTTCAGGCTACGGTCAGTTTCATTGAGTATCCAGACTCCAGTTATTACGTTGAGCATTCAGGCTCCGGTCAGTTTCGTTGGGTATCCAGACTCCGGTTATTGCGTTGAGAGTTCAGACTCCGATCAGTTTCGTTGAGTATCCAGACTCAGGCTATTACGTTGAGCGTTCAGGCTCCAGTCATTTTCGTTGAGTATCCAGACTCCTGCTATTACGTTGAGCGTTCAGGCTCCGGTCAGTTTCGTTGAGTATCCAGACTTTTGTTATTATGTTGAGCGTTCAGGCTCCAGTCAGTTTCGTCTAGTATCCAGACTCCGGTTATTACATTGAGCGTTCAGGCTCCGTTCAGTTTCGTTGGGTATCCAGACTTTGGTTATTACATTGAGCGTTCAGGCTCCGATCAGTTTCATTGGGTATCCAGACTCCGGTTATTACGTTGAGCATTCAGGGTTCGATCAGTTTCGTTGGGTATCCAGACTCCGTTTATTACGTTGAACGTTCAGGCTCCGATCATTTTCGTTCAGTATCCAGACACCGGTTATTATGTTGAGCGTTCAGGCTCCGGTCATTTTCGTTGAGTATCCAGACTCCGGTTATTACGTTGAGGGTTTAGACTCCGGTCATTTTTTTGAGTATCTAGACTCCTGTCATTACGTTGAGCGTTCAGGCTCCGATCATCTTCGATGAGTATCCAGACTCCGGTTAATACGTTGAACGTTCAGGCTCCGGTCATTTTCGTTGAGTATCTAGACTCCGGCCATTATGTTGAGCGTTCAGGATCCAGTCATTCTTGTTGAGTATCATAACTCCGGTTATTACGTTGAACGTTCAGGCTCCGGTCAGTTTCGTTGAGTATCCAAACTCCAGTTATTACATTGAGTGTTCAGGCTCCAGCCATTTTCGGATGCAGGTAGATCAGATGATAGTGGTTTATAGGGATAAGGAATTTGTAAGCTAGTTGGTGAGGGGACTTCAGATTCATCAGAATCAGATGATTCAGTTGAATGACATGAAGTTTAAGAGAGGACATACAATGTTGCAAGTGGTGATATATCCAAAATATTTTCAGATGGTTGAGGATTTTTGATGGTTGGTTCTTCTGGTGGTTGAGTAGATGAGAGTTATTCAGATGATTGTTTTTGTTGTTCTGATTGTGTTTGTTGTTCAGAGGATTGTTGTTTTTGTGATTGAGATGATGGTTGTTGTTGTGTTTCAGATTTGTTTGGTTGAGGAGGTTGATGTTCAGACGATTTCAGTTGAGGGGTTTCAGATGGTAGTTGAACAGAAGATGGTTGAGTATGTTTGTTAGGAGATGAAATGGGTTCAGATGATTTAAGAGGAGATGGTGGAGGTGAAGGTGAGGATGAAGGTACATATGGTTTGGGATCAGATGTTAATACCTGGTGAATTGTTTCTCTGATTTCTTCCACAGTGGCTTCTGGAGGATTTTCCTTTTGCTTCTTGTCCTTTTTAGGCTTGTCACCAGCATCAGAGGCTTTCCTCTTGGGCTGTGCAAAAGATCCTTCCTCAGCCTTTCTTTTCCTGCGCCTTTCTCTCATAAGATTTGGCAATACTTCTCCTTCCTTCTGTACTATGTTAGCAGGCAGAGGAATACCATCTCTTAAACATTCAGCAATGAATGTCAAAATGATGTGCCTAGGTTCATCAGCACTGAACATAGGAAAATCTGCTAGAGGAATTTTCCTTCTGCTGACGTCTTCAGATTGAAATTTCTTGGGTTTTCCAGCAAGCTCTGAAACAACCTTCATTCTCTTCATAGTGTTCCCATTTATGACCGATCCTCTGTCACCCCAGTATCAAACAGATGTTTCACAAGACCATTCTCTGTTAGAATGTCTGATATCAGTCTTCCCATAGGGATCCAATTTCTGATTTTTCCAGATTTAACCCTAACTTCTTCTCTTGTTTCTTTGATATGGTTCAGAAGATAACTGAACAGAAGATAAGGTAAATCCACCTTCTTTCCTTTCCTCATACAGTACATGAAGTACATTTGTTCTGAATTTACATAATCTGGTGAGTTAGAAGATTTCCTATGAAAGATTGAACTCATGAAGATCTTAGCCCAGATTCTGTAAACAGGTTTCAGATCTCTGACCTTGTTAGATGGTTCCCCAGAAACACAAACTTCTTGAAAAATGTCAGCCAAATCCACATGATCAATAGCCATACTTGTAATTCCCTCAGTTTCCTTATACTCAAGTAGTTGTCTGATTAATTTTTCAGTAATGACAATTTCCTTTCCAAGAACAGATGAATGAATAAACTTAGGGCATACTTGAGCGTGTATCCAGAATTCTTTTACCAAAGCTGGATAAACAGGACCCATCATCCTGTCAAAATACTTTTCCCAGTTCTGAGCTTTGATAGTTGAAAGGAGATCAAAACCATTTTCTTTGATGGATTCAAAATCCACAAAGTTCTCACATAGAACCTCAAGTTCTTTGATTGGAGTGAGAAGAGTTTTTACTGGTGCTTTGTACACAACACCAGTTTGGGATGAACCAGCAGCATTTGGAGATAATGCAGCAATAGTTGAAGTTTTCATCTGAGCAGGTGTTGATGAATGTGAAGCCATTGAAGTTCTTGAGATTCGTCTGGGTTTACGAGGATTTTAGGGTTTTGAAACAAGATGGAAACAATAGAGAAGGCAGAAATGCATATGAGAGATGATAAGTGTAAAGTGTGATTTGTGAAGAGTTGAGAGAATTTATAAGAGAAAATTTTTAGGGCATGCAAAAAGACATACACACTCAAGCGTGCACAAACATTTAATGAGGTGAACCATAATCAAATCAAGCAATTAATGCAAGGAATAAAATTATATCAAGCATTTAAGATTCTGACAGAAGGGGGAAAATCAAGAGATTTTGGATTTTCAAAGCAATACCTCAAATGTCACTTCAGTATGGTGCACTCTACCTTTCCAGATTCTGAGCTACACGTGTTTGCTTGCATGTGCCTCTGAAAATCTTTGAGAAATGACACGTTAGGCAATGTTCAGATCCTCTGAGCCTTGTTAGTTCAGATTTACACACAAAGAAATAAACTCAGAATTCAACAAACGAAATACTTCAGAGTTTAGACATTTATCATTTGAAAGAAATTTCATCTGATGAATATTCTATTCTGGACAGAAGTTCATACTGATATTTTTTAGAATAAATTTAAATCTATCTTCAGCAAGGGGTTTTCTAAAGATATCAGCCCACTGATGATCTGTATCTACAAAGTTTAAATTGATAATTCCCTTCTGAACATAGTCTCTGATGAAATGATGTTTAATCTCTATATGCTTAACTTTAGAATGTAAAATGGGGTTTTTAGATAAGCATATAGCAGAAGTATTATTACAAAAGATAGAAATGTTACTCTTAAAGATCTGATAATCTTCTAGTTGACTTTTCATCCAGAGCATCTGAGTGCTACATCCAGCAGGAGCAATATATTCTGCCTCTATTGTTGAAAGTGCAATTGTGGGTTGCTTCTTGCTGAACCAAGAGATCAGATGACTTCCAAGAAATTGACAACTTCCAGAAGTACTTTTACGTTCTACTTTGTCTCCAGCATAGTCAGCATCACAGAATCCAACTAATTCATACTCATCAGATCTTCTGTAACACAGACCCACATTAGTAGTACCTTTCAGATACCTTAGAATCCTCTTAACAGCTGTTAAGTGTGATTTTCTGGGATCTGATTGGAATCTAGCACACAGACACACACTGAATAAAATATCAGGTCTTGAAGTAGTCAAATATAAGAGAGATCCAATCATAGCTCTGTAAAGTTTTTGATCAACTTTCTTACTTACCTCTTCCTTACCAAGTGTGCTTGTAGGATGCATTGAAGTCTTAGCCAATTTGCTTTCATTCAGATTGAATTTCTTCAGAAGCTCTTTGACATATTTAGTCTGGTGAATATATGTGCATTCTGGAGTCTGATTTACTTGGATTCCCAGAAAGAATCTAAGTTCTCCCATCATGCTCATTTCAAATTCAGCCTGCATAGACAAAGCAAACTCCTTTACCAGCATAATATTTGTAGATCCAAAAATAATATCATCCACATAAATTTGACAAACTAATGGATCTTTCTTAATTGTTTTACAGAAAAGAGTTATGTCCACTTTGCCTCTGATAAAGTTCTTTTCCAGAAGAAAATTACTTAATCTTTCATACCAAGCTCTGGGAGCTTGTTTCAAACCATAAAGAGATTTTTTGAGTTTGAAAACATGATCTGGAAATTTATCACTTTCAAAACCAGGAGGTTGATGGACATAAACTTCTTCTTCTATAATACCATTTAAGAAGACACTCTTAACATCCATCTGATATAGAGTGATGTTATGTTGTGCAACAAATGAAATAAGAAGGCGTATATATATTCTAACCTTGCCACTAGAGCATAAGTTTCAGTGTAATCAATACCTTCCTGTTGACTGTACCCTTGAGCTACCAGCCTTGCCTTGTTCCTTACAACTTCTCCTTGCTCATTTAGTTTATTTCTGAATACCCACTTTGTTCCAATAATGTTGAAACCTTTTGGTCTAGGAACCAGATCCCACACATCATTTCTTGTAAATTGATTTAGCTCATCCTGCATTGCAAGTATCCAATCATTGTCACTCAGAGCCTCATCCACATATGTTGGTTCAATAATAGATACCAACCCAAGAAGTGATGTTCCAGATGATCTGATAAACGACCTTGTTCTTATAGGGTCATCTTTCTTTCAAATAATCATTTCTTCTGGATGAGAAGCCTTGATTCTGGATGATCTTTTAACTGTTGGTTCTTCAGAAATATTCATGTTATTCATCTGAGCAGCTAATGGAGTAGCATCTGGCGTAGCTTCTTCTTGAGCTTTCTCTACCTCTGGTTTCTCAGATTCTATGAGAATAACTTCTCCATCTGCAGAGTTTTCAATCTACTTTGGCTTTTGATTGCCAAGCTTATCATCAAATCTAACATGTATAGATTCCTCCACAATCTGTGTCTCAGTATTGCATACTCTGTAGCCTTTAGAGCATTCAGAATATCCAAGCATGAAACACTTTTGTGCTTTAGAATCAAACTTGTTAAGATTCTCTTTAGTGTTTAATATAAAACAAATACATCCAAAAGGATGGAAATAAGAAATGTTTGGCTTTCTATTCCTCCACAATTCATAAGGAGTCTTTTCCATAAGAGGTCTAATTGACACTCTGTTCTGAATGTAACATGTTGTGTTAATTGCCTCTACCCAAAAATGTTTTGCCATGTTAGTCTCATTGATCATGGTTCTGGCCATCTCTTGCAAAGTTCTATTTTTCCTTTCCACAACTCCATTCTGTTGTGGAGTTCTAGGACAGGAGAAATCATGAGCAATGCCATTTTCATTAAAATATTTTTCAAAATGTTTGTTTTCAAATTCACCACCATGATCACTTCTGACTTTAACAATTTTGAGATCTTTTTCAGTTTGGACTTGTTTGCAGAAGTCAAAGAACACATAGTGTGACTCATCCTTGTGTTTTAGGAATTTTACCTATGTCCATCTGTTATAGTCATCAACAATGACTAATCCATACTTCTTGCCTCTGATGGATGTAGTTTTCACTGGTCCAAACAGATCAATGTGAAGTAACTCTATGATTTTGAAGTTGAAATAACACTTTTGGATTTAAAAGATGATTTCGAAAATTTTCCTTTCTGACATGCTTCACAAAGAGCATCTGAGTTGAACTTCAGATCAGGAAGTCCTCTGACTAGATTAATCTTATTAATCTGAGATATACGTCTCATATTAATATGACCCAATCATCTGTGCCAGACCCATTGCTCCTCATTAACAGACATAAGGCATTTAACATTCTGAACCTTAAGTTCTGAAAGACTAATTTTATAAATGTTGTTTTTTCCTTTTACCATTAAAGAGGATTGAGCCATCCTTTTGACTAACAGCTTTGCAACACTTTTGATTAAAGATAATGTCATAACCATTGTCACTTAATTGACTTATGGACAATAGATTATGAGCTAACCCTTCAACAAGCAATACATTAGTTATGGAAGGAAATTTACCATTGCCTAAGGTTCCAGAGCCAATAATTTTTCCCTTCTGATTCCCTCCAAACTTGACATCTCCTCCAGATCTAAGCTCCAGACTTTGGAACATAGACCTTTTTCCCGTCATATGTCGTGAGCATCCAGAGTCCAGGTACCATGACTGGAGTCTTGACTTTGCTGCTAAGGATGTCTGCAACATAGATTATCTTATCCTTAGGTACCCAGATTTTCTTGGGTCCTTTTTGGTTAGTTGCCTTAAAGCTTTTTCTGAACTTCTGTCTTTCAACATAAGACTTGTTCTGATTAGCTTTAGATTTATTAAACACAGATTTGTTCTGATTAGAACTTGTGTGTTTAATATCATTTAAGTGACCAAATGTAAACTGAGAATATAAGGGAGGATACTTGATATCCAGTTTATCTACAGATTTTGGATTTGAATCTTCATAAGAGAAAGATTTATATCCAACACCTTTTCTATAGTTTCTGCTAATACCATATATCATTGAAGTCATTTTGCTTCTATCTAGGCTTTTAGTTAGAAACTTCCTGAAACTATAGTCATACTCTTGTAAAATATTTTTAGAGCATGATTCAGATTTTGAATCAGAGTTTAATTGAACAGATTCTAAATTCTTTTTCAATTGAAGATTTTCAGCTTTTAGTTCAGCTATTTCTGATTCAAACTTGTTACTCTCAAATTCAATATGCTTTTGAAGCGTTTTGTATTTGAGTTTAACTTTACTATAGTTTTCAAGAATATCAGATAAACTTTCAACAAGTTCCTGTCTAGAAAGTTCAGCAAATACCTCCTCAGAATCAGATTTTGATTCTGATCCAGATGATTCAGCACTATCCTCAATGTCAGCCATGAATGCCACATTTGCACATTCCTCTTCTGACTCTGATGACGAATCAGATGTATCTGAGTCATCCCAGGTAGCCATCAGATCTTTCTTTTTATGATCTGACTTTCTTTTTGGGTTCTCCTTCTAAAGCTTTGGACAATAACTCTTGTAGTGCCCAGGTTCTTTGCATTCATAGCAAACAACCTCTCTTTTTCCAGATCGTCTGTGTCCAGAGGATTCTCCAGATCTTCTGTATCCAAAGTGTTCTCCAGATCTTCTGTGCCCAGAAAATTCTTTGTGTTGATCTGGTTTTCTAAAGTTCTTGAACTTCCTTTGCTTATTCTTCCAGAGTTTATTGATTCTTCTGGATAGCAAGGATAGTTCTTCTTCATCTTCAGAAGCAGATTCTTCAAAGCTTTCTTCTAATACCTGCAATACTTTACCAGCTTTATTAGATTTTAACGCAATTGACTTAACTTTCTTTAGAGGCTCATCTTCCTCTAGTTCAATCTCATGACTCCTTAGAGAATTGATTAGTTCCTAGTAATCTTGTTCAGATCCTTTGCCAGCTTCAGAGCAGTGACCATAGGTTTCCATCTGGTTGGCAAGCTTCTGATTATTTTCTTGACATGATCTGTTGTAGAGTAACCCTTGTCCAGAACCTTTAGGCCAGCAGTGAGAATCTGGAATCTGGAAAACATTGCTTCAATAGATTCAGATTCTTCCATCTTGAAAGCTTCATACTTCTGGATCAGCGCCAGAGCCGTGGTTTCTTTGACTTGAGAGTTCCCTTCATGAGTCATCTTCAAGGATTCAAATATATCAAAGGCAGTTTCTCTGTTGGTTATTTTCTCATACTCAGTATGAGATATAGCGTTTAACAATATAGTTCTAGCCTTGTGGTGATTTCTGAATTCCTTCTTTTGCTCCTCAGTCATTGATTTTCTGTCAACTTTTTTGCCATTCCCATCAGTGGGATGAACATATCCATCAATGACTAGGCCCCAAAGATCAGCATCAAATCCTAGAAAGAAACTTTCCAGTCTATCTTTCCAATAATCAAACTTCTCTCCATCAAACATGGGAGGTTTTGTGCTGACTCTTTCTTCATATTTGTTGTTGTTGGGTGTTTGAGTTTCAGCAGCCATAATGTATATCAACCAAGAGTATCAAGAGTTTTTCTCACTGGATCTTTTCTGGTCACGGTTAAGTGATAGCACAAACAGAACCGGAGCTCTGATGCCAACTGAAGGTGAGAAAAACACTTAGAAGGGGGGGGGGGGGGTTGAATAAGAGTTTTAAGAACTATGACAATAAAAAACAACTCAAGATTTTTATCCTGGTTCGTTGAACTCAACTACTCAAGTCCACCTTACCAAAGATGATTTGCCTTTCTCTGCAAGGACTTAATTCACTATTGATCAACTGATTACAATAGATAGCACTAAGAACAACTGTCTTAGTCTTCTCAAGAACTACTGACCACACCTTGGTCTTCTTAAGGAACTTCTTACAATTTAATGTAAACTAACAAGTGTTTGAATGCTTCTAATAAGCTGTATCACAACTGTGATGTTTACACTTAAGATTAAGTACAACAATAACTATGCGGTTTTATGAAAGATCAAATGAGTAAGATCTTGTGAGATTTTCTCTTTTATGAATCAAGAGTGTATTTCTTTCTGAATGATCTAGCAATGAGCAAAAGATGAGTAGTGAATTAGCAGCTTCAAAATGTTGAAGTAGTTCTCCTTTTACAGCTTTTTCAAATGCCTTGAGTGATGTGCAGCTGAATATAATATTTTGATTGTATGACTTTTCATCACCAAAAGTATGGGCAGAGATATGCTTTCTGCAGAAAGGTATGGTTGTAGAAGCCTTGGGATTTGCACCACGTCACTTCTTTGGACAAATTAGCCGTTGGTTACTTTGGAAGTAGCACCACGTCTAATCAAGTTTAAAGCTTCTTCAACAAGCTTCCTTCAAGATGAAGTCTTCACAATCTGCACTTCAGAACTTGTAGTAAGCTTAAAAGGTTTGGAATGCTTTAAGATGTTCAGAGTTTAAGATGAATGATAAGTCCAGAGTCTTGATAGATGATCAGATCTTTAATGTATCAGAGTTTCAGTCTTGATCAGAGTCTTCATCAGAGTATGCAGCAGTGTGTGCTTTGAGCGTGAATATTAATGATAAGAGTCTGGTTGTCAAGGCCTCTGAGTTTGTAGTGAAAAGAACTTCAGAGTCTGATTAGATCAGAGCTTTCAGCTTTTGTATACTTCTTTCAGTAACGCTTCAGATCATTCTGTAGCTTCTGCTTCAGATCCTTCTGGCAGCACTTCAGAATCTTCTGATAGTCTTGCATCTGATGCTTCAGATCTTTGCATAGTTTCTTTGTACTTATTTGCTTCTTTTAAGAGTATTTAATTTAATACCTGAAACAATAATACTTGAACAAATTTTAGAGTGTATATTTGCTCATTACAAAATTCCATAAAAGTTATCATCAAAACATAGAGATATAGTGAAACACCAATCTGTGTTCTAATACCGATCATTTTTGTTGACTATCCAGAATCTGGTTATTACATTGAGCGTTCAGGCTCCGGTTAGTTTAGTTTAGTATCCAGATTTCGGTTATTACTTTGAGCGTTCAGGCTCCGGTCAGTTTCTTTGAGTATCCAGACTCCGGTTATTACGTTGAGCATTCAGGCTCCGGTCAGTTTCGTTGAGTATCCAGATTCCAGTTATTACGTTGAGCGTTTAGGCTCTGGTCAGTTTCGTAGGGTATCAAGACACAGATTATTACATTGAGCGTTCAGGCTCCGGTCAGTTTCATTGGGTATCCAGACTCCGGTTATCACGTTGATCATTCAGTCTCCGGTCAGTTTTGTTGAGTATCCAGACTCCAGTTATTACGTTGAGCGTTCAAGCTCCAGTCAGTTTCGTTTGGTATCCAAACTCCGGTTATTACGTTGAGCGTTCAGGCTCCGGTCATTTTCGTTTAGTATCCAGACTCTAGTTATTACATTGAGCGTTCAGGCTCCGGTCAGTTTTGTTGAGTACCCAGATTCCGATTATTATGTTGAGCATTCAGGCTCCGGTCAGTTTCGTTGGGTATCCAGACTCCGGTTATTACGTTAAGCGTTCAGGCTCCGGTTATTTTCGTTGAGTATCCGAACTCCAGTTATTAAGTTGAGCGTTAGGCTCCGATCATTTTCGTTGAGTATCCAGACTCCGGTCATTTTTGTTGAGTATCCAAACTCCGGTTATTACGTTGAGGGTTCAGACTCCTGTCATTTTTGTTGAGTATCTAGACTCTTGTCATTACGTTGAGCGTTCAGGATCCGATCATTTTCGTTGAGTATCCAGACTCCGGTCAATACGTTGAGCGTTCATGCTCCGGTCATTTTCGTTGAGTATCCAGACTCCGGTCATTACATTGAACATTCAGGATCCAGTCATTTTTGTTGAGTATCATAACTCCAGTTATTAAGTTGAGCGTTCAGGCTCCGGTCAGTTTCGTTGAGTATCCAGACTCCAGTTATTACGTTGAGCGTTCAGGCTCCGGTCAGTTTCGTTGGGTATCCAGACTCCGGTGATTACGTTGATCATTCAGGCTCCGGTCATTTTCATTGAGTATCCAGACTCGGGTTATTACGTTGAGCGTTCAGGCTCCGATCAGTTTCATTGGGTATCCAGACTCCGGTTATTACGTTAAGCTTTCAGGCTCCAATCATTTTCTTTGAGTATCCAGACTCCTGTTATTACGTTAAGCGTTCAGGCTCTGGTCAGTTTCGTTGAGTATCCAGACTCCGGTTATTACGTTGAGCGTTCGGGCTTCGGTCAGTTTCGTTGGGTATCCAGACTCCGGTTATTACGTTGATCGTTTAGGCTCTGGTCATTTTCGTTGAGTATCCAGACTCGGGTTATTACGTTGAGCGTTCAGGCTCCGGTCAGTTTCGTTGAGTATCCAGGCTTCGGTTATTACGTTGAGCGTTCAGGCTCCGGTCACTTTCGTTGGGTATCCAGACTCTGGTTATTACGTTGAGCGTTCAGGCTCCGGTCAGTTTTGTTGGGTATCCGACTCCGGATTTTACGTTGAGCGTTCAGGCTCTAGTCATTTTCGTTGAGTATCCAGACTCCTGCTATTACGTTGAGTATCCAGACTCTTGTTATTACGTTGAGCATTCAGGCTCTGGTCAGTCGTTGAGTATCCAGACTCCGGTTATTACGTTGAGCGTTCAGGCTCCGGTCAGTTTCGTTGGGTATCCAGACTCTGGTTATTACGTTGAGTGTTCAGGCTCCAGTCAGTTTCGTTGGGTATCCAGACTCCGGTTATTACGTTGAGCGTTCAGGCTCCAGTCATTTTCGTTGAGTATCCAGACTCATGTTATTACGTTGAGCATTCAGGCTCCGGTCAGTTTCGTTGAGTATCCAGACTCCTGTTATTACGTTGAGCGTTCAGGTTTCGGTCAGTTTCGTTGAGTATCTAGACTCTGGTTATTACGTTGAGGGTTCAGGCCATGTTCAGTTTCGTTGGGTATCCAGACTTCGGTTATTACGTTGAGCGTTCAAGCTCCGGTCAGTTTCGTTGGGTATCCAGACTCTGGTTATTACGTTGAGCGTTAAGGCTCCGGTCAGTTTCGTTGGGTATCCAGACTCCGGTTATTATGTTGAGTGTTCAGGCTCTAGTCAGTTTCGTTGGGTATCCAGACTCCGGTTATTACGTTGAGCGTTCAGGATCCAGTCATTTTCGTTGAGTATCCAGACTCCTATTATTACGTTGAGCATTCAGGCTCCGGTCAGTTTCGTTGAGTATCAAGACTCCTGTTATTACGTTGAGCGTTCAGGTTACGGTCAGTTTCGTTGAGTATCCAGACTCCAGTTATTAAGTTTAGCGTTCAGGCCATGTTCAGTTTCGTTGGCTATCCAGACTTCGGTTATTATGTTGAGCGTTCAAGCTCCGGTCAGTTTCGTTGGGTATCCAGACTCCGGTTATTACGTTGAGCATTCAGGGTTCGGTCAGTTTCGTTGGGTATCCAGACTCCGTTTTTTACGTTGAGCGTTCAAGCTCCGGTCATTTTCGTTGAGTATCCAGACTCCAGTCATTACGTTGAGCGTTTAGGGTCCGGTCATTTTTGTTGAGTATCCAGACATTGGTTATTACGTTGAGCGTTCAGGCTCTGGTCATCTTTGTTGAGTATCATGACTCCTGTTTTTAAGTGAGCGTTCAGGCTCCGATCATTTTCGTTGAGTATCCAGACTCCGGTTATTACGTTGAGCGTTTAGGCTCCGGTCATTTTGGTTGTGTATCCAGACTCCGATTATTACGTTGAGGGTTCAGACTCCGGTCATTTTCGTCGAGTATTCAGACTACGGTCATTATGTTTGGCGTTAAGGCTCCGATCATTTTTGTTGAGTATCCAAACTCTGGTCAATACGTTTAGCGTTCAGGCTCCAGCCATTTTTGTTGAGTATCCAGACTCCGGTCATTACGTTGAGCGTTCAGGATCCAGTCATTTTCGTTGAGTATCATAACTCTGGTTATTACATTGAGCGTTCAGGCTCTGGTCAGTTTCGTTGAGTATCCAGACTCCGGCTATTACGTTGATCGTTCAGGCTCCGATCATTTTCGTTGAGTATCCAGACTCTGGTTATTACGTTGAGCATTCAGGATCCTGTCAGTTTCGTTGAGTATCTAGACTCCGGTTATTATGTTGAGCGTTCAGGCTCCGATCAATTTCGTTGGGTATCCACACTCCAGTTATTACGTTGATCGTTCAGGCTCCTGTCTGTTTCGTTGGGTATCCATACTCAGGTTATTACATTGAGCGTTCAGGCTTCGATCAGTTTCATTGGGTATCCAAACTACGGTTATTATGTTGATCGTTCAGGCTCCGGTCATTTTCGTTGACTATCCACACTTTGGTTATTACGTAGAGCGTTCAGGCTCCGGTCAGTTTAGTTGAGTATCCAGATTCCGGTTATTACATTGAGCGTTCAGGCTCCGGTCAGTTTCGTTGAGTATCCAGACTCTGGTTATTACGTTGAGCGTTCAGGCTCCGGTCAGTTTTGTTGGGTATCTAGACCCCGATTATTACGTTGATCATTCAGGCTCTGGTCAGTTTCGTTGAGTATCCAGACTCCGGTTATTACATTGAGCGTTCAAGCTCCAGTCAGTTTCGTTGGGTATCCAAACTCCGGTTATTACGTTGATCGTTCAGTCTCTAGTTAGTTTCGTTGAGTATCCAGACTCCGAATATTACGTTGAGCGTTCAGGCTCCGGTCAGTTTCGTTGGATATCCAGAAACAAGTTATTACGTTGAGTGTTCAGGGTCCGGTCATTTTCATTGAGTATCCAGATTCCGATTATTACGTTGAACGTTCAGGCTCCGGTCAGTTTAGTTGAGTATCCAAACTCTAGTTATTACGTTGAGCGTTCAGGCTCCAGTCATTTTCCTTGAGTATCCAGACTCCGGTTATTACGTTGAGGGTTCAGACTCCGGTCATTTTCATTGAGTATCTAGACTCGTGTCATTACATTGAGCGTTCAGGCTCTGAACATTTTCGTTGAGTATCCAGACTCCGGTCAATACGTTGAGCATTCAGGATCCGGTAATTTTCGTTGAGTATCCAGACTCCGGTCATTATGTTGAGCGTTCAGGATCCAGTCATTTTCGTTGAGTATCATAACTCCGGTTATTACGTTGAGCGTTCAGGGTCCGGTCAGTTTCGTTGAGTATCCAGACTCCAGTTTTTACGTTGAGCGTTCAGGCTCTGGTCAGTTTCGTTGGGTATCCAGACTCCGGTTACTATGTTGATCGCTCAGTCTCTGGTCAGTTTCATTGAGTATCCAGACTCTGGTTATTACGTTGAGCGTTCAGGCTCCGGTCAGTTTCGTTAGGTATCCAGACATCGGTTATTACGTTGAGCATTCAGGCTCCGGTCATTTTTGTTGAGTATCCATACTCCGATTATTACGTTGAGCGTTCAGGCTCCGGTCAGTTTAATTGAGTATCCAAACTCTTGTTATTAAGTTGAGCGTTCAGGCTCCGGTCATTTTCGTTGAGTATCCAGACTCTGGCTATTACGTTGAGCGTTCAGAATACAGTCAATTTCGTTGAGTATCCAGACTCTTGTTATTACGTTGAGCGTTCAGGCTCTGGTCAGTTTGGTTGAGTATCCAGACTCCGGTTATTACATTGAGCGTTCAGGCTCCGGTCAGTTTCGTTGGGTATCCAGACTCCGGTTATTACTTTGAGTGTTCAGGCTCCGGTCAGTTTCGTTGGGTATCAAGACACCTGTTATTACGTGGAGCGTTCAGGCTCCGGTCAGTTTCTTTGGGTATCCAGACTCCGGTTATTACGTTGATCATTCAGTCTCCGGTCAGTTTCGTCGAGTATCCAGACTCCAGTTATTACGTTGAGCATTCAGGCCCCAGTCAGTTTCGTTGGGTATCCAAACTCCGGTTATTACGTTGAGCGTTCAGGCTCCGGTCATTTTCGTTGAGTATCCAAACTCTAGTTATTACGTTGAGTGTTCAGGCTCCGGTTAGTTTCGTTAAGTATCCAGACTCCGATTATTACGTTGAGCGTTTAGGCTCCGGTTAGTTTCATTGGGTATCTAGACTTCGATTATTACATTGATCGTTCAGGCTCCGGTTAGTTTTGTTGAGTATCCAGACTCCAATTATTACGTTGAGCATTCAGGCTCCGGTCAGTTTCGTTGGGTATCCAGACTCCGGTTATTTTGTGGATCGTTCAGTCTTTGGTCAGTTTCGTTGAGTATCCAGACTCCGGTTATTAAGTTGAGCGTTCAGGCTCCGGTAAGTTTCGTTGGGTATCTAGAAACAGGTTATTACGTTGAGCATTCAGGGTCCGGTCATTTTTGTTGAGTATCCAGATTCCGGTTATTACGTTGAACGTTCAGGCTCCGGTCAGTTTAGTTGAGTATCCAAACTCCGGTTATTACGTTGAGCGTTCTATCGCTACTACGAAAATAAGGTGTCGGCAAAACAGAAGAGTCGCCACCTTTCGTTATTTATCCCTCAGAACGGGAAAGGAAACGATCGGGAAAAACCTGACGAAAAGGTATAAGACAAGGTCATCACAATCATTTTCTGGGTTCGGGAGTCGGTTATGCAAGGGGAAGGTATTAGCACCCCTCACGTCCATCGTACTCGATGGGATCCACGCTTGTTGTATTTATCTAACGGGTGGAAAACAATCTATCTACGACTTCTAAAGTTAAACGGAAAGAAACTGACTCGATAGAGCATCGTACTCTATGCCTACGTATTCCCTCGTGCTATGGGAAAGTCAGATTCAACGTAGTTCGGGAAACTACGGGGGATTTTGCTCGCCGAGACGTCGCGTCTCGTGCCTACGTAGTTTCACATGGCGTGAAAGATCAGAGCTTCCGTAGTTCGGGCTAACTACGGCTAGACAGGGTGTTCTCGATCACACAGGGGTGAGAGAAAGGATTGACGATACTAGCGTACACATTCTAGCAGTTAGGTGTATGCTGCTCGCTCGACGAAGACTTAGGCGTTACCTGTTTGCGGTAGAACGGACATAGTATGTCGGGTTTTAAAGGTATGGGAACCTACAGGTTCTAGAACTACGGTCTGGTCTCAATTGCACTAGGGCAAGAGAAAGGAACATCAGTCGTTAGCGGGAAAGTCTCGATCGCGCGGCAGCGAGAGAACAGGTTCGTTAGTTGTTAGTGTGCTCGCTAGGATATCGCATCCTATGCCTACATATTCTCGTCTGGTACGAGAAATCAGAGCAGCTGTAGTTCAGCTAACTACAGCACAATAGGAAAGAGAAAAGGGGGCTTGCTAGGATATCGAATCCTATGCCTACGTACTCTCGTCTGGCACGAGAGATCAGAGCAAACGTAGTTCGACGGGAAAACGAATCTCGATTGCGCAGGGGCAAGAGAAGGGGTCTCAATCGCCTGAACGCGAGAGAAAAGGGTTCCGATCGCACGGGGGAGAGAACAAAGAGGAAGCAGGCTTACTCCCAAACGGGAAGGAACTTGGGACACACACGCAAGAACCTAATATGTAGGAGCGAGTGCGTCGTATATTACCCAAAGGATATATACTAAACACCCTAGACGATCGAGGGGAGACCGCTCGATTGTCATTTCCTACGTATCTGACGATACAGCTCACAACACTCGATGATTGCCTGAAGAATTGAATAAGAAAGATGATGTTGAATGAAGCAGCTCCATGGGCTCCTGACATACGCGCAAGCTCCATTCCAATCTTCTCCTCTCTGGATCCTTGATGAGGACGCTCGAATCAGGAACAATGTAACGCTTAGACCGTCATGGTTCGACTTATACGAGAAATCGAACTCTAAGAGGTAGCGTATTGATGTCCGTGTCAAAGACAAGATAGGGATATGATATCTACAATTCATTCTGCAATTGAATCATGTCACACGGCCAGCCAAAAAATAAAATCGAAGGTAAACTCGGATAGAAAAGAAAATAGGAGAGAAACGAGGAGAGAAAATCACTAACAAATGAGAATAAATTCTACCCCTAAAATTAGCAATTAAATTCCAATAGAAAATAAAATCTCTAATGGAATATTGAAAGGGAATTGCATATGAAAGTAGCATAAAATTCTACCCTAACTCTAATAATATCCTATAAAAAAAAGGATGAAAATCTATATAAAATCTATATAATATCCTATAAGGAAAATAGAATGAAAATTCTATATTATTCTAAAAACAATAGAATATAAATCCTATATTAAAAATCTATAGTAAACAATATGCTATAATATTCTAAGACTATAAACTATAATCCCTAAGGAAAAATAGAAAAAATAAAATCTACAATATTACAATCACACCTCCAATACAAGAGAAAAATTAAATTGCAAAGGGTAGGGGGTACATCAGCAAAACTGGGGGTAAGGCAGAAAAAACAGCCACTGGGCTTTTAGCCCACAATACAAAAAAACAAAAAAATAAAAACAAAGACAAGGGGGGGGGGGGGGGGTGCGCCAGGAATTGGGTGTGTAATCAGAAATTCGTTGGGCCCAGCCCAACCATAAAAAAGAGCAATCCAGAGGGGGGGGGGGTTCCAATGGGAAACGGAGGGTGTATGGATCAGGAAATGAATTGGGCCAAACCAAGCCCATTACCCACGCTGGTCTCCTCTCCTTCCCCAATTCCCTTCTGAAACCCTAGTCTCTCCTTCCTCTCTTCTCTCCCTATGCCGCCGTTCTGTCACCTCAACCTCTCAATCTCCGTCTCCGTTTTCCTCCACCGCCCCTATCCGTTCTTCAATCTCAATCTGCAACTAACAATCCACATCAAAACTAAACACAAAAACTCATCTCAAATCTCTCGTTGAAGATGGTGAAGTTTGATCGTGTTTGCTTATGAAGATTTGGGGGTGACGGTGTCGCTTATCAACTCGTGACGATGGAGATCTTGAGAAAACCGTTGAAGTTTGATGAACGATTGGAGGTGCATGTTGATGATGATCTTGAAGAAAGTAGAGCTCTGGGAAATCGAAACCGGAAGGCTGTTGGATCTTGAGATTTATTGAATATCTGGAACGAAAATGTGATGAAGCTTTCTGGAAAAAAATGGAGGTTGAAGATTTGTGGTGAAGATTCCGGCGAGATCTTCGAAGGCAGGTTGAAGATCGTTGAGGATTTCTGGAAAACTCATGATGAACACAGATCCAGATTTGATTGAAGTTGCATATGAAGATCCAGGGAGATCGTGGGAGATTTCTGGCGAATGTTCTTGATGAACATCTTGAAATCTGGCAAAATCTGAGGTTTGTATGAAGTGGGAAGGAATAATCTGGAAATCAAGATGATGAGTGGTGATGAACACATGCAGATCTCATGGATTTTCTAGAAAAATTGTAGGATGAAAGTGACCGGAGACGATGAAGATTCAAACAAATCTGGGAAATCCACCATGAATGTCTTGGAAGAGTGTGGATTATGCAGTTTCCGGCGAGTGGAACAGTACCGGCGGCGGCTGCTGTTGCACCCCAAAATTTGCTCAACATTTCTTTACCTAGCTTATGTTTCATTTCATTCACATTAGTATTATCATTTGCATTTCATTGACATGTATGCAGGAGATCAAGAGGTATGATCACCAATCAAGGGCTACACAAGAGTTTGAAGCTAGCTAAGAAGGTTATTCAAGTGTTCAAGGGTTGATATCCTTGTCAGAGAAGTTAAAAGATCCTCAGAGAGAGTGGTTGAAGCCAAGAGGGTGTGTCTCCTAACTTGAGAGTTGTGGGAAGAGCATCAGATGATTCTGAAGCCATGAAGTTATACTTGAGGTCTTGAGAGATCTCATGAGAAATGTTGAAGATCACTTTGAAGCCTAGACAGGTCATTGTGCAAGATTAAGAAGACTCAGCCATGAGTGGTGCAGTTAGGGTTTGACTGGGTCAACCCTAAGTCAACTAATGATTTGGAGAAGGTTGAGACATAATCCAAGAGCCATGTGATCATGGATTGATACATTGATATGTTATAATGATGATTCCAAGGTCAACTCATCATGATTGAAGAGTTTGAGAAGTTTCAAGCTAGGGTTTCTAAGGCTTGACAGTGTAAAATCCCCTAGTTTGACCCCTATCTTCAAGGCAATTCAGTTCAAGATGTGATTGTCATCTCCTCTTACCCCCAACACGAATGTTGTAGAGCATGATCGTAGCTTTAATTTGAGGGCTAGAAGTCCTTGATAGGATTTGTAGAACTCAAGTTATGGCTTTGACAAGTTATAGGTCATCTGAGGTATGTGAATTTGGAGCTTGAAAGTTGTCCAACTTGCATGAAACTTCTGCCCTAGAAGGATGATTCCTATGAACTTTTGGTCAACATGAATGTTGTTCCTTATCCTCTTATCTTTCTATAGAGTACTATAAGTCCTTGATAGGATTTGTAGAACTCAAGTTATGGCTTTGACAAGTCAAGGGCATTTTGGTCATTTGGAGATTATAGGTCATTTCAATCATAAGGCCATAACTCCTATTTGCAAGCTTCAAATGGGAAAATGTTCAACATCAAACTTGTTCAAAATGATGTTTTAAGGCTAGCCAAGAGGTCATGAGAGCTTGTAATAGCTTGCTTCACAAAATCACAAAAATGGCCTAAAATAAGGGTGAATTTCAAATGAACCAAAGATGGAAATTGGGATTTTTGATCTACATGTCCAAACCAAGCCATATGACATACCAATTTGATTGTAAAACACATTTTAAGAACATTGACATTGCCACAATTTTGAATTGAGGGGTAATTTGAGGACTTGCTTTGAAAAGTGGTTACTTACATCATAAGTAACAATTGCCAAACCAATATGCAAGGCATAACCAAGACTCCTTTCAATCCAAACACTTTGATAATCTCATTTAGAGAGAATTTGGATAAAAAGCATAATGAATACAAGCTGATGCAAGGACTGTCTTGAGTATACCATGAGATTGGATTTTCAAGTGAAGTGAGATATTGAATTTCTCATTAGAGTGATCTAGAACTTTCTAGATCATTCATTCATGTTCTATATAAACATATGAAGGGATTCAGGGCCAAGGTTGGTGAGAATTGAGAGAGGAGAGTGAGATTACACTTTGAAATTTCTCATTGCAAATCAAGATGTGTTACAAGGTTAGAGGCCATTTCAGTCCAAGAAATTGATCTCAATAGCTTGCTCTGAGGTTGGTGATTGATCCCAGATCAAATTCAAGGCCAAGTGGTGGAGGAATCGTGAAGTAGCCATTGGAGTTGGAAGCTTGCAACTCAGAATCGGTTCCAAGAATTCAGGGCGTTTCAATTCTTTTCTTTGCATACAGAAGGTTGATTAGAGGCTAGTGAAGGATTCTGTAAGTTCTTGAGGGTTGATTTGAAGATTCAACCACTCTGTTTGCTCAATTTTACCAGGTATGCAGTTCTTGTTCCATGGCTTAAATTAGGTAGAATCAATGGGAATTATTGTGTTAGATGCATTGTAGATTGATGTAGAAAGGTTTTTGGATTATCAATTTGGAGATTAGTGACCAATTAGGGTTGTTCCAATTTTCGATTGAGATTGTGTTCTTGCGAATCTTGAGTTTTTAGAATGAATTAATGGCATGAATGGATTCCTGAGGAAATTTGGGACAAGATTCATCAAGGAATCGTGGCCAATGGTGGATTCTATAGAGAGTTAGGGTTGTGGAAGGTTGATCGGAGAAGTCACCGACGGTGACCCTAGCGCGCGCAGAGGGAGGAAACTCAGAAATTCAAAAGGTTGAAGATGACTGGATGGCCATTGGATCTTAGGTGGACTTTGACTGAAGACATCATCCCACGGCCACGATCATTTCCAAGTTTGTGAAGGATTTCTGAATAATATGAAACGCAGTGTTTCATTTATTTGCTGGTTTTAGGCTTAAGTCATAGTTGATACTCACACCCCCCTTATGGCCCAGTTTGGATATTGAACTGATTTTTCATGCTATTCACACCACGCGCCTGTCATTTTGTTTTGATTTTCATTTTATTTTTTCATTTTATTCATGGTTATTGGAAAATTCATAAATAATGGAAAAATAACTCAATTAATCCCATTCTTTTTGCCATGGATTCATGATTGAATCTAGTATTTTTTAGATAAAAAATATTAATATTCCATGCATTTTCTGATTTTATGGGAATTTTTACATTTTAATTGACATTAAAATAATCATGGTTGATGCTTGATTTTGTTGAATTTGGTTTGATCATTTGATGATGATTCTTGCCTTGATTTTTTGTGTGTAGCTATCATAGATGTGCATGTTCCCCCTAGATTTTTCTCACATTTTTGTGATGAACGTAAGTGGTAGTTCTAGGTTGAAACTTTAAGAGCTCCATTTTTAGGGTTTATGGTTGATACCTTGTGATTTAGATTTTATTTTTAGAACTTGGTGGATGATTCAACCTCTGATTTTGTATGGTAGATTCATGATTGAATTAGGTTCCCATAGTTATTTTTGTAAGATTTTACAATTGGTTTTAGTATTTTAGTTAGGACTAACTTTAGTACTAAGTTTTAGGTGATCCTAACTGGAACTGTTTGTTAACCCTACTCGATAAAACAAATGAATCTGAATTCCCGTAATCCGTAGTTACCCGAACTACGTAAGCTCTGATCTCTCATACCTGTTGAGAGTGCGTAGGCACAATACTAACGTATTGGCGAGCTACCTTCCCCGTAACCCATAGTTAGTCGAACTACGTTGACTCTGATTTCTCATTCTCTGATGGGAATACGTAGGCATAAAGCGCGATGCTTTGCCGAGTCATTTTCTTTTCTTTTTATACCGGCCTTGATAGGTAGATAGTTAAACCAACCCGTAAGATAAACACAACAAGCGTGGATCCCATAGAGTACGATGGACGTGAGGGGTGCTAATACCTTCCCCTTGCGTAATCGACTCCCGAACCCAGACAATGGTTGCGATGACCTTGTCTTATACCTTTTCGTCAGGTTTTTCCGATCGTTTCCTTTCCCGTTCTGAGGGATAAATAACGAAAGGTTGCGACTCTTCTGTTTTGCCGGCACCTTATTTTCGCGGTAGCGACAGCTGGCAACTCTGTTGGGGATCCAACGTCCCTTATGCGAGTCAATCTGGGGATCCAACGTCCCCTGCGAGAGTCAATCCTAGCGCTTGTATGATTACTTGTTGGGTTGTGTTTATTTACCGCATTTATTTCCCGCATTTTATTTTCAGTATGATATGATTATCTGTGCTGTTGTGGGAGGGACATTCTGATGAGTGAGAAGCCAGACTCAAGCTTAAGTGTACCTAGCATTAGTTGTGGAAACTAGTGGGCGCGTGCTTGCTTTGCAGGCACTAGTGTCTCATGAAATCCACGCTCAGACGAGGTTCTCCCAGTTGACTTCTTTTCCGGCCCTTTGGGCCTGATGGGTTGTTGGTTTGGAGGATTGTCGACTTTGGGGACCGATCATTTGGAATTCAGCTGAGTGAGGCCGCTTCAGGAGATGGTGATGCCACACCTTCTGGGTATCGTATCACCCCTCTTGAATGTATGTGACGTTGATGACTGCATAGGATGCCAAACTTGTGTCAGTCTAGGTCCATACCTGTGAGCATGGTTGGGTTTGTTGCAGGAAGCCTTAACCTTCAGACTACCTGGTTTTCTTGATAGTGAATCAGTTTTGTTGGTATCAGAGGTTCTCATCATCAGATGTGTATGTGTTCTTGATAGAACAGATTTATGGTCCTGTATCAGGGGTCCTTATCATCAGATGTATATGTGTTCTTGATAGAGCAGAGTTATAGTCTGACATCAAGGGTTTCTCCTCATCATCAGATATGTATGTGTTCTTGATAGAGCAGAGTTATGGTCCTGTATCAGAGGTCCTTATCTTCAGATGTATGTGTTCTTGATAGAGCAGGTTTATGGTTGGGATCAGAGGATCTCATCATCAGATATATGGTCGTTCTTGACAGAGTAGATTTATGGTCCGATATCTGGATTTTCTTCTCATCAGAGATATGGTTGTTCTTGACATAGCAGTATTGTGGTTTTGTTGACACAGAACCTTCATCTCTTCAACAGCACAGTTGTCTTGATCTTCTGCTGCATGATTGCATTTTGCATTGCTTTGCATACCCATTTGCATTTCATTAACGTGTGTCTGTGTTGCAGGTACTGTTTCCCCCGAGTCAGGATTTCTTGCCTTCTATTGTGCTATTATGGGTTCTCTGAGGAAGACCGTGGCTTACAAGCTCCCCACTCCTGATGTTGTTCAGCTGACTGGTTTGATTGCTTTGGCAGATGATTCTGTGAGAGATGAATTCAGAAAGTCTTATGGGAAACTGCTCAGCTTGGTTCGTAAGCCTTCTGTGTTTGAGTTGAATGGGTTGCACGCCTTGCTGCAGTTCTACGATCCTCCTTTGAGATGATTTACTTTCTCGGATTTTGTTCTCGCACCTACACTAGAGGAGTATGCTGATTTGTTAGGTGTCCCTATCAAGAGGCAGATGCCTTTTGTTCATATGGATGTTGAGCCTGACCTGGCTAGTCTAGCTCCCTCACTTCATCTAGAGGCCTCCGAGTTGGTCTTGTCTAGTTGGAACAAGGTCCCTGGCTTCTCCTTGCAGTTCTTAATGGGAAAAGCTCAGCAGTGCGCCAAAGACGGATGTTGGATCGTGTTCAATGCCATCCTCGCCCTGTGCATATACGGCATCATTATGTTCCCCAATATGCCTGACTTTGTAGACTTCGACGCATTTCACATCTTTGCATCAGGGAATCCAGTCCCTACCTTGATAGGAGATGCCTACCATTCCGTCCACTACAAAAACGAGAACAGAAGGGGCAAGAATGTATCGTGCTGTGTGCCCCTACTCTATAGATGGCTTGATAGTCATCTACCCAAGAAGGGTCCCTTTGCTTCGTCTGCAGCCACAGCTAAATGGTCTGAGCGTTTGATGAGTCTGTCAGCGGAGGATATTTCCTGGTTTGATAGAGATAGGTTGGGTACCGAGATCATCTTCAGCTGCAGTTGGTTTCTGAACGTGCCTCTGATAGGCAGAAAGGGCTGTATAAACTATAATCCATCTCTGCTGGTCCGACAGTTTGCTTATGCTTTGAGAGCTCTGCCGAAGGATGAAGAGGTGCAGGAATCTCTGTACCTCACTGGTCTTCTAGAGGGGGATATGTTATCCAAGCTTCAGCACGCTTGGAATAATATCAGTAAGCGAGGAAAACCGTTGCTGGGAAAGAGTAATAGCCAAGCCTACGCTCCATATGTGACTTGGATCAGAGCCAGAGAAGATGTCATAGGGATGCCATTTCCTCCTGCCAAGCCAGAAAGCCCTCCAGTGATTGAAGAGCCTACCACCGTGCCTATTCAGCAGCATAATCAGGTGTTAGCTGAGAGAGATGGGTTGAAGAAGGCAAATGAAGAGCTGGAGAAAAAATTGGCTCAACTCAGAAGCGAGAGAAGCGAAGCCGTCCACTCCTTCAAGAGGCAAACAGAGCTGGTGAACCAGTTAGGGACAGATTTGACTAAGCAGATAGTTGAGCGTGAGCGCTTGGGTCGAGACTTCAAAGTTGTCAATGATGTACTGGCCACTAAGAAGCAGCACTTGGATGAAGCGTACCAGAGAATATCCAAGTTTAATCAGCACTGGAAGGCCACCCTAGCCAACGGCAAAGAACAGGAGGATAAGCTGAAGCAACAGATCTCCAAGCTGAAAGCCCAGGTGAAGGCTAGTGAGAAGAGGTTTGATGAAGAAACCGCTCGCAGATATGCCGCCGAAGCCCTGCTCAACAAGGCTCTTGCTAACCTGAAGGAGCGCAAACTAATGTTTGAATCCAAGAAGTGGAAGCTAGAAGATTGTTTCGGCGAAGGAGCATGGGAAGACTCAGTTGAAGGTCTCCAATACACTATTAGGCAGAGGGAGTTACTCGTCGAAGGGTTGCTCACTCGGCCTGATCATCCAGAAACGAAGGGGTTGTTAGAAGACTTTCGAGCCCGTGGTCATGCTTGACTATTTGTAATCCTTTTGTTTTGATCATTGTTGTATGCTGACCATCACCAGGCTTGTTGGTTGAGGTCATGCTATTGATTCATCTTGTACTCAGTGACGTTGTGTACCGCCTTGATGGGCTTTTTTTATATATGAGATGTTATTTCCATGAATGGACTCGGACTTCTTATTATCAACACTGGCACTCAGGCACTAGGATCGGGGGATACCTCCCTAACGCACAGACACACGTTTGCATTTGCATGAAGCATCTGCATAACGAGCACTTTATCGTTTTTCCTAACCCTTTTGCGTATACAGGTTGTTTCAGGTTGTTCCAGGATTGATCAGAGACCTATCCACCGCTATCCGACCAGAGCAAATCAAGCTAGAGTTATGGAGCAAGTGCAAACTGACGTTCAAGAATTCCGAGAGAGGATGGACCGCTTCATGGAGCTCATGCAAGTGGTCGCCAACGGCCAGGATCAACTCAGAACCTTGGTTCAGCCTCTGATCTCAAGGGTTGACAGCAATGGTGTACTCCACGGTGGGACTGTGCCAACCCCTCCACCTGTTGAAACTCCTCAGAACGACGTCCCCGTGACCGGGGGGAATGGCAGTGCCAACGACAATGTAATCGCTAACATGGGACTCAACGGTAATACGACTGGCTTCGGTAATGGGAATTTCGAAGCTAATGTCAATGTTGGGCTGGGCAACGGCAATGCGGGTGTTGGAAATCTGTATGGGCCTCAGCCATGGTTGGAAGACCGTCAAGACGATGTGTTCTCGCAGAGAGGTGCTGAAGGGGAGCTGACTGCTGAAGCACGACTAAGGTTTAAGGCACTCGAGGACAAGATGAGGAATTTCGAGAACCAGAACACCATGGGTGTTGACATGTCCAAGCTGGGACTGATTGCGGATTTCAAGGTGCTTTCCAAGTTCAAGGTACCCGACTTTGAAAAGTACAAGGGCTCCACTTGCCCTCGCGTCCACCTGAGATCATACTACCGGAAAATGTCAGCTCACTCTGAAGACGAGAAGTTGTTGATGCACTTCTTTCAGAATAGCTTGTCCGGGCCATCCTTGGAGTGGTACATGAGTCTGGAACCTACCAGTGTGCGCACGTGGAAGGAACTTGCTGAAGCATTCGTGCACCATTACCAAAATAACAGTAACTTGGCTCCGAACCGGGTCCAACTGCAGAATCTGTCACAGAGGAACAACGAAGGGTTCAAGGAATACGCCCAGCGATGGTGTGAATTGGCAGCTAGGGTTCAGCCGCCGATGGTTGAACGGGAGCTTGTGGAAATGTTCGTAGCCACCCTCTCAGGGGTTTATTACGAGAAATTGGTCAGCAGTATGTCTAGGAGCTTCTCAGATCTCATTATCACGGGTGAGCACGTTGAAAACGGGATCAAACTGGGGAAAATTCAAGGTGATTTATCCTCAGCTGGAGGAGGAAAGAAACCCTATGGTGGCAAAAGGAGGGAAGGAGAGACGAGCGCCGTGTCCAACGCTCGAAGGAAGGGCAAGGGCCAGCACCAGCAGGTGGCCAGCATAACCATCCCCGCTGTCCAACAGCCACAGCAGCAGCAGCAGCCGAATCAGCAAGGGTACAGAAAGTATCAGAACAGGGCACCTCTGTCGAGCCGTCACCTTGAGACTCCGCCCATGTCTTATGCTTAGCTGTTACAGACTTTGCTTCAGTTACAGCTAATCCAGAAGAGAACCTTGGCTCCCTTGACAGGGGCACCGCCGCCAGGTTATGATGCGAATGCAACTTGTGAGTTTCACTCGGGGGCACCAGGCCACACGATAGAAAATTGCAAAGCCTTCAAGCACAAGGTGCAGGAAATGGTGGATGCAAAGATCATCAATTTCTCAGATAATGTGCCAAACGTCACGAGGAACCCGATGCCGAATCATAGGGGAGATGGGGTAAACGCCATTATTGAAGACGAGAGCTCAGATTTGTTGAATGATGTCAAGGATCTGAAGACACCGCTTAGCTTCGTTAAAGCAAAGCTGATGAAAAGAGGTTACTTCCCGGGCTGTGGAGAACTATGTATGGGCTGTGCGACTAGTCCTGATGGATGTGAACAGTTGATAGAAGGGATTCAGAGTCTGATGACCGAAGGAATCCTGCAGTTTAGCCGAAGGGCCGAAAGCAGATCGGGAGAGGTAATGCTGAAGCAAGGTGACGAGGTTGCCACCATCACCATCCCTCGTCGGACGATAACTATTTCTGCACCTAGACCGCCCACAATTACCATCACCAAAGCTGGGCCGATACCTTTCGAAAGCACCAATGCTGTCCCATGGCATTATGGGGCAGACGTCTACTGCAACGGACAGAAGTTGGAATTGGAACCATCAGGGTCGTGCGTGGATAACCTAGGGGGGATTAGCGGAATTACTCGCAGCGGAAGAGTGTTCGCTCCGCCTGAGGTTGTGACGGACAAAGCGGACAAAGCTGATGTAACCGATAAGGGAAAAAGTAAAGTCATTGAAGAAACCTCTCGTGGGGTAGAAAAAGACTTACTTGTTAAAGACGCCGAAGAGTTTATGAGGTTAATTAAAAAGAGTGACTACAAGATCGTGGATCATCTCCATCAAACACCCTCGAAAATTTCCATCTTGAATTTGTTGCTGTGTTCTGAGGCACATCGCAACGCGCTGCTGAAGGTGTTGAATGCCACGTATGTACCACAGGAAATATCGGTCAACCAGTTGGAAGGGGTCGTAGCCCACGTGAATGCTAGAAATGGGTTAGGGTTCACTGACCTGGAGCTGACGCCGAAGGGAAGAAACCACAATAGTGCTCTGCACATCTCGATAGAGTGTAGGGGAACGATTATGTCTCACGTGTTGGTGGACACGGGGTCGTCACTCAATGTTCTTCCGAAGAAAGCATTGATGAAGTTACATACTCGCGGATTGATTTGCACACCCAGTGACCTGGTTGTGAAAGCGTTCGATGGAACCAAACGTCATGTTTTCGGGGAGGTGACGCTGCCAATCCAAGTCGGGCCGGAAACATTCGATGCAGTCTTCTACATTATGGACATCATTCCTGCCTACAGCTGTCTCCTAGGCCGGCCATGGATCCATTTCGCGGGTGCCGTGACCTCCACTCTGCACCAGAAGCTCAAGTATGCTGTTGGAGGTAGCATCGTGACCGTATGTGGCGAGGAGGATATAACGGTGAGCCATCTGTCATCCTTCAAGTATGTTGAGATGGACGGGGAAATCCACGAAACCCTATGTCAGGCGTTCGAAGCTGTTAAATTCAAGAACGTAGCTCCCGTGATCACTGAGAAGCCAGAGATGACTCTCTCTTCCTTCAAGGAAGCTCGGGCCGTTGTTCAAGCCGGATTTACCCCAGGCTGGGGGCGAATTCTAGAGATACCTAACAAGCAAGACAAATTTGGGTTGGGATACTCTCTTGCGGCTGAAGCCTCCTCTTCTCACAGCGCGTCGCGAGGTAAAGGGCCGATCTAGTTTACCAGTGGCGGGGTGATATTTGAAAGTGTCAACGCAGTGTCTGAAGACGGCGAAGACATCGACTGCGACCTGGACTCTTGGATCCAGCCAAGCAAACCAGGCAGGAGCCTCAACAACTGGTCCATCAGGGATACCATCCAAGTGACAGGCAAAGAGTAATGATTTACTTTCTCCAATCATTGTACAACCCTACGTCCTACCCGGGGCATAGAGGTTTTATTGTTAGGGCCTTGTTTGATTATGTACATGCATTTTATCAATAAATCAAAAGGCGTCTTTCTTCGTATTCAAATGTTGTGATCTCTGTTATTCCTATTTTATACTTGTTTTGAAAAACAATAAAATGACAATGAGGTTTGTGCTAACCTGCATATCCTGATTTTAAGCTTAACCCTTGTTATTGAAGGATCCACATAGCAGATGACATCGACTTTGGACCTTCTACGACTCACTCCGACTTCGATTGCCTGATCTATCAAGACGAAGAAGAGATTGATGAAGACGAAGACCTTCCCGATGAGTTGGCCCGCTTGTTGAAACAAGAAGAGAAAGTTATTCTGCCTCACGAGGAAGAGATTGAGATTGTGAATCTGGGTTCTGAAGAACTCGTCAGGAACGTCAGGATAGGGGCTGCATTGCAGAGTGATGTCAAGCAGAGATTGGTCAAGATGCTGAGAGAGTATAGTGACATCTTTGCTTGGTCATACGAAGATATGCCCAGACTTGATACTGACATTGTGGTCCACCATTTGCCGCTGCGAGAAAACTGTCCTCCCGTTAAGCAGAAGCTTAGAAGGACGCGACCGGATATGGCCGTTAAGATCAAAGAAGAAGTGCAGAAGCAGCTTGATGCTGGCTTCTTAGCGGTCACTACGTACCCTCCGTGGGTCGCCAACATAGTGCCTGTACCGAAGAAGGACGGTAAGGTACGAATGTGCGTCGATTATCGGGATTTGAATAGAGCGAGCCCTAAAGATGATTTCCCGCTTCCCCATATTGATGTGTTGGTCAACAATACAGCTCAGTACTCCGTATTTTCGTTCATGGATGGCTTCTCCGGTTACAATCAGATCAAGATGGCGCCGGAGGACATGGAGAAAACTACGTTTATTACACCTTGGGGAACATTTTGCTACAAGGTAATGCCTTTCGGTCTGAAGAACGCAGGGGCCACTTACCAACGAGCAATGGTAACTTTGTTTCATGATATGATTCATCATGAGATTAAAGTCTATGTTGATGACATGATTGCGAAGTCCCAAACGGAGGAAGGACATCTGGTCAATTTGCTGAAGCTTTTTGAGAGGCTTAGGAAGTTCAGGTTGAGGCTGAATCCTAACAAGTGTACTTTCAGAGTACGGTCTGGAAAACTACTGGGGTTCATCGTGAGTGAAAGAGGCATTGAGGTTGATCCTCCGAAGATAAAAGCAATACAAGAAATGCCAGCACCAAAAACAGAAGAAGAAGTTCGTGGTTTCCTGGGCAGAATAAACTACATTGCAAGGTGTCGCTTCCGCGAAAATAAGGTGCCGGCAAAACAGAAGAGTCGCCACCTTTCGTTATTTATCCCTCAGGGCGGGAAAGGAAACAATCGGAAAAACCTGACGAAAAAGGGTAAGACAAGGTCGTCGCAACCGTTGTCTGGGTTCGGGAGTCGGTTACGCAAGGGGAAGGTATTAGCACCCCTCACGTCAGTCGTACTCGACGGGATCCACGCTTGTTGTGTTTACTGGACGAGTTGGTTTATCTATCTACCTATCAAGGCTGGCTTAAAAAGAAAAAAATGACTCGACAAAGCGTCGCACTTTATGCCTACGTATTCTCATCAGAGAATGAGAAATCAGAGTCAACGTAGTTCGACCTACGACGGGTTACGGGGAAGGTAGCTCGCCAATACATCAGCATTGTACCTACGTACTCTCAACAGGTATGAGAGATCAAAGCTTACGTAGTTCGGGATACTACGCATTACGGGGATTCAGATTCATTTGTTTTATCGAGTAGGGTTAAACAGTAGTTCCAGCAGTTAGGGACAAAGCCTGTTTGCGGTAGCGCTGAAGTTTAACGACACTCTTTTCTTCAGAAAAGCTTCCTTTGAATTATGGGCCCACGGGGCAAAAAGGTTTGAAGTTTGTTTTCTGTCTTTTACGGAAGAAGTGTTTTTTTATTGTGTTTGCAATTTCAATCGCACTAGAGACTATGACCTGAGAGTGAATGTGTCGCATGTCACCCAAAGGGTACCATACTAAACATCCAGACTGTGGAAAAGAGACTCTCCCACAATCCTTTCTCAGATAGCTTAAGGCTCGTAACGTACGAAAGAAATCATTCATGATTACTGTATCTTAAGCTATTTTGAGATGAGAAGAGAACAGGCTCAACTACGGGGAGACTATCAAGTCCTACTGTTGTCATGCCAAGGATTCATCCTATGGTCGAGGTTTGAAACAGGGAACTCCTAGAAGTTATCATGCATAGGTTTCAACCTAAAGTTCTAATCATCACTTCCTTATCAAAGGAAATGAGAGTCCTAAGGGATCATATAAATGATACACAGAAACAGAGAAAGCATCAGCTTAAACAGTAAACAGTAATACAGTAAACGATTGTAAAATGCATGCAATGCAAGTGAGGGAGGAAATGTGTGTGGGGCAGCAGCCTCCACAAGCTCATCTCAACCTCAAGCCAGATATGAATAACAGTAATCATACTGAGGAGATAAAACATGCCATCAAGCAAAATACAGGAGACTGTAATCATACAGATAAAAATAAAATCATGCTATCAAGCAAAATAAACCACACGGGCAAGGGAGCTGGGCTCTACCGAATACCCGCAAGCAAAGCCATACAGTAACAATACAAGCAGAGGGAGCAACTCAACCTCTAGTGCAATCATGCTCCTAGATTAATGCTAGTCTAGATATGGACTTATTCTAATGCATCAAGCAAGTCAAACAAGGCACATCAATACAGCAAAGAAACAGACAAGAAAGCAGATCAACTCCTCTCTCAACTCCAAGCCTCAGCTCTTCTGACAGCAACTCAGTCTTCAGACCTCCATCACTCTTGACAAATATCAATTTGCTTCTCCAGGTTTCAACCCTTCAACATAAGTTCCAACTTATCTTCTTCTTTAAGCTTTAGCTCCTTAATTAGTTCCACCTTAAGGCTTCATTCTTAACCACAAGTATCAACTTGATTCCTTCAGGATCTCCAAGCTTTAAAGTAAGTATCAACTTATCCTTTGTTCTTCAAGCCTCAGCTTTTCACTCAATCTCAATTGAATCCTCTTCATAAGTATCAACTTAGTCTTCAAGCTTCAGCTCTCTTTGCTTTACCAGTCTCAACTTGGTCTTCTCTTCCTGCAAGCTTCAGCTTCTCAGAGTAACCTTTAGCCACTTAGAAGTATCAACTTCACCCTTCAGTCTTTAAACCTCAGTTCTTCATTCAGTCTTTACTGGATCTTCATGGGGTCTTCATCTTTAGACTCAAGCCCAACATCTCTCAAGATACTCAAACCAGAAGAAATCACTTAACTGGATAAGCTAGGATATTAAACTGCTTATTGACCACCAAAGGTGACCTATAAGGGTTTAACATTAAAAGAATGGTTCCCTCAAAGGTTCTACTTCCTAGGTACCATCACGTATCCCTCCAAAGGAGGGAGGTGAATACCATGGAAGGACCTTGAATCATGGGGAAGAATGGAGGTGAAAGATACCATCCATGTTTAAGAAAGAAATTAGCTAGGTCTAAGCTCTACTTAATCCCTAACCCTAAAACAACAACAAAACAAACAAGTCTTCAAACTCTCAAGCTCTTCTACTATGCTCCTCCATGCTCCTCAAAGCAAGACCAAGCCAACCAAGCCAAGCAAAAACCCACAAAGCAAGGCAAAACAAAATACAAGCCCACAAGGGCAACACAAACAACAATAAACTACAAAAATCATTTAAAAATAGTATACTATTATATTAAAATTTAATATAATTTCTAGGGGATCCTATATACCTACCCTTAATACCCTATATGTCCCAATATCTAACTTGACCTAGAAACCCAAAATTCTAGTGTTATTGTGGACCTATGTTAAGGATTGACCTAATTCTACACAACCTAAAGTCATCTAGTCAAAACTAATCAAAAATTAATCACAAATTATGGAATAAATCCAGAGGGGAGCTAAAGTCCTAATCTAACTATCCTAAAAAGAATGGCCTAAAAATATGAAGGGAACTAGCTAAACAAAATTCTACAAATCCATGCATCAACATAAAAGGACTTAAAACCTATTAAAAGAGAAAATACACAAAAAATATTAAAAATGCATGAAATGCAAATATTTTGATTTTATAATTTTCTAGACATTAACATGAAATAGGAGAAAAAATCCCCATGTAAAAATCATCATTTTTCTATTTATTATGATTTTTCAAAGATTAAAGAAAAATGGAGAAAAAGATAATAAAATGGTAAAATATTGGTGTAGATAGCAACTATATGCAGTTCAATTCATGACTGGGCTTGAAATGGGGGTGCAAACAACAACGCGCTCTAGGCCCAATTATTATCAGAAAATCAATTCAAAAATTATAAAGAAAAAGAAAAGGACACGGTGCAAAGAGTAAAGAAATTCAGTTCAAAATCTCAATGGGCCATGAATGGGGGTGGGGATATCAATCAGTCCACTAAAGCCCAAAACCTCAGTTTAATGAAACGCAGCGTTTGGTTATGCCTTCAGACTTCTCTTCACACGCGAAATTGAATCTCAGCCACACGATCCAAGTCCCAGTCAATGAGTCTTGCCTCATCCAACGGCCATGGCATTGTCTTCTTCCTCCAGCCATGGAAATGGAGGGAAAGCTCCATAGTTGCAGAGCTCAAATCCCCAATTCGAACTCTATCCAAACTCAACCAAAATCCATGGTTCAAAACCCTAATCCATTCTAAATTTCACCCTGATCACAACCATGGCCTTAAAATCAACTAAAATGCTCTCAATCTCTAAACCCGATCCAAGATCAAAACTATGCTCAAACTTCAGCTTCAACAATTCTTGAAATTGATTACCTCAGAATGATCACCACCTCACACTGGTTAAATCTTGCTATCAAACTCATGCTATGCTTCACTATATCTCGTGTTCTTGATCAAAACAAAAATGGTGTCACTAACTCAAACTTCACCAATTGATCTCAAACTTCCCAGAATCCATCTCCCACTTGTCTCTAACCATTCTAACCTAACAATTCTAACTAATTATGCTTAAATTATGGTGTAGAAGAAAAGTTACAAACCTGTCAAATCTTGAACACCAGATAGGTCAAAGTTTCACTTCAACCTCTCAAACTCTTTAGAAACCTTCCTTGATTGATGATAAAGCTTCTGTTTGCAAAAGATTTGATCAAGAAAGCCTGAATCTCCAAACCCGATTATGACTTGCAACCTCCAAAATCCAAATTCTATATCTTCAATTCTTCATGATCTTGCCCTTAATTTGGTATGCACACATTCAGTATGATCAATGGAAGGTGTTAGGATTGAAAGAAGCAATGGAAATGGTGTGGAAAGTAGAGTTTGATTTCAACTTGCAATGGAAGAAATTGAAATGGCTATCTCACTCTCCTCTCTAATCTCTCACCAACCTTGCATCTGAGCAAGTTCTAATCCATATATAGGATGGTTCAGACCCATCCAGAACTTTCTGGAATCATCCAATGAGAATTTGGGATTCTCATGCCATGAGTTTTTGATTTCATCTCATCTCACATGCCATCTCATGCTATGCCTCTTGCAGCAACTTGTTCTGACCTGAAAATCTCCTTAGATGAGATGTATGATGTGTTAAGAGGCTTTGCTAGCTTGTGCATTGAGTTTCCTTGTGTTTTGCATTTGTACCTTATTATGCAAGCAACCATTTTCCAAAGCAAGTCCATGATCTAGCCCTCAAATCAAAAATGTGGCTGAACCATTATTTTTAAAATGCTTTCTAGAGTCAAAGTGACCTATTATATACCATGGTTTGGATGTGTAGCTTGGAAATTTCAATTTCCAACTTTGACTTATTTAACTTATGCCTCCATTTTAGGTCATTTTTACCATTTTGAGCTACAAGCCTTTTCAATATCTCATGAACTCCTTACTAGCCTTAAAACATCATTTTAAGAAAGTTTGATGTTGAAGATTTTTCCATTTGAAGCTTGGAAATAGGAGTTATGGCCTTATGCTTGAAATGACCTATAATCTCCAAATGACCAAAATGCCCTTGACTTGTCAAAGCCATAACTTGAGTTCTACAAATCCTATCAAGGACTTCTAGTACTCTCTAGAAATCTAAGAAGATGAGGAACAACATTCATGTTGACAAAAAGTTCATAGGAATCATCCTTATTAGGCAAAAATTGGATGCAAGTTGGGTGACTTTCAAGGCCCCAGATTCACATACCTCAGATGACCTGTAACTTGTCAAAGTCATAACTTGAGCTCTACAAATCCTATCAAGGACTTCTAGTACTCAAATTAAAGCTAATAACAAGCTCTACAACATTCATGTTGGGGGTAAGATGACATGCCAATCACATCTTGAGCTAAACTGCCTTGAAGATAGGGATCAAACTAGGGGATTTTACACTGTCAAGCCTTAGAAACCCTAGCTTGAAACTTCTCAAACTCTTCAATCATGATGATTTGATCTTGGAATCATCCTTATAACATCTCAATGCATCAATCCATGATCACATGGCTCTTGGATTAGGTCTCAACCTTGTTCAAATCATCAGTTGACCTAGGGTTGAACTAGTCAAACCTTAATTATACCACTCATGGCTAAGTCTTCTTATTCTTGTACAATGACCTCTCTGGGCTTCATGATGGCTTTTAAGACATCTCATAAGCTCTCTCAAAGCTTCAAGTCCATCCTCATATCTTCAGAATCATCTGAGGAGCTCCCCACAACTTTCAAGTTAGGAGGCACACAACCTTGGTTTCAACCAATCTCTCTGAGGATCTCTTAACTTCTTTGACAAAGATATCAACCCTTGAACACTTGAATAACCTCCTTGGCTATCTTCAAAGTCTTAATTGGTACTCATACCTCTTGATCTCCTACATACATGTCAATGAAATGCAAGTGATAATGCTAATGTGAATGAGATAGACCACAAGCTAGGTAAAGAAATGTTGGTCAAATTTTGGGGTGCAACAGCTGCCCCTATTCAAACGGCTTGAACCTGATTGGGTGAGAAGCGAACCGCTCTCACCCAATCAAGGTGCGAGACGATTGTGTAACACCCCCTTCTACACCCCAAATAAATGCATATAAAACAATTAGGCACATACAAATTATCAGAGTAAAAAGGTTTTATAATAAGGTATAAAAGAAGAATGCCACAATTTCACCAACGAAACTCTTTAACATTTTGCTCCATAAAATATGTAACAATTTCGTAGTTTTAGAATTCACATTTCAACATTCAATTTGAACGGAAAATAACATCATTTGATCAGTTCCAAAATATTAATTCAAATGCACATAAGTCATCCAGATTAATGCATCATATCAATTAGATTACAAAACCACATCAGCTGATACATCGCAATGTATCACAAAAGAATGACTATACTAGTCTAACTACCCGGTGTTACATATCAGAGCAGCCGACTCAAAAGAATGAAGACTAACTTCACAAAAGGACTCCAGCATCCTAATCTGCAATGCCTCATAGAGCATTATAAAACAGCAGAAGGGTGAGAAATATAACCATAATAATCAAAGCATAAGATTATATATATATAGGTAGTCATATAACACATATTCACATTTCTCACCATACTTCATTCTCTTAGTCATATATATTTACCACACATATATAGACAAACCTGGATATTCACAAAGCATTTCCACATTATGCATACACTTACAATTTCCACAATCTCATCATTCACACATAAGCATCTCTTCATGCATATGTCATATATCAATGTGACTCAATAACTCAATGCAACTCATGCAATGCGGTACCGACTCTCGTTATATTTTTTCGGTTTTTACATTAAACCGGGTCCACTCTTCTAGATCGATAACCCGTTATCTTTTTCGGTTTTTACATTAAACCGGGTCCACTCTTCTAGACCGATAACCACAAAGGCCCGTCCTCTAAGCCTTCAAACCCACTCTTCTAGGTTTGGGACAAGCCACTAGTTTCCACGAAACTAACAGACATTGCCTCTTGACTAAATGATGCATGTACAATCAACCACAACAAATGCACTTAAGACCGACATCTTAATCTCATGCATTTACATAATTCATCTCTTCAAGAATTACACAATGATTGCACATACAGCATATATCACAACAATCAAGGTATTCACATCACAATACCAATCATACAATTACAAGTGATGCACACATATTCACAATGTTCTCATGCATACTCATCACATAATTGTATACACATCAAGCATTCACAAGTTCATTAAATAATACACACATAATCACCCATTATGTTCACATGTATTTATACTTGATGCAATTAACATTCAAATCACAATTCTAGGATTCACGCCCGTAGGCTACCCACAACACACATCATCACAATAGATCATATCTATATCATATCATAGAGGTATTGACCTCTGAGAGGCAACCAAACCATCTCCACATGAACAACACAGCAAAGGAAGAATGCTGTCACATTCGCCTCCATTCGCCTGGCGAACCCTCGCAGCGAACCTTCGCCTGGCCTTCGCCTGGCGAACTCTCTCAGCGAACACTCGCTAGGCTTCGCCTGGCGAGACTTCCCAGCGAGCCCAAGTCAGTAGCTACTGACTTCATTCGCCACCATTCGCCAGCACCTTCGCTGGGCGAACCCTCGCTACTCAACTTCGCCTGGCGAACCCACCAGCGAAGTCCACTGGGACTTAAATATAATTATTCGCCAACATTCGCTAGGCTTCGCCTGGCGAAGCTTCGCCTTCGCTCGCCTGGCGAGAGCCAGCGAACCTGCGCAGAACAGAACCCTATTCTGTTCCACCTCCACCATCCACCATCATCCAACTTCTCACACAACAAAATCAGTACAAACAGCATCAACACATGTTACCCAACTATTCTACGGCATTATTGCTCAGTTTCAACCGATTAAATCATCAATCTACCGATTATTCCAACTTTTGCCCTAATTGGAACGTGATGAAAACTCTACCAAAACCCCAACCCAACATACATAACATCATACAATGATCAAATAGAAACATTTCTCACCCTTACCTCGATTAATCGGAGCTTTGATGTTGGTTCTTGATGATTTCCACTTTTCCTCTTCTTCTCTTCTCTTTCTCTCCTTTCTTCTTCTTTCCTCTTTCTTTCCAAATGTTTTCTATCTTTCTTTTCTTTTCTTTCTCTCTTATATATTTCCTTCATTTTCCTTCCTCTCCAATTCCTTCTTAATTCTCTATTAATCCCAATTAATAAAAATTAATTTCCAACATTGATAAAATCCCACTAAATAAATTAATTACTACAATTAATTATTTAATGAAATTTGGGCTGTTACAACTCTCCCCCATTTTAGGAATTTTCGTCCTCGAAAATGTTACCTGATTCAAACAGTTCTGGATAAGACTCCTTCATCCGACTCTCAAGCTCCCAAGTAACATCTCCACCAGCCGGTCCTCCCCAAGCGACCTTTACTAAAGCAATCTCTTTACCTCGAAGTTGCTTCAATTTCCGATCCTCAATCCGCATAGGTGATGCCTCAACAGTCAGGTTATCTTTCAGCTGCACATCATCCATTTGGACTACATGAGACGGATCCGCAATGTATTTCCTCAACTGAGATACATGGAATACGTCATGAAGATTAGCAAGCGACGGTGGTAAAGCCACACGATAGGCCACTTCTCCTATCCTTTGCAAAATCTGATAAGGACCAATGAAACGCGGCGACAACATGCGCGACTTCAGTGCCCTACCAACACCTGTCATCGGAGTGACTCGAAGAAACACATGATCTCCCTCTTGAAATTCAAGTGCCTTCCTCCTCTTGTCATAATAACTCTTCTGACGACTCTGAGTAATTCTCATCTTCTCTTGAATCATCTTGATCTTATCAGTAGTCTGTTGAACTAACTCGGGTCCAACAACAGAACTCTCTCCGGACTCGAACCAACACAATGGTGTCCTACACCTCCTACCATACAACGCCTCAAATGGTGCCATACCAATACTCGAATGGAAACTGTTGTTGTAGGTAAACTCAATCAAAGGCAAGTAGCTATCCCAAGCTCCTCCTTTTTCCAATACACAAGCTCTCAAAAGATCTTCAAGCGACTGAATCGTCCTCTCCGTCTGACCATCAGTCTGAGGATGATACGCTGAACTCAAACGCAACTTAGTACCCAAAGCACTCTGCAGGCTCTCCCAAAATCTCGAAGTAAACCGCGGATCTCTATCCGAAACAATACTCAGCGGAATACCATGCAGGCACACAATCCTTTCAATATACAACTTAGCCAACTTCTCCAAAGGGTAATCCATACGCATAGGAATAAAGTGAGCAGATTTAGTCAACCTATCCACGATAACCCAAACAGCCTCAAAATTACTCGCCGTCCTCGGCAAACCCGATACAAAATCCATGGAGATACTATCCCATTTCCACTCAGGAATAAACAACGGCTTCAGCAAACCCGATGGCTTCTGATGCTCAATCTTCGACTTCTGGCAAGTCAAACAAGAATACACAAATTCCGCAATATCCTTCTTCATACTAGGCCACCAAAATACTTTCCTCAAATCCTGATACATCTTAGTAGCACCCGGATGAATACTCAATCCGCTACGATGTCCTTCCTCAAGGATACTCTTCTTAAGCTCAACCACATCTGGAACACAAACTCGATCCCGACATCTCATAATACCATTCTCATCAATCCGAAAATCACCACCTTGGCCTTGGTTGATTAAAGTCAACCGATCAACTAAGCTCAAATCCGACTTCTGTCCTTCTCGAATTTCATCCAAAATACCACTCGTAAGCTTTAACATACCCAACTTAAATCCAAAAGAAGTCCTCTCACATACCAAACTCAAATCTCGAAATTGCTCGACCAATTCTAACTCTTTCACCATCAACGCCGACATATGCAATGATTTCCGACTCAATGCATCCGCTACAACATTCGCTTTACCCGGATGGTAATTCAAGCCAAAATCATAATCCTTCAAAAGTTCAAGCCATCTTCTTTGTCTCGCATTCAATTCCTTTTGATCAAAAAGATACCTCAAACTCTTGTGGTCACTAAACACTTCAAACCTCGCACCAAACAAATAATGCCTCCAAAGCTTCAACACGAACACAACGGCGGCCAACTCTAAGTCATGCGTCGGATAATTCTTCTCATGCACTTTGAGTTGCCTCGAAGCATAAGCCACAACTTGGTTATTCTGCATCAACACACCTCCTAAACCCATCAAAGAAGCATCACAATACACAACGAATGGTTCTTCTGGATTTGGCAGAATCAAAACAGGAGCTGTCGTCAACCTTCACTTAAGTTCTTGAAAACTCGCTTCACACTTGGCGTCCCAAACAAAGGCTTGACCTTTCCTAGTCAACTGCGTCAACGGCAACGATAACTTAGCAAATCCTTCAATAAACTTCCGATAATAACCGGCTAAACCAAGAAAACTTCTGATCTCAAAAACTGACTTCGGAGTCTCCCATTGCGACACCGCTTCAACCTTCAACGGATCCACCGCAACACCACTACTAGAAATCACATGACCAAGGAAACTAACTTCCTTCAACCAAAATTCACACTTAGAAAGCTTCGCGAACAACTGCTTCTCTCTCAGCACAGATAACACAATCTTCAGATGCTCGACATGCTCTCCTTCGCTCTTCGAATAAACCAAGATGTCGTCGATAAACACCACCACAAACTTATCCAAATAAGGATGGAAAATCCTATTCATGTACTCCATAAATACACCCGGTGCATTAGTCACACCAAATGGCATCACGGAATACTCATAGTGTCCATACCTCGTTCGGAAGGCCGTCTTCTGAATATCCTCAGCTTTCACACGGATCTGATGATACCCAGATCTCAAATCAATCTTGCTGAACACGCTTGCACCAACCAACTGATCCATCAGATCATCAATCCTTGGAAGTGGATACTTATTCTTAATAGTCACCTTGTTCAACTGTCTGTAATCCACACAGAGCCTCATAGAACCCTCTTTCTTCTTAACCAATAACACCGGTGCACCCCACGGTGACACGCTCGGACGAATAAACCTCTTTTCAAGCAAATCCTCAAGTTGACTCTTCAACTCTTTTAACTCTGAGGCTGACATACGATATGGAGCCATCGATATCGGACTAGTTCCAGGAATCAAATCTATCGAAAACTCCACTTCTCGCTCCGGCGGTAAATCCTTTATCTCATCAGGGAATACTTCCGGAAAATCTCTAACAATGGGCAAACCATCAATCCCTTCACTCTCACCAGTCCTCAAAGTTTCCATAAGCATAAATACCTTAACCCCATCTTGCACCGATTCTTTCACTTGTTTCCTCGTCATAAACAATTCCCTTTCAACATCCGAGTCGGGAAAAATAACCGTTTTGTCAAAACAGTTAATATACACACGATTGAATTTTAACCAATTCATTCCAAGAATGACATCCAGTTGATCCAAATGAAGACACACTAAATCAATCCCAAAATCTCTACCGAAAATACTCAACGGGCAATTCAAGCAAACATACGGTGTAGTTACCGAACCCATAGCAGGAGTATCAATAACCATACCGCCACCAATCACAGACAACTCAAGATTTAACCTTCTAACACAATCCAAAGAAATAAAAGAATGCGTAGCTCCGGTATCAATTATAGCGATCAAAGGTGTACCATGAATGAAGCACGTACCTCGGATCAATCGATCGTCGCTAGCAGTCTCAGATCCAGATAGAGCGAACACTTTCCCGCTTCCTTGATTCTTCTTCGGCTTATCGCACTTGGTACTGATGTGCCCTCGCTCACCACAGTTATAGCAAGTAACACCCGCACCGCTTCTACACTCTAGAGCCTTGTGGCCTGGCTTGCCACACTTAAAACACTTCAGATCAACACTTTTGCACTCCGGAGCACGATGCCCCGCTTCACCACAATTGTAACACCTAACCGGGGTAGAAACTCCCCCACTTGGCCTCTTGCCAAAACCAACCTTTTGTTTCCCCTTATCAGCAGGAGTCACGTAAGGTTTTCCTCTGAATTGTCCCTTTCCTTTCTTGTCACTTAGACTCTTGTAGTGGCTGGACCTAGCCCTACTGTCTTCGTCATAAATTCTGCTCTTGTTAACCAACTCAGAAAACCGTCTGATTTCCTGATATCCAATAGCTTGTCTAATCTCGGGTCTCAAACCGTTTACAAACTTTAGGCACTTAGACCTCTCAGCATTACCAGTATTATAGTGAGGACAAAATTTGATCAACTCCTCAAATTTCGCCGCATACTCAGCAACCGTCGAATTACCTTGCTTCAACTCAAGAAATTCGATCTCTTTCTTCCCCCGCACATCCTCTGGAAAATACTTCTCCAGAAAGGTTTCTCTAAACAAATCCCAAGTAATCACAATATCATCTTCCTCAAATCTTTGGCGAGTATTACCCCACCAATCTTCAGCTTCTTCTTCGAGCATATGAGTCCCAAACTGCACCTTTTGTGCATCCGAGCAATTCATAACTCGAAAAATCTTTTCCACGGCTTTCAACCAAATTTGTGCCTTGTCCGGTTCATGAGTTCCCTTGAAGACCGGAGGGTTATTCTTTTGGAATTTCCCCAAAGCACGGAATCCATCCTCAGTATGATTCCTCTCATTCATATTGGCCGGAGGATTCTGCCCAATTGCCCCCGCCAATCTCGTCAATGCCTCCGCAATCGCTTCGTCGTTCCTTCCTGCAACCATCTTACTAATTCCAGCAACAGAACCACGTAAGAACAACCAATATTGATAATGCAACACACGCATATCAATAACACACAGGGAAAAACACTCTAACAACTTGGCCGGACGGACCAACCTGCTCTGATACCACTATTGTAACACCCCCTTCTACACCCCAAATAAATGCATATAAAACAATTAGGCACATACAAATTATCAGAGTAAAAAGGTTTTATAACAAGGTATAAAAGAAGAATGCCACAATTTCACCAACGAAACTCTTTAACATTTTGCTCCATAAAATATGTAACAATTTCGTAGTTTTAGAATTCACATTTCAACATTCAATTTGAACGGAAAATAACATCATTTGATCAGTTCCAAAATATTAATTCAAATGCACATAAGTCATCCAGATTAATGCATCATATCAATTAGATTACAAAACCACATCAGCTGATACATCGCAATGTATCACAAAAGAATGACTATACTAGTCTAACTACCCGGTGTTACATATCAGAGCAGCCGACTCAAAAGAATGAAGACTAACTTCACAAAAGGACTCCAGCATCCTAATCTGCAATGCCTCATAGAGCATTATAAAACAGCAGAAGGGTGAGAAATATAACCATAATAATCAAAGCATAAGATTATATATATATAGGTAGTCATATAACACATATTCACATTTCTCACCATACTTCATTCTCTTAGTCATATATATTTACCACACATATATAGACAAACCTGGATATTCACAAAGCATTTCCACATTATGCATACACTTACAATTTCCACAATCTCATCATTCACACATAAGCATCTCTTCATGCATATGTCATATATCAATGTGACTCAATAACTCAATGCAACTCATGCAATGCGGTACCGACTCTCGTTATCTTTTTTCGGTTTTTACATTAAACCGGGTCCACTCTTCTAGACCGATAACCCGTTATCTTTTTCGGTTTTTACATTAAACCGAGTCCACTCTTCTAGACCGATAACCACAAAGGCCCGTCCTCTAAGCCTTCAAACCCACTCTTCTAGGTTTGGGACAAGCCACTAGTTTCCACGAAACTAACAGACATTGCCTCTTGACTAAATGATGCATGTACAATCAACCACAACAAATGCACTTAAGACCGACATCTTAATCTCATGCATTTACATAATTCATCTCTTCAAGAATTACACAATGATTGCACATACAGCATATATCACAACAATCAAGGTATTCACATCACAATACCAATCATACAATTACAAGTGATGCACACATATTCACAATGTTCTCATGCATACTCATCACATAATTGTATACACATCAAGCATTCACAAGTTCATTAAATAATACACACATAATCACCCATTATGTTCACATGTATTTATACTTGATGCAATTAACATTCAAATCACAATTCTAGGATTCACGCCCGTAGGCTACCCACAACACACATCATCACAATAGATCATATCTATATCATATCATAGAGGTATTGACCTCTGAGAGGCAACCAAACCATCTCCACATGAACAACACAGCAAAGGAAGAATGCTGTCACATTCGCCTCCATTCGCCTGGCGAACCCTCGCAGCGAACCTTCGCCTGGCCTTCGCCTGGCGAACTCTCTCAGCGAACACTCGCTAGGCTTCGCCTGGCGAGACTTCCCAGCGAGCCCAAGTCAGTAGCTACTGACTTCATTCGCCACCATTCGCCAGCACCTTCGCTGGGCGAACCCTCGCTACTCAACTTCGCCTGGCGAACCCACCAGCGAAGTCCACTGGGACTTAAATATAATTATTCGCCAACATTCGCTAGGCTTCGCCTGGCGAGAGCCAGCGAACCTGCGCAGAACAGAACCCTATTCTGTTCCACCTCCACCATCCACCATCATCCAACTTCTCACACAACAAAATCAGTACAAACAGCATCAACACATGTTACCCAACTATTCTACGGCATTATTGCTCAGTTTCAACCGATTAAATCATCAATCTACCGATTATTCCAACTTTTGCCCTAATTGGAACGTGATGAAAACTCTACCAAAACCCCAACCCAACATACATAACATCATACAATGATCAAATAGAAACATTTCTCACCCTTACCTCGATTAATCGGAGCTTTGATGTTGGTTCTTGATGATTTCCACTTTTCCTCTTCTTCTCTTCTCTTTCTCTCCTTTCTTCTTCTTTCCTCTTTCTTTCCAAATGTTTTCTATCTTTCTTTTCTTTTCTTTCTCTCTTATATATTTCCTTCATTTTCCTTCCTCTCCAATTCCTTCTTAATTCTCTATTAATCCCAATTAATAAAAATTAATTTCCAACATTGATAAAATCCCACTAAATAAATTAATTACTACAATTAATTATTTAATGAAATTTGGGCTGTTACAGGTTGAATACTGACAAACCCGGAAATTTGCCAACTACACAAGTGCAGGGTACTCTGATGGGAACAAATCTTCGAACACTGAAATATTAGCTGCACGGCAACTAGTTGGGGAATTGGTCACACGGTAACCGGTGATACATGGTCGATCATGCCGTCCGGCATCAAAATTCCTCGGGACTCATCAGGTCAAGAATCAAGTTAATCATGCTGTCGGGCATTCAAAAAGAACTTTCGGGCACCAGCCGGACTTCATCAGTAAGTCGGGAATAGAATTCTAGGTCAATCATGAACCAATCGGGGATATCCAAACTTATGCCATCAGGTACTCCGCATCAGCTGAGAGAACTGCTTCGTTAACACGGTCGGACTTCAATCATCAAGTCTTCAGGGGAAGTTTCAACTTCACTGTTCAGAAACCTGCTGGGGATGACACATCTCCGCTGGGGATTCTGGAGAACTATCAAGTAACTCTGCTTCGGGGATCCAGGAATCATTCTGGATGAATCAACTCTGCTGAGGACTTCAAGAATCATCTTGGACAAATAACTCCGCCGGGGACTTCAAGAATCATCCTGAACCGATAACTATGCTGGAGATTTCAGGAATCATCCTGAGCAACAACTCTGCCGGGGATTCTAAGCATCAGCTTGAGCAACCAACTCTGGCGACTGCACTGGGGATTTTAAGAATCATCTTAAGCAAACAACCTTGCTGGGGAATTCAAGAATCATCTTGAGCAAGCGACTCGTTGGGGAGAATTCAAGAATCATCTTGAGCAATCAATTCTGCGGCGGAACACTTGCAAAACAAGAACGGTAACGACCTAGATCATGCTTATTATGCATATGTTTCGGCAATGGCGCAATGCTCCACACGGTGGGAATGCTACGCGTTTATGATAAATGCTATGCAGTCATGCAAAATGATACGATCCCGTCAGCAAAATAAATGCTGAAGGGAGAATCCTCCTGTCAAGGAGAAGGAACCGCTCAGATAGGGGGAGGAATCATCCTGCTGAGGAGAACAAAGTCACACCAATCTCAATCGGGTGCTGTGGGGAAGTGAACTTCAGTTGACTGCTGCAGAGGAACGAAGCTCTACGAGAATCTGGACCTGCTGAGGGAAAGCAATGTCAATCGCGGGAATAAACTGCACTGCCTTCACGACTACTTCCCCGGAGATAACGACTCTGGTGGGGAAATATGGCATCAGCTATTCGACATTCCACTGGGGAAGACCAGTCAGGGTCTGAGCGGCTTCCAAGGACTCGACTCTCTTGGGGGATCTGCAAACTCGGCTGGGGAAGAAGAAATCATTCTGCTTGCTGGGGAGAGTACGAATCTGTGGGGAAACTCAATTCCGCTGGAGACTTCAGTCTGGAACCATCAATAGCTGCACACTTCAGTGTATGACTCAGCTGGGGAGAGGACGTTCCTTCAGGATACATCTGATTGGGGAGAGAATCTTCTCTGCCTAGGGAGACATATCAATGCTCACGACCTCGTGTTCAGACTCTGTGGGGAGAGGCTGCTGAACTCTGCTGGAGAGGGAGGAATCATCCTGCTTGGGGATGCGCACGGCGCATTGTCTGGAATATGCTACTCCTGTAACAACATAAACAAACAGACAAGATACCCTTCTCAAAGGGACCTATCAAGGTTATCATCTCGTGACAATGTTTAAGTAATTCATTGTTTCAATAATCAGTGGCCTAGGCCAGTAAGTTTATGCATGCGCATTTTATCAAAAACATCGGCGTTCTTTTTCGCAAACAAAACAGATAAATGCTAAACAGGAAAACAAAATTGCTGAATAGTATACATTTTATTGATAACGAACCCCTGAATGGGTAAAAATGTTTTACAACAGATGCAAGCTCCTGGAATGAGGAAGCCGCGCAAAAATAAAACATAAATATACATCAGTATATACAAATGTCGGCAACGAGGCGTAGACGAACACCATGAGTTGATCCCTCTATGACCCACTCGACTTCGATACTTCTCCGACGCTTCAGCTTTAGAAGAGATTGATTCAGATAAACGGCCCTCAGGAACGCAGTCATTTGCTCTTTCAAATCCCTAACTTTTGCGTGAACCGCCCTTTGCGGGTTTTCAGTTCACCGGGATACCCTTTCTTGCCAAAGTCGCCCATCCGGGTTTTCGACTTTGCGGGTGTACATTTTTTCAATTTATATCCCTAATTTTTGCCCGAACCTTTTCCCTTTTTTATGGTTCGCCGGGATGCCCCATTTTTGCCTGGACTCTCTTTTTACTGTCCAGCGGGTCGCTTTCAAGCAAAGTATTTTTTAACTGCGTCCGCGTTCACCATGGATGCAAAATCTTCACCGTCCATCGTGGATAACAACAAAGCTCCTCCCGAGAAGACCTTGTTAACGATGTACGGACCTTCGTAATTGGGAGTCCACTTGCCCCGGTGATCGGAGTGTGGCGGAAGAATCTTCTTCAGGACGAGATCACCCGTCTGAAAGCTTCTAGGACACACCTTCTTATCATAAGCTTTCTTCATTCGGCTTTGGTATAGACGACCATACGCAATCTATGCTAACCTCTCTCGTCCATCAGGTTGAGTTGGTTCAGTCGGTTCGTAATCCATTCTGCCTCGTCGAGTTTTACATCAACCAAAACTCGTAAAGAAGGGATCTCCACTTCTAACGGTAGGACTGCTTCCATACTGTACACCAAGGAGAAAGGAGTTGCCCCGGTCGACGTACGTACCGTCGTACGATAACCGTGCAGTGCAAATGGCAGCATCTCGTGCCACTCTTTGTAGGTCACAACCATCTTCTGAACAATCTTCTTTATGTTCTTATTGGCCGCTTCAACGGCGCCATTCATCTTCGGTTGGTAAGGAGATGAGTTGTGGTGTTCAATCTTGAAACTCTGGCACAACTCCTTCATCATCTTATTATTCAGATTCAAACCATTATCGGTAATGATCCGCTCGGGAATTCCGTAACGACAGATGATATCCCTCTTTATGAATTTAGCCACCACCTGCTTGGTCACATTAGCATACGAGGCTGCCTCCACCCACTTGGTGAAGTAGTCGATAGCTACTAGAATGAAGCGATGACCGTTAGACGTAGTGGGCTCGATCTTGCCTATCATGTCGATGACCCACATGGAGAACGGCCACGGGGAGGACATGACATTTAACGGGCACGACGGTACATGAACTTTATCAGCATAAATCTGGTATTTATGACATCTCTTCGCGAATTTAAAGCAATCCGATTCCATCGTCAGCCAGTAATATCCTGCTCTCAGGATCTTTCTCGTCATAGCATGCCCGCTGGCGTGCGTACCAAATGTGGCTTCATGGACTTCTTCCATGAGCATACTCGCCTCTTTCTCATCTACACATCTGAGTAGCACGAGATCATGGTTTCTTTTATACAAAACTCCATCAGGATTGAGATAAAAATTTCCAGACAGCCTCCTTAGAGTCTTCTTATCCTGGGTTGACGCACCCGCAGGATACTCCTTAGTCATAAGGAAAGTCTGGATGTCATGGAACCATGGCTTGCCGTCGGCGGCTTCCTCGATCGCAAAGACGAATGCAGGTCTATCAAGACGAGAAAGGACAATCCTTGGAGCCTCATTCCAAAAATGACTTTATACATCGAAGCCAACGTGGCTAAGGCATCAGCCATCTAATTTTCTGCCGGGGCACATGATGGAGTTCCACTCGATCAAAGAACGGAAGCAGACTTCTGGCATAGTTCATGTACGGCACCAAATTCGATTGACGAGTCTCCCACTCCCCTTTAATTTGGTTGATCACAAGCGTCGAGTCACCATATACGTCTAGATTCTTGATTCTCAAATCAATTGCCTCTTCTAGACCCATGATGCATGCTTCGTACTCCGCCTCGTTATTGTCATACCCCAAATTTGTCATACTTCGGTATTTAATGAACGTTTTACTACTTCGTGACTGCTAGCCATGATTCTCTAAGGTTTCGTTTATAAAGACCATGTGTGTACACATTATGGTTATAACCCTAACAATTTATGTTGAATTCTTATGGGAAGAGCGCGCCTCCAGACCCTTATACCCGAACTCATGCGTGTCCTCATTCTCACGATCAGACATATATGATATGAACAATGACGTCAAATACATGATTGGATCTACCTCGCAACATAATTGATGGTTTCTAAGAAAATTAAATGCTATTTCAACTTGGTTACGAACTTCTTTAAAGGTTGTGTGAGCCTCACTACAAGTTGCTTGTACAAGTTGCTTGTTACGACATGCACTTAATTCAAGATACGTCATATGATACTTCAAGACACAGTCAATTTTGCTTCCAGCTTTGTTCAAATTGGTTGCAAGCGTCAAGTTATGTTTGGATTCTAAATCAGTTTGTGACAAACTTAGATTTAACTTGCAAATTTCGAGTATTAATTGAATTTGAATTTAGATGCAATAGGTCCAGAAGATATTTCGATTCATCTCAAAGGCTTATGGTATAATGCATCAATTCATAACCATACAAGCTATGTTTGAGGAATGAACTGCACATATTATCCAAATCCATTAGTTTCGAGGGCAATCTCATCGATATGGATATCTTGGATGATGAAAAAACAAGTAGTTGGTGTTCCAAGATAATGTTTCAAGATTGACTCTAAGTGGAGATGAGATTAACCAAGACAGTTCAATTGTTTTCAGAATAATGCTAAGGTTTTGTTTCAATGAAATTATAGATCTTATTTAAGCCATGGTTAGATCTTAGCTTTGTGTTATAGATGGAAGCTTATTTGCAAGGAACAATCCCAATTGATGAGGCAAGCTATTTTGATGCGTTGCAATTTTATTTTAAAATGAATACAAACCAAAATTTGGTTGAAAGAAATATTAAGCTGTGAAGAAGCCAGATTATTGAAATTTAATTTGGATATGAGATTACAAACAGATTGAATTTGATAATACATGGCAAGTTTGAGATGTTTGAAACAGAAACAAAATGAGAAATCTTAGTGGACTGAGTTTTGGATCCTGTTGTAATCCTTATTAAAACTTATATGATTCTTTCCAACGTTATTATGGTACAGAACAAAACCTGCACAAACAACGGCAACAATTGTGACTTGAATTTAACCGGCAGCAATACGACAAAATAGATAAAATCTAAAGAAGAAAAGGAAGAGAAAAAACATGAAGTGAAATACCAGTTGCAACATTCGTTTGGACAAAAGTAATTTGATGTCGTTCCGTACGCCTACGCGACGCCCTTTATTTGTCACAAACAATCCGCAACGCACTCACCGAAATTGTGCAGCCAATACGCACACCAGCTCTGAGGAATTCACGCAGCATACCCATCAAGCCAAATAACTTGCAGCAAATGCATACTGGTTGATTCTTTCGAAGTCTCGACAAAACTTTCACGCAACAAGCCGTTACGCATCCCAGCTCATAATTCCTCACACAATACAAGCCAATCATCATACCTGTTTCTTTCTTGCGGAGCCAAATACCAAAAATAATTCCTGTAAAAATATCAGAACAATTACTACCAATGAGTTATTTGTTCCAAGCACTCCAAGTCCAAGCAAAACCAATATTGAAAATATATAAAAGTGGACAAGATTAGAACCGGTCGCAACAACAGCTATAGCATGTCCTGCCCGATAAGAAAAGTCTCAACACATTTCTTCACTGGTTTTCGAATGGGATTGCCGGATAAGATTAGAACTGTTGTGTACGGCAAGCCGAAGCCACGCGAATTTTCATACGCCGGCATTTCAGTCACTGACCTGCAGGATGATATAATGGTTCAATCAATACATCAAGCTGTAAAAATAAGGAATGAAGAGAAATCAATCACGGGTGATGAGGGATATGATAAGGGAGTACTTGGAGGAAATCAAGTTGGCTGTAGGTGTTGAGAACCCTGTCAGTATTTCTGAAGACAGTCTGATGCCTCCACCTAAAATGCCTTCTAGTCATGCTATTCCTATGGAGGCTGTTGCGGTGAAATTTGGATGTCAAGCTATTGATTAACTTGAATCTTAATTCATTTACAACCGGTCTTTGATTTATCCGAAGGAAAGGTTAAAGAAAGGAAAAACCTAAAGGGGAGAGATCTAAGGTTCGGGGGTTGGTTAAGATTAGGGAAGGTATTAGCACCCTAAACTTCCGTAGTACTCTACAGGAACCTTTTGTTTATTTTTTTATTTGTTTCATTTTTTTATTTTGCTTTAGGGTATATACAAAGGATTGAAAATTAAAAAAGACCTAGGGGTTAATTCTAAGTTTACTCGGCAAGACATCGCATCTTGTGCCTACATATCCTTACGGGAATGGAATCAGAGTAACTGTAGTTCCCCTCAAAAGGGAGGTTAGAAACGTCTTGACTGTGGCCAAGGTTTCAATGGGGAATAAACGTATCTTAGGGACACGCTTACGCGGAGTGTAGAAACTCCAATATCTACGTTGTAAATTGTTAAGTGAATTAGGGTTAGGTTAGGGATTCTGCGGCGGGAAACCATAAAATGAGTGCGGCGACTCTTTGACCTAAAGCTAGGGGTAGTTTTGTAATTTTTGTCCACGGCGAGACATTCGTGAAAAGTTAGGGTTTGTAAGGGTTTGAAGTTTTGAGGACTATTGGCGCGGCGGCCAAACGGCTAGACCTAATCCTTCGGAGGAATGCAATGGGACAAATTAACGATGCAAATGCGCGAATTTAAACCATACAAACAGCAGAAATTAAAGTGCGGAAAGGTAAACGCGATAATTTGTTCGCGAAGTTACAAATGAGAAACAGATACAATTATAATACAACTTGAATTGAAAAACACATTAAAATAGCTAATAGCAACGTAACAAGCTGCACATTGAATACACAAGGTTAGTAGACAGAGTCAGACAGTAATCAGACAAGTTATGAAACGGAAGTGCGAAAGTTATAGATATTCTTTGTTGTTTATTTGTGATATATAAAAAAGCTTTTGATTTAAGTTAAAAAAGAGGTTTTAATATTATTAAAAAAAACTTTTCAAAAATAGTCTTAATTTAATTATCTAACAAAAAGGTTTTATTTTTAAAAAAAAGGTTTAATGTTATTATTATATATTTATCTAAAAAAAAATTTTTCTTAAAAATAATAGGTTTTCATATTAATTTGGAAAAGATGTTAATGTTATTTATTTTAAAAAAACAGATTTTTATATTATAACAAGTTTTAATAAATTAATGATAACAATAATAATAATAATGGTAATAATAATAATAATAATAATGATAATAATAATAAATAATGATAATAATAATACTAATAATAACAATAATAATAATAATAACAATAATAATAAAGCAATAATGAATTTTAAATGTGCCAAATAACCCAACAATGTTGCTAACGCAGAAATGCGCTCATCGCAACCAGATCTAAATCGGACGAAACAAAATTTATCGCAAAGAAAAAGAAATTAAGCAAAAAACAGTATTATTGCTCACAAAAATGCGATCATCGCAATCAGATCGAACTAACACAAATGTCACGCGTCATGCACACAAATGTGCAAACATCGTATCGACATAATTCGATCAAAAATTAATCTTATATATATATATATATATAAACTCTAACAATTTAAAAATTATAAATATATAAACGTAACAGTAATAGATGAAAAAAAAGAAATAACGGTAATAGATGAAGAAAAAGAAATAACGGTAAAAGATGAAGAAAAAGAAACAACAGTAATAGATGAAGGAAAAGAAATAACGGTAAACGATGAAGAAAAAAGAAATAACGGTAAACGGCACTCACTCCTCTTAGGTTTTTTTCATTCTCCCCTTTTTCAACAAAGCAACACATGTATATATAGGGAACAAATTAGGGTTAACACCAAATTGTCAATAATGTCCCTAAAGCCCATTTTAAAGCCCAAACTAAATAATTAGTTAAGAAAAAAATAAAATTTAAATAATTCAAAATAATTAAAATAAACTTAAAATAAAAACTAATAATCCTATTGATTCCTAAAATCAAAAATATTATAAAAAGAACAAAATTTTTTTCAATATTTTTTATTTTATGATTTTTTGGATATTTTTATGAATAATTTAGAAAAAAGTGAAAAAAATGATTTAATTAAAATACGAAAATAATAATTAAATAATAATAAAAAACTATTTTTGTTATTTTTTAATGAAAGATAGAAAAATTTAGAGTAAAAATAATAAAAAACAAAAAAGTGACAAAGGTGAGATTCGAACTCTCAACCTCTCACACTCACAACTCCTTACACATGTCCTCTTGCCAATTGTGCCATTTTTACTTTTTAGAAAAAAAATGCATGCCATATGATATTTACCTGCAAAAAGTCAAACGACTACACAAATTTGTTAGTAATTGATTAAATGCAAGAAAAATGCAATGAAATGCGACGACAAATCTTAGGGCAAAATTTGGGGTATTACAGTTGCCCCTATTTAAATAACTTCACCGGGTGATTTGAGCAACGGAGACTCGAGAAATCATGGTGGAGGGATTTAAATACAGATAACCGAAAATTTTGCCTTTAGACGCAGTGCTATGCAATGATATGGACAAAACAAAACGAACTATAATGCTAAATATGATATGAATCTGATATGATGCGTATGATGAAAATGACAAATGCACGGATACAGACGAAACAACGTCACAGGGGACGACCCATCGAGGAATTGCACTAGGGAAGAAGACATGTCATATCTGGAAATACGTCGGGTAGACACGACACAGAATTGTTGATAGGTGCCAAGTAAATTAGAAATTGCCCGCAAGGTAAGACGCGGGTAAAACACGAGCTCAGGAGAAAAACGCAAATGGGGATAAAACACCCATGATGCCAAGTAAATAAATTTTGCCCACAAGGTAAGACGCGAGTAAAACACGACCTCAGGGAGAAAAAAAATTAAATGGGGGTAAAACACCATGATGTTAGGTAAACCCAGGAATATCTGGTAAACGGGGAATAAAACACCCGGGATAAAAGGTACATGGGGGATAAAACACCCAAGGATAGAAGGTAAATGGGGAGTAAAGCACCCAAGATAGAAATGTAAATGGGGAGTAAAGCACCCAGGATAGAAATGTAAATGGGGAGTAAAGCACCCAAGATAAAAATGTAAATGGGGAGTAAAGCACCCAAGATAAAAATGTAAATGGGGAGTAAAGCACCCAAGATAGAAATGTAAATGGGGAGTAAAGCACCCAAGATAGAGAGGTAAATGGGGAATAAAGCACCCAAGATAGAAATGTAAATGGGGAGTAAAGCACCCAAAATAGAAATGTAAATGGGGAATAAAGCACCCAAGATATGCACATGTATAGGAATTATGCTATGACATATGATCAAATGCAAATGCAGACATCGACGACAAGGCTCGACTCTTTCGGTGAAATGGCAAAACTGGAAGACTGATTCCTCAACACGGAGATCACTGTCATTCTGTTAAACTGTATCAAGTTGATAGTCACTGTAGGAATGATGAATAACTGCTTAGGGATTATGCGAGTAAACTGCCCCAGGTCAAATGAATTGATAATTGCTTCAGCTATCTGATTCGTGGAATCGACTGTTTTGCTGTATCCTCGGAGGGCTTGCCCCAGTCTGAGTCTTGAACAATTCTCTGGATAAACCAAATCTGAGAAGATATTGCCTTGAACAAATCTTGAACTGATTCTTTGACAGGATGTAAAAGGAACTTGCCCCCGATAAGATCACTTGACCAAGTTTCTCATTGTTTGAAAATTCCTTAGAGGAAAGCCAGTTTGCAAACAAAAATATTCATACAAACATGGTAATGCAAAGTTCATGCGACTTTTGAAATCAAAATTATTTTTGAAAGATGGAAAATACATGAGTCGTTAGTCAGAACACAACGGTTCAAGACGCTCAAAGTTTAAAATAAAGGTGTACTGCCAAAATAAATGATTCACAAAGATCTTTAGGAGTCAGGTAACGCAACCTTGCTGTAGTATACTTTCAAAATAACCTTGCTTCAATTAGGTCTTTTGAGGGTTGTAATGTGGCCTGGTTCACGGTTTATGAAACAAAAGATAAAGGCTCAAAATTTATTTGTACCCACCCAATCTACGTGATGATCTTCAGTCCTATGCTCAGTTAACTCATACTATGCATTCAGGTTCCCATAAGTTAGGGATTTCATTGATCGTAGCAATGATGACTCAAAAGTCAAAGGGACCTATGAAAAGGCAGCCACTACTCCCCTATAACATTTGATTGTTTTGACATTGAGGATTTTCAAGATAAGGATTTAAAAATCTCTTTGTATTATCCCTAAATTTTGCCTGAACTGTTTATTTTAGAGTTTACAGTCAGCGGGATGCCCCAGTTTTGCCTAAGTCTCCTTCATAAGTTTTGACTTAGCGGGCTTCTTTTGATTTTTTTATATTATTTTTTGTGCGAAGGAAAGTGACTGTTTGATTTTAATGATTACGGTGAACCATCATCGACCTTTTGATTAGAAAACATCTTCGACACTTGTTTGACGTGTGCGAAGGAAAATTTGTTAATGAAAGGTGTATCGTATGAACACACAACCAAGTTAACTGAGAACTACCCATCCCAAGGTTAAAATTGTGGGTTTTTTGTAACGAAAGAAACTCCAACTTCTAGGCTCGAAGGTGGTAACGAGGGATTAACTTCCTTATTTCTCCAGTGTTTGGGAATTGAAATAATGCCTTACATCGTCAACAAGGTTTGATTGAAAGCATACTGACAACAATTATGGGTATAACGTTTTCATCATCCTCCCTTCGATCTTAGCATATCAAAATTTTGGACAAGAAGTAAACATTTGAAAAATAAAGCATAAAGATGCAAATAAATGGACGGAAATGAATTGAATCAAAAGTCGCGATGCTTATTTCATTAATGAAAGTACAAACATAATTGAAAGCAAACAACTTAAACAAAATAAGGAAAGTGCAAACAACGAGAAACAAAAGGCCTAGTGACAAAACTTCATTTCTGATGTACTGGCAAGGGATTTTTCTGAACATCCGGATGACTGTCTGTAAAATCAAGTATTCCAGTTCTAACCAATTCACATACTCTAGCCTTCAATGCAAAACAATGCTCCAAGTCATGGTCTGGGGCACCCTCATGGGAAGCACAATGGAGATCAGCCCTAAATCCAGTCGGAGGATTAAGAGGAGGTGGTAAAGCCTTTGTAGTAATCAGTCCTTGCCGGACTAAGTCAGGATATAGCTCTGTGTAAGTCATGAGAATAGGATCAAAGTGACTCTTGTTCCGATTCTGGTCTGATATCTGTGTCGAGGAATCAACTTAACGACTCAAAGGTACACTGGAAGACGATAGGACCAAGAATGAGAAACCGGGGGACAAATGCAATGCAAAAATGTGATGCTGATGCCATGCAATGGTTTCAAGAATTTCAACGGTCGATTGCGAATATTGCTTTTAAAGAAAGTTGGAAAAAATTTTAGACTTTAAAATGTAAGGCTTTTCGAATTTGCAAAGGACTGCTGAATTCCTTGAAACTAGAAATGATATGATGCTTTATGGATGCGAAGCACAAATACACATAAGCAAACAAAAGGTCCTAAGTTAGAGGAACAATGAATGGAGTCAAGGTCTACCCTTCCCAAAGTGGTGTGTACTATAGGTTAATTGTACCTACAGAACAAGGGTTCTAAAAAAGTGCCCAAAGTCATCAGCCCATCTTTCGGATATTATCAACTTCTCGACTGACTCAAGGGTCGATAATATTCTCAAGAGAACCTCGTTCGAGTGTAGTATCGCGTAGCAACCATTGTAGGACTACTCCCACATAGTTCCCGCACTATGTCCTATATAAGGTCAAGATAGTGTAAAGGTACTACGGTTCCCAGTATCACAGACTCCAATCGATAACGGTAAAAGTTTTCACGACTGCACTCGATCAACCGAACCATTTTCGAAAGTGTCTCAACTGAGCGGTGATTCTCGATTTAGCTTAGTCGGGACTCACTCCCTATAAGCCTCGTCGAATATGTCAGCCATCCTATCATAAGGTCGCTCAAGTCCGGGTGTAGGACTTATCTCACAACACAGTAACTCTAAGTAAGGTACCCCAATATATACATACAAGTGAGCAAAATATATAATAAAACAAATATATAAAGAAAAATAAACAAAATAGGGATAACCCTCAATAGTTAGGACTCCCCAGTGAAGTCGCCATTTTCTGTTGCGGTGAAATTTGGATGTCAAGCTATTGATTAACTTGAATCTTAATTCATTTACAACCGGTCTTTGATTTATCCGAAGGAAAGGTTAAAGAAAGGAAAAACCTAAAGGGGAGAGATCTAAGGTTCGGGGGTTGGTTAAGATTAGGGAAGGTATTAGCACCCTAAACTTCCGTAGTACTCTACGGGAACCTTTTGTTTATTTTTTTATTTGTTTCATTTTTTTATTTTGCTTTAGGGTATATACAAAGGATTGAAAATTAAAAAAGACCTAGGGGTTAATTCTAAGTTTACTCGGCAAGACATCGCATCTTGTGCCTACATATCCTTACGGAATGGAATCAGAGTAACTGTAGTTCCCCTCAAAAGGGAGGTTAGAAACGTCTTGACTGTGGCCAAGGTTTCAATGGGGAATAAACGTATCTTAGGGACACGCTTACGCGGAGTGTAGAAACTCCAATATCTACGTTGTAAATTGTTAAGTGAATTAGGGTTAGGTTAGGGATTCTGCGGCGGGAAACCCTAAAATGAGTGCGGCGACTCTTTGACCTAAAGCTAGGGGTAGTTTTGTAATTTTTGTCCACGGCGAGACATTCGTGAAAAGTTAGGGTTTGTAAGGGTTTGAAGTTTTGAGGACTATTGGCGCGGCGGCCAAACGGCTAGACCTAATCCTTCGGAGGAATGCAATGGGACAAATTAACGATGCAAATGCGCGAATTTAAACCATACAAACAGCAGAAATTAAAGTGCGGAAAGGTAAACGCGATAATTTGTTCGCGAAGTTACAAATGAGAAACAGATACAATTATAATACAACTTGAATTGAAAAACACATTAAAATAGCTAATAGCAATGTAACAAGCTGCACATTGAATACACAAGGTTAGTAGACAGAGTCAGACAGTAATCAGACAAGTTATGAAACGGAAGTGCGAAAGTTATAGATATTCTTTGTTGTTTATTTGTGATATATAAAAAAGCTTTTGATTTAAGTTAAAAAAGAGGTTTTAATATTATTAAAAAAAACTTTTCAAAAATAGTCTTAATTTAATTATCTAACAAAAAGGTTTTATTTTTAAAAAAAAGGTTTAATGTTATTATTATATATTTATCTAAAAAAAAGTTTTTCTTAAAAATAATAGGTTTTCATATTAATTTGGAAAAGATGTTAATGTTATTTATTTTAAAAAAACAGATTTTTATATTATAACAAGTTTTAATAAATTAATGATAATAATAATAATAATAATGGTAATAATAATAATAATAATGATAATAATAATAAATAATGATAATAATAATACTAATAATAACAATAATAATAATAATAACAATAATAATAAAGCAATAATGAATTTTAAATGTGCCAAATAACCCAACAATGTTGCTAACGCAGAAATGCGCTCATCGCAACCAGATCTAAATCGGACGAAACAAAATTTATCGCAAAGAAAAAGAAATTAAGCAAAAAACAGTATTATTGCTCACAAAAATGCGATCATCGCAATCAGATCGAACTAACACAAATGTCACGCGTCATGCACACAAATGTGCAAACATCGTATCGACATAATTCGATCAAAAATTAATCTTATATATATATATATATATATATATATATATATATATATATATATATATATATATATATATATATATATATATATATATATATATATATATATATATATATATATATATATATAACTCTAACAATTTAAAAATTATAAATATATAAACGTAACAGTAATAGATGAAAAAAAGAAATAACAGTAATAGATGAAGAAAAAGAAATAACGGTAAAAGATGAAGAAAAAGAAACAACAGTAATAGATGAAGGAAAAGAAATAACGGTAAACGATGAAGAAAAAAGAAATAACGGTAAACGGCACTCACTCCTCTTAGGTTTTTTTCATTCTCCCCTTTTTCAACAAAGCAACACATATATATATATAGGGAACAAATTAGGGTTAACACCAAATTGTCAATAATGTCCCTAAAGCCCATTTTAAAGCCCAAACTAAATAATTAGTTAAGAAAAAAAATAAAATTTAAATAATTCAAAATAATTAAAATAAACTTAAAATAAAAACTAATAATCCTATTGATTCCTAAAATCAAAAATATTATAAAAAGAACAAAATTTTTTTCAATATTTTTTATTTTATGATTTTTTGGATATTTTTATGAATAATTTAGAAAAAAGTGAAAAAAATGATATTTTAAAAAATGATTTAATTAAAATACGAAAATAATAATTAAATAATAATAAAAAACAATTTTTGTTATTTTTTAATGAAAGATAGAAAAATTTAGAGTAAAAATAATAAAAAACAAAAAAGTGACAAAGGTGAGATTCGAACTCTCAACCTCTCACACTCACAACTCCTTACACATGTCCTCTTGCCAATTGTGCCATTTTTACTTTTTAGAAAAAAATACATGCCATATGATATTTACCTGCAAAAAGTCAAACGACTACACAAATTTGTTAGTAATTGATTAAATGCAAGAAAAATGCAATGAAATGCGACGACAAATCTTAGGGCAAAATTTGGGGTATTACAGAGGCCAATAACTAAAGAAAAGTTTGTGATGAATCACCTGCATTGACAATCAGAAACCCAGGTTACCATGAGCAACAGTTTCACACAAATTATTCTGACAAAAGCAAAGTTGTACATGATGCTACTTCTAGAAATTACGAACAACGTAAACAAAGATATCACAGGAGTCATCATAATGGAGGAGATCATGCTGCCCTACACGAGCATAGAGTTCATCACAATGAACAAGAACTATGAAGAACTTAATTCGCCATGCTGACCAGAATTGTGAAAGCATTATACAGTTGGAAAGCTGAGCACTGTTATTTATATGACAAAGCTCTGAAGTAAACGTAAAAAAGGAAAATAGAAAAAGACTGTACCTGCTGCACAAAGTGGCTTTGCAACATGTACAACGAAACCAAGTGCCTCCACACGACAACAACTTGCGGTATATCAATGTCTTCCGCCAGTCTCCAATGTATCAGTCGCGGCTCTACCCTTCAAGTGACTTTGCTCGCGCACATGACCTGCATCTCCAGCCAGCTATCATATACACATAGCTTGTAAATCATGACAACAGCATATCAGGTCAAATAAATTGCCATTGAGTCATCACACAACACAACCCCAAAATTCTTCAAATTTAACACCGCGACTATGCCGCAAAATAAAACTGTCAATTGCATACCACCAGCGGCAACGAGTCGTATAAGGTTCCATTGGCACTATTAGCTACTACAGAACTGTTATGCCTGTGTTTTTCTGTTCCATACCAATGTGCCTCGTTCAAGTTAAACCCCATGCTAAGATCATTCTCAGGATGCCCCGATTTGTTCACCAAGTTACTACCTTGCAAAACCAGACACAGAAACACAAGTTAGCATATCAACAATGAGAATGTAAGAGCAATATCAGCAGTCACAAAAAATTGCTGCGGGATTATCGCAGGTTTTGCTTTGGTAAACATATCTCAAGATACACTATCATGATGGGCTTTATGGATAAATTTTAGGAAGAAGTGAATGTGGCCTTTTGGTTTAAAAACAATTGCAGTAAAAAGGGGTTTTCAATGGTTATAACAGTAAAACAATTGAGTTTTTTTTCACGCAGTAAATAATTGAAAATACCAAAACCAATGTGCACCCATACCTCACATGGTATGCTTGGTATCATCCAAATCCCAACCACACAGAACCCGTATAGAAGCTCCCAATCACCACTCGTTTTGGTACAACTTCCATTTTCCTTTTCAATTGGTTTTCCCTGTTCTGCCCTTCGTATCCCCATATAAAATCAAAATGAAGTCTGCAGAAAGAGGGGGACCTCCAACTGAAAACCTAGCCACCTCCAATAGACTCAAAACCCTAGCAGCCTCCATTGAGAAACCCTCACCTTCATCTCTTCTTCAATATCAGAACTCCGATCCCCCATCTCCTTAACCTTCATCAAATCCTTAAGCACCATAAATGTTCTTCTGATTTCTCAACAAAACCCTTCAAACCTCCATCGTTGAAACCCGTGAAACCCGTCATCGCAAATCTCTCAAACCCTTTTCAATCACCGTTGCGACCCCATTAAACTTATCCCTTTAAACACTCATCCAAATCGTTTTCGAAACCCATTCAATCCCTAATCATAACTTCCAAATCTGTCCTTCATCGAACAAAATCTTAACCCTTTCTTCAACACGCCTAAATTCCCCTTCAACCAAATAAAACCCATCACAGAAAAATTCCAAACCCAAGATAGAAAGAAGATTAAGTTGGAAACCTAGAGAAAGACAGAGCCACACGCGAAAGTTGAAGGTCGGATGGAGTGATTTTGAGTTTACTCTATTTTATTTTTTTTAGGGAGATGAGAAGTTGAGTTATGGATGTCATTGTTTCGTCAAAACCGTCCACTTTCTTTTTTTTGATTATGTTTTATTCAGAAACTTTTAAGTCGTAATGTTAAAAAAGCTGGTGATGCTATTTTGCTTGGCTCGTGAATGGGTGGTTTGATGGGCTAGGAAGCCCGTCTAGTGTTCATACTCTGCACCCCCGTTTTTCTATCATACCTCCTCCGTTTGTTTTAAAAAAGATTTTTGTATAGATATTGTTAATTTAATTTTTTGAGTTTTTTTTTATAAACAGTTTCTGATTTATTAATATATGTATATTTTAGTTTTTCTTATTAAATCACCCTTTTTAGAATTCTAATGTATTCCTAACATTTAGAGATATATATATTAACTTTTTTAGGTTTTACTTCTTTTTAAAAAAAAAAATTTATAATATTTTCTTTTAGAAGTGAGATTTTATATCTTATTTGTCACTGAGCATTTTATTCTATTTTTATCATTGTTTGGGTCGATGACGATACCCCGAGTTATAATTTCTCAAATTATTGACAGATAATAACAAACCCGAGACCATTTCTTTTCAAAACTTTCATTTTCGTTTTTATCCACTTTTTCTTATTCCCTAGTCAATGATGACTTTAATGATTATTATCGGTCAAATTATTGATAGATGATAGTTCAGTCAAAACTATGTCATTTTCGCTTCAAATCATTTTTTAAACATTTTCCTCGATTAAAAACTCCAAAGGAAGGAGATTCTTGAAATCTAGCATTTCTTGGATCTTCGAGTGAATAATTCTCGAGGCACGCTCTTGAGTTGTTATTCAGTCAATCCTTTGATTTTCTCAAACACATTCTCAACGTCTTTTTTTTTTCCGATCAAAACTCCGAAAGAAGGAGGTACTTGGAATCTAACATTCCTTGTACCTTCGAGTGAATAATTCTCGAGGCACGCTCTTGAGTTGTTATTCACTCAACCTTTCGACTCTTTCAAATTCAATCATTTTCAAACATTCTCCTAAGTCGAATGCTCGTCCGCATTCGCAACCCACACACTTCATAACTCCTCGTGGTTTCGATATTAGGGGCACCCTCAGGGACTAATATCGTTTCTCACAACCCTAACCCTTGACACGTCGTCAAGTCGGTCCCATCTTCAATCAAATCCTCGACACATCGTCGAGCTACTTCGAAACAACTTCCTTTTGGCCTCGCATGCCATCTTTCGATTCAATCTTTTCACATACGTTTTTTTAAACTTACGAAAGAGGGATATTCTCAGAATCTAGCATTATTTGAATATTCGAATGAATAACTCTTGAGGTGCGCCCTTGAGTTGTTATTAGTTCATTCTTTCAATTTCAAAACATCCAACTCTTTATCTTCAACTTATTCAGTCAATTCCCGAAAAAACTGAGTTCTTGGAATCTCGCATTCCTTGAATTCTTGAGTGACAAGCTCTTGAGGCACGCTCTTGGGTTGCTTGTCAGTCACCCTTTCGTCTCTTTCTCAAACTTCCAATCTATTCAACCTCACCTTTTCGTGGTTGTTACCACGAACTACGACTGCTCTGATTCTTCATTCTCGTCCGAATGTAAGATACGTAGGCACAAGATTGCGATGATCTTGGCGAGCACATTTCCCATTTTCTCCCCTATTCCACACTTTTTATCTTCCTCCATTATTCCGTCCACACTTTCCCAACCTTTCCCGTAGTCGAACTACGACGCTCTGATTTCTCATTCTCGTCCGAATGAGCATACGTAGGCACAAGGGCCCCAATCCTTGGCGAGCACCCTATCCTCTAACCACCCATCTCTCCTTTGCGTCTTTAACCTTTTAACCTACCAATTCTACCTTTAACAACGAGAAGAAAACAAGTAAACCTAAACAACACTCCCCACATTTACCTTAAGAGGTTCCCGTCGAGTACGACGGACGTGAGGGGTGCTAGTACCTTCCTCTCACATAACCGACTCCCGAACCCGGAACATGGTTGCGACAGCCCTGTTCCTATCCTTTTCGTTTTAAGAGGTTTTCTCGATATTTTCCTCTCCCGTTTATTCGGGATAAATAAAGTTCGGTGGCGACTCTGTTGAACCGCATTTCCGCGCCTTTTGCGTGAGGGTCGTTTCTCCGAAATGTCTCCGTGATTTTTCGAGGTGCGACAGGTGGCGACTCTGCTGGGGACATTTTGCTCCATGCAAAGAGAGAGTCGAGCCTATCTTTTGGTTTGTAAGGAGTGTTTGTTTTTATTTGTTTCCTTCTTGTTTATGTATTTGTTCTCTTGTGAATTTTTATTTGTGCTTGTTATCTTGGTTGCCTGTTGGCTCTTGGGATAACATCATGAGTAAGGCTCTACGCCTGAGCTTTGGTAAAAGCAGAGAGAACACATAGTTTAGAATTGGTAGTCGAGTAGTGTTAGTCTCCGAGGACTTGCTCCTTATGGGCCTAGCACGAAAGCTCCTCCAGAGGAGACCTATTCGTAGATCTCGTTGTAACACAGCTAGCCTGTTGCACGACTTGATTAATGAAGGGTCCGTGATTCTGGGAACCTTTTGTTAGCACCAGTTCCGATATTGGTGGTCGTGTAGTGTTAGTCTCCAAGGACTCGCTCCTTGTGCGCCTAGCACGAGGACCCCGCTCAGGAGAGACCTTATCGTCATTATCGTTGTAATACGGCCAGCCTGTTGCGTGACGCTAATACAACTAGTGTCCGTGATCCTGGGAACCAAACGTAGAAACCATCCCATAAGTGGGTTTATGGGTATAATGTTTAGACTTTCCCGTATAGGTTGTACCTGTCGGTTTTGATCGGAAATTGTGGTTGTGTATCTGTTACAGTTATCAGCTCCAAAATTGTTTGATTGTGATCCTGGATCTTGTATCTTGCATTGCATCTTGCATATCATTTGCATTGCATTTCAAATGTTGTGCATTTTTCATTTCCAGTCCTTCAATAGAATCTTATGTCTTCGTTCCTTCCTCTCCAGTAAATCAAGCTGATTCCTCGACATCAATACGCAACTAGAGCCAATACCAGATGAATGATGGAGCAGATTCAACAGGAGCAAGCCGCCTTCAGGGAAGAGTTGGATTCTATGAAAGGAAAGATTGACCATATCCTCGAAGCCGCTGCTGTCGTTAACAACAATGGTCAAGGACAGGGGTCTACTGCCATCCCTTTGGTTCCAATTCCAAATCCTCATGGGATGCCGTTGAACTTCAATAACGCAGCCAAAGGAAACACTTCTCAGCCAATCCCAACGCCTGGAGTTACTATTGGAGTTATCCCGCAGGCCCAGCCTACTGCTGTGCAAATCCCGGTTCCTCATATCGAAGATACTCTAATGGATCAGTATGACGACGTTCAGAATTATCATGCTGCTATCCCCATTGCCAATCCTGTTGCCGCTCAGGATTCTGAAGCCGTGAAGATGTGCCGAGATCTAGCCGAGAAACTCCGAGCCATGGAGGGGCACAATTCAAATTCTTTCAGTGCTTTGGAATAATGCTTGGTGCCTGATGTTGTCATTCCTCCCAAGTTCAAGGTGCCCGAATTTTTGAAGTACAAGGGTCTTAGTTGCCCAAACATTCATTTGAAGATGTACTGTCGCAAGATGGCTGCCTATGCCATAGATGAAAAGCTCATGATCCATTGCTTCCAAGACAGCTTGTCTGGGGCATCACTCGAATGGTATATGCAACTGGAGCGTAACAGTGTGCGCACTTGGGCCGAGCTAGCTGATGCATTTGTCAAGCAGTACAAATACAACACAGATCTCGCTCCGAATCGTACTCAGCTTCAGAGTATGACTCAGAAGGACGATGAATCCTTCAAGGAGTACGCGCAACGATGGAGAGAGCTAGCCGCAAGGGTGCATCCACCTCTTGTTGACCGTGAATTGATTAACATCTTCATGGGTACCTTGTAAGGCCAGTACTACGAAAAGCTGATCGGTAGTGTCTCCACTGGATTCTCTGACTTGGTGATCATCGGTGAGAGAATTGAAGAAGGGCTGAAGAGTGGAAAGATCCCAGGAGGTTCCAACAACCAGGCCAATGCCAAGAAGCCTTTCAATGGATACAAGAAGAAGGAGGGCGAAACAAATTCCATCTTTTTGCAGAAAGGGCAAGCTTCTCAACAAGCTCCTGCTCCTATGCCTTATCAAGTTCCCTATTATCAGTATCCATATGTTGCTGCCGCGCAATATGCTTTAATGCCTTATCAGCCGGTTGTTCAAGCAGTGCAAGCTCAGATGCCACGGCAACAGGCTCCTCAGCAACAAGCCTACAACCAGCAAGGATATCAGTATCCTCCTCAGCAACAGCAGATGCAAGCTACTCAGCAACGACAAGGTACTCGCCCACAGCGTCCACAGAGAACATGGAGACCAGATAGAGTCTTTGATCGTCTACCAATGACATATGCCAAAATCTTTGCTCAATTGATGGAGAAAAAGGTTGTTGTTCCGAGAGATTTGGCTCCTCCAACTGTCATTCCTGCCGATTACGATGCAAATGCTCATTGTGAGTTTCATAAGGGCGCTCCAGGTCATACCATTGAGGACTGCAGGGCTTTCAAGCACATAATTCAAGACATGATCGACAGGGATGCTATCAACTTCAATGGGAAGTCTCCAAATATCATCAACAATCCGATGCCACCAGTCAACTAGTGCCAACATCAGATCGATTCCAGTCAAGTCCATTCTCTGAAGAAGGCCGTCATGCTGCCATTTAATCTTTCGATTTCCTTATGTTTTGTCTTTGTTTGTTTTAGTACTGTATGCTTTGAACAATGTCCATTCGTATTTGGTTTTCATTAATATATCGTTTATGCATGTTTTGAATTAGTTATGTCGTATTCACTCATTTTTTCACTTATCGCCGACACATTTATTCACTCCACTCTATTCACTGTTGTTTAGCATGATTTGAGGGAGGATGATGAAGACGAGATACCCATAATTACAAATCATATGCTTTCGGATCGAATCTCGTCAATGATGTACAAGCATTGCTTCAATTCCCCTAAACACCGGAGATATAAGGAGTTAATCCCTAGTAAACCACTTCGAGCCTAGGAGTAGCAGTTTCATTCGGATATTCAAACCTTATACTCAACCTGGGGCAGGGTAGTGTTCAGTTAATCCAATCCCGAATCAACAAAGAAAACCCAGAAGACGGTTGTTCATCAAAGACCCATGACATGGCAGTCACAACCTTCCAACAAAATTCAAAAAATCGAAAGCCCGCTAAGTCAAACACCTCATAGGAGACTTAGACAAAACAAATCAAAGCAATCCCGATGGATCTGACGAGCAAAGTCAATCCATGCAAAAGTTAGGGATCAAAAACAAATACAAAAGAGGACCCCGAAATCCTCAACAAAAAATAAGATTCAGTGGCCACCCAAATCAAAAGGGGCATTGACATCCAGTAAAATAAGGTGGCTGTCATTTCAAGCAAAACCTTGAATCATCAAGCTTACACCGTCAAGAGAAATGCAGAATTAACTGAGCGTAGGACTGTAGATCATTAAGAAGAAGGGGTGGGTCCAAATCATACTTTGAGCCTAATATCCTTTGTTTCATAACCGTGAACCAGACCATGTTACAACCCTCGAAAGACCTAATTGAGACAAGGTTTATTCTGAAAGCATATTATCGCAAGGTTGCGTAACCTGACTCCTCACATGATTTCTAATCATCAACATTGGTGTCATTTCCCTTGATATATCTTTCACACCAATCAAAACTAGCACAATGTTTGGACTAATGGTCCATTCGTTTCACTATCACGACACCTCCATAAATGACACACTTTTTCAAAACTTGTATTGAACTTTGCATTAACTATTACCATTTGTGAATGTACAATTTTATTTGCAAATCAGTGCTAGGTATTCAAAGACACTCCAGCAAGGGGCAATCGAGGAGGAGCTTGACTTTCAGTGGCGTACACGAGACAAATGTCACTTCAAAATCCACAGGCTGGGGCAAATCACTCAACAGCTCGAGCAGGGGCAAGTCATCCGAGTTCAACTTCCGTATGTCAGAACCGATTAATCTGGGGCAGGCCATTGCCATGTTTGAAATGGGACAAGGCCAGGTCGTCCTGACCAACGAGCAGAGTTGTAACCTTCTCTGAAGCAAATTCATGACGAATCACCAAGTACCCAGACTTGGGGCATATAGAGTATCTTCGTCTGTTTGGTCATGACGTCTTCAACGAACTGCGTGTCGAGGAAGTCAATTCCTCCCACCACCCGAAGTCCAATCCGCATTGGCAACTACCAAAAGTCCACCACACTGGCGTCTCCACCTACAATCACCCGTCTGCATCATACGCATCGCATTCGACCTCATAAGCATCCTGCATCATATGCATACTCCAATCATATCATAATTCCCCAGCTCTTGCATCTCCGCGCGTCAGCATTTGTATTTGCACTTTCATTCGTATGGAATATCATTTATCATCCAGCATGCATATATGCAAGTCAAGGTCTAGGATCAATCTTGAAGATTTCCAAAGCAATCATCAGCCCAATCAGGGGCATTTTTGCAAGATTGTGGGTTTGTCCCACGATTATCAGGAGCTTCAACGCAATCATCAGCCCAGTCAGAGGCAATCTTCTGCAATTGTGGGTTTCTCCCACAAAATACGAATTTGTTCAAAGCAAGATTCAACTTAGTCAGGGGCATCTTTTTAATACCATGGGTATCTCCCATGACTTATTTCAACCTCGTGGTTGATCAGATATGCAAATCAACATTCAGCCCAGTCAGGGGCATCTTTTCAAGACCATGGGTGTTTCCCATGACGTATTTCAACCTTGTGGTTGATCAAATCTTCAAATCAACATTCAACCAAGTCAGGGGCATACCATTCAAGACCGGGGGTGTTCCCCACGAAGTTGTTCAACCTTTTGTTGGGAAAATCCAAGAGTTTCAGTGCAAGATTCAGCCCGAGCATGGGGCATCTTCAGCAAAGCCGTGAGCGTTCCTCATGAAGTTGTTCAGCCTTTTGTTGAGCAAGACAATTCCAAGACAAACTCAGCCCAGTCAGGGGCATCCTCTTCAAAATTCATGGGCGTAACCATGAAATCATTTCAGCAAAACCATGATCTCCAAACAAAGACGGTGGGCGTACCCCCTTGACTCATTTCAATTCAATCTTCTTCTTGGGGGTTCCCCATTGAGTTGTGCCCAGCAAGCGTGACCGTTGTCAATTGCCTTACTATCATCCTTTTGGTGATAGCCGAACTTCGTCGGTTCAACGTAGCCTGCATCCTTTCGATGTTGGTAACCTTCAATTTGTGTTTGCCCTATCATCCTTTTGGTGATAGTGGTTGGTGTGAGTTTCGCTCCGTCATCCATTTGGTGGTGGGTCTGACATTTCGTCAATGTCAGATTGTGCGATTGTGTTTGCCCTATCATCCTTTTGGTGATAGTGGTTGGTGTGAGTTTTGCTCCGTCATCCTTTTGGTGGTGGGTCTGACATTTCGTCGATGTCAGATTGTGCGATTGTGTTTGTCCTATCATCCTTTTGGTGGTAGTAACTGGTGTGAGTTTCGCTCCGTCATCCTTTTGGTGGTGGGTCTGACATTTCGTCGATGTCAGATTGTGCGATTGTGTTTGCCCTATCATCCTTTTGGTGATAGTGGTTGGTGTGAGTTTCGCTCCGTCATCCTTTTGGTGGTGGGTCTGACATTTCGTCGATGTCAGATTGTGCGATTGTGTTTGCCCTATCATCCTTTTGGTGATAGTGGTTGGTGTGAGTTTCGCTCCGTCATCCTTTTGGTGGTGGGTCTAACATTTCGTCGATGTCAGATTGTGCGATAGTTTGTTTGTTTCGCTCCGTCATCCTTTTGGTGGGGGGTCTATCATAGTCATTAATGATAGATTGTGCGATAGTTTGTTTGTTTCGCTCCGTCATCCTTTTGGTGGAGGGTCTATCATAGTCATTAATGATAGATTGTGCGATAGTTTGTTTGTTTCGCGTCGTCATCCTTTTGGTGGGGGGTCTATCATAGTCATTAATGATAGATTGTGCGATAGTTTGTTTGCGTTTCGCTCCGTCATCCTTTTGGTGAGGGGTCTATCATGGTTATTAATGATAGATTGTGCGATTGTGTTTTTCTCTACCATCCCTTCTGGTGGTAGTAGCCGTGGGTGTTTCATTCCATCATCTTTTTGGTGGTGACGACTTTTGCCGTTTACTTACAATTTACTTTGGGTTACGTTTTCCAATATTTCACTTCCCGAGCATCTCTTTTCTTTTCGGACAAATTTTGGGGTCTTCTTATATCTAATTGACTTCCACCTTAAAATGAACGCCATGCATCAGTTCATTCTCTTAAGTTTAAGGCAATTAGATAGGGGCATCTGTCATACCCCAAATTTGTCCTACTTCGGTATTTAATGAACGTTTTACTACTTCGTGACTGCTAGCCATGATTCTCTAAGGTTTCGTTTATAAAGACCATGTGTGTACACATTATGGTTATAACCCTAACAATTTATGTTGAATTCTTATGGGAAGAGCGCGCCTCCAGACCCTTATACCCGAACTCATGCGTGTCCTCGTTCTCACGATCAGACATATATGATATGAACAATGACGTCAAATACATGATTGGATCTACCTCGCAACATAATTGATGGTTTCCAAGAAAATTAAATGCTATTTCAACTTGGTTACGAACTTCTTTAAAGGTTGTGTGAGCCTCACTACAAGTTGCTTGTACAAGTTGCTTGTTACGACATGCACTTAATTCAAGATACGTCACATGATACTTCAAGACACAGTCAATTTTGCTTCCAGCTTTGTTCAAATTGGTTGCAAGCGTCAAGTTATGTTTGGATTCTAAATCAGTTTGTGACAAACTTAGATTTAACTTGCAAATTTCGAGTATTAATTGAATTTGAATTTAGATGCAATAGGTCCAGAAGATATTTCGATTCATCTCAAAGGCTTATGGTATAATGCATCAATTCATAACCATACAAGCTATGTTTGAGGAATGAACTGCACATATTATACAAATCCATTAGTTTCGAGGGCAATCTCATCGATATGGATATCTTGGATGATAAAAAAACAAGTAGTTGGTGTTCCAAGATAATTTTTCAAGATTGACTCTAAGTGGAGATGAGATTAACCAAGACAGTTCAATTGTTTTCAGAATAATGCTAAGGTTTTGTTTCAATGAAATTATAGATCTTATTTAAGCCATGGTTAGATCTTAGCTTTGTGTTATAGATGGAAGCTTATTTGCAAAGAACAATCCCAATTGATGAGGCAAGCTATTTTGATGCGTTGCAATTTTATTTTAAAATGAATGCAAACCAAAATTTGGTTGAAAGAAATATTAAGCTGTGAAGAAGCCAGATTATTGAAATTTAATTTGGATATGAGATTACAAACAGATTGAATTTGATAATACATGGCAAGTTTGAGATGTTTGAAACAGAAACAAAATGAGAAATCTTAGTGGACTGAGTTTTGGATCCTGTTGTAATCCTTATTAAAACTTATATGATTCTTTCCAACATTATTATGGTACAGAACAAAACCTGCACAAACAACGACAACAATTGTGACTTGAATATAACCGACAGCAATACGGAAAAATAGATAAAATCTAAAGAAGAAAAGGAAGAGAAAAAACATGAAGTGAAATACCAGTTGCAACATTCGTTTGGACAAAAGTAATTTGATGTTGTTCCGTACGCCGTACGCGATGCCCTTTATTTTTCACAAACAATCCGCAACGCACTCACCGAAATTGTGCAGCCAATACGCACACCAGCTCTGAGGAATTCATGCAGCATACCCATCAAGCCAAATAACTTGCAGCAAATGCATACTGGTTGATTCTTTTGAAGTCTCGACAAAACTTTCACGCAACAAGCCGTTACGCATCCCAGCTCATAATTCCTCACACAATACAAGCCAATCATCATACCTGTTTCTTTCTTGCGGAGCCAAATACCAAAAATAATTCCTGTAAAAATATCAGAACAATTACTACCAATGAGTTATTTGTTCCAAGCACTCCAAGTCCAAGCAAAACCAATATTGAAAATATATAAAAGTGGACAAGATTAGAACCGGTCGCAACAGCAGCTATAGCATATCCTGCCGGATAAGAAAAGTCTCAACGCATTTCTTCACTGGTTTTCGAATGGGATTGCCGGATAAGATTAGAACTGTTGTGTACGGCAAGCCGAAGCCACGCGAATTTTTGTACGCCGGCATTTCAGTCACTGACCTGCAGGATGATGTAATGCTTCAATCAATACATCAAGCTGTAAAAATAAGGAATGAAGAGAAATCAATCACGGGTGATGAGGGATATGATAAGGGAGTACTTGGAGGAAATCAAGTTGGTTGTAGGTGTTGAGAACCCTGTCAGTATTTCTGAAGACAGTCTGATGCCTCCAACTAAAATGCCTTCTAGTCATGCTATTCCTATGGAGGCCAATAACTAAAGAAAAGTTTGTGATGAATCACCTGCATTGACAATCAGAAACCCAGGTTACCATGAGCAACAATTTCACACAAATTATTCTGACAAAAGAAAAGTTGTATATGATGCTACTTCTAGAAATTACGAACAACGTAAACAAAGATATCACAGGAGTCATCATAATGGAGGAGATCATGCTGAGCTACACGAGCATAGAGTTCATCACAATGAACAAGAACTATGAAGAACTTAATTCGCCATGCTGACCAGAATTGTGAAAGCATTATACAGTGGGAAAGCTGAGCACTGTTATTTATATGACAAAGCTCTGAAGTAAACGTAAAAAAGGAAAATAGAAAAAGACTGTACCTGCTGCACAAAGTGGCTTCGCAACATGTACAACGAAACCAAGTGCCTCCACACGACAACAACTTGCGGTATATCAATGTCTTCCGCCAGTCTCCAATGTATCAGTCGCGGCTCTACCCTTCAAGTGACTTTGCTCGCACACATGACCTGCATCTCCAGCCAGCTATCATATACACATAGCTTGTAAATCATGACAACATCATATTAGGTCAAATAAATTGCCATTGAGTCATCACACAACACAGCCCCAAAATTCTTCAAATTTAACACCGCGACTATGCCGCAAAATAAAACTGTCAATTGCATACCACCAGCGGCAACGAGTCGTATAAGGTTCCATTGGCACTATTAGCTACTATAGAACTGTTATGCCTGTGTTTTTCTGTTCCATACCAATGTGCCTCGTTCAAGTTAAACTCCATGCTAAGATCATTCTCAGGATGCCCCGATTTGTTCACCAAGTTACTACCTTGCAAAACCAGACACAGAAACACAAGTTAGCATATCAACAATGAGAATGTAAGAGCAATATCAGCAGTCACAAAAAATTGTTGCGGGATTATTGCAGGTTTTGCTTTGGTAAACATATCTCAAGATACACTATCATGATGGGCTTTATGGATAAATTTGAGGAAGAAGTGAATGTGGCCTTTTGGTTTAAAAACAATTGCAGTAAAAAGGGGTTTTCAATGGTTATAACAGTAAAACAAGTAGAGTTTTTTTTCACGCAGTAAATAATTGAAAATACCAAAACCAATGTGTACCCATACCTCACACGGTACGCTTGGTATCATCCAAATCCCAACCACACAAAACCCGTACAGCAGCTCCCAATCACCACTCGTTTTGGTACAACTTCCATTTTCCTTTTCAATTGGTTTTCCCTGTTCTGCCCTCCGTATCCCCATATAAAATCAAAATGAAGTCTGCAGAAAGAGGGGGCCTCCAACCGAAAACCTAGCCACCTCCAATAGACTCAAAACCCTAGCAGCCTCCATTGAGAAACCCTCACCTTCATCTCTTCTTCAATATCATAACTCCAATCCCCCATCTCCTTAACCTTCATCAAATCCTTAAGCACCATAAATGTTCTTCTGATTTCTCAACAAAACCCTTCAAACCTCCATCGTTGAAACCCGTGAAACCCGTCATCGCAAATCTCTCAAACCCTTTTCAATCACCGTTGCGACCCCATTAAATTTCTCCCTTTAAACACTCACCCAAATCGTTTTCGAAACCCATTCAATCCCTAATCATAACTTCCAAATCTGTCCTTCATCGAACAAAATCTTAACCCTTTCTTCAACACGCCTAAATTCCCCTTCAACCAAATAAAACCCATCACAGAAAAATTCCAAACCCAATATAAAAAGAAGATTAAGTTGGAAACCTAGAGAAAGACAGAGCCACACACGAAAGTTGAAGGTCGGATGGAGTGATTTTGAGTTTACTCTATTTTATTTTTTTTAGGGAGATGAGAAGTTGAGTTATGGATGTCACTGTTTCGTCAAAACCGTCCACTTTCTTTTTTTTGATTATGTTTTATTCAGAAACTTTGAAGTTGTAATGTTAAAAAAACTGGTGATGCTATTTTTCTTGGCTCGTGAATGGGTGGTTTGATGGGATAGGAAGCCCGTCTAGTGTTCATACTCTGCACCCCCGTTTTTCTATCATACCTCCTCCGTTTGTTTTAAAAAAGATTTTTGTATAGATATTGTTAATTTAATTTTTTGAGTTTTTTTTATAAACAGTTTCTGATTTATTAATATATGTATATTTTAGTTTTTCTTATTAAATCACCCTTTTTAGAATTCTAATGTATTCCTAACCTTTAGAGGTTTATATATTAACTTTTTTAGGTTTTACTTCTTTTTTTTAAAAAAAAACTTTTATAATATTTTCTTTTAGAAGTGAGATTTTATATCTTATTTGTCACTGAGCATTTTATTCTATTTTTATCATTGTTTGGGTCGATGACGATACCCCGAGTTATAATTTGTCAAATTATTGACAGATAATAACAAACCCGAGACCATTTCTTTTCAAAACTTTCATTTTCGTTTTTATCCACTTTTTCTTATTCCCTAGTCAATGATGACTTTAATGATTATTATCGGTCAAATTATTGATAGATGATAGTTCAGTCAAAACTATGTCATTTTCGCTTCAAATCATTTTTTAAACATTTTCCTCGATTAAAAACTCCAAAGGAAGGAGATTCTTGAAATCTAGCATTACTTGGATCTTCGAGTGAATAATTCTCGAGGCACGCTCTTGAGTTGTTATTCAGTCAATCCTTTGATTTTCTCAAACACATTCTCAACGTCTTTTTTTTTCCGATCAAAACTCCGAAAGAAGGAGGTACTTGGAATCTAGCATTCCTTGTACCTTCGAGTGAATAATTCTCGAGGCACACTCTTGAGTTGTTATTCACTCAACCTTTCGACTCTTTCAAATTCAATCATTTTCAAACATTCTCCTAAGTCGAATGCTCGTCCGCATTCGCAACCCACACACTTCACAACTCCTCGTGGTTTCGATATTAGGGGCACCCTCAGGGACTAATATCGTTTCTCACAACCCTAACCCTTGACACGTCGTCAAGTCGGTCCCATCTTCAATCAAATCCTCGACACGTCGTCGAGCTACTTCGAAATAACTTCCTTTTGGCCTCGCATGCCATCTTTCGATTCGATCTTTTCACATACGTTTTTTAAAACTTACGAAAGAGGGATATTCTCATAATCTAGCATTCTTTGAATATTTGAATGAATAACTCTTGAGGTGCGCCCTTGAGCTGTTATTAGTTCATTCTTTCAATTTCAAAACATCCAACTCTTTATCTTCAACTTATTCAGTCAATTCCCGAAAAAACTGAGTTCTTGGAATCTCGCATTCCTTGAATTCTTGAGTGACAAGCTCTTGAGGCACGCTCTTGGGTTGCTTGTCAGTCACCCTTTCGTCTCTTTCTCAAACTTCCAATCTATTCAACCTCACCTTTTCGTGGTTGTTACCACGAACTACGACTGCTCTGATTCTTCATTCTCGTCCGAATGTAAGATACGTAGGCACAAGATTGCGATGATCTTGGCGAGCACATTTCCCATTTTCTCCCCTATTCCACACTTTTTATCTTCCTCCATTATTCCGTCCACACTTTCCCAACCTTTCCCGTAGTCGAACTACGACACTCTGATTTCTCATTCTCGTCCGAATGAGCATACGTAGGCACAAGGGCCCCAATCCTTGGCGAGCACCCTATCCTATAACCACCCATCTCTCCTTTGCGTCTTTAACCTTTTAACCTACCAATTCTACCTTTAACAACGAGAAGAAAACAAGTAAACCTAAACAACACTCCCCACATTTACCTTAAGAGGTTCCCGTCGAGTACGACGGACGTGAGGGGTGCTAGTACCTTCCCCTCACATAAGCGACTCCCGAACCCGGAACATGGTTGCGACAGCCCTGTTCCTATCCTTTTCGTTTTAAGAGGTTTTCTCGATATTTTCCTCTCCCGTTTATTCGGGATAAATAAAGTTCGGTGGCGACTCTGTTGAACCGCATTTCCGCGCCTTTTGCGTGAGGGTCGTTTCTCCGAAATGTCTCCGTGATTTTTCGAGGTACGACAGTTATTGGTGACTGGAAACGTCAGTCTCGCAGTGAACGGTATGTGGGATCCATGGGGAGTCGTGATGATCGCCCCAATGCCACTTCCGTAGGAATTAACCGCCCCGTCAAATATCAATTTCCACTGGGATTTCCTATCTGGCCCCTCGTTGGGCAACGGTTCATCGCAATCTTTCGCTTTGAGAAACATGATATCCTCATCAGGGAATTCAAATTTCATCGGCTGGTAATCCTCGATCGGCTGTTCGGCAAGGTAATCAGACAATACGCTTCCCTTGATGGCCTTTTGGGAAACGTACTGAATGTCATATTCCGTCAACACCATTTTCCATCTGGCAATCCTGCCCGAAAGAGCCTGCTTCTCGAAGACGTACTTGATCGGATCCATCTTCGAAATTAGCATGGTGGTGTGATTGAGCATGTACTGTCGTAAACGTTTGGCAGCCCAGGCTAGTGCACAACACGTCTTCTCCAGCATCGAGTAACGAGATTCAAAGTCTGTGAACTTTTTACTCAAATAGTAAATGGCATGCTCCTTTCTGCCCGTCTCGTCGTGCTGACCGAGAACACACCTCATACTATTCTCAAGAACTGTCAAGTACATGATTAATGGTCGTCCAACCACTGGGGGTATCAAGATTGGAGGTTCCTGAAGATACTGCTTTATCTTATCGAATGCCTTTTGGCAATCCTCATTCCAGGTAATCGCCTGATCTTTCTTTAAGAGCTTGAACATCGGTTCACACGTGGCCGTGAGCTGAGAGATAAACCTTGCAATGTAGTGTATTCTGCCCAAGAAACCATGAACTTCTTTTTCTGTTTTTGGCACTGGCATTTCTTGTATGGCTTTTATCTTCGCAGGATCAACCTCGATGCCTCTTTCGCTCACGATAAACCCCAGTAACTTTCCGGACCGTACTCCGAAAGTACACTTGTTAGGATTCAGCCTCAACCTGAACTTCCTGAGCCTCTCAAAAAGCTTCAGCAGATTGACCAGATGTCCCTCCTTCGTTTGGGACTTCGCAATCATGTCATCAACATAGACTTCAATCTCATGATGAATCATGTCATGAAACAAAGTTACCATTGCTCGTTGGTAAGTGGCCACTGCGTTCTTCAGAGCAAAAGGCATTACCTTGTAGCAGAATGTTCCCCAGGGAGTGATAAACGTCGTTTTCTCCATGTCCTCCGGCGCCATCTTGATCTGATTGTAACCAGAGAAGCCATCCATGAACAAAAACACGGAGAACTGGGCTGTGTTGTCGACCAACACATCGATATGAGGCAGCGGGAAATCATCTTTAGGGCTCGCCCTATTCAAATCCCGATAATCGACGCACATGCGTACCTTACCGTCCTTCTTCGGTACAGGCACTATGTTGGCGACCCACGGAGGGTATGTAGTGACCGCTAAGAAGCCAACATCAAGCTGTTTCTGCACTTCTTCTTTGATCTTAACGGCCATATCTGGTCTCGTCCTCCTAAGCTTCTACTTGACGGGAGGACAATCTTCTCGCAACGGCAAGTGGTGGACCACGATGTTCTTATCAAGTTCGGGCATATCTTCGTATGACCAAGCAAAGACGTCACTATACTCTCTCAGCATCTCGACTAATCTCTGCTTGACATCACTCTGCAATGCAGCCCCTATCCTGACGTTTCTGACGAGTTCTTCGGAACCCAGATTCACGATCTCGATCTCCTCTTCATGAGGCAGAATAACTTTCTCCTCTTGTTTCAACAAGCGGGCCAACTCTTCAGGAAGGTCTTCGTCCTCATCAATCTCTTCTTCGGCTTGATAGATCGGGCAATCGAAGTTGAAGTGAGCCGTAGAAGGTCCAGAGTCGATGTCATCTGTTATGTGGATCCTGCAATAACAAGGGTTAAGCTTAAAACGAGGATATGCAGGTTAGCACAAACCCCATTGCCATTTTATTGTTTTTCAAAACAAATATAAAACAAGAATAGCGGAGATCGCAATATTTGAATACGAAGAAAACGCCTTTAATTTATTAACAAAATGCATGTACATAATCCAACAAGGCCCTGACAATAAAACCACTATGCCCCGGGTAAGACATAGGGTTGTACAATGATTGGAAAAAGTAAATCATTACTCTTTGCTTGTCATCTGGATGATATCCTTGACAGACCAATTGTTGAGGCCCTCGCCTGGCTTGCTTGGCTGGATCCAAGAGTCTAGGTCACAGTCGCTATCTCCGCTGTCTTCAGACACCGCGCTGATGCTTTCGAAAATCACTCCGCCACTGGTAAACTGGATCGGCCTTTTACCTCGCGACGCACTGCTAGAAGAAGAAGAAGCTTCAACTCCAGGAGAATATCCCAACCCAAACTTGTCTTGCTTGTTTGGTATCTCCAAAATTCGCCCCCAGCCTGGGGTAGATCCGGCTTGGACAACGGCCCAAGCTTCCTTGAACGAGAAGAGAGTCATCTCTGGCTTTTCCGGGACTATAGGAGCTACGTCCTTCACTTTGACAGCTTCGAACGCATGGCATAGAGTCTCATGGATTTCCCCATCCATCTCCACATACTTGAAGGACGACAAATGGCTCACCATTATGTCTTCCTCACCACACACGGTTACGATGCTGCCTCCGACAGCATATTTGAGTTTCTGGTGCAACGTGGAGGTTACGGCGCCAGCAGCATGGATCCACGGCCGACCCAAGAGACAGCTGTAGGCAGGCATGATGTCCATAATATAAAAGACCGCGTCGAACGTTTCTGGCCCGACTTGGATTGGCAGGGTCACCTCCCCGAAAACGTGGCGTTTAGTCCCATCGAACGCCTTCACAACCAGATCACTGGGTGTGCAAGTCACTCAACGAGTATCCAACTTCATTAGCGCCTTCTTCGGAAGAACATTAAGTGACGAACCCGTGTCCACCAACACGTGCGACATGATCGTCCCTCTACACTCTATCGAGATGTGCAGGGTGCTATTGTGATTCCTCCCTTTTGGCGTCAGCTCTAGGTCAGTGAAACCTAGCCCATTTCCAGCATTTACGTGGGCTACGACCTCTTCTAGCTGATTTACCGATATTTCCTGCGGTACATATGTGGCGTTCAACACCTTCAGCAGCGCGTTGCGGTGTGCTTCAGAACACATCAATAAGTTCAGGATGGAAATCTTCGAGGGCGTCTGATGGAGATGGTCTACAATCTTGTAGTCACTCTTTTTAATCAACCGCATAAACTCCTCGGCATCTTTAACAAGCAAGTCTGTTTCTACCCCACACGGGATCTCTTCAACGACTTTACTTTTACCTTTATCAGCCGCATCAGCTCTAACTGCTCTATCCGCCACGACCTCTGGTGGTGCAAACACTCTTCCGCTGCGAGTAATACCACTGATTCCCGCAAGGTTCTCCACTGTCGACCCAAACGGTTCTAGCTCCAACTTCTGTCCGTTGCAATAGACTTCAGCCCCATAATGCCATGGGACGGCGTTAGTGCTCTCGAAGGGTATCGGCCCAGCTTTAGTGATAGTGATTGTAGGCGGCCTGGGCGCAGAAATAGTTATTGTCTGGCGAGGGATGGTGATGGTGGCGACCTCATCAGCTTGCTTCAGCACTACCTCTCCTGATCCACTTTCAGCCCTCCGGCTAAACTGCAGAATCCCTTCAGTCATCAGACTTTTAATTCCTTCTACCAACTGCTCACATCCATCAGAACGTGTGGCGCAGTCCATACATAGCTCTCCGCAACCTGGAAAGAACCCTATTTTCATCAACTTAGCTTTAACGAAGCTAAGCGGCGTCTTCAGATCTCTGACGTCAGTCAACAAATCCGAACTCTCGTCTTCGATAATGGCGTTCACTCCGCCTCCCCTATGATTCAGCATAGGATTCTTTGTGACATTTGGCACATTATCAGAGAAGTTGATGATCTTGGCATCCACCATGTCCTGCACCTTGTGCTTGAAGGCTTTGCAGTTCTCTACTGTGTGGCCTAGTGCCCCTGAGTGAAACTCACAAGTGGCATTAGCGTCGTACCCTGGTGGAGGTGCCCCTGTCAAGGGAGCCAGCGTCCTCTTCTGGATCAACTGTAGCTGAAGCAAAGTCTGCAAGAGTTGCGCGTACGACATGGGCAGTGTCTCGAGGTGACGGTTTGCCAAAGGTGCCCGATTCTGGTACTTTCTGTATCCTTGTTGATTCGGTTGCTGCTGCTGCTGCTGCGGCTGTTGAACTGCCGGGATAGTTATACTGGTCACCTGCTGGTGAGGACCTTTACTCTTCCTTCGAGCGTTGGTCACAGCGCTCGCTTCTCCTTCTCGTCTTTTTCCACTATAAGGTTTCTTCCCGCCTCCAGCTGAGGATGAATCACCTTGAATTTTCCCGATCTTGATCCCATTTTCGACGTGCTCACCCGTGATAATGAGATCTGAGAAGGTTCCGGACATACCGCTGACCAACTTCTCATAGTAAACCCCTGGGAGTGTGGCTACGAACATCTGCACGAGCTCACGTTCAACCATCGGCGGCTGAACCCTGGCTGCCAACTCACGCCACCGCTGGGCGTATTCCTTAAACCCTTCATTGTTCCTCTGCGACAAATTCTGCAGCTGGACTCGGTTCGGGGCCAAGTCACTATTGTATTGGTAGTGGTGCACAAATGCTTCAGCAAGATCCTTCCATGTGCGCACACTAGTAGGCTCCAAACTCATGTACCATTCGAGGGATGGCCCGGAAAGACTGTCTTGAAAGAAGTGCATCAGCAACTTCTCGTCCTCAGAATGAGCAGACATTTTTCTGTAGTACGATCTCAGGTGGACACGAGGGCAAGTGGTGCCCTTATACTTTTCAAAGTCAGGTACCTTGAACTTAGGAGGCACCTTGAAGTCAGCAATCAATCCCAACTTGGACATATCAACGCCCAAAGTATTCTGATTCTCGATATCTCTCATCTTATCTTCAAGTGCCTTGAATCTAAGTCGTGCTTCAGCATTCAGCTCCCTTTCAGCACCTCTCTGAGAGAACACATCGTCCTGACGATCCTCTAGCCATGGCTGAGGCCCAAACAGATTCCCGACACCTGCATTGCCGCTGCCCAGCCCGACATTGACATTAGCTCCCAGACTCCCATTACCGACGTCCGTCGTATTGAGTCCGATGTTGGCCATCACATTGCCGTTGGCACTGCCGTTTCCCCCGGTCACGGGAACACCATTCTGCGGAGTTTCAACTGGTGGAGGAGTAGGCACAGTCCCACCATGGAGTACGCCATTTCTATCAACCCTTGAAATCAGAGGCTGAACCAAGGTTCTGAGCTGATCCTGGCCATTGGCGACCGCTTGCATGAGCTCCATGAAGCGATCCATTCTTTCGCGGAGTTCCTGAACATCAGTTTGCACTTGCTCCATGATCCTGGTCTGATTAGCTCTAGTCGGATAGCGGTGAATAGGTCTCTGATCAATCCTGGAACCACCTGAAACAACCTGAAATAACCTGAAACAACCTGTCAAACACAAAAGGGTTAGGAAAAACAACAGAATGCTCATTATGCAAATGCTTCATGCAAATGCAAACGTGTGTTTGTGCGTTAGGGAGATCTCCCCCGATCCTAGTGCCTGAGTGCCAGTGCTGATAATAAGAAGAAGTTTGAGTCCAATCATGGAAATAACAATCTCATATATAAAGAAAGCCCATCAAGGCAGTACACAACATCAGCGAGTACAAGATGAATCAACAGCGTGACCTCAGCCAACAAGCCTGGTGATGGTCAGCATACAACAATGATCAAAACAAAAGGAATACAAATAGTCAGGTACGGCCACGGGCACGATACTCTTCTAACAACTCCTTCGTTTCTGGACGATCAGGTAGAGTGAGCAACCCTTCGACGAGTAACTCCCTTTGCACAATGGTGTACTGAAGACCTTCGACCGAACCTTCCCATGCTCCTTCGCCGAAACAATCTTCTAACTTCCGTTTCTTGGACTCAAACGTCAGTTTGCGCTCCTTCAGGTTAGCGAGAGCCCTGTTAAGCTGGCCTTCGGCGGCGTATCTGCGAGCGGTTTCTTCATCAAACTTCTTCTCACTATCCTTCACTTGGGCTTCCAGCTTGGAGATTTGTAGCATCAGCTTATCCTCCCGCTCTTTCCTGGTGGCTAAGGTGGCCTTCTAGTGCTGGTTGAACTTGGATATCCTCTGATACGCTTCGTCCAAGTGCTGCTTCTTCGTAGCCAGTACGTCATTGACAGCTTTGAAGTCTTGACCCATGCGTTCACACTCGGTTATCTCCTTAGTCAGGTCCGTCCCCAGTCGGTTCACCAGCTCTGTCTGCCTTTTGAAGGAATGAACGGCTTCGTTCCTCTCGCTTCGGAGCTGAGCCAATTCTTTCTCCAGTTCTTCATTTGCCCGCTTCAATTCATCTCGCTCAGCTAATACCTGATTATGCTGCTGAATGGGCACAGTAATAGGCTCTTCAATCATTGGAGGGCTTTCAGGCTTGGCACGAGGAAACGGCATCCCTATAACATCTGCTCTGGCTCTGATCCAAGTCACATACGGAGGGTAGGCTTGGTTATTGCTTCTTCCCAATAATGGCTTTCCCCTCTTACTGATACCATTCCAAGCGCGCTGAAGCTTGGACAACATATCCCCCTCTAGAAGACCAGTGAGGTACAGAGATTCCTGTACCTCTTCATCCTTCGGCGGAGCTCTCAAAGCATACGCGAACTGTTGGACCAGCAAAGACGGATTGTAGTTTATACAGCCTTTCCTGCCTATTAAAGGCACGTTTGGAAACCCGCTGCAGCTGAAGATAATCTCGGTACCCAACCTATCTATATCAAACCAGTCAATATCCTCTACAGATAAACTCATCAGACGCGCGGACCACTCAGTTGTGGCTGCAGACGAAACAAAAGGACCCCTCTTGGGGAGATGACTATCAAGCCATTTATAAAGTAAGGGCACCCAGCATGAGACATTCTTGCCCCTCCTGTTCTCGTTTTTGTAGTGGACGGAATGGTAGACATCTCCTATCAAGGTAGGGACTGGATTCCCTGATGCGAAGATATGAAATGCGTCGAAGTCTACAAAATCGGGCATATTGGGGAACAGAATGATGCCATATATGCACAGAGCGAGGATGGCATTGAACGCGACCCAACATCCGTCTTTGGCGCACTGCTGAGCCTTTCCCACTAGAAACTGCAAGGAGAACCCGGGAACCTTGTTCCAACTAGACAATACCAACTCGGAGGCATCCAGATGAAGTGAAGGAGCTAAACCAGCCAGATCAGGCTCAGCATCCATATGAACAAATGGCATCTGCCTCTTGATAGGCACACCTAACAAATCAGCATATTCCTCTAGCGTGGGTGCGAGAACAAAATCCTGGAAAGTGAAACATCTCAGCGGAGGATCATAGAACTGCAGCAGAGCGTGCAACCCATTCAACTCAAACGCAGAAGGTTTACGAACCAAACTGAGCAACTTGCCGTAAGATTTTCTGAACTCATCCCTCACAGACTCATCTGCTAAAGCTATCAAACCGGTCAGCCGAACCACATCAGGGGCAGGGAACTTGTAAGCCATGGTCTTCCTCAGAGAACTCATTGAAGGTGAGATAATACTTAGAAGGGGGGGGGGGGGGTTGAATAAGTATGAAAGATTAAGACTTAAAATAATCACACAATTATTTTTATCCTGGTTCGTTTAAACAACTACTTCAGTCCACCCTTCCTAGAGTGATTTGCCTTTCTCAACAAGGACTTAATCCACTATTAAATCAAACTGATTACAATAGTCACACCTAAGAACAACTGTTCTTAGTCTTCTCAAGAGCTACTGATTCCAACTGAATCCTCTTAAGGAAAAGCCTTTACAATCAATGTAAATTAAATACAAGAGTATTAATGCTTCTATAAAGCTTTTATCACAACAGTGATTTTTCTCTTAAGTTTAAGTACAATAAATTCTAAGAAGAATATGAAAGAATGAGAGCTTAGAATAATATGATTTCTTTTCAGCAAATTGTGTAACTGAAGAATGTGGTGAAGTTCTCCTTTTATAGGCAGCTGATCCAAGGACGCTGAGCGTTGAAAAGAGAGTCCCAAAAAGGTCTGAGCCTTTTTGTCTTCACATCAAGTGACCTTTCCTTAAAGTAGATAACACAGAAAAATCCTTTTTGTCTGTGTAATTGTGTCTAGCACAAATATGGAAAGAGACGTTGATTTACTCCAACGGATATATTCTTGAATATTTCTTCTTTAGTTTTCAGCAAGTTCTTCAGAGTCTGAATGGATCAGAGTCTTCTGATGATATTCAGAACTTTGCTATATCAGAGTCTTCTGCAGCAGATGTGCTTTCAGCGTGTTGATCATCAGAGCATATTTGACACAAAATTTCAGTACTTGGCAGCGTTGGTACTTTCAGAAACTTCTGTAGAATTATGCTATGAGAAACTCTTCAAACAATATTCTTCTTTGCTTCAGATGCTTCAGCTTCAGATGCTTCTGACAATCTTCAGATGCTTCTGAATCACAATGTTCTGGAGCTTCTTGCTTCAGATCCTTCTGGAGACTACGCTCAGGATCTTCTGTAAGGAGCAATCAGATTCTTCTATAAGATGCATCTGGTGCTTCAGAGTCAGGATAACTTCTTGTATCCAAAACAGATTTGCTTCTAGAGAGTTAATTTCATTTCAATTTGTAGTAAAACTCTCAAACAAATTTAAGAGTATATAATTCTTAAATATAAATTTCCTAACAGTTATCATCAAAACAAAGAGTTATTATTAAGAACCAATCTGTGTTCTAACAATCTCCCCCTTTTTGATGATGACAAAAAGTATCAGAAATTTTATTTAACTGAACATAAAGAATTATAACTCCCTCTGAGATGATAAATCTCCCCCTGAGTTAAATATGAAAAAGGAATAGAAACTTCCCTTTTGTCTTGAGAAATCTTCAGAGTTAGATCTAGTTTGTTCTTATAACAATTTAGGGTCAGAATGTCTTGCAGATATATGATTCAGAGTTTGATAATAGACAAATGATCTGAGAAATTCAGAGATTCTTTTATAGAGTATTCTTATCAAAAGTTCTAAAATAGTCAAGTTAAATATTAGATAGAATAGATATGTCTGAAGATTCATTCTGGTGAAGTTATATTAAACAGTTCAGATCTTTATTTTCTCCCCCTTTTTTGTCATAAGAAAAAAGTAAAAACTTTTAAAAAGACAAATAAAAGGAACAATAAACGAGATAATTCAATGGAGAAAAACTGATTCATTCAAAATAACAGAGCAAGAGTACATAGGTAAACATCAGAAGATATAACAATAAAATTCAGATGCACACAACAGATGCAAAAATAGTAGAAGGAAAAAAAATCTAAGAGTGTTTGGACAAAAGCATTTTCAATAGGTCTGTAATATCAGATGAAGATTGCTCTTGCTTTGACATCCACTTAGTCATGGTCTCATTCTTCTCATCTTGTTTGGACATCCACTCTGTCATATCCTCAGACTTCTTATCCTGCTTAGCCATCCAGGATTTTATTTCAGACTGACCAGCCTCCAGAGCAGCAATCTTGTCTTCAAAGTCTGAATATTCTGTCTTTATCTCAGATGAAGAAGGTGGAGGTTCTGCAGCCTGAACAGAGTCAATTGCCATTGGTTCTGTAGATCCTGAAGAGGGTTCTACCAGAGTCATAGTCAATGCATTGGCAGTAGATTCTGTTGGAGGTGGAGGAGCATCTAAACGAAGCAGAGGTTCAGTTTTGTTGACAGTCCAAAATAGAGTCCTTTCAGCTCTGAGCTTTGCATCATCAGAGCAGACGTTCTTCAGATTAGAAGCTACAGTGTTGAATCTAGTGAGGAATCCTTTCCAGATAATGTCAGATTCATTTGCATCCATTGTTTCAGAGCATCTCTTCTGAACAGTACCTAAAGACATCTGTATTTCTTGCAAAAACATTTGAAATAAATGATCAATATTAAGTCTGGGCGGTGGTTTAAGCAAGGTTTCCAGAGTTATATGTTTAGTTTTGGGAGTTGGTGGTAAAAGTGATTTTTGGATGGAAATCAGAGGAGGGGGATAATATGGAATGAAAGGAATTTCTGGTTTTTGGGGTAAGGATCTGTTTAAGGCATTAAGCAGATGAGGTTTTGGTCTTGTGCATGGGCAAACATCATCAAAGGGTTCATTAGAAAATGGAATGAAAGCAGATGTTTGTGGTTCAACAGATGCAACTGTGTTTTCAGATGCAGGTTGCATAGCTGAAACAACAGCTTTACCAGAGGTTCCAGATATTGTAGCTAAGGATCCTACATTGTTCATTGATTGAATATATGAAAGGATCACAGATGGAAGAGCCTGTCTGAGTTTTGGTTTCAGAGGGTTCAGGGGTTCAGAAGGTTCAACTCTATCATAAAAATCTTTTAGTTTGAAACCATAAGATAGATTATGATAAAGAGAAGAAACTTGGGCACAAGATATACCAGATGATGATGGATTAGAATTGGGAACAATCATCTCAGATGATGGTGCAGGTGGAGGCATAGGATCTGGAATGGGAGTTTTAGAAGGTATGGTTGATTCAGGTTCAGGTTCATGTACAGGGTATTTGTCAGATGGAGAAATAAGAAAATCTGGGTGGATTTCTGATTCAGATGAGTTGGAGGATGTAGTAGGTGTACAAGAGGTAGAAGATACTTGAAACACTGTTTTTAGAGGAGTGACATCAAGAACTTCTGTCTCAGGAATGTGAGGTTCAGATGTGTTGGTAGGTTCTGAAGGAATGTCAGAATGTTTGGATGGTTGTTTTGATGTTGGTGAATCAGAAGGAATATTTATTGGTTCTGATGAAGCAGGAGCAGAGGTTACTTTAGTAGGTTCAGAAGTAACAGGTGCAATAGGTTCAGAAGGTGGATTATTTGATGGTGGATTGTCAGAGGCTTTTTCTGGTTGAACTTCTTTGAGTTGGTTTTCTGGATGTTCTGAGGTTTGTGGTTGATCAGATTTTTGTTTTTCAGATGGTTGTTGTTCTGATGGTTGTGGTTCTGTTGGTTGTGATTCTGATGGTGATGGACGTGGAACAAAGTGTTTGATGTGTATTTTGGGTTGAGATGGTTTTGATACAGAAGCAGTAGTTTGTTTTTGAGGTGAGACAGAACTGGGGGCAGTAACAGAAGTTGTTTGAGTAACAGGTGGCTTTGGAACAGACTTAATATTTGAATCATTAATAACAATAGTTTCAGAAGAGACAGATGTTTTAGTACCTTTTACTTTAATCCTCTTGGCAGGTACAGAGGCAGCTTCTTCAGAATCCTTTCTCTTCAAGAGCTTCTTGGGCTTCTCAGCAATCTTGACCTTCTTCTGGACAGGTTCAGATACTTCTACAGGCTGAGTCCTTTTCCTCTGAAGTGGTACTTCTTCTTCTTCTCTTGCATCTGGTAGTGGTTGTTTGACAAGCTGAAACACATTGGCTGGAACAGGTATTCCTTCCTTCTTGCATTCCTCTATATACATAAGCACTATATGTCTGGGTTCTTCAGCAAAGAATAGAGGAAAGTCAGCTACAGGAACCCTCTTATTTAAATCAGACATATTTAGTCTCTTTGGAGCAGTAGTGAGTTCATCAACAATTTTTAGTCTCAGAAGACTTTTAGCGTTCAGAGGCTTTCCCATAATAAACTCTAATTCCTCTGTAACCCCAGCAGCGTACAGAGCAGTCACTAAACCATTTTCAGTGAGAAGATCTGAGATCAACCTTCCAAAGGGGATCCAAGTCCTGATCTTCTGTCCTTTCTCCTTCACAGATTCTCTAGATGCATTGATATGATTCCACATATGCATGAACAAAATGTATGGAAGATCTACCTTGTTGCTCTGACTAAGGTAGTACATAAAATAGATTTGTTCATTGTTTACATAATCAGGAGAATTGGTTGATTTCCTGTGGTGGATGCATCCCATGAAGATCTTGGCCCAGATCTTGTAATCAGGTTTCAGATCTTTGAATCTGTTAGAAGCTTGACCAGCAGTCATAACTTCCTCATAAACCTCTTCCATGTCCACACGCCCAGCTGGCAAGTGGGAAACACCATCTGTTTCTTCATAACCTATCAGTTTTCTTATCAGATCCTCTGTGATGATAATCTCCTTTCCCAGCACAGATGATAAAATGAACTTGGGATAAACTGATGCATGAATCCAGAATTCTTTCACAAGGAGAGGGTAAACTGGTCCAAACAACCTATCAAAGTACTTAACCCATCCTTGAGCTCTAATAATGGAACGAAAATCAAACCCATTATCATCCATAGAATCAAACTCAACCATAGATTCACACAGAACTTCTAGTTTATCAACAGGTGTTAGAAGTGTTCTTTTGGGAGGAGAATATGGAGCAGCACCCAAGTTTTCTGAAGTCACAGCAGCCATAGTAGATTGGAACTGAGCAGTTGTTGATGAAGAAGACGCCATTGAAGAATGCTTTTTCAAACAGTTAGGTTTTAGGTTTTTATGCAGAGAAAATAGGAGATGAAAACGCATGTAAATTCTGAGAGTGAAAAGTGTGAAAGTGAATACAAGACAAGTATTTATACTAAACACTTAGGCACATCAAAAGTCAGAAAAACGCACGTTTGAGCAAGCATTAAATGAAGAGAATAAAATCATTTCAAAACATTAAATGCTTCTGACAAATTGGGGGGAAAACCAAGATTCTTACTATTCAAATTTCACCTCAAACGTCTCTTCAGTTATGTACACGTGTTTACTTGCATGCTGTTCTGAATTCTCTTAAGAAATGAAACGTTAGCCAACGTTCAGATCTTCTAAAGATGGTTAGTTCAGAGTTTCACATCAGAAATATTGATCAGAAAAGAATAAATAGATAGAAGAAATATTTCAGATCATTTAAGCATTTTTGCATCAGCATCAATTTGCTTCTGATAAATATTATTCTGGACAAAAATCCATACCAATATTTTTCAGGATAAAATTGAATCTATCTTCAACAAGGGGTTTTGTAAAAATATCGGCCCATTGATGATCTGTATCAACAAAGGCTAAATTTATGATTCCCTTCTGAACATAGTCTCTGATGAAATGATGCTTAATTTCTATATGTTTTGCCTTAGAATGTAAAATGGGATTCTTGGACAAACATATAGCAGAAGTATTATCACAAAAGATAGAAATGTTACTCTCAAAAATTTGATAATCTTCTAGTTGACTTTTCATCCAGAGCATCTGCGTGCTACATCCAGCAGCAGCAATGTATTCAGCCTCTGTGGTTGAAAGTGCAATTGTGGGTTGCTTCTTGCTGTACCAGGAGATTAGATTTCTTCCTAGAAATTGACAACTTCCAGAAGTACTTTTTCTTTCCACTCTGTCTCCAGCGTAGTCAGCATCACAGAATCCAACTAATTTGAAATCATCAGATTTTCTGTAACACAAACCCACATTAGAAGTACCTTTCAGATACCTTAGAATCCTCTTGACAGCTGTCAAGTGTGATTCTCTAGGATCTGATTGGAATCTAGCACACAGACAAACACTGAACAATATGTCAGGTCTTGAAGCAGTAAGATAAAGAAGAGAGCCAATCATACCTCTGTAGAGCTTCTGGTCTACTTTCTTACTTACCTCTTCTTTGCCAAGTGAGCTAGTGGGATGCATTGGAGTCTTTGCCAGCTTGCTGTCAGACATGTTGAATTTCTTCAGAAGTTCTTTAACATACTTTGTCTGATGTATGTAGGTGCACTCTGGAGTTTGATTAACTTGGATTCCTAGAAAGAATCTGAGTTCTCCCATCATGCTCATTTCAATTTCTGCCTGCATACATGTAGCAAACTCCTTTCCAAGCATAATATTTGTTGATCCAAAAATAATATCATCTACATAAATTTGGAAAATTAGAAGATCTTTCTTAATTGTTTTACAGAATAGAGTTGTATCCACTTTGCCTCTGATGAAATTCTTCTCCAGAAGAAAATTGCTCAATCTCTCATACCAAGCTCTGGGAGCTTGTTTTAATCCATATAGAGATTTCTTTAATTTGAAAACATGATCTGGAAATTTTTCATTTTCAAAACCAGGAGGTTGGTGGACATAAACTTCTTTTTCTATAATACCATTAAGAAAGGCACTTTTAACATCCATCTGATACAGAGTGATGTTATTTTGTGCAGCAAAGGAAATAAGAAGGCGTATAGATTCTAACCTTGCCACTGGAGCATATGTCTCAGTGTAATCAATACCCTCTTGCTGACTGTACCCTTGAGCAACCAGCCTTGCCTTATTCCTCTCAACTTCTCCTTTCTCATTTAGTTTATTTCTGAAGACCCATTTTGTACCAATTATATTGAATTCTTGAGGTCTTTGAACTAGATCCCATACATCATTTCTGCTAAATTGATTTAGCTCTTCTTGCATGGCAATGATCCAATCATTGTCTTGCAGAGCTTCTTCTACAGAAGATGGTTCAATTTCTGACACTAGTCCAAATAGTGATGCTTCAGATGATCTTAGAAAGGATCTTGTTCTGATGGGATCATCCTTCTTTCCAATAATAACATCCTCTGGATGAGAAGTTAAGGGAGTAGCATCTGGAGTTGCTTTTGGTTCCTTCACTTGAGTTTTGTTTGCTTCTGGAACTTCAGAGTCAATAAAGACTACTTCCCTATCTGCAGAGTTATCAACCTGCTTTGGCTTTTCAGAGCCAAGCTTATCATCAAATCTGACATGAATGGATTCTTCCACAATCTGTGTCTCAGTGTTGTATACTCTGTAGCCTTTAGAGCGTTCAGAATATCCAAGCATGAAACACTTCTGTGCTTTGGAATCAAACTTGCCTAGATTTTCCTTAGAGTTTAACATATAACAGATACATCCTGACCTTGCTGCTAAGAACATCTGCAACTGGAATTATTTTGTTTTTAGGTACCCAGATCTTCTTGGGTCCTTTGGGGTTAGTTGGTTTGTAGGTTTGTCTAAACTTCTGTTTTACAACATAATGTTTATTCTGACTTGCCTTGGGTTTAAACACATAAGTATTCTTTTCAGAGCTTGTGTGTTTAATGTCATTCAAGTGACCAAATTTGAATTGAGAATACAGAGGTGTCTTCTTGATGAAAAGTTTGTCAACAGGTTTTGGATTGCTTCCAGATGAAGATTCATATCCAATGCCTCTTCTGTTGTTTCCACTAACACCATAGATCATAGAAGCCATCTTGCTTCTGTCTATGCTCTTAGTGAGAAATCTCTGAAAGCTAGTACATATTTTTCTAAAATATTTTCACATGACTTAGTCTCAGATTCAGATTCTTGTTGAGTTATTTCAAAGTCATTTTTGATTTTCAGATTTATTTCTTTTTGCTCAACAAGTTCTGTTTTCAGAAGATCAATCTCAGATTCAAGATTGCTTTTCAGCTTCTTGTATTTGAGTTTGATATTGTTATAACTTTTAAGAACTTCTGTTAACACTTTAATGAGTTCTTCTTTGGTAAGTTTAGCCATTACCTCTTCTGCGTCATCATCAGATTCAGATTCTGATTCATATCCTGAGGTACCTTCCTCTTGATCCTCTGTGTTGCCCATCAGTGCAACATTTGCACATTCTTCTTCTGATTCAGAAGATGATTCACATTCATCTGAATCATCCCATGTTGCCATCAGAACCTTCTTCTTTTTGTTAAACTTCTTCTTGGGTTTTTCTTTTTGAAGTTTGGGGTAATCATTCTTGTAGTGCCCAGGTTCTTTGCACTCATAGCACACAACTTCTTTCTTGGCAGATCTTCTGTGACCAGAAGATTCCTTTCTGTTATCAGATCTTTTGAAGTTGTTGAACTTCTTTCCCTTGTGCTTCCAGAGTTTGTTAATCCTTCTGGACAACATGGATAACTCATCTTCTTCTTCAGAAGAAGATTCTTCAGAGCTTTCTTGAATGACCTGCAAAGCTTTAGCAGTTTTGTTAGATTTTAATGCAACAGATTTACCTTTTTCTTTCTTCTGAGGTTCATCTTCCTCAAGCTCAATCTCATGGCTCCTCAGTGAGCTGATGAGTTCTTCTAGAGAGATCTTGTTCAGATCTTTGGCCATCTTCAAGGCAGTCACCATTGGTCTCCATCTGGTAGGCAGACTTTTGATGATTTTCTTTACATGATCTGATGTAGAATATCCCTTGTCCAGAACTTTCAGCCCAGCAGTGAGTATCTGAAATCTGGAGAACATGGCTTCAACAGATTCAGAGTCTTCCATTTTGAAAGCCTCATACTTCTGGATCAGAGCCAGAGCTTTTGTCTCCTTAACTTGAGAATTTCCCTCATGTGTCATTTTTAGGGATTCAAACATATCAAAAGCAGTCTCCCTGTTTGTAATTTTCTCATACTCTGTATGTGAAATTGCATTCAATAATATAGTCCTGGCTTTATGGTGATTTCTGAAATCTTTCTTCTGAGCATCTGTCATAGATTTTCTGTCAATCTTTTTGCCAATCCCATCTGTGGGATGTACATATCCATCTATGACAAGATCCCATAGATCAACATCATATCCTAGGAAAAAACTCTCAATTCTGTCTTTCCAGTAGTCAAATTTCTCCCCATCAAACATTGGGGGTTTGGTGTTGATCCTATCCCTCTCTTCATATTTATTGTTAATATTGGACATTGAATTATCAGCCATGGTAACAATAAGTATATATCAAAGTATTTCTCTCTGGATCTTTACTGACACTGTTAAGTGGTAGCACACTCAAAACCAGGCTCTGATACCAACTGAAGGTGAGATAATACTTAGAAGGGGGAGGGGTTGAATAAGTATGAAAGATTAAGACTTAACAAGGACTTAATCCACCCTTCCTAGAGTGATTTGCCTTTCTCAACAAGGACTTAATCCACTATTAAATCAAACTGATTACAATAGTCACACCTAAGAACAACTGTTCTTAGTCTTCTCAAGAGCTACTGATTCCAACTGAATCCTCTTAAGGAAAAGCCTTTACAATCAATGTAAATTAAATACAAGAGTATTAATGCTTCTATAAAGCTTTTATCACAACAGTGATTTTTCTCTTAAGTTTAAGTATAATAAATTCTAAGAAGAATATGAAAGAATGAGAGCTTAGAATAATATGATTTCTTTTCAGCAAATTGTGTAACTGAAGAATGTGGTGAAGTTCTCCTTTTATAGGCAGCTGATCCAAGGACGCTGAGCGTTGAAAAGAGAGTCCCAAAAAGGTCTGAGCCTTTTTGTCTTCACATCAAGTGACCTTTCCTTAAAGTAGATAACACAGAAAAATCCTTTTTGTCTGTGTAATTGTGTCTAGCACAAATATGGAAAGAGACGTTGATTTACTCCAACGGATATATTCTTGAATATTTCTTCTTCAGTTTTCAGCAAGTTCTTCAGAGTCTGAATGGATCAGAGTCTTCTAATGATATTCAGAACTTTTCTATATCAGAGTCTTCTGCAGTAGATGTGCTTTCAGCGTGTTGATCATCAGAGCATATTTGACACAAAATTTCAGTACTTGGCAGCGTTGGTACTTTCAGAAACTTCTGTAGAATTATGCTATGAGAAACTCTTCAAACAATATTCTTCTTTGCTTCAGATGCTTCAGCTTCAGATGCTTCTGACAATCTTCAGATGCTTCTGACTCACAATGTTCTGGAGCTTCTTGCTTCAGATCCTTCTGGAGACTACGCTCAGGATCTTCTGTAAGGAGCAATCAGATTCTTCTATAAGATGCATCTGGTGCTTCAGAGTCAGGATAACTTCTTGTATCCAAAACAGATTTGCTTCTAGAGAGTTAATTTCATTTCAATCTGTAGTAAAACTCTCAAACAAATTTTAGAGTATATAATTCTTAAATATAAATTTCCTAACAGTTATCATCAAAACAAAGAGTTATTATTAAGAATCAATCTGTGTTCTAACACTCATAACAATACAATAGGAGGCAAGAAATCCTGGATCGGGGAAAATGGTACCTGCAACACAGACACACGTTAATGAAATGCAAATGCGTATGCAAAACAATGTAAAATGCACTCATGCAGCAGGAGATCAAGGCAACTGTGCTGTGGAGATTTTGTATCAACAAAACTGTAATCCTGCTCTATCAAGAATAACCAATGTATCTGATAAGAATAAAACCCTGGTATCGGACATCAAATCTGATCTGTCAAGAACAACCATCTGATAGGGCATATACAAAGGACCATAATTCTGCTCTGTCAAGAACAAACAGCTGATAATAAGGACCTCTGATACAGGACCAAAAATCTGCTCTGCCAAGAACAAACAACTGATAACCAAAACTCTGCTCTATCAAGAACAAACATCTGATAATGAGATCCACAGACCCCAGTCATAAATCTGCTCTGTCAAGAACGAATACACATCTGATGATAAGATCCTCTGATCCCAATCAAACCTGCTCTGTCAAGAACAAATACGCATCTGATGATAAGATCCTCTGATCCCAACAAAACTGATCCACTATCAAGAAAACCAGGTGGTCTGAAGGTCAAAGTTTCCTGCAATAAACCCAACCCTGCTCACAGGTATGGACCTAAACTGACTCAAGTTCGGCATCCTATGCGTTCATCAGCGTCATAGACATTCAAGAGGGGTGATACGATACCCAGAAGGTGTGGCATCACCAGCTCATGAAGCGGCCTCACTCGGCTGAATCACAAATGATCGGTCCCTAGAGTCGACAATCCTCCAAACCAGTAACCGTCTCAACCCAAAGGGTTGAAAGAGAAGCCAACCGGGAGAACCTCGTCTGAGCGTGGATTTCATGAGACACTAGTGCCTGCAAAGCAAGCACGCGCCCACTAATTTCCACAACTAATGCTATGTTCACTCAAGCCTGGGTATGGCTTCTCACTCATCAGAATGCCCCTCCCACAACAGCACAGATAATCATATCATACTGAAAATAAAGTGCGGGAAATAAAATGCGATAAATAAACACAACCCAACAAGTAATCATACAAGCGCTAGGATTGACTCTCGCAGGGGACGTCGGATCCCCAAACTGACTCGCATACGGGACGTTGGATCCCAGAAAACTATCAAGTCCCCAGCAGAGTCGCCAGCTGTCGCTTCTGCGAAAATAAGGTGCCGACAAAACAGAAGAGTCGCCACCTTTCGTTATTTATCCCTCAGGGCGGGAAAGGAAACGATCGGAAAAACCTGACGAAAAAGGGTAAGACAAGGTCGTCGCAACCGTTGTCTGGGTTCGGGAGTCGGTTATGCAAGGGGAAGGTATTAGCAACCCTCACGTCCGTCGTACTCGACGAGATCCACGCTTGTTGTGTTTACTGGACGAGTTGGTTTATCTATCTACCTATCAAGGCTGGCTTAAAAAGAAAAAAATGACTCGGCAAAGCGTCGCACTTTATGCCTACGTATTCTCATCAGAGAATGAGAAATCAGAGTCAACGTAGTTCGACCTACGACGGGTTACGGGGAAGGTAGCTCGCCAATACATCAGCATTGTGCCTACGTACTCTCAACAGGTATGAGAGATCAGAGCTTACGTAGTTCGGGATACTACGCATTACGGGGATTCAGATTCATCTGTTTTATCGAGTAGGGTTAAACAACAGTTTCAGCAGTTAGGGACAAAGCCTGTTTGCGGTAGCGCTGAAGTTTAACGACACTCTTTTCTTTAGAAAAGCTTCCTTTGAATCATGGGCCCACGGGGCAAAAAGGTTTGAAGTTTGTTTTCTGTCTTTTACGGAAGAAGTGTTTTTTTTATTGTGTTTGCAATTTCAATCGCACTAGAGACTATGACCTGAGAGTGAATGCGTCGCATGTCACCCAAAAGGTACCATACTAAACATCAAGACTATGGAAAAGAGACTCTCCCACAATCCTTTCTCAGATAGCTTAAGGCTCGTAACGTACGAAAGAAATCATTCATGATTACTGTATATTAAGCTGTTTTGAGATGAGAAGAGAACAGGCTCAACTACAGGGAGACTATCAAGTCCTACTGTTGTCATGCCAAGGATTCATCCTATGGTCGAGGTTTGAAACAGGGAACTCCTAGAAGTTATCATGCATAGGTTTCAACCTAAAGTTCTAACCATCACTTCCTTATCAAAGGAAATGAGAGTCCTAAGGGATCATATCAATGATACACAGAAACAGAGAAAGCATCAGCTTAAACAATAAACAGTAACAGTAAACGACTGTAAAATGCATGCAATGCAAGTGAGGGAGGAAATGTGTGTGGGGCAGCAGCCTCCACAAGCTCATCTCAACCTCAAGCCAGATATGAATAACAGTAATCATACTGAGGAGATAAAACATGCCATCAAGCAAAATACAGGAGACTGTAATCATACAGATAAAAATAAAATCATGCTATCAAGCAAAATAAACCACATGGGCAAGGGAGCTGGGCTCTACCGAATACCCGCAAGCAAAGCCATACAGTAACAATACAAGCAGAGGGAGCAACTCAACCTCTAGTGCAATCATGCTCCTAGATTAAAGCTAGTCTAGATATGGACTTATTCTAATGCATCAAGCAAGTCAAACAAGGCACATCAATACATCAAAGAAACAGACAAGAAAGCAGATCAACTCCTCTCTCAACTCCAAGCCTCAGCTCTTCTGACAGCAACTCAGTCTTCATACCTCCATCACTCTTGACAAATATCAATTTGCTTCTCCAGGTTTCAACCCTTCAACATAAGTTCCAACTTATCTTCTTCTTTAAGCTTCAGCTCCTTAATCAGTTCCACCTTCAGGCTTCATTCTTAACCACAAGTATCAACTTGATTCCTTCAGGATCTCCAAGCTTTAAAGTAAGTATCAACTTATCCTTTGTTCTTCAAGCCTCAGCTTTTCACTCAATCTCAATTGAATCCTCTTCATAAGTATCAACTTAGTCTTCAAGCTTCATCTCTCTTTGCTTTACCAGTCTCAACTTGGTCTTCTCTTCCTGCAAGCTTCAGCTTCTCAGAGTAACCTTTAGTCACTTAGAAGTATCAACTTCACCCTTCAGTCTTTAAACCTCAGTTCTTCATTCAGTCTTTACTGGATCTTCATGGGGTCTTCATCTTTAGACTCAAGCCCAACATCTCTCAAGATACTCAAACCAAAAGAAATCACTTAACTGGATAAGCTAGGATATTAATCTGCTTATTGACCACCAAAGGTGACCAATAAGGGTTTAACATCAAAAGAATGGTTCCCTCAAAGGTTCTACTTCCTAGGTACCATCACTTATCCCTCCAAAGGAGGGAGGTGAATACCATGGAAGGACCTTGAATCATGGGGAAGAATGGAGGTGAAAGATACCATCCATGTTTAAGAAAGAAATTAGCTAGGTCTAAGCTCTACTTAATCCCTAACCCTAAAACAACAACAAAACAAACAAGTCTTCAAACTCTCAAGCTCTTCTACTATGCTCCTCCATGCTCCTCAAAGCAAGACCAATCCCACCAAGCCAAGCAAAAACCCACAAAGCAAGGCAAAACAAAATACAAGCCCACAAGGGCAACACAAACAACAATCAACTACAAAAATCATTTAAAAATAGTATACTATTATATTAAAATCTAATATAATTTCTAGGGGATCCTATATACCTACCCTTAATACCCTATATGTCCCAATATCTAACTTGACCTAGAAACCCAAAATATTAGTGTTATTGTGGACCTATGTTAAGGCTTGACCTAATTCTACACAACCTAAAGTCATCTAGTCAAAACTAATCAAAAATTAATCACAAAATTATGGAATAAATCCAGAGAGGAGATAAAGTCCTAATCTAACTATCCTAAAAAGAATGGCCTAAAAGTATGAACGGAACTAGCTAAACAAAATTCTACAAATCCATGCATCAACATAAAAGGAATTAAAAGCTATTAAAAGAGAAAATACACAAAAAATATTAAACATGCATGAAATGCAAATATTTTGATTTTATAATTTTCTAGACATTAACATGAAATAGGAGAAAAAATCCCCATGTAAAAATCATCATTTTTCTATTTATTATGATTTTTTAAATATTAAAGAAAAATGGAGAAAAAGAAAATAAAATGGTAAAACATTGGTGCAGATAGCAACTATATACAGTTCAATTCATGACTGGGCTTGAAATGGGGGTGCAAACAACAATGCGCTCTAGGCCCAATTATTATCAGAAAACCAATTCAGAAATTATAAAGAAAAAGAAAAGGACACGATGCAAAGAGTAAAGAAATTCAGTTCAAAATCTCAATGGGCCATGAATGGGGGTGGGGATATCAATCAGTCCACTAAAGCCCAAAACCTCAGTTTAATGAAACACAGCGTTTGGTTATGCCTTCAGACTTCTCTTCACACGCGAAATTGAATCTCAGCCACACGATCCAAGTCCCAGTCAATGAGTCTTGCCTCATCCAACGGCCATGGCATTGTCTTCTTCCTCCAGCCATGGAAATGGAGGGAAAGCTCCATAGTTGCAGAGCTCAAATCCCCAATTCGAACTCTATCCAAACTCAACCAAAATCCATGGTTCAAAACCCTAATCCATTCTAAATTTCACCCTGATCACAACCATGGCCTTAAAATCAACTGAAATGCTCTCAATCTCTAAACCCGATCCAAGATCAAAACTATGCTCAAACTTCAGCTTCAACAATTCTTGAAATTGATTACCTCAGAATGATCACCACCTCACACTGGTTAAATCTTGCTATCAAACTCATGTTATGCTTCACTATATCTCGTGTTCTTGATCAAAACAAATATGGTGTCACTAACTCAAACTTCACCAATTGATCTCAAACTTCCCAGAATCCATCTCCCACTTGTCTCTAACCATTCTAACCTAACAATTCTAACTAATTATGATTAAATTATGGTGTAGAAGAAAAGTTACAAACCTGTCAAATCTTGAACACCAGATAGGTCAAAGCTTCACTTCAACCTCTCAAACTCTTCAGAAACCTTCCTTGATTGATGATAAAGCTTCTGTTTGCAAAAGATTTGATCAAGAAAGTCTGAATCTCCAAACCCGATTGTGACTTGCAACCTCCAAAATCCAAATGCTATCTCTTCAATTCTTCATGATCTTGCCCTCAATTTGGTATGTACACATTCAGTATGATCAATGGAAGGTGTTAGGATTGAAAGAAGCAATGGAAATGGTGTGGAAAGTAGAGTTTGATTTCAACTTGCAATGGAATAAATTGAAATGGCTATCTCACTCTCCTCTCTAATCTCTCACCAATCTTGCATCTGAGCAAGTTCTAATCCATATATAGGATGGTTCAGACCCATCCAGAACTTTCTGGAATCATCCAATGAGAATTTGGGATTCTCATGCCATGAGTTTTTGATTTCATCTCATCTCACATGCCATCTCATGCTATGCCTCTTGCTAGCTTGTGCATTGAGTTTCCTTGTGTTTTGCATTTGTACCTTATTATGCAAGCAACCATTTTCCAAAGCAAGTCCATGATCTAGCCCTCAAATCAAAAATATGGATGAACCATTGTTTTTAAAATGCTTTCTAGAGTCAAAATGACCTATTATATGCCATGGTTTGGATGTGTAGCTTGGAAATTTCAATTTCCAACTTTGACTTATTTAACTTATGCCTCCATTTTAGGTCATTTTTACCATTTTGAGCTACAAGCCTTTTCAACATCTCATGACCTCCTTATTAGCCTTAAAACATCATTTTAAGCAAGTTTGATGTTGAAGAATTTTCCATTTGAAGCTTGGAAATAGGAGTTATGGCCTTATGCTTGAAATGACCTATAATCTCCAAATGACCAAAATGCCCTTGACTTGTCAAAGCCATAACTTGAGTTCTACAAATCCTATCAAGGACTTCTAGTACTCTCTAGAAAGCTAAGAAGATGAGGAACAACATTCATGTTGACCAAAAGTTCATAGGAATCATCCTTCTTGGACAAAATTTGGATGCAAGTTGGGTAACTTTCAAGGCCCCAGATTCACATACCTCAGATGACCTGTAACTTGTCAAAGTCATAACTTGAGCTCTACAAATCCTATCAAGGACTTATAGTACTAAAATTAAAGCTAAGAACAAGATATACAACATTCATGTTTGGGGTAAGATGAGATGACAATCACATCTTGAGCTAAACTGCCTTGAAGATAGGGATCAAACTAGGGGATTTTACACTGTCAAGCCTTAGAAACCCTAGCTTGAAACTTCTCAAACTCTTCAATCATGATGAGTTGATCTTGGAATCATCCTTATAACATCTCAATGAATCAATACATGATCACATGGCTCTTGGATTAGGTCTCAACCTTGTTCAAATCATCAGTTGACCTAGGGTTGAACCAGTCAAACCCTAATTATACCACTCATGGCTAAGTCTTCTTATTCTTGTACAATGACCTCTCTGGGCTTCATGATGGCTTTCAAGACATCTCATAAGCTCTATCAAAGCTTCAAGTCCATCCTCATAGCTTCAGAATCATCTGAGGAGCTCCCCACAACTTTCAAGTTAGGAGGCACACAACCTTGGTTTCAACCAATCTCTCTGAGGATCTCTTAACTTCTCTGACAAAGATATCAACCCTTGAACACTTGAATAACCTCCTTGGCTATCTTCAAAGTCTTAATTGGTACTCATACCTCTTGATCTCCTGCATACATGTCAATGAAATGCAAGTGATAATGCTAATGTGAATGAGATGGACCACAAGCTAGGTAAAGAAATGTTGATCAAATTTTGGGGTGCAACACAAGGTTTATCTCTCAGCTCACAGCCACGTGTGAACCGATGTTCAAACTGCTAAAGAAAGATCAGGCGATTATCTGGAACGAGGATTTCCAGAAGGCATTTGATAAGATAAAACAGTATCTACAAGAACCTCCGATCTTGATACCCCCAGTAGCCGGACGACCCTTAATCATGTACTTGATAGTTCTTGAGAATAGTATGGGGTGTGTTCTCGCTCAGGACGACAAGACAGACAGAAAAGGAGCATGCGATTTACTATTTGAGTAAAAATTTCACAGACTGTGAATCTCGTTACTCGATGCTGGAGAAGACGTGTTGTGCACTAGCCTGGGCTGCCAAACGTTTACGACAGTACATGCTCAATCACACGACCATGCTAATTGCGAAGATGGATCCGATCAAGTACGTCTTCGAGAAGCAAGCGCTTTCGGGCAGGATTGCCAGATGGCAAATGGTGTTGAAGGAATATGACATTCAGTACGTTTCCCAGAAGGCCATCAAGGGAAACGTATTGTCTGAATACCTTGCCGAACAGCCGATCGAGGATTATCAGCCGATGAAATTTGAATTCCCTGATGAGGATATCATGTGTCTCAAAGCGAAATATTGCGATGAACCGTTTCCCGACGAGGGGCCAGATAGGAAATCCCAATGGAAATTGATATTCGACGGGGCGGTTAATTCTTATGGAAGTGGCATTGGGGCGATCATCACGACTCCCCACGGATCCCACATCCTGTTCACTGCGAGACTGACGTTTCCAGTCACCAATAATGAAGCGGAGTACGAAGCATGCATCATGGGTCTAGAAGAAGCAATTGATTTGAGAATCAAGAACCTAGATGTATATGGTGACTCGGCGCTTGTGATTAACCAGATTAAAGGGGAGTGGGAGACTCGTCAGTCGAATTTGGTGCCGTACGTGAACTATGCCAGAAGGCTGCTTCCGTTCTTTGATCGAGTGGAACTCTATCACGTGCCCAGAGCGGAAAATTAGATGGCTGATGCCTTAGCCACGTTGGCTTCGATGTATAAAGTCAATTTTTGGAATGAAGCTCCAAGAATTGTACTTTCTCGTCTTGATAGACCTGCATTCGTCTTTGCGATCGAGGAAGCCTCCGACGGCAAGCCATGGTTCCATGATATCCAGACTTTCCTTATGACTAGGGAATATCCTGCGGGAGCGTCAACCCAGGATAAGAAGACTCTGAGGAGGCTATCTAGAAATTTTTATCTCAATCCTGATGGGGTTTTGTATAAAAGAAACCACGATCTCGTGCTACTCAGATGTGTAGATGAGAAAGAAGCGAGTATGCTCATGGAGGAAGTCCATGAAGGCACATTTGGTACGCACGCCGGCGGGCATGCTATGACGAGAAAGATCCTGAGAGCAGGATACTACTGGCTGACGATGGAATCAGATTGCTTTAAATTCGCGAAGAGATGTCATAAATGCTAGATTTATGCTGATAAGATTCATGTGCCGCCGTGCCCGTTGAATGTCATGTCCTCCCTGTGGCCGTTCTCCATGTGGGGCATCGACATGATAGGCAAGATCGAGCCCACTGCATCTAATGGTCATCGCTTCATTCTAGTAGCTATTGACTACTTCACCAAGTGGGTGGAGGCAGCCTCATATGCTAATGTGACCAAGCAGGTGGTGGCTAAATTTATAAAGAGGGACATCATCTGTCGTTACGGAATTCCCGAGCGGATCATTACTGATAATGGTTCGAATCTAAATAACAAGATGATGAAGGAGCTGTGCCAGAGTTTCAAGATTGAACACCACAACTCATCTCCTTACCGGCCGAAGATGAATGGCGCCGTTGAAGAGGCCAATAAGAACATCAAGAAGATTGTACAGAAGATGGTTGTGACCTATAAGGATTGGCACGAGATGTTGCCGTTTGCGCTGTACGGTTATCGTACCACGGTGCGTACATCAACCGGGGCAACTCCTTTCTCACTGGTGTACGGTATAGAAGTTGTCCTACCGTTAGAAGTTGAGATTCCTTCTTTGCGAGTTTTGGTTGACGTGAAACTCGACGAGGCAGAATGGATTAAGAACCGACTAAACCAACTCATCCTGATGGACGAGAAGAGGTTAGCATCAATTGCATATGGTCGTCTGTACCAGAGCCGAATGAAGAAAGTTTATGATAAAAAGGTGCGTCCGAGAAGCTTTTAGACGGGTGATCTCGTCCTGAAGAAGATTCTTCCTCCACACTCCGATCACCGGGGCAAGTGGACTCCCAATTATGAAGGTCCGTACATCATCAGCAAGGTCTTCTCGGGAGGAGCCTTGCTGTTATCCACGGTGGATGGCAAAGATTTTGCATCCCCGGTGAATGCGGACATAGTTAAAAAATACTTTGCTTAAAGAATGACCCGCTGGAAAGAAAAAGAATATCCAGGAAAAAATGGGGCATCCTGGCGAACCATAAAAAAGGAAAAGGTTCGGGAAAAAATTAGGGATATAAAGAAAAAAATGTACACCCGCAAAGTCGAAAACCTGGAAGGGCGACTTTGGCAAGAAAGGGTATCCCGGTGAATCGAAAACCCGAAAGGGCAATTCAAGCAAAATTTAGCGATTTGAAAAAGTAAATGACTGCGTTCCGCGTATGGACTCTCATTGTTTAGTGGTTTGGAAGACCTGAAGGCCGTTTATCTGAATCAATCTCTTCTGAAGCTGAAGCGTCGGAGAAGTATCGAAGTCGAGTGGGTCATAGAGGGATCAACTCATGGTGTTCGTCTACGCCTTATTGCCGACATTTGTGTATATACTGATGTATATTTATGTTTTATTTTTGCGCAGCTTCCTCATTCCAGGAGCTTGCACCTGTTGTAAAACATTTTTACCCATTCAGGGGTCTGTTATCAATAAAATGTATACTATTCAGCAATTCTGTTTGTTTGTTTAGCACTTATCTGTTTTGTTTGCGAAAGAGAACGCCGATGTTTTTGATAAAATGCGCATACATAAACTTACTGGCCTAGGCCACTGATTGTTGAAACAATGAATCACTTGAACATTGTCACAAGATGATAACCTTGATAGGTCCCTTTGAGAAGGGTATCTTGTCTGTTTGTTTGTGTTGTTACAGGTGTAGCACATACCAGGCATTACGCCGTATGCGTCCCAAGGAGGATGATTCCTTCCTCTCCAGCAAGTTCAACATCCTCTCCCCATAGAGTCTGAACATGAGATCGTTGGCATTGATATGTATCCCCAAGCAGAGAAGATTCTCTCCTCAATCAGATGTATCCTGAAGGATCATCGTCTCCCCACCTGAGTCCTACATTGAAGTATGCAGCACTCGATAGTTCAAGACTGAAGTCCCCAGCGGAGTTGAGATTCCCCACAGAGTCATACTCTCCCCAGTAAGCAGGATGATTCCTTCTTCCCCATCCGAGCCATCCAATCCCCCAAGAGAGCCGAGTCCTTGGAAGCCGTTCAGGCCATGATTGGTGCTCCCCAGTAGAGTGTTGAATAGCTGATGCTGTATTTCCCCATCGGAGTCGTTATCTCTCGGAAAGTTTTGCCACCAAGGTCGTGCAGTTTATTTCTGCGATTGATATTGTTCCCTCGACAGTTTGTGGTTTGAATACCTAGTTGAGCGGGTTTAGGTTCTCATAGAACTTCATTCCCCTGCAGCAGTCGTCTGGAGTTTGTTTCCCCAGGCGGAGTCCAATTGAGATTGGTGTGACCTCTTCTCCTCGGCAGGATGAGTCCTTCCTCCACCAGAGTGGTTCTTTCTCCTTAACAGGAGGCTTTTCCCTTCAGCATTTATTTTGCTAATGGGGTCGTAGCATTTTGCATGATTGCATAGCATTTACCCTAAACGCGTAGCATTTCCACCGTGTGGAGCATTGCGCCATTATCAAAGCATATGCATATGAAACATGAGCTAGGTCGTTACCGTTCTTGTTTTGCAGGTGTTCCTCTGCAGAATGGTTTGCTCAAGAGGATTCTTGAAGTCTCCACTGAAGTTGATTGCTTAAGATGATTCTTAAAATCCCCAGTGAAGTCGCCAGAGTTGGTTGCTTAAGTTGATGCTTAGAGTCCCTGGAAGAGTGTTTGCTCAGGATGATTCCTGAAATCTCCAGCAGAGTTATTGGTTCAGGATGATTCTTGAAGTCCCCGGCGGAGTTATTTGTCCAAGATGATTCTTGAAGTCCTCAGCAGATTTGATCCACCCAGAATGATTTCTGGATCCCCGAAGTAGAGTTACTTGATAGTTCTCCAGAATCCCCAGCGGAGATGTGTCAACCCCAGCATGTTTTCAACTGAGAAGTTGAGATCTCCTTGAAGACTTAATGATTGAAGTTCGGCAGTGGTGCCAAAACCCCATACTTACTGATGAAGTCCAACTGTGATGTCCAAGCAGTTCTCTCAGCTGATGCGGAGTGCTTGATGGCGGAAGTTTGGGTATCCCTATTTGGTTCATGATTGACCGAGGATTCCATTCCCGACTTACTGACGAAGTCCGGCTGATGCCTGAGAACCTCTTTGAATGCCCGATGGCACAATTAACTTGATTGTTAAAAAGTTCCTAATGACCTGATGAGTCTCAAGGAATCATTCTGCCGCAGTGTCGCAGAATGCCTGACGACAATACCAGCTATGTATCACCGTTTACCGAGTGACCAGTGATCCCTTGATGACTTGAGGACGAAGATCAACAGCAAAATCAGATGATCATCCTGAAAGAAATTTGAGATTAGACCTTTCACCGGTCACCGTGTGACCAATTCCCCAGTGGAGTTCCCGTGCAACTAGCATGCTCAGTTTTTGAAGATGTGCCTACCAATCAAAGTATCATTTACATGTGCATTGGCAGATCGCCAGTTACCGTGTAACCGGTAACCCCTTGATGATTTGAGGATGCAATGATATCAGATAAATCAGAGAATTATCCTGACGGAGGTTCAGATCAGTATTCTCCAGCTAGTTGTCGCGCAGCTATTATTTCAGTTTCCGAAGATTTATCCCATTAGAGTACCGTGTACTTGTGCAGTTGGCAAATTTCCGGGTTTATTGGTATTCAACCGTCTTTTACCTTGATTGTTTGAGAGTCGTTCGCTTCTCAACCAGTCAGGTCCAAGCCGTTTGAATAGGGGCAGCTGTTGCACCCCAAAATTTGCTCAACATTTCTTTACCTAGCTTATGTTTCATTTCATTCACATTAGCATTATCATTTTCATTTCATTGACATGTATGCAGGAGATAAAGAGGTATGATCACCAATCAAGGGCTACACAAGAGTTTGAAGCTAGCTAAGAAGGTTATTCAAGTTTTCAAGGGTTGATATCCTTGTCAGAGAAGTTAAAAGATCCTCAGAGAGAGTGGTTGAAGCCAAGAGGGTGTGTCTCCTAACTTGAGAGTTGTGGGAAGAGCATCAGATGATTCTGAAGCCATGAAGTTATACTTGAGGTCTTGAGAGATCTCATGAGAAATTTTGAAGATCACTTTGAAGCCTAGACAGGTCATTGTGCAAGATTAAGAAGACTCAGCCATGAGTGGTGCAGTTAGGGTTTGACTGGGTCAACCATAAGTCAACTGATGATTTGGAGAAGGTTGAGACATAATACAAGAGCCATGTGATCATGGATTGATACATTGAGATGTTATAAGGATGATTCTAAGGTCAACTCATCATGATTGAAGAGTTTGAGAAGTTTCAAGCTAGGGTTTCTAAGGCTTGACAGTGTAAAATCCCCTAGTTTGACCCCTATCTTCAAGGCAATTCAGCTCAAGATGTGATTGTCATCTCCTCTTACCCCCAACATGAATGTTGTAGAGCATGATCTTAGCTTTAATTTTAGTGCTAGAAGTCCTTGATAGGATTTGTAGAACTCAAGTTATGGCTTTGACAAGTTACAGGTCATCTGAGGTATGTGAATTTGGAGCTTGAAAGTTGTCCAACTTGCATGAAACTTCTGCCCTAGAAGGATGATTCCTATGAACTTTTGGTCAACATGAATGTTGTTCCTTATCCTCTTATATTTCTAGAGAGTACTATAAGTCCTTGATAGGATTTATAGAACTCAAGTTATGGCTTTGACAAGTCAAGGGCATTTTGGTCATTTGGAGATTATAGGTCATTTCAATCATAAGGCCATAACTCCTATTTGCAAGCTTCAAATGGGAAAACGTTCAACATTAAACTTGTTCAAAATGATGTTTTAAGGCTAGCCAAGACGTCGTGAGAGCTTGGAATAGCTTGCTTCACAAAATCACAAAAATGGCCTAAAATAAGGGTGAATTTCAAATGAACCAAAGATGGAAATTGGGATTTTTGATCTACATGTCCAAACCAAGCCATATGACATACCAATTTGATTGTAAAACATATTTTAAGAACATTGACATTGCCACAATTTTGAATTGAGGGGTAATTTGAGGACTTGCTTTGAAAAGTGGTTACTTACATCATAAGTAACAATTGCCAAACCAATATGCAAGGCATAACCAAGACTCCTTTCAATCCAAACACTATGATAATCTCATTTAGAGAGAATTTGGATAAAAAGCATAATGAATACAAGCTGATGCAAGGACTGTCTTGAGTATACCATGAGATTGGATTTTCAAGTGAAGTGAGATATTGAATTTCTCATTAGAGTGATCTAGAACTTTCTATATCATTCATTCATGTTCTATATAAACATATGAAGGGATTCAGGGCCAAGGTTGGTGAGAATTGAGAGAGGAGAGTGAGATTGCACTTTGAAATTTCTCATTGCAAATCAAGATCTGTTACAAGGTTAGAGGCCATTTCAGTCCAAGAAATTGATCTCAATAGCTTGCTCTGAGGTTGGTGATTGATCCGAGATCAAATTCAAGGCCAAGTGGTGGAGGAATCGTGAAGTAGCCATTGGAGTTGGAAGCTTGCAACTCAGAGTCGGTTCCAAGAATTCAGGGCGTTTCAATTATTTTCTTTGCATACAGAAGGTTGATTAGAGGCTAGTGAAGGATTCTGCAAGTTCTTGAGGGTTGATTTGAAGATTCAACCACTCTGTTTGCTCAATTTTACCAGGTATGCAGTTCTTGTTCCATGGCTTAAATTAGGTAGAATCAATGGGAGTTATTGTGTTAGATGCATTGTATATTGATGTAGGAAGGTTTTTGGATCATCAATTTGGAGATTAGTGACCAATTAGGGTTGTTCCAATTTTCGGTTGAGATTGTGTTCTTGCGAATCTTGAGTTTTTAGAATGAATTAATGGCATGAATGGATTCCTGAGGAAATTTGGGACAAGATTCATCAAGGAATCGTGGCCAATAGTGGATTCTATAGAGAGTTAGGGTTGTGGAAGGTTGATCGGAGAAGTCACCGGCGGTGACCCTAGCGCGCGCAGAGGGAGGAAACTCAGAAATTCAAAAGGTTGCAGATGACTGGATGGCCATTGGATCTTAGGTGGACTTTGACTGAAGACATCATCCCACGGCCACGATCATTTCCAAGTTTGTGAAGGATTTCTGAATAATATGAAACGCAGCGTTTCATTTATTTGCTGGTTTTGGGCTTAAGTCATAGTTGATACTCACACCCCCCTTATGGCCCAGTTTGGATATTGAACTGATTTTTCATGCTATTCACACCACGCGCCTGTCATTTTGTTTTGATTTTCATTTTATTTTTTCATTTTATTCATGGTTATTGGAAAATTCATAAATAATGGAAAAATAACTCAATTAATCCCATTCTTTTTGCCATGGATTCATGATTGAATCTAGTATTTTTTAGATAAAAATATTAATATTCCATGCATTTTCTGATTTTATGGGCATTTTTACATTTTAATTGACATTAAAATAATCATGGTTGATGCTTGATTTTGTTGAATTTGGTTTGATCATTTGATGATGATTCTTGCCTTGATTTTTTGTGTGTAGCTAGAATAGATGTGAATGTTCCCCCAAGATTTTTCTCACATTTTTATGATGAATGTAAGTGGTAGTTCTAGGTTGAAACTTTAAGAGCTCCATTTTTAGGGTTTATGGTTGATACCTTGTGATTTAGATTTTATTTTTAGAACTTGGTGGATGATTCAACCTATGGATTTTGTATGGTAGATTCATGATTGAATTAGGTTCCCATAGTTATTTTTGTAAGATTTTACAATTGGTTTTAGTATTTTAGTTAGGACTAACTTTAGTACTAAGTTTTAGGTGATCCAAACTTGCTAATTCAACTAGATTGACTTCTTTAGTTCCCTTAGATTAGGGTTTTGTCTCTCTTGCTCTTGGATGATGATTGTAACGCCCGTTTTATTTTGATTAAATTCAATTGTGACTTTGCTATGTCTCGTTGCATCGTAGTCGTAGTTGAGTATGTGCTTGGATCGAAGGAAGGAAATTGAATCGGTCGAATTGTAGGGAAATAGTGTAAAATTCCGTAGCAGTTTTAGGAAACTTCGAAAAATCATATCTCTTGATCCGTAAGTCGGATTTGACCCCCGTTCGAAGCGTTGGAAAGCTAAAGAGATGTTCTATCTAGAAAAAAATTGAAAAAAAAATTTAATTTTTCTGCTAAGACGACCGTCACAGTTATGCAGAATTTGAACATGTTCTGGTAGAATGAGATTTTGTAGCAAAAATATATTCCCGTAGACTCTTTTACCCTCAATTACATCATTTTTTTGGGAAAGGAAAGACGTAAAAAAGAAGTTACGCATTGAGAGAAGTGGAGAGCGAAGAATCATCCATCGGCGAATTCGGGAAATTTCTGCAGAAAAATCACCGTAGAGCAGAAGCGGAATCGGAAAGCGTGGAATTGGCCTCAATTCTAAGGTAAGGGTGGGGTTCAATTCTATAACTGGGAGTATAATCGAATTCATGTGGGGATCGATTCATAGGTATAGTTTTCGTTAATCGATAAATGTTAAGGAAAAGGTTTCCCTAATGGGACCAGATTTCTATGTAGGAATGAATGTGTTATGTGGTTATTAGTGCGATGCTCTAAGGTTTTCCTTATGGGCAAATACGTAGAACAAATATGCTATACGGTTATTCGTACAACGCTCTAATGGTTTTCCCTAATGGGCGTCAAGATGGTCGAGTTGGTCTAAGGCGTCAGTTTCAGGTACTGGTCCAAAAAGGACAGTTACCTGGTTGTGATTGATTTGTAATTAATTATGTGAGAAGATGTCGTAATGTTGTTATTACAATAAAATGTTAAAGATTAATTGTAGAACTGATGTTGATGTTATACCTGTATAGGAATAGCCGTTTTGTGTGAACACTTTGAGTTCCTATTTGTTGATACGATGTTGCAATGTTCCTTTACATGAACAATCGTAAATGTTGAAATTATGTTGTTATTGTTCCCATATGTGAACGAGTAGAAAGTGATGGTTGTATGAGTGGTATGATGTTATGATGCTCTGTTATGGACATTCTGGTTGTAGGCATAATGCCTTGTTATATGGTTGCTATGGTTGTGTTGTAGTCCATAATAGATGCTTTTCATGGCATAACATTTGGCCTGGATTAGCGACGGTTGTGCCTGTATTGGCGTTATTTGGAGTGTTGGCTCCTAGATGGGTTCGGGGTGTTGGCCCTGTCTCGAGTTTTGGAGTGTTGGCTCCTAGATGGGTTCGGGGTGTTGGCCCTGTCCCGAGTTGTGGAGAGTTGTCTCCCAAATTGGTACCACATGCATATGCACAGTTGAGTCGCATTGTTGAGTCACATGAAGTTGCATAATTATGTTAGTTGTATATTGATGTTGTTTTACGTGAGGTATGGATTGTTCCAGTTGTTGTCGATGATGTTTATGATTTCGAAACTTATAATGTTGCGATGAGTTTCTGGCATGTTTTCTATCATGCTCTATGTTATATTAATGATATCTCACCCTTTACGTTGTATGTTACCTCCTCTGGTGGTAATTTGCAGGTAGTTCAGAATGAAGTTCCGCTTTGTCGATTAAGTGGTCGTTGGTCGCTCTGATACGTAGCACTCTCGGGGGGATGAATGATTGTTTATGTTGTTTATTTGATGTTTTCTTGTTGCTGAATTTTACTAAGTATTCTAGTTGAATTGGTTGATTTTTTGTTAATGCACCGAATGCTGGTTGTACGCACTGGACCGGTGGGTCGGTAGTGCTGAAATTTATGACTGAACTAATTGTTTTGTTGAATCTATGCAAGATGATTGCTTGCTGAATTTTAATCGAGTTGGTTGCAAGTTTTATGATTTTACTTTAATCATTAAGAATGTTGGAAGTGTTTTATGTTCCGCTACAAATTAATAAAATGTTGAGAACTCGATATGTTAAGCAAGCTGTCGTATGTTCATCCAAGTTCATGTGCTATGTATCATTACTGAACGCATGTTGCCTAGTTAAATTAAATGGTAAAAAGCATGCTTCTGCTAGCTGAAAGATGTGACGCCCAGGTTTTTTTGTCTGTGTGACGACCGTCACAAGTCCATGACGACCGTCATGCGTACAAATTTCGTGCACTCTGATTTTGATTTATTTTAGATATGCCTTGGGTAGAAATGGGGTGTTACATTAATGGTATCAGAGCAGGTCGGTCTGTCCGGCCAAGTTGTCTAGTGTCGTCGAGTCAGTCGTCGTGCCTAACACTAGAGTCTCGTTAATTATGAAATCTGACTGTTGGTTGTTGCAGCTTAAGTGAAATGGCTGGGAGGAATGATGCTGCAATTGCTGCTGCTCTGCAAGCTTTAGCTAATGCTATGGAACATCAGCCGAATCCTGCTGGAGATGCTGGGTCTCGCAGTTTGGCAATGTTTCAACGGGAGAATCCGCCTACCTTCAAGGGTAAGCATGATCTTGATGGTGCATTGGAGTGGTTAAAGGAAATGGAGAGAATCTTTCGTGTGATGGATTGCACTCCAGCACAGAAGGTCCGTTATGGGACTCATATGCTAGCAGTCGAAGTTGATGACTGGTGGCTAGAGATTCATCCATTATTGGAAGCTGCAGGTGAAGAAGTTACTTGGACGGTATTCCATAGGGAATTTCTGAAGAAGTATTACCCGGAAGATGTCCGTGGTAAGAAAGAGATTGAATTTTTTGAACTGAAGCAAGGAGACAAATCTGTTACTGAGTATGCGGCGAAGTTCAAGGAGTTGGCTAAGTTTTACTCGCACTACAGTGCAGAGACAGTTGAATTCTCTAAATGTATCAAGTTTGAGAACGGATTGAAGTCTGAAATCAAGAAAGAAATTGGGTATCAGAAGATCCGTGTCTTTGATTCATTGGTTGAAAGCTGTAGGATTTATGAAGAGGATAGCAATGCTCATTACAAGTTGGTGAGTGAGAGGAGAGGCAAATCACAGCAGAGTCGTGGTAAGCCTTATGATCCTCCAGCTGGCAAAGGGAAACAGAAAGTAGCTGACGGCCGGAAAGCTAGTAGGGGAGATGCTCCTGCTGGTATTGTTTGCTATAAGTGCGGAAAGCCAGGTCACAAGAGTAATGTATGTAATTCTGGATCATTGAAATGTTACCGTTGCGGAGAGTTGGGACACGCTGTTGGTGAGTGCAAACGCAAAGGAATGGTTTGTTTCAACTGTGGTGAAGAGGGACACCTGTGAGACAAGTGTCAGAAGCCTAAGAAGGAACAGAATGGCGGAAGAGTGTTCGCGCTATCTGGGACTCAGACATCCAGTGATGACAAATTGATTGAAGGTACTTGTTTCATTAATGGTAGTCCTTTACTTGCTATTATTGACACTGGTGCGTCTCATTGCTTTATTGTCGCGGATTGTGTTGAACGTTTGGGTCTTATGTTGTCACACATGAGTGGAGAGATGGTAGTTGAGACCCCAGCTAAGGGATCGGTAACTATGTCTCTTGTGTGTTTGAAATATCCTCTGTCGATGTTTGATAGAGATTTCCTGGTTGACTTAGTCTGTTTGCCACTAAGTGGGATAGACATAATGTTGGGTATGAACTGGTTAGAGTATAACTGCGTTCATATTAATTGCTTTGATAAGTCGGTGAGATTCTCCACTCCTGAGGAGGAGGGAGCGCGTTGGGTAACTACCAAACAGATGAAGCAGATATTGCTAGGAGATGTGCAGGTGTTTGCGTTGGTGGCATCATTATCCATTGAGAATCAAGCGATAATCGATGAATTGGAAGTTGTTTGTGATTTCCCTGAGGTGTTTCCAGATGAAATTCCTGAAGTTCCTCTAGAACGGGGAATTGAATTTTCTATTGATCTTGTACCCGGTACCAGACCTGTGTCTATGGCACCGTACAGGATGTCTGCATCTGAATTGGCAGAGTTGAAGAAACAGTTGGAAGACTTACTTGAGAAGAAGTTCGTTAGACCAAGTGTATCACCGTGGGGAGCTCCGGTATTGTTAGTGAAGAAGAAGGATGGCAGTATGAGGTTGTGTATTGACTACCGGCAACTGAACAAAGTTACGATTAAGAACAAATACCCACTTCCGAGAATTGATGACTTGATGGATCAATTGGTTGGAGCGCGAGTGTTTAGTAAAATTGATTTGAGGTCGGGGTATCACCAGATTAAAGTAAAAGATGACGATGTTCAGAAAACTGCGTTCAGAACCAGGTATGGACACTATGAGTTTACGGTAATGCCTTTTGGCGTTACTAATGCGCCGGGAGTTTTCATGGAATATATGAACCGTATCTTCCATGAGTATTTGGATCAGTTAGTGGTAGTATTCATTGATGATATCCTAATTTATTCAAATTCGAAGGAGGAGCATGTTGAGCACTTGAGATTAGTGCTGCAAGTGTTGAAAGAAAGGAAGTTGTTTGCGAAACTGTCGAAATGTGACTTTTGGTTGGAGGAAGTTAGCCTTTTGGGTCATGTTATATCAGATGATGGAATTGCCGTAGATCCATCTAAGGTTGATGCCGTGTTGAAATGGGAAACTCCGAAGTCGGCAACGGAGATTAGAAGCTTTTTGGGACTTGCTGGTTATTATAGAAGGTTTATTGAAGGTTTTTCTAAGTTGTCCCTTCCGTTAACTAAGTTGACTTGTAAAGGGAAGACTTTTGTATGGGATGCTCAATGCGAAGCATGTTTTATGGAGTTAAAGAAGAGGTTGACGTCTGCTCCGGTGTTGATCTTGCCTAACGCAGAAGAACCGTTTGTTGTATACTGTGATGCTTCTAAGTTTGGTTTAGGAGGAGTACTCATGCAGAATAATAAAGTAGTTGTGTATGCCTCAAGACAGCTGAGAATCCATGAGAAGAATTATGCCACGCACGATTTAGAACTTGCTACCGTTGTTTTTATGCTGAAGATTTGAAGACATTATCTGTATGGCTCGAGATTCGAAGTGTTCAGCGACCATAAGAGTCTGAAATACTTGTTTGACCAAAAAGAGCTGAACATGAGGCAACGAAGGTGGCTAGAGTTGTTAAAGGATTATGATTTTGGGTTACATTACCATCCGGGAAAAGCTAATGTTGTAGCTGATGCCTTAAGCCACAAGACCTTGCATATGTCTGCAATGATGGCTAAAGAATTAGAGTTAATTGAGCAATTCAGAGATCTGAGTTTAGTTTGTGAAGTAACACCGAATAGTGTAAAGTTGGGCATGTTAAAGATTAATAATGACTTTCTGGACAGCATTAGAGAAGCTCAAAATTTGGATGTGAAATTGGTGGATTTAATGCCTGGAGTAGATCATGCGGAAGATAATGATTATCAGTTGGATGCGCAAGGAGTGTTGAGATTTCGTGGTCGTATTTGCATTCCTAATAATGCAGATATGAAGAAAGCAATTCTGGAAGAGAGTCACAGAAGTAAGTTGAGTATTCATCCAGGAGCGACGAAAATGTATAATGATTTGAAGAATCTGTTTTGGTGGCCTGGTATGAAGCGTGATGTAGCACGTTTTGTGTATGCATGTTTGACTTGTCAGAAGTCGAAAGTTGAGCATCAGAAACCTGCTGGGTTGATGCAACCATTAGAAATTCCAGAATGGAAATGGGACATCATTTCAATGGACTTTGTAACGGGTTTGCCGAACACTTTGAGAGGATGTGATTCTATTTGGGTGATTGTTGATAGGCTTACAAAGTCAGCTCACTTATTCCTATTAACATCACTTTTCCAGTATCGAAGTTGGCAGAAATTTATGTTAGAGTGGTTGTTAAGTTGCATGGTGTCCCGTTGAGTATTGTGTCGAATAGAGATCCGCGGTTTACTTCTGAGTTTTGGAAGAGTTTGCAAGAGGCTTTGGGTTCTAAGTTGAGGTTGAGTTCAGCATACCATCCTCAAACAGATGGTCAGACTGAACAGACTATTCAGTCTTTAGAAGATTTGCTGAGAGCATGTGTACTTGAGGAAGGTGGTTCGTGGGATACATACCTTCCGTTGATAGAGTTTACTTATAATAACAGTTATCACTCTAGTATCGGAATGGCACCATTCGAAGCTTTGTATGGTCGGCGGTGCAGGACTCCGTTGTGTTGGTATGAATCGGGAGAGAGTGTGGTACTCGGACCGGAGATTGTTCGAGAGACTACCGAGAAGGTGAAATTAATTCGAGAAAAGATGAAAACTTCACAGAGTAGGCAGAAAAGTTATCATGATAAGCGCAGGAAGGATTTAGAATTTGAAGCTGGAGATCATGTATTTTTGAGAGTCACGCCTGTGACCGGTGTTGGTAGAGCTTTGAAATCTAAGAAGCTTACTCCTTGTTTCATTGGTCCGTATCAGATATTGGACAGAGTTGGAAAGGTGGCATATCAGGTGGCGTTGCCGCCAAATTTGTCGAATCTACACGATGTATTTCATGTGTCACAGCTCCGCAAGTATATTTCAGATCCGTCGCATGTCATTCCCATGGACGATGTGCAAGTACGTGAGAATCTCACTGTGGAGACGAAGCCTGTGAGAATTGATGATCGGGAGGTGAAGACGCTACGAGGTAAAGAGATTGCTTTGGTGAAAGTGGTATGGTTGGGAGCTGCTGGCGAAAGCTTGACGTGGGAACTAGAGAGCAAGATGCGGGAGTCTTATCCCGAGCTGTTTGATTAAGGTAATTTCGAGGACGAAATTCTTGTAAGTAGGGGAGAGTTGTAACGCCCGTTTTATTTTGATTAAATTTAATTATGACTTTGCTATGTCTCGTTGCATCGTAGTCGTAGTTGAGTATGTGTTTGGATCGAAGGAAGGAAATTGAATCGGTCGAATTGTAGGGAAATAGTGTAAAATTCCGTAGCAGTTTTAGGAAACTTCGAAAAATTATATCTCTTGATCCGTAAGTCGGATTTGACCGCCGTTCGAAGCGTTGGAAAGCTAAAGAGATGTTCTATCTAGAAAAAAATTGAAAAAAAAAATTAATTTTGCTGCTATGACGACCGTCACAGGAGTGTGACGACCGTCACACGAGCAAAAACTGCAGTTATGCAGAATTTGAACGTGTTCTGGTAGAATGAGATTTTGTAGCAAAAATATATTCCCGTAGACTCTTTTACCCTCAATTACATCATTTTTTTGGGAAAGGAAAGACGGAAAAGAGAAGTTACGCATTGAGAGAAGTGGAGAGCGAAGAATCATTCATCGGTGAATTCGGGAAATTTTTGCAGAAAAATCACCGTAGAGCAGAAGCGGAATCGGAAAGCGTGGAATTGGCCTCAATTCTAAGGTAAGGGTGGGGTTCAATTCTATAACTGGGAGTATGATCGAATTCATGTGGGGATCGAGTCATAGGTATAGTTTTCGTTAATCGATAAATGTTAAGGAAAAGGTTTCCCTAATGGGACCAGATTTCTATGTAGGAATGAATGTGTTGTGTGGTTATTAGTGCGATGCTCTAAGGTTTTCCTTATGGGAAAATACGTAAAACGAATATGCTATACGGTTATTCGTACAACGCTCTAATGGTTTTCCCTAATGGGTGTCAAGATGGCCGAGTTGGTCTAAGGCGTCAGTTTTAGGTACGGGTCCAAAAAGGACAGTTACCTGGTTGTGATTGATTTGTAATTAATTATGTGAGAAGATGTCGTAATGTTGTTATTACGATAAAATGTTAAAGATTAATTGTAGAACTGATGTTGATGTTATACCTGTATAGGAATAGCCGTTTTGTGTGAACACTTTGAGTTCCTATTTGTTGATACGATGTTGCAATGTTCCTTTACATGAACAGTCGTAAATGTTGAAATTATGTTGTTATTGTTCCCATATGTGAACGAGTAGAAAGTGATGGTTGTATGAGTGGTATGATGTTATGATGCTCTGTTATGGACATTCTGGTTGTAGGCATAATGCCTTGTTATATGGTTGCTATGGTTGTGTTGTAGTCCATAATAGATGCTTTTCATGGCATAGCATTTGGCCTGGATTGGCGACGGTTGTGCCTGTATTGGCGTTATTTGGAGTGTTGGCTCCTAGATGGGTTCGGGGTGTTGGCCCTGTCCGAGTTTTGGAGTGTTGGCTCCTAGATGGGTTCGGGGTGTTGGCCCTGTCCCGAGTTGTGGAGAGTTGTCTCCCAAATTGGTACCACATGCATATGCACAGTTGAGTCGCATTGTTGAGTCACATGAAGTTGCATAATTATGTTAGTTGTATATTGATGTTGTTTTGCGTGAGGTATGGATTGTTGCAGTTGTTGTCGATGATGTTTATGATTTCGAAACTTATAATGCTGCGATGAGTTTCTGGCATGTTTTCTATCGTGCTCTATGTTATATTAATGATATCTCACCCTTTACGTTGTATGTTACCTCCTCTGGTGGTAATTTGCAGGTAGTTCGGAATGAAGTTCCGCTTTGTCGATTAAGTGGTCGTTGGTCGCTCTGATACGTAGCACTCTTGGGGGGATGAATGATTGTTTATGTTGTTTATTTGATGTTTTCTTGTTGCTGAATTTTACTAAGTATTCTAGTTGAATTGGTTGTTTTTTTGTTAATGCACCGAATGCTGGTTGTACGCACTGGACCGGTGGGTCGGTAGTGCTGAAATTTATGACTGAACTAATTGTTTTGTTGAATCTATGCAAGATGATTGCTTGCTGAATTTTAATCGAGTTGGTTGCAAGTTTTATGATTTTACTTTAATCATTAAGAATGTTGGAAGTGTTTTATGTTCCACTGCAAATTAATAAAATGTTGAGAACTCGATATGTTAAGCAAGCTGTCGTATGTTCATCCAAGTTCATGTGCTATGTATCATAACTGAACGCATGTTGCCTAGTTAAATTAAATGGTAAAATGCATGCTTCTGCTAGCTGAAAGATGTGACGCCCAGGTTTTTTTGTCTGTGTGACGACCGTCACAAGTCCATGACGACCGTCATGCGTACAAATTTCGTGCACTCTGATTTTGATTTATTTTAGATATGCCTTGGGTAGAAATAGGGTGTTACAATGATGAAGGCAAGTTGAAGATGCAATGGATTGCAAGCAGAAGCATGGATGTGAAGATTTTCCCTTCTTTTGGTGTAGTGTTGATTAGGTGTTAAGATTAGGGTTTGTAGGTAGAGCTCCTAGATAGATTCTCTTCCTTCATAAACATGGAAGATGTTGATCACTTCCATTCTTCCCTATGATGTAAGGTCCCCTTGTAAAGGCCTCATCCCTCCTTTGGTAGGATGTGTGGCTCTTTGCAAATTGGTAGAACCTTTGAGGGTCCCTTTCTCTGATGATAGGATGCTTAGTGGTGACCTTTGGTCTCCACTCTGCTACCAATCATCCAAACTTTGCTCTGGTTAGATGAATCTTTCTCCCTTGCTAGAGGATGGAGTTCCTTGTTAGAAGATTGAAGATGCTAGGAGTTGATACTTCTTTGTGTTTGAAGATTACCCTTAGAAGCTGAAGCTTGCAGATCAGGGAGAGCAAGTTGAGAGAGCTGAAGCTTGAAGACCAAGTTGATATTTGTAAGGGGATCAAATTGAGTTTGAAGAAAGAGCTGAAGCTTGAAGGACAAGTTGATACTTGTGTTTGATACATTGAGAGCCTGCAGGAGCCAAGTTGATACTTGATATTAGGAGTGAAGCCTGAAGGTGGAATTGACTGAAGAGCTGAGGCTTGAGGAAGAGAGAATAAGTTGATACTTGTGTTGGATGGATTAAAAGCTTGAGGCGTGACAGATATCTTGTTAGAGTCTATCAAGGCTTGAATCTGGCTTCGAAGCACCTTACAGTCATTTGTGGAATGCCCCTGTGCCCCAACATGGTACTCACAGCGAGCGTTGGCATCAAAACCTAGAGGATACGATGGAATCATTGGATCGGTCTCCTTCGGCACTATCAGCCCACTTTTGACCAAGTTTGGCAACAACTGACTGTACGACAGCGGTAGCTGAGTAAACTGCCTTTTAGGTTTCCTTGGTCTTCGTCGGGCGTGCTGACGTGGCTGACGATGATACGACTGTTGATTCTGGCAGGTAACAGATATCTGACATACAGACCCAACAGGTTGCTGGCTCTGAGCACTCGAAGAGTCTGGATACTGAATCTGAGGTACAGGAGATTCTGAGACAACATCACTGCCTTTCTCCCCTTCTTCTTGAGAACTGACAATTGATTCATCTTCATAGACTGCAGTATAAGGAATGTCCTGAATCTTTCCGCTCTTGATTCCGCCCTCAACACGTTCTCCTACTCATATCAAGTCCGCGAAGCTTGCATTTCCACAACTGAACAATGCGTCATAGTAACGGCCCTTCAGAGTATCCACGAAAAGGTCAACCATTTCTCTATCCACAAGCGATGGTTGAACACGAGCAGCCAATTCTCTCTATCTCTGCACATACCCTCTAAAGGATTCATTCTCCGCACGAGATAATTTTTGCAAATGCACGAAACTAGGAGCCATATCCAGGTTGTAGTTGTACTGCTTCACGAAGGCATTGGCTAAATATGACCATGATTTGATAATATCACTCTTCAACTGCATGTACCAATCCAAAGATGCCCCGATCAAACTATCTTGGAAACAGTGAATCATGAGCTTGTCATTGGTGACATGCGAAGTCATTCTTCTGCAGAACATAACCAAATGTAGCTTTGGACAACTATCCCCTTTGTATTTCTCAAAATTGGGCATTTTGAACTTCGGAGGCAACACAAGGCCTGGCACCAAACACATGCTCGCAACATTCAGGTCAAGAGTATTCTTATTTATCAAGGCAACCACCTGATCTTCCAACAGCTGGAGTCTTCTCGTATGCTCAACAGCCCTAGGGTTCTCAGCATTGACCCTCGGAGCGGCCCTCTGACGCTCTGGCACAGGGAAAGTGAAATGCTGATAGTCTGTGTCATGGAGAGAAGAAGCGTCTTTGTCTCCGACAGGAATCTGCGCTTGAGCAACATTGTTTACTGGAGTCTTCTGAATGTTGTTCTGTCCTCTAGTCATGGCTGTTATGGCTTCCATGACCTGACTCAGCTGGTTCTTCAAAAATTCAAACTCGGCCCTGGTAACAAACTGATTCAGCTCTTCGGAGTTCATGATCTGTCCAGGAAACTAACTCAAGTCCAATGCGAATGCCGGGAAGTCAACTGCGAGTTGTACAAAAGACTGGTAAGCTCTTTGTTCCAGCTGAGTACGGACATGCAAGCATGAGATGCACATGAAATGCAATGCAAAATGCAACAAACACGGGATCACAGCCCCCACAATGTGAATACTGATGCGCTGCTGACGGGATAAGGTCGCTCTGACGAGAGAAAACCACAATACCGGGTAAACTGGAAGTCAAGTTTCCTGCAAAAACCCTCCCACTCACGGGTATGGAACTAAACTGACACAGGTTCGGCATCCTATGCGGCCATCAGCGTCACAGACTTTCTAGAACGATGATACGATACCCAGAAGGTGTGGCATCATCATCTCTTGAAGCGGCCTCACTTAGCTGAATCCCAAATGATCGGTTCCCAGAGTCAACAATCCTTAGGTCTGAAATCCTTTCGACGGCCCACAGGGCTGGAAATGGAAATCATCTCAAAGAATCTCGTCTGAGTGCAGATTTCGTGGGAACTTGTGCATGCCTAACATACAGATTCACCACAAATCTGCCTTAATACTATGTAGCTCTCAAGCCTGGGTCTGGCTTATCATTCATCAAAGCTCCCATCCCACAACAGCACAGTAGCGACAAATAATAAGTGCGGGAAATGTAAATACAACAGCAATATACGACATACAACACACAAAAATAAACACCCAAAGACAAGCAAACAAGCGCTAGGATCGACTCTCGTCGGGACGTTGGATCCCTCAGATTGACTCGCATAGGGGACGTTGGATCCCCAGGAAACTATCAGAGTCCCCAGCAGAGTCGCCAGCTGTCGCTACTACGAAAATAAGGTGCCGGCAAAACAGAAGAGTCGCCACCTTTCGTTATTTATCCCTCAGAACGGGAAAGGAAACGATCGGGAAAAACCTGACGAAAAGGTATAAGACAAGGTCATCGCAACCATTGTCTGGGTTCGGGAGTCAGTTACGCAAGGGGAAGGTATTAGCACCCCTCACGTCCATCGTACTCGATGGGATCGACGCTTGTTGTGTTTATTTGACGGGTGGAAAACAATCTATCTACGGCTTCTAAAGCTAAACGGAAAGAAACTGACTCGATAGAGCATCGTACTCTATGCCTACGTATTCCCTCGTGCAATGGGAAAGTCAGAGTCAACGTAGTTCGGGAAACTACGGGGGATTTTGCTCGCCGAGACGTCGCGTCTCGTGCCTACGTACTTTCACACGGCGTGAAAGATCAGAGCTTCCGTAGTTCGGGCTAACTACGGCTAGACAGGGTGTTCTCGACCACACAGGGGTGAGAGAAAGGATTGACGATACTAGCATACGCATTCTAGCAGTTAGGTGTATGTTGCTCGCTCGACGGAGACTTAGGCGTTACCTGTTTGCAGTAGAACGGACGTAGTATGTCGGGTTTTAAAGGTATGGGAACGTACGGGTTCTAGAACTACGGTTTGGTCTCAATTGCGATAGGGCAAGAGAAAGGAACATCAGTCGTTAGAGAGAAAGTCTCGATCGCACGGCAGCGAGAGAACAGGTTCGTTAGTTGTTAGTGTGCTCGCTGGGATATCGCATCCTATGCCTACATATTCTCGTCTGGTACGAGAAATCAGAGTAGCTGTAGTTCAGCTAACTACAGCACAACAGGAAAGAGAAAAGGGGGCTCGCTAGGATATCGAATCATATGCCTACGTACTCTCGTCTGGCATGAGAGATCAGAGCAAACGTAGTTCGACGGGAAAACGAATCTCGATTGCACAGGGGCAAGAGAAGGGGTCTCAATCGCCTGAACGCGAGAGAAAAGGGTTCCGATCGCACGGGGGCCAGAACAAAGAGGAAGCAGGCTTACGCCCAAACGGGAAGGAACTCGAGACACACAAGCAAGAACCTAATACGTAGGAGTGAGTGTGTCGTATATTACCTAATGGATATATACTAAACACCCTAGACGATCGAGGGGAGACCGCTCGATTGTCATTTCCTACGTATTTGACGATACAGCTCACAACACTCGACGGTTGCCTGAAGACTTGAATAAGAAATATGATGTTGAATGAAGCAGCTCCGTGGGCTCCTGACATGCGCGCAATCTCCATTCCGATCTTCTTCTCTCTGGATCCTTGATGAGGACGCTCGAATCAGGAACAATGTAACGCTTAGACCGTCATGGTTCGACTTATACGAGAAATCGAACTCTAAGAGGTAGCGTATTGATGTCCGTGTCAAAGACAAGATAGAGAAATGATATCGACAATCATTCTCCAATTGAATCATGTCACACGGCCAGCCAAAAAATAAACTCGAAGGTAAACTCGGATAGAAAAGAAAATAGGAGAGAAACGAGGAGAGAAAATCACTAACAAATGAGAATAAATTCTACCCCTAAAATTAGCAATTAAATTCCAATAGAAAATAAAATCTCTAAAGGAATATTGAAAGGGAATTGCAAATGAAAGTAGCATAAAATTCTACCCTAACTCTAATAATATCCTATAAAAAAAAGGATGAAAATCTATATAAAATCTATATAATATCCTATAAGGAAAATATAATGAAAATTATATATTATTCTAAAAACAATAGAATATAAATCCTATATTAAAAATCTATAGTAAACAATATGCTATAATATTCTAAGACTATAAACTATAATCCCTAAGGAAAAATAGAAAAAATAAAATCTACAATATTACAATCACACCTCCAATACAAGAGAAAAATTAAATTGCAAAGGGGAGGGGGTACATCAGCAAAACAGGGGGTAAGGCAGAAAAAACAGCCACTGGGCTTTTATCCCACAATACAAAAAAATAAAAAAGAAAAACAAAGACAAGGGGGGGGGGGGGGGTGCGCCAGGAATTGGGTGTGTAATCAGAAATTCGTTGGGCACAGCCCAACCATCAAAAAAAAGCAATCCAGAGGGGGGTTCCAATGGGAAACGGAGGGTGTATGGATCAGGAAATGAATTGGGCCAAACCAAGCCCATTACCCACGTTGGTCTCCTCTCCTTCCCAAATTCCCTTCTGAAACCCTAGTCTCTCCTTCCTCTCTTCTCTCCCTACGCCGCCGTTTTGTCACCTCAACCTCTCAATCTCCATCTCCGTTTTCCTCCACCGCCCCTATCCGTTCTTCAATCTCAATCTGCAACTAACAATCCACATCAAAACTAAACACAAAAACTCATCTCAAATCTCTCGTTGAAGATGGTGAAGTTTGATCGTGTTTGCTTATGAAGATTTGGGGGTGACGGTGTCGCTTATCAACTCGTGACGATGGAGATCTTGAGAAAACCGTTGAAGTTTGATGAACGATTGGAGGTGCATGTTGATGATGATCTTGAAGAAAGTAGATCTCTGGGAAATCGAAACCGGAAGGCTGTTGGATCTTGAGATTTATTGAATATCTGGAACGAAAATGTAATGAAGCTTTCTGGAAAAAAATGGAGGTTGAAGATTTGTGATGAAGATTCCGATGAGATCTTCGAAGGCAGGTTGAAGATCGTTGAGGATTTCTGGAAAACTCATGATGAACACAGATCCAGATTTGATTGAAGTTGCATATGAAGATGCAGGGAGATCGTGGGAGATTTCTGGTGAATGTTCTTGATGAACATCTTGAAATCTGGCAAAATCTGAGGTTCGTATGAAGTGGGAAGGAAGAATCTGGAAATCAAGATGATGAGTGGTGATGAACACATGCAGATCTCATGGATTTTTTGGAAAAATTGTAGGATGAAAGTGACCGGAGAGATGAAGATTCAAACGAATCTGGGAAATCCACCATGAATGTCTTGGAAGAGTGTGGATTATGCAGTTTCCGGCTAGTGGAACGGTTACCGGTGACCGTTGCGGTGGTACCGGTGGCGGCTGCATGGCCGACCGGTGAGGGTGAAAGTGGTGGGACACGTGGGGCTACGCATGGCTGGTGGGAGTAAGGTGAAGCCACGTGTGAGGACGGGTAGCAGGGAAGTGTGGGGTCTGTGGAGTGAGTTGGCGGTGAGAGAAAGCGGACGCGTGGATTCCTTATATAGTGACAAGTGTCACAGTTTGGACTTAGGCCCCCAAAAGCTGCCACTTGGCCCACAAAGGACAAAACCTGATCCATTAATTCAATTAACTCTAAATGAAAATGTTAAGACCAATTAATAAAAATGAAAATTGATTAGCACCAATTAATTCTGACTTAAAAAACCAATGATTAGGCCTAATTACTACAATTAAGAGATAATGATTAATGACTAATGATGACTAAAACTTATTAAGGGAAACCGAAAATTAATGCTAAGTAATTAAAAAACCACTAATCAATTCTTCTAATTAATTCTAATTAAAAATGATTAAAATCTAATCAATCTCTATGAATTAATTCTAAAAAGAAATTAAACTCCAATTAACTATATTAATTCCTAAACCTATTAAAAATAGAAAAAGAGTCCACTAAACCTATTAAAACTATTTAATCTAACTAAACTCCTTAAAATGCTAATTAATATCTAATTAATGTCCTAAAAAGAAATTAATCTAACAAGAATTGATTTAAACTCTATTAAACCAATTAATATCTAAAAATGATTAAAGTAATTTCTAAAAAAGAAATTAAATCTAAAACTTATTTAAAAACTATTTAATATCTAGAAAAATCAATTAAATCCATTAAAATCCATTTAAAAATTCTAGAAAATAAAGAAAAAAAATCTAAAAATGCAAGGAAGCCAATTAAATCGATTAGAAAACAGATGCGCGACTATAGCGAAATAAGCGGTAAAAACTGGACACCGAAATGTCCTAAAAAATAACAGCGAGAGCTAAAAACACCGGGACGGGCACAAATTCTCAAAACAGCTTATTCGAACTGGCCTGAAATGCCTGAAGCGTCAAGAGAGGCTGAAATCCTGATAAAATCAACCTGACTGCAAAAATGCAATGTATACGGTATGCAAAGGCAGAATGCAAAATGAGTCGAAACATAAGCCAAATGCGATAATTGGCTGGACAAATTTTAGGGTGCAACACGTTTAGCCTCCGGTCATTTTCTTTGAGTATCCAGACTCCGGTTATTACGTTGAGGATTCAAACTCCGGTCATTTTCGTTGAGTATCTAGTCTCCTGTCATTCCGTTGAGCGTTCAGGCTCCGATCATTTTCGTTGAGTATCCAGACTCCGGTCAATATGTTGAGCATTTAGGCTCGGGTCATTTTCGTTGAGTATCTAACTCCGGTCATTACGTTAAGCGTTCAGGATCCAATCATTTTCTTTGAGTATCAGAACTCCAGTTATTACGTTCAGCGTTCAGGCTCCGGTCAGTTTCGTTGAGTATCCAGACTCCAGTTATTACGTTGATCGTTCAGGCTCCGGTCAGTTTCGTTGGGTATCCAGACTCCGGTTATTACGTTGATCGTTCAGTCTCTGGTCAATTTCTTTGAGCATCCAGACTCCGGTTATTACGTTGAGCATTTAGGCTTCGGTCAGTTTTGTTGGTTATCCAGACACCGGTTATTACGTTGAGCGTTCAGTGTCCGGTCATTTTTGTTGAGTATCCAGACTCCGGTTATTACGTTGAGCGTTCAGGCTCCGGTCAGTTTAGTTGAGTATCCAAACTTTGGTTATTAAGTTGAGCGTTCAGGCTCCGGTCATTTTCTTTGAGTATCTTGACTCTGGTTATTACGTTGAGCGTTCAGGCTCCAGTCAGTTTCATTGGGTATCCAGACTCCGGTTATTACGTTGATCGTTCAGTCTCCGGTCAGTTTCGTTGAGTATCCCGACTCCAGTTATTACGTTGAGCGTTCAGACTCCAGTCAGTTTTGTTGGGTATCCAGACTCCAGTTATTACGTTGAGCGTTCAGGTTCCGGTCATTTTCGTTGAGTATCCAGATTCCGATTATTACGTTGAGCGTTCAGGCTCCAGTCAGTTTCGTTGGGTATCCAGACTCTGGTTATTACGTTGAGCGTTTAGGCTCCGGTCATTTTTGTTGAGTATCCAGACTCCAGTTATTAAGTTGAGCGTCAGGGTCCGATCATTTTCGTTGAGTATCCAGACTCTGGTTATTACGTTGAGTGTTCAGGCTCTGGTCAGTTTCATTGAGTATCCAGATTCCGGTTATTACGTTGAGCATTCACGCTCCGGCATTTTCGTTGGGTATCCAGACTCCGGTGATTACGTTGATCGTTCAGGCTCCTGTCATTTTCGTTGAGTATCCAGACTCTGATTATTACGTTGAGCGTTCAGGCTCCGGTCAGTTTCGTTGAGTATCTAGATTCCGGTTATTACGTTGAGCGTTCATGCTCCGGTCAGTTTTGTTGGGTATCCAGACTCCGGTTATTACGTTGAGCGTTCAGGCTCCGGTCACTTTCGTTGGGTATCCAGACTCCGGTTATTACGTTGAGCGTTCAGGCTCCAGTCATTTTCGTTGAGTATCCAGACTCCTGTTATTACGTTGAGCGTTCAGGCTCCGGTCAGTTTGGTTGGGTATCCAGACTCCGGTTATTACGTTGATCGTTCAGTCTCTGGTCAATTTCGTTGAGTATCCAGACTCCGGTTATTACGTTGAGCATTTAGGCTCCGGTCAGTTTCGTTGGTTATCCAGACACCGGTTATGACGTTGAGCATTCAGTGTCTGGTCATTTTTGTTGAGTATCCAGACTCCGGTTATTACGTTGAGCGTTCAGGCTCCGGTTAGTTTAGTTGAGTATCCAAACTTTGGTTATTAAGTTGAGCGTTCAGGCTCCGGTCATTTTCGTTGAGTATCTAGACTCTGGTTATTACGTTGAGCGTTCAGGCTCCAGTCAGTTTCATCGGGTATCCAGACTCCGGTTATTACGTTGATCGTTCAGTCTCTGGTCAGTTTCGTTGAGTATCCAGACTCCAGTTATTACGTTGAGCGTTCAGACTCCAGTCAGTTTCTTGGGTATCCAGACTCCAGTTATTACGTTGAGTGTTCAGGCTTCGGTCATTTTCGTTGAGTATCCAGACTCTAGTTATGACGTTGAGCGTTCAGGCTCCGGTCAGTTTCGTTGAGTATCCAGATTCCGATTATTACGTTGAGCGTTCAGGCTCCTGTCATTTTCGTTGAGTATCCAGACTCTGATTATTACGTTGAGCGTTCAGGCTCCAGTCAGTTTCGTTGAGTATCCAGATTCCGGTTATTACGTTGAGCGTTCATGCTCCGGTCAGTTTCGTTGGGTATCCAGACTCCGGTTATTACGTTGAGCGTTCAGGCTCCGGTCACTTTCGTTGGGTATCCAGACTCCGGTTATTACGTTAGATGTTCAGTCTCCGGTCAGTTTCGTTGAGTATCCAGACTCCAGTTATTACGTTGAGCATACAGGCTCCAGTCAGTTTCGTTGGGTATCCAAACTCTGGTTATTACGTTGAGCGTTTAGGATCCTGTCATTTTCGTTGAGTATCATAACTCTGGATATTACATTGAGCGTTCAGGCTCCGGTCAGTTTCATTGAGTATCCAGACTCCGGTTATTACGTTGAGCGTTCAGGCTCCGGTCAGTTTAGTTGAGTATCCAAACTCTGGTTATTAAGTTGAGCGTTCAGGCTCTGGTCATTTTCGTTGAGTATCCAGACTCTGGTTATTATGTTGAGCGTTCAGGATCCGTTCAGTTTCGTTGAGTATCCAGATTTCGGTTATTACGTTGAGCGTTCAGGCTCCAGTCAATTTCGTGGGTATCCAGACTCCGGTTATTACATTGAGCGTTTAGGCTCCGATCATTTTTCTTGAGTATCCAGACTCCGATTATTAAGTTGAGCATCAGGCTCCGATCATTTTTGTTGAGTATCCAGACTCTGGTTATTACGTTGAGTGTTCAGGCTCTGGTCAATTTCGTTGAGTATCCAGATTCCGATTATTACGTTGAGCGTTCAGGCTCCGGCCAGTTTCGTGGGTGTCCAGACTCCGGTTATTACATTGAGCGTTTAGGCTGCGGTCATTTTTGTTGGGTATCCAGACTCCGGTTATTAAGTTGAGCGTCAGGCTCCGATCATTTTTGTTGAGTATCCAGACTCTGGTTATTACATTGAGCGTTCAGGTTCTGGTCAGTTTCGTTGAGTATCCAGATTCCGGTTATTACGTTGAGCGTTCAGGCTCCGGCAGTTTCGTTGGGTATCCAGACTCCGTTGATTACGTTGATCGTTCAGGCTCCTGTCATTTTTGTTGAGTATCTAGATTCCGGTTATTACGTTGAGCGTTCAGGCTCCGGTCAGTTTCTTTGGGTATCCAGACTCCGGTTATTACGTTGAGCGTTCAGGCTCCAGTCATTTTCGTTGAGTATCCAGACTCCTGTTATTACATTGAGCGTTCAGGCTCCGGTCAATTTAGTTGAGTATCCAAACTCTGGTTATTAAGTTCAGCGTTCAGGCTCCGGTCATTTTCGTTGAGTATCCAGACTCTGGTTATTACGTTGAGCGTTCAAGCTCCGGTCAGTTTCGTTGAGTATCCAGATTCCGGTTATTACGTTGAGCGTTCAGGCTCCGGTCAGTTTGGTCGGGTATCAAGACACCGGTTATTACGTTGAGCGTTCAGGCTCCGGTCAGTTTCATTGGTTATCCAGACTTTGGTTATTACGTTGATCGTTCAGTCTCCGGTCAGTTTCGTTGAGTATCCAGACTCCAGTTATTATGTTGAACATTCTGACTCCAGTCAGTTTCATTGGGTATCCAAACTCCTGTTATTACGTTGAGCGTTCAGGCTCCGGTCATTTTTGTTGAGTATCCAGACTCTAGTTATTACGTTGAGCGTTCTGGCTCCGGTCAGTTTCGTTGAGTATCAAGATTTCGATTATTACGTTGAGCTTTCAGGCTCCGGCCAGTTTCGTGGGTATCCAGACTCCGGTTATTACATTGAGCGTTTAGGCTCCGGTCATTTTTGTTGAGTATCCAGACTCCGGTTATTAAGTTGAGCGTCAGGCTCCGATCATTTTTGTTGAGTATCCAGACTCTGCTTATTACGTTGAGTGTTCAGGCTCTGGTCAGTTTCGTTGAGTATCCATATTCCGGTTATTACGTTGAGCGTTCAGGCTCTGACAGTTTCGTTAGGTATCCAGACTCCGTTGATTACGTTGATCGTTCAGGCTCCTGTCATTTTTGTTGATTATCCAGATTCCGGTTATTACGTTGAGCGTTCAGGCTACGGTCAGTTTCGTTGGGTATCCAGACTCCGGTTATTACGTTGAGCGTTCAGGCTCCGGTCAGTTTCGTTGGGTATCCAGACTCCGGTTATTACGTTCAGCGTTCAGGCTCCAGTCATTTTTGTTGAGTATCCAGACTCCTGTTATTACGTTGAGCGTTCAGGCTCCGGTCAGTTTCGTTGAGTATCCAGACTCTGGTTATTAAGTTGAGCGTTCAGGCTCTGTTCATTTTTGTTGAGTATCCAGACTCTGGTTATTACGTTGAGCGTTCAGGCTCCAGTCAGTTTCGTTGAGTATCCAGATTCCGGTTATTACGTTGATCGTTCAGGCTCCGGTCAGTTTCGTTTGGTATCAAGACATCGGTTATTACGCTGAGCGTTCAGGCTCCGGTCAGTTTCATTGGGTATCCAGACTCCGGTTATTTCGTTGGATGTTCAATCTCCGGTCAGTTTCGTTGAGTATCCAGACTCCAGTTATTACGTTGAGCGTTAAGGCTCCAGTCAGTTTCGTTGGGTATCCAAACTCTGGTTATTACGTTGAGCTTTTAGGATCCAGTCATTTTCGTTGAGTATCATAACTCTGGTTATTACATTGAGCGGTCAGGCTCCGGTCAGTTTCGTTGAGTATCCAGACTCCGGTTATTACGTTGAGCGTTCAGGCTCCGGTCAGTTTAGTTGAGCATCCAAACTCCGGTTATTAAGTTGAGCGTTCAGGCTCTGGTCATTTTCGTTGAGTATCCAGACTCTGGTTATTATGTTGAGCGTTCAGGCTCCGGTCAGGTTCATTGTGTTGGTGTAAGCCCTAGAGGCCAATACTTTTTTGGTACTTGTATCGGATTATTCGTTTAATAATAAAAGGCATTTCTTTATTATGTTTGTCTTTCAGAATAATAAAGTCCCTAGAATAGTTAGTCTGTTTAATGAAATGTTAAGTGTGACTTAATCATGAGATCCCATTAAACATAAAGACATTATTCTTAAAATATCCGTAGTCAAGCTTTATTGCAAAGTGGGATAACATTAAAAGCATTGAGACTATTATGAAGATAGACTGATGATCACATCTCATGGATCATGGATAAAGAGTTATCAAGTCTTGACATAGGTATAAATATTAGGAGTAATATTTATACCGGATTGACCCGCTATGAGAATACTACATAGTATGTTATGCAAAGTGTCATAAGTTATTCTCATGGTGATAATGGTGTATTACCACCCTTCGACCTGAAACCACTATGGACCCTAGATGTAGAGTCGGGTGCTTTATTGCTGATCAAACATTATCCGTAACTGGATGATCATAAAGACAGATGATGGGCACTCCACGAAGCATGCTGAGGGACATGAGTGTCCTAGATGGAATTTGCCAATCCTGCATAACAGGAGAAATGTCTAAGGGCCCAATATTGAACTGGACAAGGATGACACAGTGTATGCCTTGTGTTCAATATAGACATAGGGGCAAAAGGGTAATTGTACAAACATATATTATCACGAAAAAGGTTTTGTCAGATCACATGACATTTTCGTGACTTGGGTAGCAGTGATGTGTTGCTAGATACCGCTTACTGTTTATTATGTTAAATATATAATTTAATATAATTACCAACGTTACGAAATCCTACAGGGTCACACACATAAGGACAGTTTGATGAGAGATAGAGAAATCAAAAAGGAACACCGTAAGGTACGGTGCACTTAAGTGAAAATAGAAATTCAGATAATATAATAATAATTATTGTTATTTTATAATGGTTATAAAATAATAATAAAATAAATATATTTATTATAATAATAGTTATTATAAAAATATATAATATTATTATGGATCATGTGAATTGGGTTTTAGCCCGCAGCCCACAAGAGAGTCTATAAAAGGAACCCTTGTGATGAAGCTTTCACTTGATGCAATTTCGTTTTTGATTCTCTTTTCTCACTCAAATAATTCCGTTCGTAAGCAGCTAGCACTGTGACCGGAAGCTGTTCGTGTGGACTGAGTAGAGGTGTTGCACTTCATCAACGCTTGTGATCGTTGCATCAAAGATCTGAATCGCCACAAAGAGGTAACGATTCTATCACTGACCATGCTCATTCGTAAGGATCACTAAAGGAAATTTTTGTTTTCCGCTGCGTTTAGATCGCAATTTTCCTTCACATTGAGTATCCAGATTTAGGTTATTACATTGAGCGTTCAGGCTCCGGTCAGTTTCGTGGGTATCCAGACTCCGGTTATTACATTGAGCGTTTAGGCTCCGGTCATTTTTGTTGAGTATTCAGACTCCGGTTATTAAGTTGAGCGTCAGGCTCCAATCATTTTTGTTGAGTATCCAGACTCTGGTTATTACGTTGAGTGTTCAGGCTCTGGTCAGTTTCGTTGAGTATCCAGATTCCGATTATTACGTTGAGCGTTCAGGCTCCGGCCAGTTTCGTGGGTATCCAGACTCCGGTTATTACATTGAGCGTTTAGGCTCCGGTCATTTTTGTTGAGTATCCAGACTCCCGTTATTAAGTTGAGCGTCAGGCTCCGATCATTTTTGTTGAGTATCCAGACTCTGGTTATTACGTTGAGTGTTCAGGCTCTGGTCAGTTTCGTTGAGTATCCATATTCTGGTTATTACGTTGAGCGTTCAGGCTCCGGCAATTTCGTTGGGTATCCAGACTCTGTTGATTACGTTGATCGTTCAGGCTCCTGTCATTTTTGTTGAGTATCCAGATTCCGGTTATTACGTTGAGCGTTCAGGCTCCGGTCAGTTTCGTTGCGTATCCAGACTCCGGTTATTACGTTGAGCGTTCAGGCTCCGGTCAGTTTCGTTGGGTATCCAGACTCCGGTTATTACTTTGAGCGTTCAGGCTCCAGTCATTTTTGTTGAGTATCCAGACTCCTGTTATTACGTTGAGCGTTCAGGCTCCTGTCAGTTTCGTTGAGTATCCAGACTCTGGTTATTAAGTTGAGCGTTCAGGCTCCGGTCTGTTTCGTTGAGTATCCAGATTCCGGTTATTACGTTGATCGTTCAGGCTCCAGTCAGTTTCGTTTGGTATCAAGACATCGGTTATTACGCTGAGCGTTCAGGCTCCGGTCAGTTTCGTTGAGTATCAAGACACCGGTTATTTCGTTGGACGTTCAGGCTCCGGTCAGTTTCGTTGAGTATCCAGATTTCGGTTATTACGTTGAGCGTTCAGGCTCCGGTCAGTTTCGTGGGTATCCAGACTCCGGTTATTACATTGAGCGTTTAGGCTCCGGTCATTTTTGTTGAGTATCCAGACTCCGGTTATTAAGTTGAGCGTCAGGCTCTGATCATTTTCGTTGAGTATCCAGACTCCGGTTATTACGTTGATCGTTCAGGCTCTGGTCAGTTTCATTGGGTATCCAGACTCCGGTTATTTCGTTGGTCGTTCAGTCTCTGGTCAGTTTCGTTGAGTATCCAGAATCCAGTTATTACGTTGAGCGTTCAAGCTCCAGTCAGTTTCTTTGGGTATCCAAACTCTGGTTATTATGTTGAGCATTCAGGATCCAGTCATTTTCGTTGAGTATTATAACTCTGGTTATTACATTGAGCGTTCAGGCTCCGGTCAGTTTCGTTGAGTATCCAGACTCCGGTTATTATGTTAAGCGTTCAGGCTCCGGTCATTTTTGTTGTGTATCCAGACTCTAGTTATTACGTTGAACGTTCAGGCTCCGGTCAGATTCGTTGGTATCCAGATTCCGATTATTACGTCGAGCGTTCAGGCTCCGGTCAGTTTCGTGGGTATCCAGACTCCGGTTATTACGTTGAGTGTTTAGGCTCCGGTCATTTTTTTTGAGTATCCAGACTCCGGTTATTAAGTTGAGCGTCAGGCTCCGATCATTTTCGTTGAGTATCCAGACTCTGGTTATTACGTTATTCGTTCAGGATCCGGCAGTTTCGTTGGGTATCAAGACACCGTTTATTACGCTGAGCGTTCAGACTCCGGTCAGTTTCATTGGGTATCCAGACTCCGGTTATTTCGTTGGTCGTTCAGTCTCCGGTCAGTTTCGTTGAGTATCCAGAATCCAGTTATTACGTTGAGCATTCAGGCTCCAGTCAGTTTCGTTGTGTAACCAAACTCTGGTTATTACATTGAGCGCTCAGGATCCATTCATTTTCGTTGAGTATCATAACTCTGGTTTTTACATTGAGCGTTCAGGCTCCGGTCAGTTTCGTTGAGTATCCAGACTCCGGTTATTACGTTAAGCGTTCAGGCTCCGGTCATTTTTGTTGTGTATCCAGACTCTAGTTATTACGTTGAGCATTCAGGCTCCGGTCAGTTTCGTTGAGTATCCAGATTCCGATTATTACGTTGAGCGTTCAGGCTCTGGTCAGTTTCGTGGGTATCCAGACTCCGGTTATTACGTTGAGCGTTTAGGCTCCGGTCATTTTTGTTGAGTATCCAGACTCCGGTTATTAAGTTGAGCGTCAGGCTCCGATCATTTTCGTTGAGTATCCCGACTCCGGTTATTACGTTGATCGTTCAGGCTCCGGTCAGTTTCATTGGGTATCCAGACTCCGGTTATTTCGTTGATCGTTCAGTCTCCGGTCAGTTTCGTTGAGTATCCAGAATCCAGTTATTACGTTGAGCGTTCAGGCACCAGTCAGTTTCGTTGGGTATCCAAACTCTGGTTATTACGTTGAGAATTCAGGATCCAGTCATTTTCGTTGAGTATCATAACTCTGGTTATTACATTGAGCGTTCAGGCTCCGGTAAGTTTCGTTGAGTATCCAGACTCCGGTTATTACGTTAAGCGTTCAGGCTCCGGTCATTTTTGTTGTGTATCCAGACTCTAGTTATTACGTTGAACGTTCAGGCTCCGGTCAGTTTCGTTGAGTATCCAGATTCCAATTATTACGTTGAGCGTTCAGGCTCCGGTCAGTTTCGTGGGTATCCAGACTCCGGTTATTACGTTGAGCGTTTAGGCTCCGGTCATTTTTTTTGAGTATCCAGACTCCGGTTATTAAGTTGAACGTCAGGCTCCGATCATTTTCGTTGAGTATCCAGACTCCGGTTATTACGTTGATCATTCAGGCTCCGGTCAGTTTCGTTGAGTATCCAGATTCCGGTTATTACGTTGAGCGTTCAGGATCCGGCAGTTTCGTTGGGTATCCAGAATCCAGTTATTACGTTAGGCGTTTAGGCTCCAGTCAGTTTCTTTGGTTATCCAAACTCTGGTTATTACGTTGAGAATTCAGGATCCAGTCATTTTCGTTGAGTATCATAACACTAGTTATTACATTGAGCGTTCAGGCTCCGGTAAGTTTCGTTGAGTATCCAGACTCCGGTTATTACGTTAAGCGTTCAGGCTCCGGTCATTTTTGTTGTGTATCCAGACTCTAGTTATTACGTTGAACGTTCAGGCTCCGGTCAGTTTCGTTGAGTATCCAGATTCCGATTATTACGTTGAGCGTTCAGGCTCCGGTCAGTTTCATGGGTATCCTGACTCCGGTTATTACGTTGAGCGTTTAGGCTCCGGTCATTTTTTTTGAGTATCCAGACTCCGGTTATTAAGTTGAGCGTCAGGCTCCAATCATTTTTGTTGAGTATCCAAACTCCGGTTATTATGTTGATCATTCAGGCTCCGGTCAGTTTCGTTGAGTATCCAGATTCCGGTTATTACGTTGAGCGTTCAGGATCCAGAAGTTTCGTTGGGTATCAAGACACCGGTTATTACGCTGAGCGTTCAGGCTCCGGTCAGTTTCGTTGAGTATCCAGACTCCGGTTATTATGTTAAGCGTTCAGGCTCCGGTCATTTTTGTTGTGTATCCAGACTCTAGTTATTACGTTGAACGTTCAGGCTCCGGTCAGATTCGTTGGTATCCAGATTCCGATTATTACGTCGAGCGTTCAGGCTCCGGTCAGTTTCGTGGGTATCCAGACTCCGGTTATTACGTTGAGTGTTTAGGCTCCGGTCATTTTTTTTGAGTATCCAGACTCCGGTTATTAAGTTGAGCGTCAGGCTCCGATCATTTTCGTTGAGTATCCAGACTCTGGTTATTACGTTATTCGTTCAGGATCCGGCAGTTTCGTTGGGTATCAAGACACCGTTTATTACGCTGAGCGTTCAGACTCCGGTCAGTTTCATTGGGTATCCAGACTCCGGTTATTTCGTTGGTCGTTCAGTCTCCGGTCAGTTTCGTTGAGTATCCAGAATCTAGTTATTACGTTGAGCATTCAGGCTCCAGTAAGTTTCGTTGTGTAACCAAACTCTGGTTATTACATTGAGCGCTCAGGATCCATTCATTTTCGTTGAGTATCATAACTCTGGTTATTACATTGAGCGTTCAGGCTCCGGTCAGTTTCGTTGAGTATCCAGACTCCGGTTATTACGTTAAGCGTTCAGGCTCCGGTCATTTTTGTTGTGTATCCAGACTCTAGTTATTACGTTGAGCATTCAGGCTCCGGTCAGTTTCGTTGAGTATCCAGATTCCGATTATTACGTTGAGCGTTCAGGCTCTGGTCAGTTTCGTGGGTATCCAGACTCCGGTTATTACGTTGAGCGTTTAGGCTCCGGTCATTTTTGTTGAGTATCCAGACTCCGGTTATTAAGTTGAGCGTCAGGCTCCGATCATTTTCGTTGAGTATCCAGACTCCGGTTATTACGTTGATCGTTCAGGCTCCGGTCAGTTTCATTGGGTATCCAGACTCCGGTTATTTCGTTGATCGTTCAGTCTCCGGTCAGTTTCGTTGAGTATCCAGAATCCAGTTATTACGTTGAGCGTTCAGGCACCAGTCAGTTTCGTTGGGTATCCAAACTCTGGTTATTACGTTGAGAATTCAGGATCCAGTCATTTTCGTTGAGTATCATAACTCTGGTTATTACATTGAGCGTTCAGGCTCCGGTAAGTTTCGTTGAGTATCCAGACTCCGGTTATTACGTTAAGCGTTCAGGCTCCGGTCATTTTTGTTGTGTATCCAGACTCTAGTTATTACGTTGAACGTTCAGGCTCCGGTCAGTTTCGTTGAGTATCCAGATTCCAATTATTACGTTGAGCGTTCAGGCTCCGGTCAGTTTCGTGGGTATCCAGACTCCGGTTATTACGTTGAGCGTTTAGGCTCCGGTCATTTTTTTTGAGTATCCAGACTCCGGTTATTAAGTTGAACGTCAGGCTCCGATCATTTTCGTTGAGTATCCAGACTCCGGTTATTACGTTGATCATTCAGGCTCCGGTCAGTTTCGTTGAGTATCCAGATTCCGGTTATTACGTTGAGCGTTCAGGATCCGGCAGTTTCGTTGGGTATATAGAATCCAGTTATTACGTTAGGCGTTTAGGCTCCAGTCAGTTTCTTTGGTTATCCAAACTCTGGTTATTACGTTGAGAATTCAGGATCCAGTCATTTTCGTTGAGTATCATAACACTAGTTATTACATTGAGCGTTCAGGCTCCGGTAAGTTTCGTTGAGTATCCAGACTCCGGTTATTACGTTAAGCGTTTAGGCTCCGGTCATTTTTGTTGTGTATCCAGACTCTAGTTATTACGTTGAACGTTCAGGCTCCGGTCAGTTTCGTTGAGTATCCAGATTCCGATTATTACGTTGAGCGTTCAGGCTCCGGTCAGTTTCATGGGTATCCTGACTCCGGTTATTACGTTGAGCGTTTAGGCTCCGGTCATTTTTTTTGAGTATCCAGACTCCGGTTATTAAGTTGAGCGTCAGGCTCCAATCATTTTTGTTGAGTATCCAAACTCCGGTTATTATGTTGATCATTCAGGCTCCGGTCAGTTTCGTTGAGTATCCAGATTCCGGTTATTACGTTGAGCGTTCAGGATCCAGAAGTTTCGTTGGGTATCAAGACACCGGTTATTACGCTGAGCGTTCAGGCTCCGGTCAGTTTCATTGGGTATCCAGACTCCGGTTATTTCGTTGGTCGTTCAGTCTCCGGTCAGTTTCGTTGAGTATCCAGAATCCAGTTATTACGTTGAGCGTTCAGGCTCTAGTCAGTTTCGTTGGGTATCCAAACTCTGCTTATTACGTTGAGCGTTCAGGATCCAGTCATTTTCGTTGAGTATCATAACTCTGGTTATTACATTGAGCGTTCAGGCTCCGGTCAGTTTCGTTGAGTATCCAGACTCCGGTTATTACGTTAAACATTCAGGCTCTGGTCATTTTTGTTGTGTATCCAGACTCTAGTTATTACATTGAGCGTTCAGGCTCCGGTCAGTTTCGTTGAGTATCCAGATTCCGATTATTTCGTTGAGCGTTCAGGCTCCGGTCAGTTTCGTGGGTATCCAGACTCCGGTTATTATGTTGAGCGTTTAGGCTCCGGTCATTTTTGTTGAGTATCCAGACTCCGGTTATTAAGTTGAGCGTCTGGCTCCGATCATTTTCGTTGAGTATCCAGACTCCGGTTATTACGTTGATCGTTCAGGCTCCGGTCAGTTTCATTGGGTATCCAGACTCCGGTTATTTCGTTGATCGTTCAGTCTCCGGTCAGTTTCGTTGAGTATCCAGAATCCAGTTATTACGTTGAGCGTTCAGGCTCTAGTCAGTTTCGTTGGGTATCCAAACTCTGGTTATTACGTTGAGCGTTCAGGATCCAGTCATTTTCGTTGAGTATCATAACTCTGGTTATTACATTGAGCGTTCAGGCTCCGGTCAGTTTCTTTGAGTATCCAGACTCCGGTTATTACGTTAAGCGTTCAGGCTCCTGTCATTTTTGTTGTGTATCCAGACTCTAGTTATTACGTTGAGCGTTCAGGCTCCGGTCAGTTTCGTTGAGTATCCAGATTCCGATTATTACGTTGAGCGTTCAGGCTCCGGTCAGTTTCGTGGGTATCCAGACTCCGGTTATTACGTTGAGCGTTTAGGCTCCGGTCATTTTTGTTGAGTATCCAGACTCCGGTTATTAAGTTGAGCGCCAGGCTCCGATCATTTTCGTTGAGTATCCAGACTCTGGTTATTACGTTGATCGTTCAAGCTCCGGACAGTTTCATTGGGTATGCAGACTCCGGTTATTTCGTTGGTCGTTCAGTCTCCGGTCAGTTTCGTTGAGTATCCAGAATCCAGTTATTACGTTAGGCGTTTAGGCTCCAGTCAGTTTCTTTGGGTATCCAAACTCTGGTTATTACGTTGAGAATTCAGGATCCAGTCATTTTCGTTGAGTATCATAACTCTAGTTATTACATTGAGCGTTCAGGCTCCGGTAAGTTTCGTTGAGTATCCAGACTCCGGTTATTACGTTAAGCGTTCCGGCTCCGGTCACATTTGTTGTGTATCCAGACTCTAGTTATTACGTTGAACGTTCAGGCTCCGGTCAGTTTCGTTGAGTATCCAGATTCCGATTATTATGTTGAGCGTTCAGGCTCCGGTCAGTTTCGTGGGTATCCAGACTCCGGTTATTACGTTGAGCGTTTAGGCTCCGGTCATTTTTTTTGAGTATCCAGACTCCGGTTATTAAGTTGAGCGTCAGGCTCCGATCATTTTTCGTTAAGTATCCAGACTCCGGTTATTACATTGATCATTCAGGCTCCGGTCAGTTTTGTTGAGTATCCAGATTCCGGTTATTATGTTGAGCGTTCAGGATCCGGCAGTTTCGTTGGCTATCAAGACACCGGTTATTACGCTGAGCGTTCAGGCTCCGGTCAGTTTCATTGGGTATCCAGACTCCGGTTATTTCGTTGGTCGTTCAGTCTCCGGTCAGTTTCGTTGAGTATCCAGAATCCAGTTATTACGTTGAGCGTTCAGGCTCTAGTCAGTTTCGTTGGGTATCCAAACTCTGGTTATTACGTTGAGCGTTCAGGATCCAGTCATTTTCTTTGAGTATCATAATTCTGGTTATTACATTGAGCGTTCAGGCTTCGGTCAGTTTCGTTGAGTATCCAGACTCCGGTTATTACGTTAAACGTTCAGGCTCTGGTCATTTTTGTTGTGTATCCAGACTCTAGTTATTACGTTGAGCGTTCGGGCTCCGGTCAGTTTCGTTGAGTATCCAGATTCCGATTATTACGTTGAGCGTTCAGGCTCCCGTCAGTTTCGTGGGTATCCAGACTCCGGTTATTACGTTGAGCGTTTAGGCTCCGGTCATTTTTGTTGAGTATCCAGACTCCGGTTATTAAGTTGAGCGTCAGGCTCCAATCATTTTCGTTGAGTATCCAGACTCCGGTTATTACGTTGATCATTCAGGCTCCGGTCAGTTTCATTGGGTATCCAGACTCCGGTTATTTCGTTGATCGTTCAGTCTCCGGTCAGTTTCGTTGAGTATCCAGTTATTACGTTGAGCGTTCAGGCTCCAGACAGTTTCGTTGGGTATCCAAACTCTGGTTATTACGTTGAGCGTTCAGGATCCAGTCATTTTCGTTGAGTATCATAACTCTGGTTATTACATTGAGCGTTCAGGCTCCGGTCAGTTTCGTTGAGTATCCAGACTCCGGTTATTACGTTAAGCGTTCAAGCTCCAGTCATTTTTGTTGTGTATCCAGACTCTAGTTATTACGTTGAGCGTTCAGGCTCCGGTCAGTTTCGTTGAGTATCCAGATTCCGATTATTATGTTGAGCGTTCAGGCTCCGGTCAGTTTCGTGGGTATCCAGACTCCGATTATTACGTTGAGCGTTTAGGCTCCGGTCATTTTTGTTGAGTATCCAGACTCCGGTTATTAAGTTGAGCGTCAGGCTCCGATCATTTTCGTTGAGTATCCAGACTCCGGTTATTACGTTGATCGTTCAGGCTCCGGTCAGTTTCATTGGGTATCCAGACTCCGGTTATTTCGTTGGTCGTTCAGTCTCTGGTCAGTTTCGTTGAGTATCCAGAATCCAGTCATTACGTATGGCGTTTAGGCTCCAGTCAGTTTCTTTGGGTATCCAAACTCTGGTTATTACGTTGAGAATTCAGGATCCAGTCATTTTCGTTGAGTATCATAACTCTAGTTATTACATTGAGTGTTCAGGCTCCGGTAAGTTTCGTTGAGTATCCAGACTCCGGTTATTACGTTAAGCGTTCAGGCTCCGGTCATTTTTGTTGTGTATCCAGACTCTAGTTATTACGTTGAACGTTCAGGCTCCGGTCAGTTTCGTTGAGTATCCAGATTCCGATTATTACGTTGAGCGTTCAGGCTCCGGTCAGTTTCGTGGGTATCCAGACTCCGGTTATTACGTTGAGCGTTTAGGCCCCGGTCATTTTTTTTGAGTATCCAGACTCCGGTTATTAAGTTGAGCGTCAGGCTCCGATCATTTTCGTTGAGTATCCAGACTCCGGTTATTACGTTGATCATTCAGGCTCCGGTCAGTTTCGTTGAGTATCCAGATTCCGGTTATTACGTTGAGCGTTCAGGATCCGGCAGTTTCGTTGGCTATCAAGACACCGGTTATTACGCTGAGCGTTCAGGCTCCGGTCAGTTTCATTGGGTATCCAGACTCCGGTTATTTCGTTGGTCGTTCAGTCTCCGGTCAGTTTCGTTGAGTATCCAGAATCCAGTTATTACGTTGAGCATTCAGGCCATAGTCAGTTTCGTTGGGTATCCAAACTCTGGTTATTACGTTGAGCGTTCAGGATCCAATCATTTTCGTTGAGTATCATGACTCTGGTTATTACATTGAGCGTTCAGGCTCCGGTCAGTTTCGTTGAGTATCCAGACTCCGGTTATTACGTTAAACGTTCAGGCTCTGGTCATTTTTGTTGTGTATCCAGACTCTAGTTATTACATTGAGCATTCAGGCTCCGGTCAGTTTCGTTGAGTATCCAGATTCCGATTATTACGTTGAGCGTTCAGGCTCCGGTCAGTTTCGTGGGTATCCAGACTCCGGTTATTACGTTGAGCGTTTAGGCTCCGGTCATTTTTGTTGAGTATCCAGACTCCGGTTATTAAGTTGAGCGTCAGGCTCCGATCATTTTCGTTGAGTATCCAGACTCCGGTTATTACGTTGATCGTTCAGGCTCCGGTCAGTTTCATTGGGTATCCAGACTCTGGTTATTTCGTTGGTCGTTCAGTCTCCGGTCAGTTTCGTTGAGTATCCAGAATCCAGTTATTACGTTGAACGTTCAGGCTCCAGTCAGTTTATTTGGGTATTCAAACTCTGGTTATTACGTTGAGAATTCAGGATCCAGTCATTTTCGTTGAGTATCATAACTCTGGTTATTACATTGAGCGTTCAGGCTCCGGTAAGTTTCGTTGAGTATCCAGACTCCGGTTATTACGTTAAACGTTCAGGCTCCGGTCATTTTTGTTGTGCATCCAGACTCTAATTATTACGTTGAATGTTCAGGCTCTGGTCAGTTTCGTTGAGTATCCAGATTCCGATTATTACGTTGAGCATTCAGGCTCCGGTCAGTTTCGTGGGTATCCAGACTCCGGTTATTACGTTGAGCGTTTAGGCTCCGGTCATTTTTTTTTAGTATCCAGAATCCGGTTATTAAGTTGAGCGTCAGGCTCCGATCATTTTCGTTGAGTATCCAGACTCCGGTTATTACGTTGATCATTCAGGCTCCGGTCAGTTTCGTTGAGTATCCAGATTCCGGTTATTACGTTGAGCGTTCAGGATCTGGCAGTTTCGTTGGGTATCAAGACACCGGTTATTACGCTGAGCGTTCAGGCTCCGGTCAGTTTCATTGGGTATCCAGACTCCGGTTATTTCGTTGGTCGTTCAGTCTCCGGTCAGTTTCGTTGAGTATCCAGAATCCAGTTATTACGTTGAGCGTTCAGGCTCTAGTCAGTTTCGTTGGGTATCCAAACTCTGGTTATTACGTTGAGCGTTCAGGATCCAGTCATTTTCTTTTAGTATCATAATTCTGGTTATTACATTGAGCGTTCAGGCTCCGGTCAGTTTCGTTGAGTATCCAGACTCCGGTTATTACGTTAAACGTTCAGGCTCTGGTCATTTTTGTTGTGTATCCAGACTCTAGTTATTACGTTGAGCGTTCGGGCTCCGGTCAGTTTCGTTGAGTATCCAGATTCCGATTATTACGTTGAGCGTTCAGGCTCCCGTCAGTTTCGTGGGTATCCAGACTCCGGTTATTACGTTGAGCGTTTAGGCTCCGGTCATTTTTGTTGAGTATCCAGACTCCGGTTATTAAGTTGAGCGTCAGGCTCCAATCATTTTCGTTGAGTATCCAGACTCCGGTTATTACGTTGATCATTCAGGCTCCGGTCAGTTTCATTGGGTATCCAGACTCCGGTTATTTCGTTGATCGTTCAGTCTCCGGTCAGTTTCGTTGAGTATCCAGTTATTACGTTGAGCGTTCAGGCTCCAGTCAGTTTCGTTGGGTATCCAAACTCTGGTTATTACGTTGAGCGTTCAGGATCCAGTCATTTTCGTTGAGTATCATAACTCTGGTTATTACATTGAGCGTTCAGGCTCCGGTCAGTTTCGTTGAGTATCCAGACTCCGGTTATTACGTTAAGCGTTCAAGCTCCAGTCATTTTTGTTGTGTATCCAGACTCTAGTTATTACGTTGAGCGTTCAGGCTCCGGTCAGTTTCGTTGAGTATCCAGATTCCGATTATTATGTTGAGCGTTCAGGCTCCGGTCAGTTTCGTGGGTATCCAGACTCCGATTATTACGTTGAGCGTTTAGGCTCCGGTCATTTTTGTTGAGTATCCAGACTCCGGTTATTAAGTTGAGCGTCAGGCTCCGATCATTTTCGTTGAGTATCCAGACTCCGGTTATTACGTTGATCGTTCAGGCTCCGGTCAGTTTCATTGGGTATCCAGACTCCGGTTATTTCGTTGGTCGTTCAGTCTCTGGTCAGTTTCGTTGAGTATCCAGAATCCAGTCATTACGTATGGCGTTTAGGCTCCAGTCAGTTTCTTTGGGTATCCAAACTCTGGTTATTACGTTGAGAATTCAGGATCCAGTCATTTTCGTTGAGTATCATAACTCTAGTTATTACATTGAGTGTTCAGGCTCCGGTAAGTTTCGTTGAGTATCCAGACTCCGGTTATTACGTTAAGCGTTCAGGCTCCGGTCATTTTTGTTGTGTATCCAGACTCTAGTTATTACGTTGAACGTTCAGGCTCCGGTCAGTTTCGTTGAGTATCCAGATTCCGATTATTACGTTGAGCGTTCAGGCTCCGGTCAGTTTCGTGGGTATCCAGACTCCGGTTATTACGTTGAGCGTTTAGGCCCCGGTCATTTTTTTTGAGTATCCAGACTCCGGTTATTAAGTTGAGCGTCAGGCTCCGATCATTTTCGTTGAGTATCCAGACTCCGGTTATTACGTTGATCATTCAGGCTCCGGTCAGTTTCGTTGAGTATCCAGATTCCGGTTATTACGTTGAGCGTTCAGGATCCGGCAGTTTCGTTGGGTATCAAGACACCGGTTATTACGCTGAGCGTTCAGGCTCCGGTCAGTTTCATTGGGTATCCAGACTCCGGTTATTTCGTTGGTCGTTCAGTCTCCGGTCAGTTTCGTTGAGTATCCAGAATCCAGTTATTACGTTGAGCATTCAGGCTCTAGTCAGTTTCGTTGGGTATCCAAACTCTGGTTATTACGTTGAGCGTTCAGGATCCAATCATTTTCGTTGAGTATCATGACTCTGGTTATTACATTGAGCGTTCAGGCTCCGGTCAGTTTCGTTGAGTATCCAGACTCCGGTTATTACGTTAAACGTTCAGGCTCTGGTCATTTTTGTTGTGTATCCAGACTCTAGTTATTACATTGAGCATTCAGGCTCCGGTCAGTTTCGTTGAGTATCCAGATTCCGATTATTACGTTGAGCGTTCAGGCTCCGGTCAGTTTCGTGGGTATCCAGACTCCGGTTATTACGTTGAGCGTTTAGGCTCCGGTCATTTTTGTTGAGTATCCAGACTCCGGTTATTAAGTTGAGCGTCAGGCTCCGATCATTTTCGTTGAGTATCCAGACTCCGGTTATTACGTTGATCGTTCAGGCTCCGGTCAGTTTCATTGGGTATCCAGACTCTGGTTATTTCGTTGGTCGTTCAGTCTCCGGTCAGTTTCGTTGAGTATCCAGAATCCAGTTATTACGTTGAACGTTCAGGCTCCAGTCAGTTTATTTGGGTATTCAAACTCTGGTTATTACGTTGAGAATTCAGGATCCAGTCATTTTCGTTGAGTATCATAACTCTGGTTATTACATTGAGCGTTCAGGCTCCGGTAAGTTTCGTTGAGTATCCAGACTCCGGTTATTACGTTAAACGTTCAGGCTCCGGTCATTTTTGTTGTGCATCCAGACTCTAATTATTACGTTGAATGTTCAGGCTCTGGTCAGTTTCGTTGAGTATCCAGATTCCGATTATTACGTTGAGCGTTCAGGCTCCGGTCAGTTTCGTGGGTATCCAGACTCCGGTTATTACGTTGAGCGTTTAGGCTCCGGTCATTTTTTTTTAGTATCCAGAATCCGGTTATTAAGTTGAGCGTCAGGCTCCGATCATTTTCGTTGAGTATCCAGACTCCGGTTATTACGTTGATCATTCAGGCTCCGGTCAGTTTCGTTGAGTATCCAGATTCCGGTTATTACGTTGAGCGTTCAGGATCTGGCAGTTTCGTTGGGTATCAAGACACCGGTTATTACGCTGAGCGTTCAGGCTCCGGTCAGTTTCATTGGGTATCCAGACTCCGGTTATTTCGTTGGTCGTTCAGTCTCCGGTCAGTTTCGTTGAGTATCCAGAATCCAGTTATTACGTTGAGCGTTCAGGCTCTAGTCAGTTTCGTTGGGTATCCAAACTCTGGTTATTACGTTGAGCGTTCAGGATCCAGTCATTTTCTTTTAGTATCATAATTCTGGTTATTACATTGAGCGTTCAGGCTCCGGTCAGTTTCGTTGAGTATCCAGACTCCGGTTATTACGTTAAACGTTCAGGCTCTGGTCATTTTTGTTGTGTATCCAGACTCTAGTTATTACGTTGAGCGTTCGGGCTCCGGTCAGTTTCGTTGAGTATCCAGATTCCGATTATTACGTTGAGCGTTCAGGCTCCCGTCAGTTTCGTGGGTATCCAGACTCCGGTTATTACGTTGAGCGTTTAGGCTCCGGTCATTTTTGTTGAGTATCCAGACTCCGGTTATTAAGTTGAGCGTCAGGCTCCAATCATTTTCGTTGAGTATCCAGACTCCGGTTATTACGTTGATCATTCAGGCTCCGGTCAGTTTCATTGGGTATCCAGACTCCGGTTATTTCGTTGATCGTTCAGTCTCCGGTCAGTTTCGTTGAGTATCCAGTTATTACGTTGAGCGTTCAGGCTCCAGTCAGTTTCGTTGGGTATCCAAACTCTGGTTATTACGTTGAGCGTTCAGGATCCAGTCATTTTCGTTGAGTATCATAACTCTGGTTATTACATTGAGCGTTCAGGCTCCGGTCAGTTTCGTTGAGTATCCAGACTCCGGTTATTACGTTAAGCGTTCAAGCTCCAGTCATTTTTGTTGTGTATCCAGACTCTAGTTATTACGTTGAGTGTTCAGGCTCCGGTCAGTTTCGTTGAGTATCCAGATTCCGATTATTATGTTGAGCGTTCAGGCTCCGGTCAGTTTCGTGGGTATCCAGACTCCGATTATTACGTTGAGCGTTTAGGCTCCGGTCATTTTTGTTGAGTATCCAGACTCCGGTTATTAAGTTGAGCGTCAGGCTCCGATCATTTTCGTTGAGTATCCAGACTCCGGTTATTACGTTGATCGTTCAGGCTCCGGTCAGTTTCATTGGGTATCCAGACTCTGGTTATTTCGTTGGTCGTTCAGTCTCCGGTCAGTTTCGTTGAGTATCCAGAATCCAGTTATTACGTTGAACGTTCAGGCTCCAGTCAGTTTATTTGGGTATTCAAACTCTGGTTATTACGTTGAGAATTCAGGATCCAGTCATTTTCGTTGAGTATCATAACTCTGGTTATTACATTGAGCGTTCAGGCTCCGGTAAGTTTCGTTGAGTATCCAGACTCCGGTTATTACGTTAAACGTTCAGGCTCCGGTCATTTTTGTTGTGCATCCAGACTCTAATTATTACGTTGAATGTTCAGGCTCTGGTCAGTTTCGTTGAGTATCCAGATTCCGATTATTACGTTGAGCGTTCAGGCTCCGGTCAGTTTCGTGGGTATCCAGACTCCGGTTATTACGTTGAGCGTTTAGGCTCCGGTCATTTTTTTTTAGTATCCAGAATCCGGTTATTAAGTTGAGCGTCAGGCTCCGATCATTTTCGTTGAGTATCCAGACTCCGGTTATTACGTTGATCATTCAGGCTCCGGTCAGTTTCGTTGAGTATCCAGATTCCGGTTATTACGTTGAGCGTTCAGGATCTGGCAGTTTCGTTGGGTATCAAGACACCGGTTATTACGCTGAGCGTTCAGGCTCCGGTTAGTTTCATTGGGTATCCAGACTCCGGTTATTTCGTTGGTCGTTCAGTCTCCGGTCAGTTTCGTTGAGTATCCAGAATCCAGTTATTACGTTGAGCGTTCAGGCTCTAGTCAGTTTCGTTGGGTATCCAAACTCTGGTTATTACGTTGAGCGTTCAGGATCCAGTCATTTTCGTTGAGTATCATAACTCTGGTTATTACATTGAGCGTTCAGGCTCCGGTCAGTTTCTTTGAGTATCCAGACTCCGGTTATTACGTTAAGCGTTCAGGCTCCAGTCATTTTTGTTGTGTATCCAGACTCTAGTTATTACGTTGAGCGTTCAGGCTCCGGTCAGTTTCGTTGAGTATCCAGATTCTGATTATTATGTTGAGCGTTCAAGCTCTGGTCAGTTTCATGGGTATCCAGACTCCGGATATTACGTTGAGCGTTTAGGCTCCGGTCATTTTTGTTGAGTATCCAGACTCCGGTTATTAAGTTAAGCGTCATGCTCCGATCATTTTCGTTGAGTATCCAGACTCCGGTTATTACGTTGATCGTTCAGGCTCCGGTCAGTTTCTTTGAGTATCCAGATTCCGGTTATTAAGTTGAGCGTTCAGGATCTGGCAGTTTCGTTGGGTATCCAGACTTCGTTGATTACGTTGATCGTTCAGGCTCCTGTGTTTATCATTGAGTATCCAGATTCCGGTTATTACGTTGAGCGTTCAGGCTCCGGTCAGTTTCGTTGGGTATCTAGACTCCGGTTATTACGTTGAGAGTTCAGGCTCCAGTCAGTTTCGTGGGTATCCAGACTCCGGTTATTACGTTGAGCGTTTAGGCTGCGGTCATTTTTGTTGAGTATCCAGACTCCGGTTATTAAGTTGAGTGTCAGGCTCCGATCATTTTCGTTGAGTATCCAGACTCCGGTTATTACGTTGATCGTTCAGGCTCCGGTCAGTTTCGTTGAGTATCCAGATTCCGGTTATTACGTTGAGCGTTCAGGATCCGGCAGTTTCATTGGGTATCCTGACTCAGTTGATTACGTTGATCGTTTAGGCTCCTGTCTTTTTCATTGAGTATCCAGATTCCGGTCATTACGTTGAGCGTTCAGGCTCCGGTCAGTTTCGTTGGATATCCAGACTCCGGTTATAACGTTGAGCGTTCAGGCTCCGGTCAGTTTCGTTTGGTATCCAGACTCCGGTTATTACGTTGAGCGTTCAGGCTCCAGTCACTTTCGTTGAGTATCCAGACTCCTGTTATTACGTTGAGCGTTCAGGCTCCGGTCAGTTTCGTTGAGTATCCAGACTCTGGTTATTAAGTTGAGCGTTCAGGCTCTGGTCATTTTTGTTGAGTATCCAGACTCTGTATATTACGTTGAGCGTTCAGGCTCCGGTCAGTTTCGTTGAGTATCCAGATTCCGGTTATTACGTTGATCGTTCAGGCTCCGGCCAGTTTCGTTGGGTATCAAGACACCGGTTATTACGCTGAGCGTTCAGGTTCCGGTCAGTTTCGTTGGGTATCCAGACCCCGGTTATTTCGTTGGTCGTTCATTCTCCGGTCAGTTTCGTTGAGTATCCAGACTCCAGTTATTACGTTGAGCGTTCAGGCTCCAGTCAGTTTCGTTGGCTATCCAAACTCTGGTTATTACGTTGAGCGTTCAGGATCCAGTCATTTTCGTTGAGTATCATAACTCTGGTTATTACATTGAGCGTTCAGGCTCCGGTCAGTTTCGTTGAGTATCCGGACTCCGGTTATTACGTTGAGCGTTCAGGCTCTGGTCAGTTTAGTTGAGTATCCAAACTCTGGTTATTAAGTTGAGCGTTCAGGCTCTAGTCATTTTCGTTGAGTATCCAGACACTGGTTATTAAGTTGAGCGTTCAGGCTCCGGTCAGTTTCGTTGAGTATCCAGATTTCGGTTATTACGTTGAGCATTCAGGCTCAGGTCAGTTTCATTGGGTATCAAGACACCGGTTATTACGTTGAGCGTTCAGGCTCCGGTCAGTTTCATTGGGTATCCAGACTCCGGTTATTACGTTGATCGTTCAGGCTCTAGTCAGTTTCGTTGAGTATCCAGACTCCAGTTATTACGTTGAGCGTTCAAACTCTAGTCAGTTTCGTTGGGTATCCAAACTCTGGTTATTACGTTAAGCGTTCAGGCTCCGGTCATTTTTGTTGTGTATCCAGACTCTAGTTATTACATTGAGCGTTCAGGGTCCGGTCAGTTTCGTTGAGTATCCAGATTCCGATTATTACGTTGAGCGTTCAGGCTCCGGTCAGTTTCGTTGAGTATCCAGACTCCGGTTATTACGTTGAACGTTCAGGCTCCGGTCAGTTTAGTTGAGTATCCAAACTCTGGTTATTAAGTTGAGCGTTCAGGCTCCGGTCATTTTCGTTGAGTATCCAGACTCTGGTTATTACGTTGAGCGTTCAGGCTCCGGTCAGTTTCGTTGAGTATCCAGAGTTCGGTTATTACGTTGAGCGTTAAGGCTCCGGTCAGTTTCGTTGGGTATCAAGACACCGATTATTATGTTGAGCGTTCAGGCTCCGGTCAGTTTCATTGGGTATCCAGACTCCGGTTATTACGTTGATCGTTCAGGCTCCGGTCAGTTTCGTTGGGTATCCAGACTCCGGTTATTACGTTGAGCGTTCAGGCTCCGGTCAGTTTCGTTGGGTATCCAGACTCCGGTTATTACGTTGAGCGTTCAGGCTACAGTCATTTTCGTTGAGTATCCAGACTCATGTTATTACGTTGAGCGTTCAGGCTCCGGTCAGTTTCGTTGAGTATCCAGACTCTGGTTATTAAGTTGAGCGTTCAGGCTCCGGTCATTTTTGTTGAGTATCCAGACTCTGGTTATTACGTTGAGTGTTCAGGCTCCGGTCAGTTTCATTGAGTATCCAGATTCCGGTTATTACGTTGATCGTTCAGGCTCCGGTCAGTTTCGTTGGGTATCAAGACACCGATTATTAAGCTGAGCGTTCAGGCTCCGGTCAATTTCATTGGGTATCCAGACTCCGGTTATTTCGTTGGTCGTTCAGTCTCTGGTCAATTTCGTTGAGTATCCAGACTCCAGTTATTACGTTGAGCGTTCAGGCTCCGATCAGTTTCGTTGGGTATCCAGACTCCGGTTATTACGTTGAGCGTTCAGGCTCCAGTCATTTTCGTTGAGTATCCAGACTCCTGTTATTACGTTGAGCGTTCAGGCTCCGGTCAGTTTCGTTGAGTATCCAGACTTTGGTTATTAAGTTGAGCGTTCAGGCTCCGGTTATTTTTGTTGAGTATCCAGACTCTGGTTATTACGATGAGCGTTTAGGCTCCGGTCAGTTTCGTTGAGTATCCAGATTCCGGTTATTACGTTGATCGTTCAGGCTCCGGTCAGTTTCGTTGGGTATCAAGACACCGGTTATTAAGCTGAGCGTTTAGGCTCCGGTCAGTTTCATTGGGTATCCAGACTCAGGTTATTTCGTTGGTCGTTCAGTCTCTGGTCAGTTTCGTTGAGTATCCAGACTCCAGTTATTACGTTGAGCGTTCAGGCTTCAGTCAGTTTCGTTGGGTATCCAAACTCTGGTTATTACGTTGAGCGTTCAAGATCCAGTCATTTTCGTTGAGTATCATGACTCTGGTTATTACATTGAGTGTTCAGGCTCCGGTCAGTTTCGTTGAGTATCCAGACTCCGGTTATTACGTTGATTGTTCAGGCTCCGGTCAGTTTAGTTGAGTATCCAAACTCTGGTTATTAAGTTGAGCGTTCAGGCCTCGGTAATTTTTGTTGAGTATCCAGACTCTGGTTATTACGTTGAGCGTTCAGGCTCCGGTCAGTTTCGTTGAGTATCCAGATTCCGGTTATTACGTTGATCGTTCAAGCTCCGGTCAGTTTCGTTGGGTATCAAGACACCGGTTATTACGCTGAGCGTTCAGGCTCCGGTCAGTTTCATTGGGTATCCAGACTCTGGTTATTACTTTGAGCATTCAGGCTCCGGTCAGTTTCGTTGAGTATCCAGACTCCAGTTATTACGTTGAGCGTTCAGGCTCCACTCAGTTTCGTTGGCTATCCAAATTCTGGTTATTACGTTGAGCGTTCAGGCTCGGGTCAATTTCGTTGGGTATCAAGACACCGGTTATTACGTTGAGCGTTCAGGCTCTGGTCAGTTTCATTGGGTATCCAGACTACGGTTATTACGTTGATCGTTCAGTCTCCGGTCAGTTTCGTTGAGTATCCAGACTCCAGTTATTATGTTGAGCGTTCAGACTCCAGTCCGTTTCGTTGGGTATCCAAACTCCGGTTATTACGTTAAGCGTTCAGGCTCCGGTCATTTTTGTTGTGTATCCAGACTCTAGTTATTACGTTGAGCGTTCAGGCTCCGGTCAGTTTCGTTGAGTATCCAGATTCCGATTATTACGTTGAGCGTTCAGGCTCCGGTCAGTTTCGTGGGTATCCAGACTCCGGTTATTACGTTGAGCGTTTAGGCTCCGGTCATTTTTGTTGAGTATCCAGACTCCGGTTATTAAGTTGAGCGTCAGGCTCCGATCATTTTCGTTGAGTATCCAGACTCCGGTTATTACGTTGATCGTTCAGGCTCCGGTCAGTTTCGTTGAGTATCCAGATTACGGTTATTACGTTGAGCGTTCAGGATCCGGCAGTTTCGTTGGGTATCCAGACTCCGTTGATTACGTTGAGCGTTCAGGCTCCAGTCATTTTCGTTGAGTATCCAGACTCCTGTTATTCATTGAGCGTTCAGGCTCTGGTCAGTTTCGTTGAGTATCCAGACTCTGGTTATTAAGTTGAGCGTTCAGGCTCCGGTCATTTTTGTTGAGTATCCGGACTCTGGTTATTACGTTGAGCGTTCAGGCTCCGGTCAGTTTCGTTGAGTATCCAGATTTCGGTTATTACGTTGATCGTTCAGGCTCCGGTCAGTTTCGTTGGTAATCAAGACACCGGTTATTAAGCTGAGCGTTCAGGCTCCTGTCTTTTTCATTGAGTATCCAGATTCCGGTTATTACGTTGAGCGTTCAGGCTCCGGTCAGTTTCGTTGGGTATCCAGACTCCGGTTATTACGTTGAGCGTTCAGGCTCCGGTCAGTTTCGTTGGGTATCCAGACTCCGGTTATTACGTTGAGCGTTCAGGCTCCAGTCATTTTCGTTGAGTATCCAGACTCCTGTTATTACATTGAGCGTTCAGGCTCCGGTCAGTTTCGTTGAATATCCAGACTCTGGTTATTAAGTTGAGCGTTCAGGCTTCGGTCATTTTTGTTGAGTATCCGGACTCTGGTTATTACGTTGAGCGTTCAGGCTCCGGTCAGTTTCGTTGAGTATCCAGATTCCGGTTATTACGTTGATCGTTCAGGCTCCGGTCAGTTTCGTTGGGTATCAAGACACCGGTTATTAAGCTGAGCGTTCAGGCTCCGGTCAGTTTCATTGGGTATCCAGACTCCGGTTATTTCGTTGGTCGTTCAGTCTCTGGTCAGTTTCGTTGAGAATCCAGATTTCAGTTATTACGTTGAGCATTCAGGCTCCGGTCAGTTTTGTTGGGTATCCAGACTCCGGTTATTACGTTGAGCGTTCAGGCTCCAGTCATTTTCGTTGAGTATCCAGACTCCTGTTATTACGTTGAGCGTTCAGGCTATGGTCAGTTTCGTTGAGTATCCAGACTCTGGTTATTAAGTTGAGCGTTCTGGCTCCGGTCATTTTTGTTGAGTATCCAGACTCTGGTTATTACGTTGAGCGTTCAGGCTCCGGTCAGTTTCGTTGAGTATCCAGATTCCGGTTATTACGTTGATCTTTCAGGCTCCGGTCAGTTTCGTTGGGTATCAAGACACCGGTTATTACGCTGAGCGTTCAGGCTCCGGTCAGTTTCATTGGGTATGCAGACTCCGGTTATTTCGTTGGTCGTTCAGTCTCCGGTCAGTTTCGTTGAGTATCCAGACTCCAGTTATTACGTTGAGCGTTCAGGCTCCAGTCAGTTTCGTTGGGTATCCAAACTCTGGTTATTACGTTGAGCGTTCAGGATCCAGTCATTTTCGTTGAGTATCATAACTCTGGTTATTACATTGAGCGTTCAGGCTCCGGTCAGTTTCGTTGAGTATCCAGACTCCGGTTATTACGTTGAGTGTTCAGGCTCCGGTCAGTTTAGTTGAATATCCAAACTCTGGTTATTAAGTTGAGCGTTCAGGCTCCGGTCATTTTCATTGAGTATCCAGACTCTGGTTATTATGTTGAGCGTTCAGGCTCCGGTCAGTTTCGTTGAGTATCCAGATTTCGGTAATTACGTTGAGCGTTCAGGCTCCGGTCAGTTTCGTTGGGTATCAAGACACCGGTTATTACGTTGAGCGTTCAGGCTCCGGTCAGTTTCATTGGGTATCCAGACTCCGGTTATTACGTTGATCGTTCAGTCTCCAGTCAGTTTCGTTGAGTATCCAGACTCCAATTATTACGTTGAGCGTTCAGACTCCAGTCAGTTTCGTTGGGTATCCAAACTCCGGTTATTACGTTAAGCGTTCAGGCTCCGGTCATTTTTGTTGTGTATCCAGACTCTAGTTATTACGTTGAGCGTTCAGGCTCTAGTCAGTTTTGTTGAGTATCCAGATTCCGGTTATTACGTTGATCGTTCAGGCTCCGGTCAGTTTCGTTGGGTATCAAGACACCGGTTATTAAGCTGAGCGTTCATGCTCCGGTCAGTTTCATTGGGTATCCAGACTCCGATTATTTCGTTGGTCGTTCAGTCTCTGGTCAGTTTCGTTGAGTATCCAGACTCCAGTTATTACGTTGATCGTTCAGGCTCCTATATTTTTCATTGAGTATCCAGATTCCGGCTATTACGTTGAGCGTTCAGGCTCCGGTCAGTTTCGTTGGGTATCCAGACTCCGGTTATTACGTTGAGCGTTCAGGCTCCAGTCAGTTTCGTTGGGTATCCAGACTCCGGTTATTACGTTGAGCATTCAGGCTCCAGTCATTTTCGTTGAGTATCCAGACTCCTGTTATTACGTTGAGCATTCAGGCTCCGGTCAGTTTCGTTGAGTATCCAGACTCTGGTTATTAAGTTTAGCGTTCAGGCTCCGGTCATTTTTGTTGAGTATCCAGACTCTGGTTATTACGTTGAGCGTTCAGGCTCCGGTCAGTTTCGTTGAGTATCCAGATTCCGGTTATTACGTTGATCGTTCAGTCTCCGGTCAGTTTTGTTGAGTATCCAGACTCCAATTATTACGTTGAGCATTCAGACCCCAGTCAGTTTCGTTGGGTATCCAAACTCCGGTTATTACGTTAAGCGTTCAGGCTCCGGTCATTTTTGTTGTGTATCCAGACTCTAGTTATTACGTTGAGCGTTTAGGCTCCGGTCAGTTTCGTTGAGTATCCAGATTCTGATTATTACGTTGAGCGTTCAGGCTCCGGTCAGTTTCGTGGTTATCCAGACTCCGGTTATTAAGTTGAGCGTCAGGCTTCGATCATTTTCGTTGAGTATCCAGACTCCGGTTATTACGTTGATCGTTCAGGCTCCGGTCAGTTTCGTTGAGTATCCAGATTCCGGTTATTACGTTGAGCGTTCAAGATCCGGCAGTTTCGTTGGGTATCCAGACTCCGTTGATTACGTTGATCGTTCAGGCTCCTGTCTTTTTCATTGAGTATCCAGATTCCGGTTTTTACGTTGAGCATTCAGGCTCCGGTCAGTTTCGTTGGGTATCCAGACTCCGGTTATTACGTTGAGCATTCAGGCTTCGGTCAGTTTCGTTTGGTATCCAGACTCCGGTTATTACGTTGAGCGTTCAGGCTCCAGTCATTTTAATTGAGTATCCAGACTCCTGTTATTACGTTGAGCGTTCAGGCTCTGGTCAGTTTCGTTGAGTATCTAGACACTGGTTATTAATTTGAGCGTTCAGGCTCCGGTCATTTTTGTTGAGTATCTAGACTCTGGTTATTACGTTGAGCGTTCAGGCTCCGGTCAGTTTCGTTGAGTATCCAGATTCCGGTTATTATGTTGATCGTTCAGGCTCCGGTCAGTTTCGTTGGGTATCAAGACACCGGTTATTAGGCTCAGCGTTCAGGCTCCGGTCAGTTTCATTGGGTATCCAGACTCCGATTATTTCTTTGGTTGTTCAGGCTCCGGTCAGTTTCGTTGGGTATAAAAACACCGGTTATTACGCTGAGCGTTCAGGCTTCGGTCAGTTTCATTCGGTATCCAGACTCCGGTTATTTCGTTGGTCGTTCAGTCTCCGGTCAATTTCGTTGAGTATCTAGACCCCTGTTATTACGTTGAGCGTTCGGGCTCCAGTCAATTTCGTTGAGTATCCAGATGCCGGTTATTACGTTGAGCGTTCAGGCTCAGGTCAGTTTCGTTGGGTATCCAGACTCCGGTTATTACGTTGATCGTTAAGACTCCAATAATTTTCGTTGAGTGTCCAGACTCCTGTTATTACATTGAGCGTTCAGGCTCCGGTCAGAGTCGTTGGGTATCCAGACACCGGTTATTACGTTGAGTATTCAGGGTCCGGTCATTTAAGTTGAGTATCCAGACTCCGGTTATTACGTTGAGCGTTCAAGCTCCGGTCAGTTTAGTTGAGTATCCAAACTCTGGTTATTAAGTTGAGCGTTCAGGCTCCGGTCATTTTCTTTGAGTATCAAGACTCTGGTTATTACGTTGATCGTTCAGGCTCAAGTCAGTTTCGTTGAGTATCCAGATTCAAGTTATTACATTGAGCGTTCAGGCTCCGGTCAGTTTCGTTGGGTATCAAGACACCGGTTATTACGTTGAGCGTTCAGGCTCCGGTCAGTTTCATTGGGTATCCAGACTCCGATTATTACGTTGATCCTTCAGTCTCCGGTCAGTTTCGTTGAGCATCCAGACTCCAGTTATTACATTGAGCATTCAGGCTCCAGTCAGTTTCGTTGGGTATCCAAACTCCGGTTATTACGTTGAGCGTTCAGGCTCCTGTCATTTTCGTTGAGTATCCAGACTCTAGTAATTACGTTGAGCGTTCAGGCTCCGGTCAGTTTTGTTGAGTATCTGGATTCCGATTATTACGTTGAGCGTTCAGGCTTCGGTCAGTTTCGTTGGGTATCCAGACTCCGGTTATTACGTTGAGCGTTCAGGCTCCGGTCATTTTCGTTTAGTATCCAGACTCCGGTTATTAAGTTGAGCGTCAGTCTCCGATAATTTTTGTTGAGTATCCAGACTCTGGTTATTATGTTGAGCGTTCAGGCTCCGGTCAGTTTCGTTGAGTATCCAAATTCCATTTTTACGTTGAGCGTTCAGGCTCCGGTCAGTTTCGTTGGGTATCCAGACTCCGGTGATTACGGTGATCGTTCAGGCTCCAGTCATTTTCGTTGAGTATCCAGACTCGGGTTATTACATTGAGCGTTCAGGCTCCGGTCAGTTTCGTTGAGTATCCAGATTCCGGTTATTACATTGAGCGTTCAGGCTCTGGTATGTTTTGTTGGGTATCCAGACTCCGGTTATTACGTTGAGCAATCAGGCTCCGGTAAGTTTCGCTGGGTATCCAGACTCCGGTTATTACGTTGAGAGTTTAGGCTCCAGTCATTTTGGTTGAGTATCCAGACTCCTGTTATTATGTTGAGCGCTCAGGCTCCGGTCAGTTTCGTTGAGTATCCAGACATTGGTTATTAAGTTGAGCGTTCAGGCTCCGTTCATTTTTGTTGAGTATCCAGACTCTAGTTATTACATTGAGCGTTCAGGCTCCGGTCAGTTTTGTTGAGTATCCAGATTCTAGTTATTACGTTGAGTGTTCAGGCTCCAGTCAGTTTCATTGGGTATCAAGACACCGGTTATTACGCTGAGCGTTCAGGCTTTGGTCAATTTCATTGGGTATCCAGACTCCGTTGATTACGTTGATCGTTCAGGCTCCGGTCAGTTTCGTTGGGTATCCAGACTCCGGTGATTATGGTGATCGTTCAGGCTCCGGTCATTTTCGTTGAGTATCCAGACTCGGGTTATTACGTTGAGCGTTCAGGCTCCGGTCAGTTTCGTTGAGTATCCAGATTCCAATTATTACGTTGAACGTTCAGGCTTTGGTAAGTTTCGTTGGGTATCCAGACTTTGGTTATTACGTTGAGCAATCAGGCTCTGGTAAGTTTTGTTGGGTATCCAGACTTCGGTTATTACGTTGAGCAATCAGGCTCCGGTAAGTTTCGTTGGGTATCCAGACTCCGGTTATTACGTTGAGCATTTAGGCTCCAATCATTTTCGTTGAGTATCCAGACTCCTGTGATTACCTTGAGCGTTCAGGCTCCGTTCAGTTTCGTTGAGTATCCAGACTTTGGTTATTAAGTTGAGCGTTCAGGCTCCGTTCATTTTTGTTGAGTATCCAGACTCTAGTTATTACATTGAGCGTTCAGGCTCCGGTCAGTTTCGTTGAGTATCCAGATTCCGGTTATTACGTTGAGCGTTCAGGCTCCAGTCAGTTTCGTTGGGTATCAAGACACCGGTTATTACGCTGAGCATTCAGGCTCTGGTCAGTTTCATTGGGTATCCAGACTCCGGTTATTACATTGGTCGTTCAGTCTCCGGTCAGTTTCGTTGAGTATCCAGACTCCAGTTATTACGTTGATCGTTCAGGCTCCAGTCAGTTTCGTTGGATATCCAAACTCCGGTTATTATGTTGAGCGTTCAGGCTCCAGTCATTTTCGTTGAGTATCCAGACTCTAGTAATTACATTGAGCGTTCAGGCTCCGGTCAGTTTCGTTGAGTATCTGGATTCCGATTATTACGTTGAGCGTTCAGGCTCCGGTCAGTTTTGTTGAGTATCCAGACTCCGGTTATTACGTTGAGCGTTCAGGCTCCGGTCATTTTCGTTTAGTATCCAGACTCCGGTTATTCAGTTGAGCGTCAGGCTCCGATAATTTTCGTTGACTATCCAGACTCTGGTTATTACGTTGAGCGTTCAGGCTCCGGTCAGTTTCGTTGAGTATCCAAATTCCAGTTATTACGTTGAGCATTCAGGCTCTTGTAAGTTTTGTTGGGTATTCAGACTCCGGTTATTACGTTGAGCAATCAGGCTCCGGTAAGTTTCGTTGGGTATCCAGACTCCGGTTATTACGTTGAGCGTTTACGCTCCAGTCATTTTCGTTGAGTATCCAGACTCCTATGATTACGTTGAGCGTTCAGGCTCCGGTCAGTTTTGTTGAGTATCCAGACTTTGGTTATTAAGTTGAGCGTTAAGGCTCCGTTCATTTTTGTTGAGTATCCAGACTCTAATTATTACATTGAGCGTTCAGGCTCCGTTCAGTTTCGTTGAGTATCCAGATTCCGGTTATTACGTTGAGCGTTCAGGCTCCAGTCAGTTTCGTTGGGTATCAAGACACCGGTTATTACGCTGAGCATTCAGGCTCTGGTCAGTTTCATTAGGTATCTAGACTCCGGTTATTACATTGGTCGTTCAGTCTCCGGTCAGTTTCGTTGAGTATCCAGACTCCAGTTATTACGTTGAGCGTTCAGGCTCCAGTCAGTTTCGTTGGGTATCCAAACTCCGGTTATTACGTTGAGCGTTCAGGTTCCGGTCATTTTCGTTGAGTATCCAGACTCTAGTTATTACGTTGAGCGTTCAGGCTCCGGTCAGTTTCGTTGAGTATCTGGATTTCGATTATTACGTTGAGTGTTCAGGCTCCGGTCAGTTTCCTTGAGTATCCAGACTCCGGTTATTACGTTGAGCGTTCAGGCTCCGGTCATTTTCGTTTAGTATCCAGACTCCGGTTATTAAGTTGAGCGTCAAGCTCCGATAATTTTTGTTGAGTATCCAAATTCCAGTTATTACGTTGAGCGTTCAGGCTCCGGTCAGTTTCGTTGGGTATCCAGACTCCGGTGATTACGGTGATCGTTCAGGCTCCGATCATTTTCGTTGAGTATCCAGACTCGGGTTATTACGTTGAGCGTTCAGGCTCCGGTCAGTTTCGTTGAGTATCCAGATTCCGGTTATTACGTTGAGCGTTCAGGCTCTGGTAAGTTTCGTTGGGTATCCTGACTCCGGTTATTACGTTGAGCGTTTAGGCTCCAGTCATTTTCGTTTAGTATCCAGACTCCTGTGATTACGTTGAGCATTCAGGCTCTGGTCAGTTTCGTTGAATATCCAGACTTTGGTTATTAAGTTGAGCGTTCAGGCTCCTTTCATTTTTGTTGAGTATCCAGATTCCGGTTATTACGTTGAACGTTCAGGCTCCAGTCAGTTTTGTTGGGTATCAAGACACCGATTATTACGCTGAGCATTCAGGCTCTGGTCAGTTTCATTGGGTATCCAGACTCCGGTTATTACATTGGTCGTTCAGTCTCCGGTCAGTTTCGTTGAGTATCCAGACTCCAGTTATTACGTTGAGCGTTCAGGCTCCAGTCAGTTTCGTTGGGTATCCAGACTCCGATGATTACGGTGATCGTTCAGGCTCCGGTCATTTTCGTTGAGTATCCAGATTCTGGTTATTACGTTGAGCGTTCAGGCTCTGGTAAGTTTTGTTGGGTATCCAGACTCCGGTTATTACGTTGAGCAATCAGGCTCCGGTAAGTTTCGTTGGGTATCCTGACTCCGGTTATTACGTTGAGCGTTTAGGCTCCAGTCATTTTCGTTTAGTATCCAGACTCCTGTGATTACGTTGAGCGTTCAGGCTCCGGTCAGTTTCGTTGAGTATCCAGACTTTGGTTATTAAGTTGAGCGTTCAGGCACCGTTCATTTTTATTGAGTATCCAGACTCTAGTTATTACATTGAGCGTTCAGGCTCCGGTCAGTTTCGTTGAGTATCCAGATTCCGGTTATTACGTTGAGCGTTCAGGCTCCAGTCAGTTTTGTTGGGTATCAAGACACCGGTTATTACGCTGAGCATTCAGGCTCTGGTCAGTTTCATTGGGTATCCAGACTCCGGTTATTACATTGGTCGTTCAGTCTCCGGTCAGTTTCGTTGAGTATCCAGACTCCAGTTATTACGTTGAGCGTTCAGGCTCCAGTCAGTTTCGTTGGGTATCCAAACTCCGGTTATTACGTTGAGCGTTCAGGCTCCGGTCATTTTCGTTGAGTATCCAGACTCTAGTTATTACGTTGAGCGTTCAGGCTCCGGTCAGTTTCGTTGAGTATCTGGATTCCGATTATTACGTTGAGCGTTCAGGCTCCGGTCAGTTTCGTTGAGTATCCAGACTCCGATTATTACGTTGAGCGTTCAGGCTCCGATCATTTTCGTTACAATCCAGACTCCGGTTATTAAGTTGAGCGTCAGGCTCCGATAATTTTCGTTAAGTATCCAGACTCTGGTTATTACGTTGAGCGTTCAGGCTCCGGTCAGTTTTGTTGAGTATCCAAATTCCAGTTATTACGTTGAGAGTTCAGGCTCCGGTCAGTTTCGTTGGGTATCCAGACTCCGGTGATTACGGTGATCGTTCAGGCTCCGGTCATTTCCGTTGAGTATCCAGACTCGGGTTATTACGCTGAGCGTTTAGGCTCCGGTCAGTTTGGTTGAGTATCCAGATTCCGGTTATTACGTTGAGCGTTCAGGCTCTGGTATGTTTTGTTGGGTATCCAGACTCCGGTTATTACGTTGAGCAATTAGGCTCCGGTAAGTTTCGTTGGGTATCCAGACTCCGGTTATTACGTTGAGCGTTTAGGCTCCAGTCATTTTCGTTGAGTATCCAGACTCCTGTTATTACGTTGAGTGTTTAGTCTCCGGTCAGTTTCGTTGAGTATCCAGACTTTGGTTATTAAGTTGAGCGTTCAGGCTCTGTTCATTTTCGTTGAGTATCCAGACTCTAGTTATTACATTGAGCGTTCAGGCTCTGGTAAGTTTCGTTGAGTATTCAGATTCCGGTTATTACGTAGAGCGTTCAGGCTCCAGTCAGTTTCGTTCGGTATCAAGACACCGGTTATTACGTTGAGCGTTCAGGCTCCGGCAGTTTCATTGGGTATCCAGACTCCGAGTATTACATTGGTCGTTCAGTCTCCGGTCAGTTTCGTTGAGTATCCAGACTCCAAATATTACATTGAGCGTTCAGGCTCCAGTCAGTTTTGTTGGGTATCTAAACTCCGGTTATTACGTTGAGCGTTCAGGCTCTGGTCATTTTTGTTGAGGATCTAGTCTCTAGTTATTACGTTGAGCGTTCAGGATCCGGTCAGTTTCGTTGAGTATCTGGATTCTGATTATTACGTTTACCGTTTAGGCTCTGGTCAGTTTCGGTTGGTATTCAGACTCCGGTTATTACGTTGAGCGTTCAGGCTCCAGTCATTTTCGTTTAGTATCCAGACTCCAGTTATTAAGTTGAGCGTCAGGCTCCGATAATTTTTGTTGAGTATCCAGACTCTGGTTATTACATTGAGCGTTCAGGCTCCGGTCAGTTTTGTTGAGTATCCAAATTCCAGTTATTACGTTGAGCGTTCAGGCTCCGGTCAATTTCGTTGGGTATCCAGACTCCGGTGATTACAGTGATCGTTCAGGCTCCGGTCATTTTCGTTGAGTATCCAGACTCGGGTTATTACGTTGAGCGTTCAGGCTCCGGTCAGTTTCGTTGAGTATCCAGATTCCAGTTATTACGTTGAGTGTTCAGGCTCTGGTAAGTTTTGTTGGGTATCCAGACTCCGCTTATTACGTTGAGCGTTTAGGCTCCAGTCATTTTCATTGAGTATCCAGACTCCTGTTATTACGTTGAGCGTTCAGGCTCTGGTCAATTTCGTTGAGTATCCAGACTTTAGTTATTAAGTTCAGCGTTCAGGCTCCGTTCATTTTCGTTGAGTATCCAGACTCTAGTTATTACATTGAGCGTTCAGGCTCCGGTCAATTTCGTTGAGTATACAGATTCTGGTTATTACGTTGAGCGTTCAGGCTCGAGTCAGTTTCGTTGGGTATCAAGACACCGGTTATTACGCTGAGCGTTCAGGCTCCGGTCAGTTTCATTGGGTATCCAGACTCCGGGTATTACATTGATCGTTCAGTCTCCGGTCAGTTTCGTTGAGTATCCAGACTCCAGTTATTACGTTGAGCGTTCAGGCTCCAGTCAGTTTCGTTGGGTATCCAAACTCCGGTTATTACATTGAGCGTCCAGGCTCCGGTCATTTTCGTTGAGGATCCAGACACTAGTTATTACATTGAGCGTTCAGGCTTCGGTCAGTTTCGTTGAGTATCTGGATTCCGATTATTACATTGAGCGTTCAGACTCCGGTCAGTTTCGTTGGGTATCCAGACTCTGGTTATTACGTTGAGCGTTCAGGCTCCGGTCATTTTCGTTTATTATCCAGACTCCGGTTATTAAGTTGAGCGTCAGGCTCTGATAATTTTCGTTGAGTATCCAGACTCTGGTTATTACGTTGAGCGTTCAGGCTCCGGTCAGTTTTGTTGAGTATCCAAATTCCAGTTATTACGTTGAGCGTGCAGGCTCCGGTCAGTTTTGTTTGGTATCCAGACTTCGGTGATTACGGTGATTCTTCAGGCTCCGGTCATTTTCGTTGAGTATCCAGACTCGAGTTATTACGTTGAGCGTTCAGGCTCCGGTCAGTTTTGTTGAGTATCCAGATTCCGGTTATTACGTTGAGCGTTCAGGCTCTGGTAAGTTTTGTTGGGTATCCAGACTCCGGTTATTACGTTGAGCGTTTAGGCTCCAGTCATTTTCATTGAGTATCCAGACTCCTGTTATTACGTTGAGCGTTCAGGCTCTGGTCAGTTTCGTTGAGTATCCAGACTTTAGTTATTAAGTTCAGTGTTCAGGCTCCGTTCATTTTCGTTGAGTATCCAGACTCTAGTTATTACATTGAGCGTTCAGGCTCCGGTCAGTTTCGTTGAGTATACAGATTCTGGTTATTACGTTGAGCGTTCAGGCTCGAGTCAGTTTCGTTGGGTATCAAGACACCGGTTATTACGCTGAGCGTTCAGGCTCCGTTCAGTTTCATTGGGTATCCAGACTCCGGGTATTACATTGATCGTTCAGTCTCCGGTCAGTTTCGTTGAGTATCCAGACTCCAGTTATTACGTTGAGCGTTCAGGCTCCAGTCAGTTTCGTTGGGTATCCAAACTCCGGTTATTACATTGAGCGTTCAGGCTCCGGTCATTTTCGTTGAGGATCCAGACACTAGTTATTACGTTGAGCGTTCAGGCTTGGGTCAGTTTCGTTGAGTATCTGGATTCCGATTATTACGTTGAGCGTTCAGACTCCGGTCAGTTTCGTTGGGTATCCAGACTCTGGTTATTACGTTGAGCGTTCAGGCTCTGGTCATTTTCGTTTATTATGCAGACTCCGGTTATTAAGTTGAGCGTCAGGCTCCGATAATTTTCGTTGAGTATCCAGACTCTGGTTATTACATTGAGCGTTCAGGCTCCGGTCAGTTTTGTTGAGTATCCAAATTCCAGTTATTACTTTGAGCGTGCAGGCTCCGGTCAGTTTTGTTTGGTATCCAGACTTCGGTGATTACGGTGATTCTTCAGGCTCCGGTCATTTTCGTTGGGTATCCAGACTCGAGTTATTACGTTGAGCGTTCAGGCTCCGGTCAGTTTTGTTGAGTATCCAGATTCCGGTTATTACGTTGAGCGTTCAGGCTCTGGTAAGTTTTGTTGGGTATCCAGACTCCGGTTATTACGTTGAGCGTTTAGGCTCCAGTCATTTTCGTTGAGTATCCAGACTCCTGTTATTACGTTGAGCGTTCAGGCTCTGGTCAGTTTCGTTGAGTATCCAGACTTTAGTTATTAAGTTCAGTGTTCAGGCTCCGTTCATTTTCGTTGAGTATCCAGACTCTAGTTATTACATTGAGCGTTCAGGCTCCGGTCAGTTTCGTTGAGTATACAGATTCTGGTTATTACGTTGAGCGTTCAGGCTCGAGTCAGTTTCGTTGGGTATCAAGACACCGGTTATTACGCTGAGCGTTCAGGCTCCGTTCAGTTTCATTGGGTATCCAGACTCCGGGTATTACATTGATCGTTCAGTCTCCGGTCAGTTTCGTTGAGTATCCAGACTCCAGTTATTACGTTGAGCGTTCAGGCTCCAGTCAGTTTCGTTGGGTATCCAAACTCCGGTTATTACATTGAGCGTTCAGGCTCCGGTCATTTTCGTTGAGGATCCAGACACTAGTTATTACGTTGAGCGTTCAGGCTTGGGTCAGTTTCGTTGAGTATCTGGATTCCGATTATTACGTTGAGCGTTCAGACTCCGGTCAGTTTCGTTGGGTATCCAGACTCTGGTTATTACGTTGAGCGTTCAGGCTCTGGTCATTTTCGTTTATTATGCAGACTCCGGTTATTAAGTTGAGCGTCAGGCTCCGATAATTTTCGTTGAGTATCCAGACTCTGGTTATTACATTGAGCGTTCAGGCTCCGGTCAGTTTTGTTGAGTATCCAAATTCCAGTTATTACTTTGAGCGTGCAGGCTCCGGTCAGTTTTGTTTGGTATCCAGACTTCGGTGATTACGGTGATTCTTCAGGCTCCGGTCATTTTCGTTGGGTATCCAGACTCGAGTTATTACGTTGAGCGTTCAGGCTCCGGTCAGTTTTGTTGAGTATCCAGATTCCGGTTATTACGTTGAGCGTTCAGGCTCTGGTAAGTTTTGTTGGGTATCCAGACTCCGGTTATTACGTTGAGCGTTTAGGCTCCAGTCATTTTCGTTGAGTATCCAGACTCCTGTTATTACGTTGAGCGTTCAGGCTCTGGTCAGTTTCGTTGAGTATCCAGACTTTAGTTATTAAGTTCAGTGTTCAGGCTCCGTTCATTTTCGTTGAGTATCCAGACTCTAGTTATTACATTGAGCGTTCAGGCTCCGGTCAGTTTCGTTGAGTATACAGATTCTGGTTATTACGTTGAGCGTTCAGGCTCGAGTCAGTTTCGTTGGGTATCAAGACACCGGTTATTACGCTGAGCGTTCAGGCTCCGTTCAGTTTCATTGGGTATCCAGACTCCGGGTATTACATTGATCGTTCAGTCTCCGGTCAGTTTCGTTGAGTATCCAGACTCCAGTTATTACGTTGAGCGTTCAGGCTCCAGTCAGTTTCGTTGGGTATCCAAACTCCGGTTATTACATTGAGCGTTCAGGCTCCGGTCATTTTCGTTGAGGATCCAGACACTAGTTATTACGTTGAGCGTTCAGGCTTGGGTCAGTTTCGTTGAGTATCTGGATTCCGATTATTACGTTGAGCGTTCAGACTCCGGTCAGTTTCGTTGGGTATCCAGACTCTAGTTATTACGTTGAGCGTTCAGGCTCCGGTCATTTTCGTTTATTATGCAGACTCCGGTTATTAAGTTGAGCGTCAGGCTCCGATAATTTTCGTTGAGTATCCAGACTCTGGTTATTACATTGAGCGTTCAGGCTCCGGTCAGTTTTGTTGAGTATCCAAATTCCAGTTATTACTTTGAGCGTGCAGGCTCCGGTCAGTTTTGTTTGGTATCCAGACTCCGGTGATTACGGTGATTGTTCAGGCTCCGGTCATTTTCGTTGAGTATCCAGACTCGAGTTATTACGTTGAGCGTTCAGGCTCCGGTCAGTTTTGTTGAGTATCCAGATTCCGGTTATTACGTTGATCGTTCAGGCTCCGGTCAGTTTAGTTGAGTATCCAAACTCTGGTAATTAAGTTGAGCGTCAGGCTCCGGTCATTTTTGTTGAGTATCCAGATTCCGGTTATTACATTGAGCGTTCAGGCTCCGGTCAGTTTCGTTAGGTATCAAGACACCGGTTATTACATTGAGCGTTCAGGCTCCGGTCAGTTTCATTGGGTATCCAGACTCTGGTTATTACGTTGATCATTCAGTCTATGGTCAGTTTCGTTGAGTATCCAGACTCCAGTTATTACGTTGAGCGTTCAGGATCCAGTCAGTTTCGTTGGGTATCCAAGCTCCGGTTATTAAGTTGAGCGTTCAAGCTCCGGTCATTTTTGTTGAGTATCCAGACTCTAGTTATTAAGTTGAACGTTCAGGCTCCAGTCAGTTTCATTGAGTATCCAAATTCCGATTATTACGTTGAGCGTTCAGGCTCCGGTCATTTTCGTTTAGTATCCAGACTCCAGTTTTTAAGTTGAGCGTCAAGCTCCGGTCAGTTTCATTGAGTATCCAGATTCCGATTATTACGTTGATCGTTCAGGCGCTGGTCAGTTTCGGTAGGTATCCAGACTCCGGTTATCACGTTGAGCGTTCAGGCTCCGGTAATTTTCGTTTAGTATCCAGATTCCAGTTATTAAGTTAAGCGTCAGGCTCCAAACATTTTCGTTGAGTATCCAAACTCTGGTTATTACGTTGAGCGTTCAGGCTAGGGTCAGTTTCGTTGTGTATCCAGATTCCAGTTATTACGTTGAGCGTTCAGGCTCCGGTCAGTTTCGTTGGGTATCCAGACTCCGGTGATTACGTTGATCGTTTAGGCTCCGGTCATTTTCGTTGAGTATCCAGACTCGGGTTATTACGTTTAACGTTCAGGTTTTGGTCAGTTTCGTTGAGTATCCAGATTCCGGTTATTACGTTGAGCATTCAGGCTCTGGTCAGTTTTGTTGGGTATCTAGACTTCGGTTATTACGTTGAGTGTAACGCCCCGATTTCGATTTTCAGTTTTATTGGGCCCCAATTTAATTAAATTGGGTGAATAATATTTGGATGTAGAATTTGTGTGGAAATATGTTATATTTACATATTATCATATTTTTAACCGGTATTGGGAGGTTTCGGAGGAAATAGTTTGGAAGGGTATTTTGGACATTTCCTATTTAATATTAAGTGAGATATTTGTGAGATATTGAATTAATAGATGTTTTGGAAAAATAATGGAAAAGATATTAAAGAGGAAATAGAAGGGAAAGAAAGGATAGTAAGAAGAAGAGAAAGAAAGGAGAAAAAAAGAAGAGGAAGAGAAAGAGAAGAGAAAGAGGAAAACCCAGAATCATCAAGAATCGATCAAAGCTTGCGATTAATCAGGTAAGGGTGAGAAGTTTTATCATCTTAATAATGTATAGCATCATATAGGTATTAGTTTGGGCTTGTTGGTAGTTTTTCTACACTATCCATTTCTAGGGCAAAAGTTTGAATAATCGGTAGATTGAAGATTTAATCGGTTGAAACTGAGTAATAACGCCGTAGAATAGTCGGGTAACATGTATTGATGCTATTTGTACTGATTTAGATGTTTAAGAGATGGTTGATGATGGATTGGTGAAGGAGAGACAGAACAGAATGCTGTTCTGCGCAGGTTCGCTGGCTCTCGCCAGGCGAGCGAAGGCGAAGCTTCGCCAGGCGAAGCCCAGCGAATGCTGGCGAGTAATTATGTTTAAGTCCCAGTGGACTTCGCTGGTGAGTTCGCCAGGCGAAGGTGGATAGCGAAGGTTCGCCCAGCGAAGGTGCTGGCGAATGGTGGCGAATGAAGTCAGTAGCTACTGACTTGGGCTCGCTGGCGAGTTCGCCAGGCGAAGCCTAGCGAAGGTTCGCTGCGAAGGTTCGCCAGGCGAATAAAGGCGAACGTGACAACATTTTTCTTGTGTTGTGTTGCTCATGTGGTGATTTTTTGGTTGATTCACATAGGTTAATAACTCTATGATATGAATAAGTATGTGATCTATTGTGATAACATGTGCTGTGGGTAGCCTTCGTGCGTAAATCCTCGATTGTGAATTGTGGCCATTTGGGCAAATATGTGCATTGTTTAAATTGATTTAAAATGCATGATAATGAGGTGAATGACTAATGTGTCGTGTAATATACATTGCGATGTATGATGATTGTATGAAATTGAATGAGGTGAAGATGCATGAACATATTATGTGTATGTGTGTGCATTTCAAGAATTGTATAGAATACATTCTTGTGTTGTTGATTCCTAGGAGAATCTGATGAGTGATAGGACTCTTAGGAGAGCCTGAGGAGAGACATGACTCTTAGGAGAGTCTGATGAGAGGTGTGATTCCTTGGAGAGTCTGCTGTATGACCTGATTCCTCGGAGAATCTGATGGATGGTGTGATTCCTCGGAGAATCTGCTGAATGAATTGATTCCTCGGAGAATCTGACGAGATATGTGATTCCTTGGAGAGTCTGCTGATTAACCTGATTCCTTGGAGAATCTGATGAACAGTGTGATTCCTCGGAGAATCTGATGAGTGGCGTGATTCCTCGGAGAATCTGATGAATGGTGTGATTCCTAGGAGAGTCTGATGAGTGTTGTGATTCCTAGGAGAATCTGACAAGTGATAGAATACCCATGAGGGGTGAGAGTAGATTGATCCTTAGGAGGATCTGACGATCGACTAGATCAATGTTGTGTTGCATTTACATAGAGTAGCGAGTTGTCCTCTATGATTTGCATTTGTCATCTGTATATGATGTATAGTGAAATAAACATGTTGTGTATGTTTATTGAATTAACGTGAAATGTATGTTTTGGCATAATGTAGATACTGGAGGATATATATATATATATAGATATATATATATATGTGGTTGCATGTTTATGAAAAGATATAAACATTGATGATGCATATTGAGTATGCTTGGTGTTATAGTTGTATATAGATATATTATATTGTACAAGGTGAGTTGTGGTGAGAATGCGTAGAATGCATAATTGTTGATATGAGATATTTATATATGTCTTTATGCATTATTTATTATGATATTGTTTCTCACCCTTCTGCTGTTTGATAATGCTCTATGAGGCATTGCAGATTAGATGGCTGGAGACATTTTTGTGAAGCGTGACTTCATTCTTTTTGGTCGGTCGGCTCTGATATGTAGCACCGGGTAGATAGGAGTTATTTTGATTCTTTTGTGATACATCTGTGTATGTATCTGCTGATGTTATGTTTTGTTAACATGTTGGATGACAATTGTATATGTGAATACATGTCTTGGAAATATGGAATATTTAGATGTTTCCGCCTTGTTCTAAATATTTTCTTGTGGGTGTTGACCCGTTGTTGCATATCTGTAGAGCAGGTGTTGTATTGCATTGGAATTTTTATGATAATGTGACATACCCCTTTTGTGCTATGACTTACATGTACTCTGATAAAATTTTGACTTATGCCTAAATGATTAATTGAATTATTTTGGGGTAGGAATAAGGGGGGTGTTACATTGAGCGTTCAGGCTCCGGTAAGTTTCGTTGGGTATCCAGACTCTGGTTATTACGTTGAGCATTCAGGCTCCACTCATTTTCGTTGAGTATCCAGACTCCTGTTATTACGTTGAGCGTTCAGGCTCCGGTCAGTTTCGTTGAGTATCCATACTCTGGTTATTAAGTTGAGCGTTCAGGCTTCGGTCATTTTCGTTGAGTATCCATACTCCGGTTATTACGTTGAGTGTTCAGGCTCCAGTCAGTTTCGTTGAGTATCCAGACTCTAGTTATTACGTTGAGCGTTCAGGCTCCAGTCAGTTTCGTTGGGTATCCAAACTCCGGTTATTACGTTGAGCGTTCAGGCTGCGGTCATTTTCGTTGAGGATCCAGTCTCTAGTTATTACGTTGAGCGTTCAGGCTCCGCTCAGTTTCGTTGAGTATCTGGATTCCGATTATTACGTTGACCGTTTATGCTCCGGTCAGTTTCGGTTGGTATCCAGACTCCGGTTATTACGTTGAGCGTTCAGGCTCAGATCATTTTCGTTTAGTATCCAGACTCCAGTTCTTAAGTTGAGCGTCAGGCTCCGATAATTTTTGTTGAGTATCCAGAATCTGGTTATTACGTTGAGCGTTCAGGCTCCGGTCAGTTTTGTTGGGTATCCAGACTCCGGTGATTACGGTGATCGTTTAGGCTCCGGTCATTTTCGTTGAGTATCCAGACTCGGGTTATTACGTTGAGCGTTCAGGCTCCGGTCAGTTTCGTTGAGTATCCAGATTCCGGTTATTACGTTGAGCGTTCAGGCTCTGGTAAGTTTTGTTGGGTATCCATACTCCGGTTATTACGTTGAGCGTTTAGGCTCCAGTCATTTTCGTTGAGTATCTAGACTCCTGTTATTACGTTGAGCGTTCAGGCTCTGGTCAGTTTCGTTGAGTATCCAGACTATGGATATTAAGTTGAGCTTTCAGGCTCCGTTCATTTTCGTTGAGTATCCAGACTCTAGTTATTACATTGAGCGTTCAGGCTCCGGTCAGTTTCGTTGTGTATCCAGATTCCGGTTATTACATTGAGCGTTCAGGCTCCAGTCAGTTTTGTTGGGTATCAAGACACCGGTTATTACGCTGAGCGTTCAGGCTCTGGTCAGTTTCATTGGGTATCCAGACTCCGGTTATTACATTGGTCGTTCAGTCTCCGGTCAGTTTCGTTGAGAATCCATACTCTAGTTATTACGTTGAGCGTTCAGGTTCCAGTTAGTTTCGTTGGGTATCCAAACTTCGGTTATTACGTTGAGCGTTCATGCTCCTGTCATTTTCGTTGAGTATCCAGACTCTAGTTATTACGTTGAGCGTTCAGGCTCCAATAAGTTTCGTTGAGTATCTGGATTCCGATTATTACGTTGAGCGTTCAGGCTTCGGTCAGTTTCGTTGGGTATCCAGACTCCGGTTATTACGTTGAGCGTTCAGGCTCCGGTCATTTTCGTTTAGTATCCAGACTCCGGTTATTAAGTTGAGCGTCAGGCTCCGATAATTTACATTGAGTATCCAGACTCTGGTTATTACGTTGAGAGTTTAGGCTCCGGTCAGTTTCGTTGAGTATCCAAATTCCAGTTATTACGTTGAGCGTTCAGGCTCCGGTCAGTTTCGTTGGGTATCCAGACTCCGGTGATTACGGTGATCGTTCAGGCTCTGGTCATTTTCGTTAAGTATCCAGACTCGGGTTATTAAGTTGAGCGTTCAGGCTCTGGTCAGTTTCGTTGAGTATCCAGATTTCGGTTATTACGTTGAGCGTTCAGGCTTTGGTAAGTTTTGTTGGGTATCCAGACTCCGGTTATTATGTTGAGAAATTAGGCTCCGGTAAGTTTCGTTGGGTATCCAGACTCCGGTTATTACGTTGAGCGTTTAGGCTCCAGTCATTTTTGTTGAGTATCCAGACTCCTGTTATTACGTTGAGCGTTCACGCTCCGGTCAGTTTCGTTGAGTATCCAGACTTTGGTTATTAAGTTGAGCGTTCAGGCTCCGTTCATTTTTGTTGAGTATCCAGACTCTAGCTATTACGTTGAGCGTTCAGGCTCCAGTCAGTTTCGTTGGGTATCCAAACTCTGGTTATTACGTTGAGCGTTCAGTCTGCAGTCATTTTCGTTGAGGATCCAGTCTCTCGTTATTACGTTGAGCGTTCAGGCTCCGCTCAGTTTCGTTGAGTATCTGGATTCCGATTATTACGTTGACCATTTAGGCTCCGGTCAGTTTCGGTTGGTATCCAGACTCCGGTTATTACGTTGAGCGTTCAGGCTCCGGTCATTTTCGTTTAGTATCCAGACTCCAGTTATTAAGTTGAGCGTCAGGCTCCGATAATTTTTGTTGAGTATCCAGACTCTGGTTATTACGTTGAGCGTTCAGGCTCCGGTCAGTTTCGTTGAGTATCCAAATTCTAGTTATTACGTTGAGCGTTCAGGCTCCGGTCAGTTTCGTTAGGTATCCAGACTCCGGTGATTACGGTGATCGTTCAGGCTCCGGTCATTTTCTTTGAGTATCCAGACTCGGGTTATTACGTTGAGCATTCAGACTCCGATCAATTTCGTTGAGTATCTAGATTCCGGTTATTACGTTGCGCGTTCAGGCTCTGGTAAGTTTTGTTGGGTATCCAGACTCCGGTTATTACGTTGAGCGTTTAAGCTCCAGTCATTTTCGTTGAGTATCCAAACTCCTGTTATCACGTTGAGCGTTCAGGCTCTGGTCAGTTTCATTGAGTATCCAGACTTTGGATATTAAGTTGAGCGTTCAGGCTCCGTTCATTTTCGTTGAGTATCCAGACTCTAGTTATTACATTGAGCGTTCAGGCTCCGGTCAGTTTCGTTATGTATCCAGATTCCGGTTATTACATTGAGCGTTCAGGCCCCAGTCAGTTTTGTTGGGTATCAAGACACCGGTTATTACGCTGAGCATTCAGGCTCTGGTCAGTTTCATTGGGTATCCAGACTCCGGTTATTACATTGGCCGTTCAGTCTCCGGTCAGTTTCGGTGAGAATCCAGACTCTAGTTATTACGTTGAGCGTTCAGGCTCGAGTCAGTTTCGTTGGGTATCCAAACTTCGGTTATTACGTTGAGCGTTCAGGCTTCGGTCATTTTCGTTGAGTATCCATACTCCGGTTATTACGTTGAGTGTTCAGGCTCCAGTCAGTTTCGTTGAGTATCCAGACTCTAGTTATTACGTTGAGCGTTCAGGCTCCAGTCAGTTTCGTTGGGTATCCAAACTCCGGTTATTACGTTGAGCGTTCAGGCTGCGGTCATTTTCGTTGAGGATCCAGTCTCTAGTTATTACGTTGAGCGTTCAGGCTCTGTTCAGTTTCGTTGAGTATCTGGATTCCGATTATTACGTTGACCGTTTATGCTCCGGTCAGTTTCGGTTGGTATCCAGACTCCGGTTATTACGTTGAGCGTTCAGGCTCAGATCATTTTCGTTTAGTATCCAGACTCCAGTTCTTAAGTTGAGCGTCAGGCTCTGATAATTTTTGTTGAGTATCCAGAATCTGGTTATTACGTTGAGCGTTCAGGCTCCGGTCAGTTTTGTTGGGTATCCAGACTCCGGTGATTACGGTGATCGTTCAGGCTCCGGTCATTTTCGTTGAGTTTCCAGACTCGGGTTATTACGTTGAGCGTTCAGGCTCCGGTCAGTTTCGTTGAGTATCCAGATTCCGGTTATTACGTTGAGCGTTCAGGCTCTGGTAAGTTTTGTTGGGTATCCAGACTCCGGTTATTACGTTGAGCGTTTAGGCTCCAGTCATTTTCGTTGAGTATCTAGACTCCTGTTATTACGTTGAGCGTTCAGGCTCTGGTCAGTTTCGTTGAGTATCCAGACTATGGATATTAAGTTGAGCTTTCAGGCTCCGTTCATTTTCGTTGAGTATCCAGACTCTAGTTATTACATTGAGCGTTCAGGCTCCGGTCAGTTTCGTTGTGTATCCAGATTCCGGTTATTACATTGAGCGTTCAGGCTCCAGTCAGTTTTGTTGGGTATCAAGACACCGGTTATTACGCTGAGCGTTCAGGCTCTGGTCAGTTTCATTGGGTATCCAGACTCCGGTTATTACATTGGTCGTTCAGTCTCCGGTCAGTTTCGTTGAGAATCCATACTCTAGTTATTACGTTGAGCGTTCAGGTTCCAGTTAGTTTCGTTGGGTATCCAAACTTCGGTTATTACGTTGAGCGTTCATGCTCCTGTCATTTTCGTTGAGTATCCAGACTCTAGTTATTACGTTGAGCGTTCAGGCTCCAATAAGTTTCGTTGAGTATCTGGATTCCGATTATTACGTTGAGCGTTCAGGCTTCGGTCAGTTTCGTTGGGTATCCAGACTCCGGTTATTACGTTGAGCGTTCAGGCTCCGGTCATTTTCGTTTAGTATCCAGACTCCGGTTATTAAGTTGAGCGTCAGGCTCCGATAATTTACATTGAGTATCCAGACTCTGGTTATTACGTTGAGAGTTCAGGCTCTGGTCAGTTTCGTTGAGTATCCAAATTCCAGTTATTACGTTGAGCGTTCAGGCTCTGGTCAGTTTCGTTGGGTATCCAGACTCCGGTGATTACGGTGATCGTTCAGGCTCTGGTCATTTTCGTTAAGTATCCAGACTCGGGTTATTAAGTTGAGCGTTCAGGCTCTGGTCAGTTTCGTTGAGTATCCAGATTTCGGTTATTACGTTGAGCGTTCAGGCTTTGGTAAGTTTTGTTGGGTATCCAGACTCCGGTTATTATGTTGAGAAATTAGGCTCCGGTAAGTTTCGTTGGGTATCCAGACTCCGGTTATTACGTTGAGCGTTTAGGCTCCAGTCATTTTTGTTGAGTATCCAGACTCCTGTTATTACGTTGAGCGTTCACGCTCCGGTCAGTTTCGTTGAGTATCCAGACTTTGGTTATTAAGTTGAGCGTTCAGGCTCCGTTCATTTTTGTTGAGTATCCAGACTCTAGCTATTACGTTGAGCGTTCAGGCTCCAGTCAGTTTCGTTGGGTATCCAAACTCTGGTTATTACGTTGAGCGTTCAGTCTGCAGTCATTTTCGTTGAGGATCCAATCTCTCGTTATTACGTTGAGCGTTCAGGCTCCGCTCAGTTTCGTTGAGTATCTGGATTCCGATTATTACGTTGACCATTTAGGCTCCGGTCAGTTTCGGTTGGTATCCAGACTCCGGTTATTACGTTGAGCGTTCAGGCTCCGGTCATTTTTGTTTAGTATCCAGACTCCAGTTATTAAGTTGAGCGTCAGGCTCCTATAATTTTTGTTGAGTATCCAGACTCTGGTTATTACGTTGAGCGTTCAGGCTCCGGTCAGTTTCTTTGAGTATCCAAATTCCAGTTATTACGTTGAGCGTTCAGGCTCCGGTCAGTTTCGTTAGGTATCCAGACTCCGGTGATTACGGTGATCGTTCAGGCTCCGGTCATTTTCTTTGAGTATCCAGACTCAGGTTATTACGTTGAGCATTCAGACTCCGGTCAATTTCGTTGAGTATCCAGATTCCGGTTATTACGTTGCGCGTTCAGGCTCTGGTAAGTTTTGTTGGGTATCCAGACTCCGGTTATTACGTTGAGCGTTTAAGCTCCAGTCATTTTCGTTGAGTATCTAGACTCCTGTTATCACGTTGAGCGTTCAGGCTCTGGTCAGTTTCATTGAGTATCCAGACTTTGGATATTAAGTTGAGCGTTCAGGCTCCGTTCATTTTCGTTGAGTATCCAGACTCTAGTTATTACATTGAACGTTCAGGCTCCGGTCAGTTTCGTTATGTATCCAGATTCCGGTTATTACATTGAGCGTTCAGGCCCCAGTCAGTTTTGTTGGGTATCAAGACACCGGTTATTACGCTGAGCATTCAGGCTCTGGTCAGTTTCATTGGGTATCCAGACTCAGGTTATTACATTGGTCGTTCAGTCTCCGGTCAGTTTCGGTGAGAATCCAGACTCTAGTTATTACGTTGAGCGTTCAGGCTCCAGTCAGTTTCGTTGGGTATCCAAACTTCGGTTATTACGTTGAGCGTTCATGCTCCTGTCATTTTCGTTGAGTATCCAGACTCTAGTTATTACGTTGAGCGTTCAGGCTCCAATAAGTTTCGTTGAGTATCTGGATTCCGATTATTACGTTGAGCGTTCAGGCTTCGGTCAGTTTCGTTGGGTATCCAGACTCCGGTTATTACGTTGAGCGTTCAGGCTCCGGTCATTTTCGTTTAGTGTCCAGACTCCGGTTATTAAGTTGAGCGTCAGGCTCCGATAATTTTCGTTGAGTATCCAGACTCTGCTTATTACGTTGAGAGTTCAGGCTCCGGTCAGTTTCGTTGAGTATCCAAATTCCAGTTATTACGTTGAGCGTTCAGGCTCCGGTCAGTTTCGTTGGGTATCCAGACTCCGGTGATTACGGTGATCGTTCAGGCTCTGGTCATTTTCGTTGAGTATCCAGACTCGGGTTATTAAGTTGAGCGTTCAGGCTCTGGTCAGTTTCGTTGAGTATCCAGATTCCGGTTATTACGTTGAGCGTTCAGGCTTTGGTAAGTTTTGTTGGGTATCCAGACTTCGGTTATTATGTTGAGCAATTAGGCTCTGGTAAGTTTCGTTGGGTATCCAGACTCCGGTTATTATGTTGAGCATTTAGGCTCCAGTCATTTTCGTTGAGTATCCAGACTCCTGTTATTACGTTGAGCGTTCAGGCACCGGTCAGTTTCGTTGAGTATCCAGACTTTGGTTATTAAGTTGAGCGTTTAGGCTCCGTTCATTTTCGTTGAGTATCCAGACTCTAGTTATTACATTGAGCGTTCAGGCTCCGGTCAGTTTCGTTGAGTATACAGATTCCGGTTATTACGTTGAGCGTTCAGGCACCAGTCAGTTTCGTTGGGTATCAAGACACCGGTTATTACGCTGAGCGTTCAGGCTCCGGTCAGTTTCATTGGGTATCCAGACTCTGGGTATTACATTGGTCGTTCAGTCTCCGGTCAGTTTCGTTGAGTATCCATACTCCAGTTATTACGTTGAGCGTTCAGGCTCCGATCATTTTCGTTGAGGATCCAGACTCTAGTTATTACGTTGAGCATTCAGGCTCCGGTCAGTTTCGTTGAGTATCTGGATTCCGATTATCACGTTGAGCGTTCAGGCTCCGGTCAGTTTCGTTGGGTATCCAGACTCCGGTTATTACGTTGAGCGTTCAGGCTCCGGTCATTTTCGTTTAGTATCCAGACTCCTGTTATTAAGTTGAGCGTCAGGCTCCGATAATTTTCGTTGAGTATCCAGACTCTGGTTATTACGTTTAGCGTTCAGGCTCCAGTCAGTTTCGTTGAGTATCCAAATTCCAGTTATTACGTTGAGCGTGCAGGCTCCGGTCAGTTTCGTTAGGTATCCAGACTCCGGTGATTACGGTGATCGTTCAGGATCCGGTCATTTTCGTTGAGTATCCAGACTCGGGTTACTACGTTGAGCGTTCAGGCTCCGGTCAGTTTCCTTTAGTATCCAGATTCCGGTTATTACGTTGATCGTTCAGGCTCCGGTCAGTTTAGTTGAGTATCCAAACTCTGGTAATTAAGTTGAGCGTCAGGCTCCGGTCATTTTCGTTGAGTATCCAGACTCTGGTTATTACGTTGATTGTTCAGGCTCCGGTCAGTTTCGTTGAGTATCCAGATTCCGGTTATTACCTTGAGCGTTCGGGCTCCGGTCATTTTCGTTGAGTATCTAGACTCTGGTTATTACATTGAGCATTCAGGCTCCGGTCAGTTTCATTGGGTATCCAGACTCCGGTTATTATGATGAGCGTTCAGGCTCCAGTCAGTTTCGTTGGGTATCAAGACACCGGTTATTACGCCCAGCGTTCAGGCTCCAGTCAGTTTCGTTGGGTATCCAAGCTCCAGTTATTAAGTTGAGCGTTCAGGCTCCGGTCATTTTTGTTAAGCGTCAGGCTCCGAACATTTTTATTGAGTATCCAGACTCTGGTTATTACGTTGAGTGTTCAGGCTAGGGTCAGTTTCGTTGAGTATCCAGATTCCAGTTATTACGTTGAGCTTTCAGGCTCCGGTCAGTTTCGTTGGGTATCTAGACTCCGGTGATTACGTTGAGCGTTCAGGCTCCGGTAAGTTTCGTTTGGTATCCCGACTCCGGTTATTATGTTGAGCGTTCAGGTTCTGGTCAGTTTCGTTGAGTATCCAGATTCTTGTTATTATGTTGAGTGTTCAGGCTTTGGTCAGTTTTGTTGAGTATCCAAACTTCGGTTATTACGTTGAGCGTTCAGGCTCCGGTAAGTTTCGTTAGGTATCCAGACTCCGGTTATTATGTTGAGCGTTCAGGCTCCAGTCATTTTCGTTGAGTATCCAGACTCCTGTTATTACGTTGAGCATTCAGGGTCCGGTCAGTTTTGTTGAGTATCCATACTCTGGTTATTAAGTTGAGCGTTCAGGCTCCGATCATTTTCGTTGAGTATCCAGACTCCGGTTATTACGTTGAGTGTTCAGACTCCAGTCAGTTTCATTGGGTATCAAGACACCGGTTATTACGCTGAGCGTTCAGGCTCCGGTCAGTTTCATTGGGTATCCAGACTCCGGTTATTACGTTGGTCGTTTAGTCTCCGGTAAGTTTCAGTGACTTTCCCGACTCCAGTTATTACGTTGAGCGTTCAGGCTCCAGTCAGTTTCTTAGGTATCCAAATTCCGGTTATTACGTTGAGCATTCAGGATCCAGTCATTTTTGTTGAGTATCATAACTCTTGTTATTACATTGATCGTTCAGGCTCCGGTCAGTTTAGTTGAGTATCCAAACTCTGGTTATTAAGTTGAGCGTTCAGGCTCCAGTCATTTTCGTTGAGTATCCAGATTCAAGTTATTACGCTGAGCGTTCAGGCTCCGGTCAGTTTCGTTGGGTTTCCAGACTCCGGTGATTACGTTGATTGTTCAGGCTTCGGTCATTTTTGTTGAGTATCTAGACTCGGGTTATTACGTTCAGCGTTCAGGCTCTGGTCAGTTTCGTTGAGTATCCAGATTCTGGTTATTACGTTGAGCGTTCAGGCTCTGGTTAGTTTTGTTGGGTATCTAGACTTCGGTTATTACGTTGAGAATTCAGGCTCCGGTAAATTTCGTTGGGTATCCAGACTCCGGTTATTACGTTAAGCGTTCAGGGTCTAGTCATTTTCGTTGAGTATCCAGACTCCTGTTATTACGTTGAGCGTTCAGCCTCTGGTCAGTTTCGTTGAGTATCCAAACTCTGGTTATTAAGTTGAGCGTTCAGGCTCCGGTCATTTTCGTTGAGTATCCAGACTCTGGTTATTACATTGAGCGTTCAGGCTCCGGTCAGTTTCGTTGAGTATCCAGATTCCGGTTATTACGATGGGCGTTCAGGCTCCAGTCAGTTTCGTTGGGTATCAAGACACTGGTTATTACGCTGAGCGTACAGGCTCCGGTCAGTTTCATTGGGTATCCAGACTCCGGTTACTACGTTGGTCGTTCAGTCTCCTGTTAGTTTCGTTGAGTATCCAGACTCCAGCTATTACCTTGAGCGTTCAGGCTCCAGTCAGTTTCGTTGGGTATCCAAATTCCGGTTATTACGTTGAGCATTCAGGATCCAGTCATTTTTGTTGAGTATCATAACTCTGGTTATTACATTGAGCGTTCAGGCTCCGGTCAGTTTAGTTGAGTATCCAAACTCTGGTTATTAAGTTGAGCGTTCAGGCTCCGGTCATTTTCGTTGAGTATCCAGACGCCGGTTATTACGTTGAGCGTTCAGGCTCCGGTCAGTTTCGTTGAGTATCCAGATTCCGGTTATTACGTTGAGCATTCAGGCTCCGGTCAGTTTCGTTGGGTATCAAGACACCTGTTATTACGCTGAGCGTTCAGGCTCCGATCAGTTTCATTGGGTATCCAGACTCCGGTTATTTCGTTGGTCGTTCAGTCTCCGATCAGTTTCGTTGAGTATCCAGACTCCAGTTATTACGTTGAGCGTTCAGGCTCCAGTCAGTTTCGTTGGGTATTCAAACTCTGGTTATTACGTTGAGCATTCAGGATCCAGACATTTTCGTTGAGTATCATAACTCTGGTTATTACATTGAGCGTTCAGCCTCCGGTCAGTTTCGTTGAGTATCCAAACTCTGGTAATTAAGTTGAGCATTCAGGCTCCGGTCATTTTCGTTGAGTATCCAGACTCTGGTTATTACGTTGATCGTTCAGGTTCCGGTCAGTTTCGTTGAGTATCCAGATTCCGGTTATTACGTTGAGCATTCAGGCTCCGGTCAGTTTCGTTGGGTATCAAGACACCGGTTATTACGTTGAGCGTTCAGGCTCCGGTCAGTTTCATTGGGTATCCAGACTCCGGTTATTTCGTTGGTCGTTCAGTCTCCGGTCAGTTTCAGTACCTATCCCGACTCCAGTTATTACGTTGAGCGTTCAGGCTCCAGTCAGTTTCGTTGGGTATCCAAATTCCGGTTATTACGTTGAGCATTCAGGATCCAGTCATTTTTGTTGAGTATCATAACTCTGGTTATTACATTGAGCGTTCCGGCTCCGGTTAGTTTAGTTGAGTATCCAAACTCTGGTTATTAAGTTGAGCGTTCAGGCTCCAGTCATTTTCGTTGAGTATCCAGACTCTGGTTATTACGTTAAGGGATCAGGCTAGGGTCATTTTCCTTGAGTATCCAGATTCCAGTTATTACGTTGAGTGTTCAGGCTCCGGTCAGTTTCATTGGGTTTCCAGACTCTAGTGATTACGTTGATTGTTCAGGCTCCGGTCATTTTTGTTGATTATCCAGATTCGAGTTATTACGTTCAGCGTTCAGGCTCTGGTCAGTTTAGTTGGGTATCTAGACTTCGGTTATTACGTTGAGCGTCAGGCTCCGGTAAGTTTCGTTGGGTATCCAGACTCCGGTTATTACGTTGAGCGTTCAGGCTCCAGTCATTTTCGTTGAGTATCCAGACTCCTGTTATTACGTTGAGCGTTCAGGCTCCGGTCAGTTATGTTGAGCGTTCAGGCTCTGGTCATTTTCGTTGAGTATCCAGACTCTGGTTATTACATTGAGCGTTCAGGCTCTGATCAGTTTCATTGAGTATCCAGATTCCGGTTATTACGATGAGCGTTCAGGCTCCAGTCAGTTTTGTTGGGTATCAAGACACTGGTTATTACGTTGAACGTTCAGGCTCCGGTCAGTTTCATTGGGTATCCAGACTACGGTTATTACTTTGGTAGTTCAGTCTCCTGTCAGTTTCGTTGAGTATCCAGACTCTAGTTATTACCTTGAGCGTTCAGGCTCCAGTCATTTTTGTTGGGTATCCAAATTCCGGTTATTACGTTGAGCATTCAGCCTCCGGTCTGTTTTGTTGAGTATCCAGACTCTGGTTATTACATTGAGCGTTCAGGCTCCGGTCAGTTTAGTTGAGTATCCAAACTCTGGTTATAAAGTTGAGCGTTCAGGCTCCGGTCATTTTCGTTGAGTATCCAGACGCTGGTTATTACGTTGAGCGTTCAGGCTCCGGTCAGTTTTGTTGAGTATCCAGATTTCGGTTATTACGTTGAGCATTCAGGCTCCGGTCAGTTTCGTTTGGTGTCAAGACACCGGTTATTACGCTGAGCGTTCAGGCTCCGGTTAGTTTCATTGGGTATCCAGACTCCGGTTATTTCGTAGGTTGTTCAGTCTCCGATCAGTTTCGTTGAGTATCCAGAACTCAGTTATTACGTTGAGCGTTCAGGCTCCAGTCAGTTTCGTTGGGTATCCAAGCTCCGGTTATTACATTGAGTGTTCAGGCTCCGGTCATTTTCGTTGAGTATCCAGACTCTAGTTATTACGTTGAGCGTTTAGGCTCCGGTCAGTTTCATTGAGTATACAGATTCCGATTATTACGTTGATCGTTCAGGCTCAGGTCAGTTTCGTTGGGTATCCAGACTCCGGTTATTACATTGAGCGTTCAGGCTCCGGTCATTTTCGTTGAGTATCCAGACTCCGGTTATCACGTTGAGTGTTCAGACTCCAGTCAGTTTCATTGGGTATCAAGACACCGGTTATTACGCTGAGCGTTCAGGCTCCGGTCAGTTTCATTGGGTATCCAGACTCCGGTTATTACGTTGGTCGTTTAGTCTCCGGTAAGTTTCAGTGACTTTCCCGACTCCAGTTATTACGTTGAGCGTTCAGGCTCCAGTCAGTTTCTTAGGTATCCAAATTCCGGTTATTACGTTGAGCATTCAGGATCCAGTCATTTTTGTTGAGTATCATAACTCTTGTTATTACATTGATCGTTCAGGCTCCGGTCAGTTTAGTTGAGTATCCAAACTCTGGTTATTAAGTTGAGCGTTCAGGCTCCAGTCATTTTCGTTGAGTATCCAGATTCAAGTTATTACGCTGAGCGTTCAGGCTCCGGTCAGTTTCGTTGGGTTTCCAGACTCCGGTGATTACGTTGATTGTTCAGGCTTCGGTCATTTTTGTTGAGTATCCAGACTCGGGTTATTACGTTCAGCGTTCAGGCTCTGGTCAGTTTCGTTGAGTATCCAGATTCTGGTTATTACGTTGAGCGTTCAGGCTCTGGTTAGTTTTGTTGGGTATCTAGACTTCGGTTATTACGTTGAGCATTCAGGCTCCGGTAAGTTTCGTTGGGTATCCATACTCCGGTTATTACGTTAAGCGTTCAGGGTCTAGTCATTTTCGTTGAGTATCCAGACTCCTGTTATTACGTTGAGCGTTCAGGCTCTGGTCAGTTTCGTTGAGTATCCAAACTCTGGTTATTAAGTTGAGCGTTCAGGCTCCGGTCATTTTCGTTGAGTATCCAGACTCTGGTTATTACATTGAGAGTTCAGGCTCCGGTCAGTTTCGTTGAGTATCCAGATTCCGGTTATTACGATGGGCGTTCAGGCTCCAGTCAGTTTCGTTGGGTATCAAGACACTGGTTATTACGCTGAGCGTACAGGCTCCGGTCAGTTTCATTGGGTATCCAGACTCCGGTTACTACGTTGGTCGTTCAGTCTCCTGTTAGTTTCGTTGAGTATCCAGACTCCAGCTATTACCTTGAGCGTTCAGGCTCGAGTCAGTTTCGTTGGGTATCCAAATTCCGGTTATTACGTTGAGCATTCAGGATCCAGTCATTTTTGTTGAGTATCATAACTCTGGTTATTACATTGAGCGTTCAGGCTCCGGTCAGTTTAGTTGAGTATCCAAACTCTGGTTATTAAGTTGAGCGTTCAGGCTCCGGTCATTTTCGTTGAGTATCCAGACGCTGGTTATTACGTTGAGCGTTCAGGCTCCGGTCAGTTTCGTTGAGTATCCAGATTCCGGTTATTACGTTGAGCATTCAGGCTCCGGTCAGTTTCGTTGGGTATCAAGACACCTGTTATTACGCTGAGCGTTCAGGCTCCGATCAGTTTCATTGGGTATCCAGACTCCGGTTATTTCGTTGGTCGTTCAGTCTCCGATCAGTTTCGTTGAGTATCCAGACTCCAGTTATTACGTTGAGCGTTCAGGCTCCAGTCAGTTTCGTTGGGTATTCAAACTCTGGTTATTACGTTGAGCATTCAGGATCCAGACATTTTCGTTGAGTATCATAACTCTGGTTATTACATTGAGCGTTCAGCCTCCGGTCAGTTTCGTTGAGTATCCAAACTCTGGTAATTAAGTTGAGCATTCAGGCTCCGGTCATTTTCGTTGAGTATCCAGACTCTGGTTATTACGTTGATCGTTCAGGTTCCGGTCAGTTTCGTTGAGTATCCAGATTCCGGTTATTACGTTGAGCATTCAGGCTCCGGTCAGTTTCGTTGGGTATCAAGACACCGGTTATTACGTTGAGCGTTCAGGCTCCGGTCAGTTTCATTGGGTATCCAGACTCCGGTTATGTCGTTGGTCGTTCAGTCTCCGGTCAGTTTCAGTACCTATCCCGACTCCAGTTATTACGTTGAGCGTTCAGGCTCCAGTCAGTTTCGTTGGGTATCCAAATTCCGGTTATTACGTTGAGCATTCAGGATCCAGTCATTTTTGTTGAGTATCATAACTCTGGTTATTACATTGAGCGTTCCGGCTCCGGTTAGTTTAGTTGAGTATCCAAACTCTGGTTATTAAGTTGAGCGTTCAGGCTCCAATCATTTTCGTTGAGTATCCAGACTCTGGTTATTACGTTAAGGGATCAGGCTAGGGTCATTTTCCTTGAGTATCCAGATTCCAGTTATTACGTTGAGTGTTCAGGCTCCGGTAAGTTTCGTTGGGTTTCCAGACTCTAGTGATTACGTTGATTGTTCAGGCTCCGGTCATTTTTGTTGATTATCCAGACTCGAGTTATTACGTTCAGCGTTCAGGCTCCGGTCAGTTTCGTTGAGTATCCAGATTCCGGTTATTACGTTGAGCATTCAGGTTCCGGTCAGTTTCGTTGGGTATCAAGACACCTGTTATTACGCTGAGCGTTCAGGCTCCGGTCAGTTTCATTGGGTATCCAGACTCCGGTTATTTCGTTGGTCGTTCAGTCTCCGATCAGTTTCGTTGAGTATCCAGACTCCAGTTATTACGTTGAGCGTTCAGGCTCCAGTCAGTTTCGTTGGGTATTCAAACTCTGGTTATTACGTTGAGCATTCAGGATCCAGACATTTTCGTTGAGTATCATAACTCTGGTTATTACATTGAGCGTTCAGCCTCCGGTCAGTTTCGTTGAGTATCCAAACTCTGGTAATTAAGTTGAGCATTCAGGCTCCGGTCATTTTCGTTGAGTATCCAGACTCTGGTTATTACGTTGATCGTTCAGGTTCCGGTCAGTTTCGTTGAGTATCCAGATTCCGGTTATTACGTTGAGCATTCAGGCTCCGGTCAGTTTCGTTGGGTATCAAGACACCGGTTATTACGTTGAGCGTTCAGGCTCCGGTCAGTTTCATTGGGTATCCAGACTCCGGTTATTTCGTTGGTCGTTCAGTCTCCGGTCAGTTTCAGTACCTATCCCGACTCCAGTTATTACGTTGAGCGTTCAGGCTCCAGTCAGTTTCGTTGGGTATCCAAATTCCGGTTATTACGTTGAGCATTCAGGATCCAGTCATTTTTGTTGAGTATCATAACTCTGGTTATTACATTGAGCGTTCCGGCTCCGGTTAGTTTAGTTGAGTATCCAAACTCTGGTTATTAAGTTGAGCGTTCAGGCTCCAGTCATTTTCGTTGAGTATCCAGACTCTGGTTATTACGTTAAGGGATCAGGCTAGGGTCATTTTCCTTGAGTATCCAGATTCCAGTTATTACGTTGAGTGTTCAGGCTCCGGTAAGTTTCGTTGGGTTTCCAGACTCTAGTGATTACGTTGATTGTTCAGGCTCCGGTCATTTTTGTTGATTATCCAGATTCGAGTTATTACGTTCAGCGTTCAGGCTCTGGTCAGTTTAGTTGGGTATCTAGACTTCGGTTATTACGTTGAGCGTCAGGCTCCGGTAAGTTTCGTTGGGTATCCAGACTCCGGTTATTACGTTGAGCATTCAGGCTCCAGTCATTTTCGTTGAGTATCCAGACTCCTGTTATTACGTTGAGCGTTCAGGCTCCGGTCAGTTATGTTGAGCGTTCAGGCTCTGGTCATTTTCGTTGAGTATCCAGACTCTGGTTATTACATTGAGCGTTCAGGCTCTGATCAGTTTCATTGAGTATCCAGATTCCGGTTATTACGATGAGCGTTCAGGCTCCAGTCAGTTTCGTTGGGTATCAAGACACTGGTTATTACGCTGAGCGTTCAGGCTCCGGTCAGTTTCATTGGGTATCCAGACTACGCTTATTACTTTGGTCGTTCAGTCTCCTGTCAGTTTCGTTGAGTATCCAGACTCTAGTTATTACCTTGAGCGTTCAGGCTCCAGTCATTTTTGTTGGGTATCCAAATTCCGGTTATTACGTTGAGCATTCAGCCTCCGGTCAGTTTTGTTGAGTATCCAGACTCTGGTTATTACATTGAGCGTTCAGGCTCCGGTCAGTTTAGTTGAGTATCCAAACTCTGGTTATAAAGTTGAGCGTTCAGGCTCCGGTCATTTTCGTTGAGTATCCAGACGCTGGTTATTACGTTGAGCGTTCAGGCTCCGGTCAGTTTTGTTGAGTATCCAGATTTCGGTTATTACGTTGAGCATTCAGGCTCCGGTCAGTTTCGTTTGGTGTCAAGACACCGGTTATTACGCTGAGCGTTCAGGCTCCGGTGAGTTTCATTGGGTATCCAGACTCCGGTTATTTCGTAGGTTGTTCAGTCTCCGATCAGTTTCGTTGAGTATCCAGAACTCAGTTATTACGTTGAGCGTTCAGGCTCCAGTCAGTTTCGTTGGGTATCCAAGCTCCGGTTATTACATTGAGTGTTCAGGCTCCGGTCATTTTCGTTGAGTATCCAGACTCTAGTTATTACGTTGAGCGTTTAGGCTCCGGTCAGTTTCATTGAGTATACAGATTCCGATTATTACGTTGATCGTTCAGGCTCAGGTCAGTTTCGTTGGGTATCCAGACTCCGGTTATTACATTGAGCGTTCAGGCTCCGGTCATTTTCGTTTAGTATACAGACTCCAGTTATTAAGTTGAGCCTCAGGCTCCGAACATTTTCGTTGAGTATCTAGACTCTTGTTATTACATTGAGCGTTCAGGCTCCGGTCAGTTTCGTTGAGTATCCAGATTCCAGTTATTACGTTGAGCGTTCAGGCTCCGATCCATTTCGTTGAGTATCCAGACTCCTGTTATTACGTTGAGCGTTCAGGCTCCGATCAGTTTCGTAGAGTATCCAGACTCTGGTTATTAAGTTGAGCGTTCAGGCTCCAGTCATTTTCGTTGAGTATCCAGACTCTGGTTATTACATTGAGCGTTTAGGCTCCGGTCAGTTTCGTTGAGTGTCCAGATTCCGGTTATTACGTTGAGCGTTCAGTCTCCGGTCAGTTTCGTTGGGTATCAAGACACCGGTTATTACGTTGAGCGTTCAGGCGCCGCTCAGTTTCATTGGGTATCCAGACTCCGGTTATTTCGTTGGTCGTTCAGTCTCCGGTCAGTTTCATATAGTATCCAGACTCCAGTTATTACCTTTAGCGTTCAGGCTCCAGTCAGTTTCGTTGGGTATCAAGACACCGGTTATTACGTTGAGCGTTCAGGCTCCGGTCAGTTTCATTGGGTATCCAGACTCTGGTTATTACGTTGATCATTCAGTCTCCGGTCAGTTTCGTTGAGTATCCAGACTCCAGTTATTACGTTGAGCGTTCAGGCTCCGGTCAGTTTCGTTGAGTATCCAGACTCTGGTTATTAAGTTGAGCGTTCAGGCTCTGATCATTTTTGTTGAGTATCCAGACTCTAATTATTACGTTGATAGTTCAGGCTCCGGTCAGTTTCGTTGAGTATCCAGATTCCGGTTATTACGTTGGTCGTTCAGGCTCTGGTCAGTTTTGTTGGGTATCAAGACACCGGTTATTACGCTTAGCGTTTAGGCTCCAGTCAGTTTCATTGGGTATCCAGACTCCGGTTATTTCGTTGGTCGTTCAGTCTCCGGTCAGTTTCGTTGAGTATCCAGACTCCAGTTATTACGTTGAGCGTTCAGGCTCCAGTCAGTTTCGTTGGGTATCCAAACTCGTGTTATTACGTTGAGTGTTCAGGCTCCGGTCAGTTTCGTTGAGTATACAGATTCCGGTTATTACGTTGAGCGTTCAGGCTCCGATCCATTTCGTTGAGTATCCAGACTCCTGTTATTACGTTGAGCGTTCAGGCTCCGATCAGTTTCGTAGAGTATCCAGACTCTGGTTATTAAGTTGAGCGTTCAGGCTCTAGTCATTTTCGTTGAGTATCCAGACTCTGGTTATTACATTGAGCGTTTAGGCTCCGGTCAGTTTCGTTGAGTGTCCAGATTCCGGTTATTACGTTGAGCGTTCAGTCTCCGGTCAGTTTCATTGGGTATCAAGACACCGGTTATTACGTTGAGCGTCCAGGCGCCGCTCAGTTTCATTGGGTATCCAGACTCCGGTTATTTCGTTGGTCGTTCAGTCTCCGGTCAGTTTCATATAGTATCCAGACTCCAGTTATTACCTTGAGCGTTCAGGCTCCAGTCAGTTTCGTTGGGTATCAAGACACCGGTTATTACATTGAGCGTTCAGGCTCCGGTCAGTTTCATTGGGTATCCAGACTCCGGTTATTACGTTGATCATTTAGTCTCCGGTCAGTTTCGTTGAGTATCCAGACTCCAGTTATTACGTTGAGCGTTTAGGCTCCGGTCAGTTTCGTTGAGTATCTAGACTCTGGTTATTAAGTTGAGCGTTCAGGCTCTGATCATTTTTGTTGAGTATCCAGACTCTAATTATTACGTTGAACGTTCAGGCTCCGGTCAGTTTCGTTGAGTATCCAGATTCCGGTTATTACGTTGGTCGTTCAGGCTCTGGTCAGTTTTGTTGGGTATCAAGACACCGGTTATTACGCTTAGCGTTTAGGCTCCAGTCAGTTTCATTGGGTATCCAGACTCCGGTTATTTCGTTGGTCGTTCAGTCTCCGGTCAGTTTCGTTGAGTATCCAGACTCCAGTTATTACGTTGAGCGTTCAGGCTCCAGTCAGTTTCGTTGGGTATCCAAACTCGTGTTATTATGTTGAGTGTTCAGGCTCCGGTCAGTTTCGTTGAGTATACAGATTCCGGTTATTACGTTGAGCGTTCAGGCTCCAGTCAGTTTCGTTGGGTATCAAGACACCGGTTATTACGCTGAGCGTTCAGGCTCCGGTCAGTTTCATTGGGTATCCAGACTCCGGGTATTACATTGGTCGTTCAGTCTCCGGTCAGTTTCGTTGAGTATCCATACTCCAGTTATTATGTTGAGCGTTCAGGCTCCAGTCAGTTTCGTTGGGTATCTAAACTCCGGTTATTACATTGAGCATTCAGGCTCCGGTCATTTTTGTTGAGGATCCAGACTCTAGTTATTACGTTGAGCATTTAGGCTCCGGTCAGTTTCGTTGAGTATCTGGATTCCGATTATCACGTTGAGCGTTCAGGCTCCGGTCAGTTTCGTTGGGTATCCAGACTCCGGTTATTACGTTGAGCGTTCAGGCTCCGGTCATTTTCGTTTAAAATCCAGACTCCGGTTATTAATTTGAGCGTCAGGCTCCGATAATTTTCGTTGAGTATCCAGACTCTGGTTATTACGTTGAGCGTTCAGGCTCCAGTCAGTTTCGTTGAGTATCCAGATTCCGGTTATTACGTTTAGCCTTCAGGCTCCGGTCAATTTCGTTGGGTATCCAGACTCCGGTGATTACGGTGATCGTTCAGGCTCCGGTCATTTTCGTTGAGTATCCAGACTCGGGTTATTACGTTGAGCGTTCAGGCTCCGGTCAGTTTCGTTTAGTATCCAGATTCCGGTTATTACGTTGATCGTTCAGGCTCCGGTCAGTTTAGTTGAGTATCCAAACTCTGGTAATTAAGTTGAGCATCAGGCTCCGGTCATTTTCGTTGAGTATCCAGACTCTGGTTATTACGTTGATAGTTTAGGCTCCGGTCAGTTTCATTGAGTATCCAGATTCCGGTTATTACCTTGAGCGTTCAGGCTCTGGTCAGTTTCGTTGGGTATCAAGACACCGGTTATTACGTTTAGCGTTCAGGCTCCGGTCAGTTTCATTGGGTATCCAGACTCTGGTTATTACGTTGATCATTCAGTCTCCAGTCAGTTTCGTTGAGTATCCAGACTCCAGTTATTACGTTGAGCGTTCAGGCTCCAGTCAGTTTCATTGGGTATCCAAGCTCCGATTATTAAGTTGAGCGTTCAGGCTCCGGTCATTTTTGTTGAGTATCCAGACTCTAGTTATTACGTTGAGCGTTCAAGCTCCAGTCAGTTTCATTGAGTATCCAGATTCCGATTATTACGTTGATCGTTCAGGCTCTGGTCAGTTTCGTTGGGTATCCAAACTCCGGTTATTACGTTGAGCGTTCAGGCTCCGGTCATTTTTGTTTAGTATCCAGACTCCAGTTATTAAGTTGAGCGTCAGGCTCCGGTCAGTTTCATTGAGTATCCAGATTCCGAGTATTACGTTGATCGTTCAGGCGCTGGTCAGTTTCGGTAGGTATCCAGACTCCGGTTATCACGTTGAGCGTTCAGGCTCCGGTAATTTTTGTTTAGTATCCAGACTCCAGTTATTAAGTTAAGCGTCAGGCTCTGAACATTTTCGTTGAGTATCCAGACTCTGGTTATTACGTTGAGCGTTCATGCTATGGTCAGTTTCGTTGAGTATCCAGATTCCAGTTATTACGTTGAGCGTTCACGCTCTGGTCAGTTTCGTTGGGTATCCAGACTCCGGTGATTACGTTGATCGTTCAGGCTCTGGTCATTTTCGTTGAGTATCCAGACTCGGGTTATTACGTTCAACGTTCAGGTTCTGGTCAGTTTCGTTGAGTATCCAGATTCTGGTTATTATGTTGAGCGCTCAGGCTTTGGTCAGTTTTGTTATGTATCCAGACTTCGGTTATTACAATGAGCGTTCAGGCTCTGGTAAGTTTCGTTGGGTATCCAGACTCCGGTTATTACGTTGAGCGTTCAAGCTCCAGTCATTTTCGTTGAGTATCCAGACTCCTGTTATTACGTTGAGCGTTCAGGCTTCGGTCAGTTTCGTTGAGTATCCATACTCTGGTTATTAAGTTGAGCGTTCAGGCTCCGGTCATTTTCATTGAGTATCCAGACTCTGGTTATTACGTTGAGTGTTCAGGCTCCAGTCAGTTTCGTTGGGTATCAAGACACCGGTTATTATGCTGAGCGTTCAGGCTCCGGTCAATTTCATTGGGTATCCAGACTCCGGTTATTACGTTGCTCGTTCAGTCTCCGGTCAGTTTCAAAGACTATCCCGACTCCAGTTATTACGTTGAGCGTTCAGGCTCCAGTCAGTTTCGTTGGGTATCCAAATTTCGGTTATTATGTTGAGCATTCAGGATCCCGTCATTTTTGTTGAGTATCATAACTCTTGTTATTACATTGAGCGTTCAGGCTCCGGTCAGTTTAGGTGAGTATCGAAACTCTAGTTAATAAGTTGAGCGTTCAGGCTCCAGTCATTTTCGTTGAGTATCCAGACTCTGGTTATTACGTTGAGGGTTCATGCTAGGGTCATTTTCGTTGAGTATCCAGATTCCAGTTATTACGTTGAGTGTACAGGCTCCGGTCAGTTTCGTTGGGTTTCCAGACTCCGGTGATTACGTTGATTGTTCAGGCTCCGGTCATTTTCGTTGAGTATCCAGACTCGGGTTATTACGTTCAACGTTCAGGTTCTGGTCAGTTTCGTTGAGTATCCAAATTCTTGTTATTACGTTGAGCGTTCAGGCTTTGGTAAGTTTTGTTGGGTATCCAGACTTCGGTTATTACGTTGAGCGTTCAGGCTCCGGTAAGTTTCGTTGGGTATCCAGACTCCGGTTATTATGTTGAGCGTTCAGGCTCCAGTCATTTTCGTTGAGTATCCAGACTCCTGTTATTACGTTGAGCGTTCAGGGTCCGGTCAGTTTCGTTGAGTATCCATACTCTGGTTATTAAGTTGAGCGTTCAGGCTCCGGTCATTTTTGTTGAGTATCCAGACTCCGGTTATTACGTTGAGTGTTCAGGCTCCAGTCAGTTTCGTTGGGTATCAAGACACCGGTTATTACGCTGAGCGTTCAGGCTCCGGTCAGTTTCATTGGGTATCCAGACTCCGGTTATTACGTTGGTCGTTTAGTCTCCAGTAAGTTTCAGTGACTTTCCCGACTCCAGTTATTACGTTGAGCGTTCAGGCTCCAGTCAGTTTCGTTGGGTATCCAAATTCCGGTTATTACGTTCAGCATTCAGGATCCAGTCATTTTTTTTGAGTATCATAACTCTGGTTATTACATTGATCGTTCAGGCTCCGGTCAGTTTAGTTGAGTATCCAAACTCTGGTAATTAAGTTGAGCATCAGGCTCCGGTCATTTTCGTTGAGTATCCAGACTCTGGTTATTACGTTGATAGTTTAGGCTCCGGTCAGTTTCATTGAGTATCCAGATTCCGGTTATTACCTTGAGCGTTCAGGCTCTGGTCAGTTTCGTTGGGTATCAAGACACCGGTTATTACGTTTAGCGTTCAGGCTCCGGTCAGTTTCATTGGGTATCCAGACTCTGGTTATTACGTTGATCATTCAGTCTCCAGTCAGTTTCGTTGAGTATCCAGACTCCAGTTATTACGTTGAGCGTTCAGGCTCCAGTCAGTTTCATTGGGTATCCAAGCTCCGATTATTAAGTTGAGCGTTCAGGCTCCGGTCATTTTTGTTGAGTATCCAGACTCTAGTTATTACGTTGAGCGTTCAAGCTCCAGTCAGTTTCATTGAGTATCCAGATTCCGATTATTACGTTGATCGTTCAGGCTCTGGTCAGTTTCGTTGGGTATCCAAACTCCGGTTATTACGTTGAGCGTTCAGGCTCCGGTCATTTTTGTTTAGTATCCAGACTCCAGTTATTAAGTTGAGCGTCAGGCTCCGGTCAGTTTCATTGAGTATCCAGATTCCGAGTATTACGTTGATCGTTCAGGCGCTGGTCAGTTTCGGTAGGTATCCAGACTCCGGTTATCACGTTGAGCGTTCAGGCTCCGGTAATTTTTTTTTAGTATCCAGACTCCAGTTATTAAGTTAAGCGTCAGGCTCTGAACATTTTCGTTGAGTATCCAGACTCTGGTTATTACGTTGAGCGTTCAGGCTATGGTCAGTTTCGTTGAGTATCCAGATTCCAGTTATTACGTTGAGCGTTCACGCTCTGGTCAGTTTCGTTGGGTATCCAGACTCCGGTGATTACGTTGATCGTTCAGGCTCTGGTCATTTTCGTTGAGTATCCAGACTCGGGTTATTACGTTCAACGTTCAGGTTCTGGTCAGTTTCGTTGAGTATCCAGATTCTGGTTATTATGTTGAGCGCTCAGGCTTTGGTCAGTTTTGTTGGGTATCCAGACTTCGGTTATTACAATGAGCGTTCAGGCTCCGGTAAGTTTTGTTGGGTATCCAGACTCCGGTTATTACGTTGAGCGTTCAGGCTCCAGTCATTTTCGTTGAGTATCCAGACTCCTGTTATTACGTTGAGCGTTCAGGCTTCGGTCAGTTTCGTTGAGTATCCATACTCTGGTTATTAAGTTGAGCGTTCAGGCTCCGGTCATTTTCATTGAGTATCTAGACTCCGGTTATTACGTTGAGTGTTCAGGCTCCAGTCAGTTTCGTTGGGTATCAAGACACCGGTTATTATGCTGAGCGTTCAGGCTCCGGTCAATTTCATTGGGTATCCAGACTCCGGTTATTACGTTGCTCGTTCAGTCTCCGGTCAGTTTCAAAGACTATCCCGACTCCAGTTATTACGTTGAGCGTTCAGGCTCCAGTCAGTTTCGTTGGGTATCCAAATTTTGGTTATTACGTTGAGCATTCAGGATCCAGTCATTTTTGTTGAGTATCATAACTCTGGTTATTACATTGAGCGTTCAGGCTCCGGTCAGTTTAGTTGAGTATCGAAACTCTAGTTAATAAGTTGAGCGTTCAGGCTCCAGTCATTTTCATTGAGTATCCAGACTCTGGTTATTACGTTGAGGGTTCATGCTAGGGTCATTTTCGTTGAGTATCCAGATTCCAGTTATTACGTTGAGTGTACAGGCTCCGGTCAGTTTCGTTGGGTTTCCAGACTCCGGTGATTACGTTGATTGTTCAGGCTCCGGTCATTTTCGTTGAGTATCCAGACTCGGGTTATTACGTTCAACGTTCAGGTTCTGGTCAGTTTCGTTGAGTATCCAAATTCTTGTTATTACGTTGAGCGTTCAGGCTTTGGTCAGTTTTGTTGGGTATCCAGACTTCGGTTATTACGTTGAGCGTTCAGGCTCCGGTAAGTTTCGTTGGGTATCCAGACTCCGGTTATTATGTTGAGCGTTCAGGCTCCAGTCATTTTCGTTGAGTATCCAGACTCCTGTTATTACGTTGAGCGTTCAGGGTCCGGTCAGTTTCGTTGAGTATCCATACTCTGGTTATTAAGTTGAGCGTTCAGGCTCCGGTCATTTTCGTTGAGTATCCAGACTCCGGTTATTACGTTGAGTGTTCAGGCTCCAGTCAGTTTCGTTGGGTATCAAGACACCGGTTATTACGCTGAGCGTTCAGGCTCTGGTCAGTTTCATTGGGTATCCAGACTCCGGTTATTACGTTGGTCGTTTAGTCTCCAGTAAGTTTCAGTGACTTTCCCGACTCCAGTTATTACGTTGAGCGTTCAGGCTCCAGTCAGTTTCGTTGGGTATCCAAATTCCGGTTATTACGTTCAGCATTCAGGATCCAGTCATTTTTGTTGAGTATCATAACTCTGGTTATTACATTGATCGTTCAGGCTCCGGTCAGTTTAGTTGAGTATCCAAACTCTGGTTATTAAGTTGAGCGTTCAGGCTCCAGTCATTTTCGTTAAGTATCCAGACTCTGGTTATTACGTTGAGGGTTCAGGCTAGGTTCATTTTCGTTGAGTATCCAGATTCCAGTTATTACGTTGAGCGTTCAGGCTCCGGTCAGTTTCGTTGGGTTTCCAAACTCCGGTGATTACGTTGATTGTTTAGGCTTCGGTCATTTTTGTTGAGTATCCAGACTCGGGTTATTACGTTCAGCGTTCAGGCTCTGGTCAGTTTTGTTGAGTATCCAGACTCGGGTTATTACGTTGAGCGTTCAGGCTTTGGTTAGTTTTGTTGGGTATCTAGACTTCGATTATTACGTTGAGCATTCAGGCTCCGGTAAGTTTCGTTGGGTATCCAGACTCCGATTATTACGTTAAGCGTTCAGGCTCTAGTCATTTTCGTTGAGTATCCAGACTCCTGTTATTACGTTGAGCGTTCAGGCTCCGGTCAGTTTCGTTGAGTATCCAGACTCTGGTTATTAAGTTGAGCGTTCAGGCTCCAGTCATTTTCGTTGAGTATCTAGACTCTGGTTATTACATTGAGCGTTCAGGCTCCGGTCAGTTTCGTTGAGTATCCAGATTCCGGTTATTACAATGGGCGTTCAGGCTCCAGTCAGTTTCGTTGGGTATCAAGACACCGGTTATTACGCTGAGCGTTCAGGCTCCAGTCAGTTTCATTGGATATCCAGACTCCGGTTACTACGTTGGTCGTTCAGTCTCCTGTTAGTTTCGTTGAGTATCCAGACTCCAGCTATTACCTTGAGCGTTCAGGCTCCAGTCAGTTTCGTTGGGTATCCAAATTCCGGTTTATTAAGTTGAGCATTCAGGATCCAGTCATTTTTGTTGAGTATCATAACTCTGGTTATTACATTGAGCATTCAGGCTCCGGTCAGTTTAGTTGAGTATCCAAACTCTGGTTATTAAGTTGAGCGTTCTGGCTCCGGTCATTTTCGTTGAGTATTCAGACGCTGGTTATTACGTTGGGCGTTCAGGCTCCGGTCAGTTTCGTTGAGTATCCAGATTCCGGTTATTACGTTGAGCATTCAGGCTCCGGTCAGTTTCGTTGGGTATCAAGACACCGGTTATTACGCTGAGCGTTCAGGCTCCGATCAGTTTCATTGGGTATCTAGACTCCGGTTATTTCGTTGGTCGTTCAGTCTCCGATCAGTTTCGTTGAGTATCCAGACTCCAGTTATTACATTGAGCGTTCAGGCTCCAGTCAGTTTCGTTGGGTATTCAAACTCTGGTTATTACGTTGAGCATTCAGGATACAGTCATTTTCGTTGAGTATCATAACTCTGGTTATTACATTGAGCGTTCAGCCTCCAGTCAGTTTCGTTGAGTATCCAAACTCTGGTAATTAAGTTGAGCATTCAGGCTCCGGTCATTTTCGTTGAGTATCCAGACTCTGGTTATTACGTTGATCGTTCAGGTTCCGGTCAGTTTCGTTGAGTATCCAGATTCCGGTTATTACGTTGAGCATTCAGGCTCCGGTCAGTTTCGTTGGGTATCAAGACACCGGTTATTACTCTGAGCGTTCAGGCTCCGGTCAGTTTCATTGGGTATCCAGACTCCGGTTATTTCCTTGGTCGTTCAGTCTCCGGTTAGTTTCGTTGAGTATCTAGACTCCTATTATTACGTTGAGCGTTCAGGCTCCAGTCAGTTTCGTTGGGTATCCAAACTATGGTTATTACGTTGAACATTCAGGATCCAGTCATTTTCGTTGAGTATCATAACTCTGGTTATTACATTGAGCGTTCAGGCTCCGGTCAGTTTCGTTGAGTATCCAGACTCCTGTTATTACGTTGATCGTTCAGGCTCCGGTCCGTTTAGTTGAGTATCCAAATTCTAGTAATTAAGTTGAGCGTCAGGCTCCGGTCATTTTCGTTGAGTATCCAGACTCTGGTTATTACGTTGATCGTTCAGGCTCCGATCAGTTTCGTTGAGTATCCAGATTCCGGTTATTATGTTGAGCGTTCAGGCTCCGGTCAGTTTCGTTGGGTATCAAGATACCGGTTATTACGTTGAGCGTTCAGGCTCCGGTCAGTTTCATTGGGTATCCAGACTCTGGTTATTACGTTTATTATTCAGTCTCCGGTCAGTTTCGTTGAGTATCCAGACTCTAGTTTTTACGTTGAGCGTTCAGGCTCCAGTCAGTTTCGTTGGGTATCCAAGCTCCGATTATTAAGTTGAGCGTTCAGGCTCCGGTCATTTTTGTTGAGTATCCAAACTCTAGTTATTACGTTGAGCGTTCAGGCTCCAGTCAGTTTCATTGAATATCCAGATTCCGATTATTACGTTGATCGTTCAGGCTCTGTTCAGTTTCGTTGGGTATCCAGACTCCGGTTGTTACGTTGAGCGTTCAGGCTCCGGTCATTTTCGATTAGTATCCAGACTCCAGTTATTAAGTTGAGCGTCAGGCTCTGGTCAGTTTCATTGAGTATCCCGATTCCGATTATTATGTTGAGCGTTCAGTCTCCGGTCAGTTTCGTTGGGTATCAAGACACTGGTTATTACAATGACCGTTCAGGCTCCGGTAATTTTCGTTTAGTATCCAGACTCCAGTTATTAAATTAAGCGTCAGGCTCCGGTCAGTTTCGATGAGTATCCAGACTCTGGTTATTACGTTGAGCGTTTAGGCTAGGTTCAGTTTCGTTGAGTATCTAGATTCCAGTTATTACGTTGAGCGTTCAGGCTCCGGTCAGTTTTGTTGGGTATCCAGACTCCGGTGATTACGTTGATCGTTCAGGCTCTGGTCATTTTTGTTGAGTATCCAGACTCGGGTTATTACGTTCAACGTTCAGGTTCTGGTCAGTTTCGTTGAGTATCCAGATTCTGGTTATTACGTTGAGCGTTCAGGCTTTGGTAAGTTTTGTTGGGTATCCAGACTTCGGTTATTACGTTGAGCGTTCAGGCTCCGGTAAGTTTCGTTGGGTATCCAGACTCCGGTTATTACGTTGAGCGTTGAGGCCCGAGTCGTTTTCGTTGAGTATCCAGACTCTGGTTATTAAGTTGAGCATTCAGGCTCACGTCAGTTTCATTGGGTATCCAGACTTCGGTTATTACGTTGGTCGTTCAGTCTCCGGTCAGTTTCAGTACCTATCCCGACTCCAGTTATTACGTTGAGCGTTCAGGCTCCAGTCAGTTTCGTTGGGTATCTAAATTCTGGTTATTACGTTGAGCATTCAGGATCCAGTCATTTTTGTTGAGTATCATAACTCTGGTTATTACATTGAGCGTTCCGGCTCCGGTTAGTTTAGTTGAGTATCCAAACTCTGGTTATTAAGTTGAGCGTTCAGGCTCCAGTCATTTTCATTGAGTATCCAGACTCTGGTTATTACGTTAAGGGATCAGGCTAGGGTCATTTTCCTTGAGTATCCAGATTCCAGTTATTACGTTGAGTGTTAAGGCTCCGGTCAGTTTCGTTGGGTTTCCAGACTTCGGTGATTACGTTGATTGTTCAGGCTCCAGTCATTTTTGTTGAGTATCCAGACTCGAGTTATTACGTTCAGCGTTCAGGCTCTGGTCAGTTTCGTTGGGTATCTAGACTTCGGTTATTACGTTAAACGTTCAGGCTCCGGTAAGTTTCGTTGGGTATCCAGACTCCGGTTATTACCTTGAGCGTTCAGGCTCCAGTCATTTTCGTTGAGTATCCATACTCCTGTTATTACATTGAGCGTTCAGGCTCCGGTCAGTTACGTTGAGCGTTCAGGCTCTCGTCATTTTCGTTGAGTATCCAGACTCTGGTTATTACATTGAGCGTTCAGGCTCCGGTCAGTTTCATTGAGTATCCAGATTCCGGTTATTACGATGAGCGTTCAGGATCCAGTCAGTTTCGTTGGGTATCAAGACACCGGTTATTACGCTGAGCGTTCAGGCTCCGGTCAGTTTCATTGGGTATCCAGACTACGGTTATTACTTTGGTCGTTCAGTCTCCTGTCAGTTTCGTTGAGTATCCAGACTCCAGTTATTACCTTGAGCGTTCAGGCTCCAGTCATTTTCGTTGGGTATCCAAATTCCGGTTATTACGTTGAGCATTCAGCCTCCGGTCAGTTTTGTTGAGTATCCAGACTCTGGTTATTACATTGAGCGTTTAGGCTCCGATCAGTTTAGTTGAGTATCCAAACTCTGGTTATTAAGTTGAGCATTCAGTCTCCGGTCATTTTCGTTGAGTATCCAGATGCTGGTTATTATGTTGAGCGTCCAGGCTCCGGTCAGTTTTGTTGAGTATCCAGATTCCGGTTATTACGTTGAGCATTCAGGCTCTGGTCAGTTTCGTTTGGTATCAAGACACCGGTTATTACGCTGAGCGTTCAGGCTCCGGTCAGTTTCATTGGGTATCCAGACTCCGGTTATTTCGTAGGTCGTTCAGTCTCCGATCAGTTTCGTTGAGTATCCAAACTTCAGTTATTACGTTGAGCGTTCAGGCTCCTGTCAGTTTCGTTGGGTATCCAAGCTTCGGTTATTACGTTGAGTGTTCAGGCTCCGGTCATTTTCGTTGAGTATCCAGACTCTAGTTATTACGTTGAGCGTTTAGGCTCCGGTCAGTTTCATTGAGTATACAGATTCCGATTATTACGTTGATCGTTCAGGCTCAGGTCAGTTTCGTTGGGTATCCAGACTCCGGTTATTACATTGAGTGTTCAGGCTCCGGTCATTTTCGTTTAGTATCCAGACTCCAGTTATTAAGTTGAGCGTCAGGCTCCGAACATTTTCGTTGAGTATCCAGACTCTTGTTATTACGTTGAGCGTTCAGGCTCCGGTCAGTTTCGTTGAGTATCCAGATTCCAGTTATTACGTTGAGCGTTCAGGCTCCGGTCCATTTTGTTGAGTATCCAGACTCCTGTTATTACGTTGTGCGTTCAGGCTCCGATCAGTTTCGTAGAGTATCCAGACTCTGGTTATTAAGTTGAGCGTTCAGGCTCCAGTCATTTTCGTTGAGTATCCAGACTCTGGTTATTACATTGAGCGTTTAGGCTCCGGTCAGTTTCGTTGAGTGTCCAGATTCTGGTTATTACGTTGAGCATTCAGTCTCCGGTCAGTTTCGTTGGGTATCAAGACACCGGTTATTACGTTGAGCGTTCAGGCTCCGCTCAGTTTCATTGGGTATCCAGACTCCGGTTATTTCGTTGGTCGTTCAGTCTCCGGTCAGTTTCATATAGTATCCAGACTCTAGTTATTACCTTGAGCGTTCAGGCTCCAGTCAGTTTCGTTGGGTATCAAGACACCGGTTATTACGTTGAGCGTTCAGGCTCCGGTCAGTTTCATTGGGTATCCAGACTCCGGTTATTACGTTGATCATTCAGTCTCCGGTCAATTTCGTTGAGTATCCAGACTCCAGTTATTACGTTGAGCGTTCAGGCTCCGGTCGGTTTCGTTGAGTATCCAGACTCTGGTTATTAAGTTGAGCGTTCAGGCTCCGATCATTTTTGTTGAGTATCCAGACTCTAATTATTACTTTGAACGTTCAGGCTCCGGTCAGTTTCGTTGAGTATCCAGATTCCGGTTATTACGTTGGTCGTTCAGGCTCTGGTCAGTTTTGTTGGGTATCAAGACACCGGTTATTACGCTGAGCGTTTAGGCTCCAGTCAGTTTCATTGGGTATCCAGACTCCGGTTATTTCGTTGGTCGTTCAGTCTCCGGTCAGTTTCTTTGAGTATCCAGACTCCAGTTATTACGTTGAGCGTTCAGGCTCCAGTCAGTTTCGTTCGGTATCCAAACTCTGGTTATTACGTTGAGCATTCAGGATCCAGTCTTTTTCGTTGAGTATCATAACTCTGGTTATTACATTGAGCGTTCAGGCTCCGGTCAGTTTCGTTGAGTATCCAGACTCCGGTTATTACGTTTATCATTCAGGCTCCGGTCAGTTTAGTTGAGTATCCAAACTCTGGTAATTAAGTTGAGCGTTCAGGCTCCGGTCATTTTCGTTGAGTATCCAGGCTCTGGTTATTACGTTGATCGTTCAGGCTCCGGTCAGTTTTGTTTAGTATCCAGATTGCGGTTATTACGTTGAGCGTTCAGGCTCCGGTCAGTTTCATTGGGTATCAAGACACCGGTTATTACGTTGAGCGTTCAAGCTCCGATCAGTTTCGTTGGGTATCCAGACTCCGGTTATTACGTTGAACGATCAGGCTCCGGTCAATTTCATTGGGTATCCAGACTTCGGTTATTACGTTGTGTGTTCAGGCTCCGGTCAGTTTCGTTTGGTATCCAGACTTCGGTTTTTACGTTGAGCGTTCAGGCTCCGGTCAGTTTCGTTTGGTGTCCAGACTCCAGTTATTACGTTGTGCGTTCAGGCTCCTGTCAGTTTCGTTGGGTATCCAGACTTCGGTTATTACATTGAGCGTTCAGGCTCCGGTCAGTTTCGTTGGGTATCCAGACTCCGATTATTACGTTGAGCGTTCAGGCTCCGGTCAGTTTCATTGTGTATCCAGACTCCGGTTATTACGTTGATCATTCAGGCTCTAGTCAGTTTCGTTGAGTATCCAGACTCTGGTTTTTACGTTGAGCGTTCAGGCTCCGGTTAGTTTCGTTGAGTATCCAGATTTCGTTTATTAGGTTGAGCGTTCAGGCTCCGGTCAGTTTCGTTGGGTATCCAAACTCCGGTTATAACGTTGAGCGTTCAGGCTCCGGTCAGTTTCGTTGGGTATCCAGACTTCGGTTATTACGTTGAGCGTTCAGGCTCCGGTCAGTTTTGTTTGTTATCCAGACTCCGGTTATTACGTTGAGCGTTCAGGCTCCTGTCAGTTTCGTTGGGTATCCAGACTTCAGTTATTACGTTGGGCATTTAGGCTCCGGTCAGTTTCGTTGCATATCCACACTCTGGTTATTACGTTAGGCGTTCCGGCTCAAGTCAGTTTTGTAGGGTATCCAGACTCCGGTTATTACGTTGAGCGTTCGGCTCCGATCAGTTTCGTTGGGTATCCAGACTCCAGTTATTACGTTGAGCGTTTAGGCTCCGATAAATTTCTTTGTGTATCCAGACTCCGGTTATTACGTTGATCGTTCAGACTCCAGTCAGTTTCGTTAAGTATCCAGACTCCGGGTATTACGTTGAGCATTCAGGCTCCGGTTAGTTTCGTTTAGTATCCAGATTCCGGTTATTACGTTGAGCGTTCAGGCTCCGGTCAATTTCGTTGGGTATGCAGACCCCAGTTATTACGTTGAGCGTTCAGGCTCCGGTCAGTTTCGTTGGGTATCCAGACTCTGGTTATTACGTTGAGCGTTTAGGCTCCGGTTAGTTTTGTAGGGTATCCAGACTCCGGTTATTACGTTGAGCGTTCTAAATCCGGTCAGTTTCGTTGGGTATCCAGACTCCGGTTATTACGTTGAGCATTCAGGCTCCGGTCAGTTTCTTTGGGTATCCAGACTCCGGTTACATTGAGCGTTCAGGCTCCGGTCAGTTTCGTTTGGTATCCAACTCCAGTTATTACGTTGAGCATTCAGGCTCCGAGCAGTTTTGTTGGGTATCCAGACATCGGTTATTACGTTGAGCGTTTAGGCTCCGGTCAGTTTTGTTGGGTATCCAGACTCCGGTTTTTACGTTGAGCGTTCAGGCTCCAGTCAGTTTCGTTAAGTATCCAGACTTCGGTTATTACGTTGAGCGTTTAGGCTCCGGTCAGTTTCGTTGGGTATCCAGACTCCGGTTTTTACGTTGAGCGTTCAGGCTCCAGTCAGTTACGTAAAGTATCCAGACTCCGGTTATTACGTTGAGCGTTCAGGCTGCGGTCAGTTTCATTGTGTATCCAGACTCCGGTTATTACGTTGATCTTTCAGGCTCCAATCATTTTTGTTGAGTATCCAGACTCCGGTTATTAAGTTGAGCGTTCAGGCGCTGGTCAGTTTCGGTAGGTATCCAGACTCCGATTATTACGTTGAGCGTTCAGGCTCCGGTAATTTTCGTTTAGTATCCAGACTCCAGTTATTAAGTTAAGCGTCAGGCTCCGTACAGTTTCGTTGAGTATCCAGACTCTGGTTATTACGTTGAGCGTTCAGGCTAGGGTCAGTTTCTTTCAGTATCCAGATTCCAGTTATTACGTTGAGCGTTCATGCTCCGGTCAGTTTTGTTGGGTATCCAGACTCCGGTGATTACGTTGATCGCTCAGGCTCTGGTCATTTTTGTTGAGTATCCAGACTCGGGTTATTACGTTCAACGTTCAGGTTTTGGTCAGTTTCGTTGAGTATCCAGACTTCGGTTATTACGTTGAGCGTTCAGGCTCCGGTAAGTTTCGTTGGGTATCCAGACTCCGTTTATTACGTTGAGCGTTCAGGCTCGAGTCATTTTCGTCGAGTATCCAGACTCCTGTTATTACGTTGAGCGTTCAGGCTCCGGTCAGTTTCGTTGAGTATCCATACTCTGGTTATTAAGTTGAGCGTTCAGGCTCCAGTCATTTTCGTTGAGTATCCAGACTCCGGTTATGACGTTGAGTGTTCAGGCTCCAGTCAGTTTCGTTGGGTATCAAGACACCGGTTATGACGCTGAGTGTTCAGGCTCCGGTCAGTTTCATTGGGTATCCAGACTCCGGTTATTACGTTGGTCGTTCAGTCTCCGGTCAGTTTCAATGACTATCCCGACTCCAGTTATTACGTTGAGCGTTCAGGCTCCAGTCACTTTCGTTGGGTATCCAAATTCCGATTATTATGTTGAGTATTCAGGATCCAGTCATTTTTGTTGAGTATCATAACTCTGGTTATTACATTGAGCGTTCCGGCTCCGGTTAGTTTAGTTGAGTATCCAAACTCTGGTTATTAATTTAAGCGTTCAGGCTCCAGTCATTTTTGTTGAGTATCCAGACTCTGGTTATTACGTTAAGGGATCAGGCTAGGGTCATTTTCCTTGAGTATCCAGATTCCAGTTATTACGTTGAGTGTTCAGGCTCCGGTCAGTTTCGTTGGGTTTCCAGACTCCGGTGATTACGTTGATTGTTCAGGCTCCGGTCATTTTTGTTGAGTATCCATACTCGAGTTATTACGTTCAGCGTTCAGGCATTGGTCAGTTTCGTTGAGTATCCAGATTCTGGTTATTACGTTGAGCGTTCAGGCTCTGGTCAGTTTTGTTGGGTATCTAGACTTCGGTTATTACGTTGAGCGTTCAGGCTCCGGTAAGTTTCGTTGGGTATCCGGACTCCGGTTATTACGTTGAACGTTCAGGGTCCAGTCATTTTCGTTGAGTATCCAGACTCCTGTTATTACGTTGAGCATTCAGGCTCCGGTCAGTTACGTTGAGCATTCAGGCTCTGGTCATTTTCGTTGAGTATCCAGACTCTGGTTATTACATTGAGCGTTCAGGCTCCGGTCAGTTTCATTGAGTATCCAGATTCCGGTTATTACGATGAGCGTTCAGGCTCCTGTCAGTTTCGTTGGGTATCAAGACACCGGTTATGACGCTGAGCGTTCAGGCTCCGGTCAGTTTCATTGGGTATCCAAACTCCGGTTATTACGTTGGTCGTTCAGTCTCCTGTCAGTTTCGTTGAGTATCCAGACTCCAGTTATTACCTTGAGCGTTCAGGCTCCAGTCATTTTCGTTGGATATCCAAATTCCGGTTATTACGTTGAGCATTCAGCCTCCGATCAGTTTTATTGAGTATCCAGACTCTGGTTATTACATTGAGCGTTCAGGCTCCGGTCAGTTTAGTTGAGTATCCAAACTCTGGTTATTAAGTTGTGCGTTCAGGCTCCGGTCATTTTCGTTGAGTATCCATACGCTGGTTATTACGTTGAGCATTCAGGCTCCGGTCAGTTTTGTTGAGTATCCAGATTCCGGTTATTACGTTGAGCATTCAGGCTCCGGTCAGTTTCGTTTGGTATCAAGACACCGGTTATTACGCTGAGCGTTCAGGCTCCAGTCAGTTTCATTGGGTATCCAGACTCCGGTTATTTCGTTGGTCGTTCAGTCTCCGATCAGTTTCGTTGAGTATCCAGACTTCAGTTATTACGTTGAGCGTTCAAGCTCCTGTCAGTTTCGTTGGGTATCCAAGCTCCGGTTATTACGTTGAGCGTTCAGGCTCCGGTCATTTTCGTTGAGTATCCAGACTCTAGTTATTACGTTGAGCGTTTAGGCTCCGGTCAGTTTCATTGAGTATACAGATTCCGATTATTACGTTGATCGTTCATGCTCAGGTCAGTTTTGTTGGGTATCTAGACTCCGGTTATTACATTGAGCGTTCAGGCTCCGGTCATTTTCGTTTAGTATCCAGACTCCAGTTATTAAGTTGAGCGTCAGGCTCCGAACATTTTCGTTGAGTATCCAGACTCTTGTTATTACGTTGAGCATTCAAGCTCCGGTCAGTTTCGTTGAGTATCCAGATTCCAGTTATTTCGTTGAGCGTTCAGGCTCTGGTTAGTTTCGTTGGGTATCCAGACTCAGGTGATTACGTTGATCGTTCAGGCTCCGGTCCATTTCGTTGAGTATCCAGACTCCTGTTATTACGTTGAGCGTTCAGGCTCCGATCAGTTTCGTAGAGTATCCAGACTCTGGTTATTAAGTTGAGCATTCAGGCTCCAGTCATTTTCGTTGAGTATCCCGACTCTGGTTATTACATTGAGCGTTCAGGCTCCAGTCAGTTTCGTTGAGTGTCCAGATTCCGGTTATTACGTTGAGCGTTCAGTCTCCGGTCAGTATCGTTGGGTATCAAGACACCGGTTATTACATTGAGCGTTCAGGCTCCGCTCAGTTTCATTGGGTATCAAGACTCCGGTTGTTTTGTTGGTCGTTCAGTCTCCGGTCAGTTTCATATAGTATCCAGACTCCAGCTATTACCTTGAGCGTTCAGGCTCCAGTCAGTTTCGTTGGGTATCAAGACACCGGTTATTACGTTGAGCATTCAGGCTCCGGTCAGTTTCATTGGGTATCCAGACTCCGGTTATTACGTTGATCATTCAGTCTCCGGTCAAATTCGTTGAGTATCCAGACTCTAGTTATTACGTTGAGCGTTCAGGCTCCGGTCAGTTTCGTTGAGTATCCAGACTCTGGTTATTAAGTTGAGCGTTCAGGCTCCGATCATTTTTGTTGAGTATCCAGACTCTGGTTATTACGTTGAACGGTCAGGCTCCGGTCAGTTTCGTTGAGTATCCAGATTCCAGTTATTACGTTGATCATTCAGGCTCTGGTCAGTTTCGTTGGGTATCAAAACACCGGTTATTACGCTGAGCATTTAGGCTCCAGTCAGTTTCATTGGGTATCCAGACTCTGGTTATTTCGTTGGTCGTTCAGTCTCCGGTCAGTTTCGTTGAGTATCCAGACTCCAGTTATTACGTTGAGCGTTTAGGCTCCAGTCAGTTTCGTTGGGTATCCAAACTCTGGTTATTACGTTGAGCGTTCAGGATCCAGTCATTTTTGTTGAGTATCATAACTCTGGTTATTACATTGAGCGTTCAGGCTCCGGTCAGCTTCGTTGAGTATCCAGACTCCGGTTATTACGTTGATCGTTCATGCTCCGGTCAGTTTAGTTGAGTATCCAAACTCAGGTTATTAAGTTGAGCGTTCAGGCTCCGGTCATTTTCGTTGAGTATCCAGGCTCTGGTTATTACGTTGATCGTTCAGGCTCCGGTCAGTTTCGTTTAGTATCCAGATTGCGGTTATTACGTTGAGCGTTCAGGCTCTTGTCAATTTCGTTGGGTATCAAGACACCGGTTATTACATTGAGCGTTCAAGCTCCGATCAGTTTCTTTGGGTATCCAGACTCCGGTTATTACGTTGAACGCTCATGCTCCGGTCAATTTCATTGGGTATCCAGACTTCGGTTATTACGTTGTGCGTTCAGGCTCCGGTCAGTTTCGTTTGGTATCCAGACATCGAATTTTACGTTGAGCGTTCAGGCTCCGATCAGTTTCGTTTGGTATCCAGACTTCGGTTATTACGTTGTGCGTTCAGGCTCCTGTCAGTTTCGTTGGGTATCCAGACTTCGGGTATTACGTTGAGCGTTCAGGCTCCGGTCAGTTTCGTTGGGTATCCAGACTCCGAATATTACGTTGAGCGTTCAGGCTCCGGTCAGTTTCATTGTGTATCCAGACTCCGGTTATTACGTTGATCATTCAGGCTCTAGTCAGTTTCGTTGAGTATCCAGACTCCGGTTATTACATTGAGCGTTCAGGCTCCGGTTAGTTTTGTTGAGTATTCAGATTTTGTTTATTACGTTGATCGTTCAGGCTCTAGTCAGTTTCGTTAAGTATCCAGACTCCGGGTATTACGTTGAGCGTTCAGGCTCCGGTCAGTTTCGTTGGGTATCCAGATTCCGGTTATTACGTTGAGCGTTCAGGCTCCGGTCAATTTCGTTGGGTATCCAGACCCCAGTTATTACGTTGAGCGTTCAGACTCCGGTCAGTTTCATTGGGTATCCAGACTCTGTTTATTACATTGAGCGTTTAGGCTCCGGTTAGTTTTGTAGGGTATCCAGACTCCGGTTATTACGTTGAGCGTTCTAGATCCGGTCAGTTTCGTTGGGTATCCAGACTCCGGTTATTACGTTGAGCGTTCAGGCTCCGGTCAGTTTCTTTGGGTATCCAGACTCCGGTTACATTGAGCGTTCAGGCTCCGGTCAGTTTCGTTTGGTATCCAGACTCCGGTTATTACGTTGAGCGTTCAGGCTCCGAGCAGTTTTGTTGGGTATCCAGACTTCAGTTATTACGTTGAGCGTTTAGGCTCCGGTCAGTTTCGTTGGGTATCCAGACTCCGGTTTTTACGTTGTGCGTTAAGGCTCCAGTCAGTTTCGTAAAGTATCCAGACTCTGGTTATTACGTTGAGCGTTCAGGCTGCGGTCAGTTTCATTGTGTATCCAGACTCCGGTTATTACGTTGATCTTTCAGGCTCCAATCATTTTTGTTGACTATCCAGACTCCGGTTATTAAGTTGAGCGTTCAGGCGCTGGTCAGTTTCGGTAGGTATCCAGCCTCCGGTTATTACGTTGAGCGTTCAGGCTCCGGTAATTTTCGTTTAGTATCCAGACTCCAGTTATTAAGTTAAGCGTCAGGCTCCGAACATTTTCGTTGAGTATCCAGACTCTGGTTATTACGTTGAGCGTTCAGGCTAGGGTCAGTTTCGTTGAGTATCCAGATTCCAGTTATTACGTTGAGCGTTCATGCTCCGGTCAGTTTTGTTGGGTATCCAGACTCCGGTGATTACGTTGATCGTTCAGGCTCTGGTCATTTTTGTTGAGTATCCAGACTCGGGATATTACGTTCAACGTTCAGGTTCTGGTCAGTTTCGTTGAGTATCCAGATTCTGGTTATTACGTTGAGCGTTCAGGCTTTGGTCAGTTTTGTTGGGTATCCAGACTTCGGTTATTACGTTGAGCGTTCAGGCTTCGGTAAGTTTCGTTGGGTATCCAGACTCCGTTTATTACGTTGAGCGTTCAGGCTCGAGTCATTTTCGTTGAGTATCCAGACTCCTGTTATTACGTTGAGCGTTCAGGCTCCGGTCAGTTTCGTTGAGTATCCATACTCTGGTTATTAAGTTGAGCGTTCAGGCTCCAGTCATTTTCGTTGAGTATCCAGACTCCGGTTATTACATTGAGTGTTCAGGCTCCAGTCAGTTTCGTTGGGTATCAAGACACCGGTTATGACGCTGAGCGTTCAGGCTCCGGTCAGTTTCATTGGGTATCCAGACTACGGTTATTACGTTGGTCGTTCAGTCTCCGGTCAGTTTCAGTGACTATCCCGACTCCAGTTATTACGTTGAGCGTTCAGGCTCCAGTCACTTTCGTTGGGTATCCAAATTCCGGTTATTATGTTGAGCATTCAGGATCCAGTCATTTTTGTTGAGTATCATAACTCTGGTTATTACATTGAGCGTTCCGGCTCCGGTTAGCTTAGTTGAGTATCCAAACTCTGGTTATTAATTTGAGCGTTCAGGCTCCAGTCATTTTCGTTGAGTATCCAGACTCTGGTTATTACGTTAAGGGATCAGGCTAGGGTCATTTTCCTTGAGTATCCAGATTCCAGTTATTACGTTGAGTGTTCAGGCTCCGGTCAGTTTCGTTGGGTTTCCAGACTCCGGTGATTACGTTGATTGTTCAGGCTCCGGTCATTTTTGTTGAGTATCCATACTCGAGTTATTACATTCAGCGTTCGGGCATTGGTCAGTTTCGTTGAGTATCCAGATTCTGGTTATTACGTTGAGCGTTCAGGCTCTGGTCAGTTTTGTTGGGTATCCAGACTTCGGTTATTACGTTGAGCGTTCAGGCTCCGGTAAGTTTCGTTGGGTATCCGGACTCCGGTTATTACGTTGAGCATTCAGGGTCCAGTCATTTTCGTTGAGTATCCAGACTCCTGTTATTACGTTGAGCATTCAGGCTCCGTTCAGTTACGTTGAGTATCCAGACTCTAGTTATTACGTTGAGCGTTTAGGCTCCGGTCACTTTCATTGAGTATACAGATTTCGATTATTACGTTGATCGTTCAGGCTCAGGTCAGTTTCGTTGGGTATCTAGACTCCGGTTATTACATTGAGCGTTCAGGCTCCGGTCATTTTCGTTTAGTATCCAGACTCCAGTTATTAAGTTGAGCGTCAGGCTCCGAACATTTTCGTTGAGTATCCAGACTCTTGTTATTATGTTGAGCGTTCAGGCTCCGGTCAGTTTCGTTGAGTATCCAGATTCCAGTTATTTCGTTGAGCGTTCAGGCTCTGGTCAGTTTCGTTGGGTATCCAGACTCAGGTGATTACGTTGATCGTTCAGGCTCCGGTCCATTTCGTTGAGTATCCATACTCCTGTTATTACGTTGAGCGTTCAGGCTCCGATCAGTTTCGTAGAGTATCCAGACTCTGGTTATTAAGTTGAGCATTCAGGCTCCAGTCATTTTCGTTGAGTATCCCGACTCTGGTTATTACATTGAGCGTTCAGGCTCCGGTCAGTTTCGTTGTGTCCAGATTCCGGTTATTACGTTGAGCGTTCAGTCTCCGGTCAGTATCGTTGGGTATCAAGACACCGGTTATTTCATTGAGCGTTCAGGCTCCGCTCAGTTTCATTGGGTATCAAGACTCCGGTTGTTTTGTTGGTCGTTCAGTCTCCGGTCAGTTTCATATAGTATCCAGACTCCAGCTATTACCTTGAGCGTTCAGGCTCCAGTCAGTTTCGTTGGGTATCAAGACACCGGTTATTACGTTGAGCATTCAGGCTCCGGTCAGTTTCATTGGGTATCCAGACTCCGGTTATTACGTTGATCATTCAGTCTCCGGTCAAATTCGTTGAGTATCCAGACTCTAGTTATTACGTTGAGCGTTCAGGCTCCGGTCAGTTTCGTTGAGTATCCAGACTCTGGTTATTAAGTTGAGCGTTCAGGCTCCGATCATTTTTGTTGAGTATCCAGACTCTGGTTATTACGTTGAACGGTCAGGCTCCGGTCAGTTTCGTTGAGTATCCAGATTCCAGTTATTACGTTGATCATTCAGGCTCTGGTCAGTTTCGTTGGGTATCAAAACACCGGTTATTACGCTGAGCATTTAGGCTCCAGTCAGTTTCATTGGGTATCCAGACTCTGGTTATTTCGTTGGTCGTTCAGTCTCCGGTCAGTTTCGTTGAGTATCCAGACTCCAGTTATTACGTTGAGCGTTTAGGCTCCAGTCAGTTTCGTTGGGTATACAAACTCTGGTTATTACGTTGAGCGTTCAGGATCCAGTCATTTTTGTTGAGTATCATAACTCTAGTTATTACATTGAGCGTTCAGGCTCCGGTCAGCTTCGTTGAGTATCCAGACTCCGGTTATTACGTTGATCGTTCATGCTCCGGTCAGTTTAGTTGAGTATCCAAACTCAGGTTATTAAGTTGAGCGTTCAGGCTCCGGTCATTTTCGTTGAGTATCCAGGCTCTGGTTATTACGTTGATCGTTCAGGCTCCGGTCAGTTTCGTTTAGTATCCAGATTGCGGTTATTACGTTGAGCGTTCAGGCTCTTGTCAATTTCGTTGGGTATCAAGACACCGGTTATTACATTGAGCGTTCAAGCTCCGATCAGTTTCGTTGGGTATCCAGACTCCGGTTATTACGTTGAACGCTCATGCTCCGGTCAATTTCATTGGGTATCCAGACTTCGGTTATTACGTTGTGCGTTCAGGCTCCGGTCAGTTTCGTTTGGTATCCAGACATCGAATTTTACGTTGAGCGTTCAGGCTCCGATCAGTTTCGTTGGGTATCCAGACTTCGGTTATTATGTTGTGCGTTCAGGCTCCTGTCAGTTTCGTTGGGTATCCAGACTTCGGGTATTACGTTGAGCGTTCAGGCTCCGGTCAGTTTCGTTGGGTATCCAGACTCCGAATATTACGTTGAGCGTTCAGGCTCCGGTCAGTTTCATTGTGTATCCAGACTCCGGTTATTACGTTGATCATTCAGGCTCTAGTCAGTTTCGTTGAGTATCCAGACTCCGCTTATTACATTGAGCGTTCAGGCTCCGGTAAGTTTCGTTGAGTATTCAGATTTTGTTTATTACGTTGATCGTTCAGGCTCTAGTCAGTTTCGTTAAGTATCCAGACTCCGGGTATTACGTTGAGCGTTCAGGCTCCGGTCAGTTTCGTTGGGTATCCAGATTCCGGTTATTACGTTGAGCGTTCAGGCTCCGGTCAATTTCGTTGGGTATCCAGACCCCAGTTATTACGTTGAGCGTTCAGACTCCGGTCAGTTTCATTGGGTATCCAGACTCTGGTTATTACATTGAGCGTTTAGGCTCCGGTTAGTTTTGTAGGGTATCCAGACTCCGGTTATTACGTTGAGCGTTCTAGATCCGGACAGTTTCGTTGGGTATCCAGACTCCGGTTATTACGTTGAGCGTTCAGGCTCCGGTCAGTTTCTTTGGGTATCCAGACTCCGGTTACATTGAGCGTTCAGGCTCCGGTCAGTTTCGTTTGGTATCCAGACTCCGGTTATTACGTTGAGCGTTCAGGCTCCGAGCAGTTTTGTTGGGTATCCAGACTTCAGTTATTACGTTGAGCGTTTAGGCTCCGGTCAGTTTCGTTGGGTATCCAGACTCCGGTTTTTCCGTTGAGCGTTCAGGCTCCAGTCAGTTTCGTAAAGTATCCAGACTCCGGTTATTACGTTGAGCGTTCAGGCTGCGGTCAGTTTCATTGTGTATCCAGACTCCGGTTATTACGTTGATCTTTCAGGCTCCAGTCATTTTTGTTGAGTATCCAGACTCCGGTTATTAAGTTGAGCGTTCAGGCGCTGGTCAGTTTCGGTAGGTATCCAGCCTCCGGTTATTACGTTGAGCGTTCAGGCTCCGGTAATTTTTGTTTAGTATCCAGACTCCAGTTATTAAGTTAAGCGTCAGGCTCCGAACATTTTCGTTGAGTATCCAGACTCTGGTTATTACGTTGAGCGTTCAGGCTAGGGTCTGTTTCGTTGAGTATCCAGATTCTAGTTATTACGTTGAGTGTTCATGCTCCGGTCAGTTTTGTTGGGTATCCAGACTCCGGTGATTACGTTGATCGTTCAGGCTCTGGTCATTTTTGTTGAGTATCCAGACTCGGGTTATTACGTTCAACGTTCAGGTTCTGGTCAGTTTCGTTGAGTATCCAGATTCTGGTTATTACGTTGAGCGTTCAGGCTTTGGTCAGTTTTGTTGGGTATCCAGACTTCGGTTATTACGTTGAGCGTTCAGGCTTCGGTAAGTTTCGTTGGGTATCCAGACTCCGTTTATTACGTTGAGCGTTCAGGCTCGAGTCATTTTCGTTGAGTATCCAAACTCCTGTTATTACGTTGAGCGTTCAGGCTCCGGTCAGTTTCGTTGAGTATCCATACTCTGGTTATTAAGTTGAGCGTTCAGGCTCCAGTCATTTTCGTTGAGTATCCAGACTCCGGTTATTACATTGAGTGTTCAGGCTCCAGTCAGTTTCGTTGGGTATCAAGACACCGGTTATGACGCTGAGTGTTCAGGCTCCGGTCAGTTTCATTGGGTATCCAGACTCCGGTTATTACGTTGGTCGTTCAGTCTCCGGTCAGTTTCAGTGACTATCCCGACTCCAGTTATTACGTTGAGCGTTCAGGCTCTAGTCACTTTCGTTGGGTATCCAAATTCCGGTTATTATGTTGAGCATTCAGGATCCAGTCATTTTTGTTGAGTATCATAACTCTGGTTATTACATTGAGCGTTCCGGCTCCGGTTAGTTTCGTTGAGTATCCAGACTCTGGTTATTACGTTAAGGGATCAGGCTAGGGTCATTTTCCTTGAGTATCCAGATTCCAGTTATTACGTTGAGTGTTCAGGCTCCGGTCAGTTTCGTTGGGTTTCCAGACTCCGGTGATTACGTTGATTGTTCAGGCTCCGGTCATTTTTGTTGAGTATCCATACTCGAGTTATTACATTCAGCGTTCGGGCATTGGTCAGTTTCGTTGAGTATCCAGATTCTGGTTATTACGTTGAGCGTTCAGGCTCTAGTCAGTTTTGTTGGGTATCCAGACTTCGGTTATTACGTTGAGCGTTCAGGCTCCGGTAAGTTTCATTGGGTATCCGGACTCCGGTTATTACGATGAGCATTCAGGGTCCAGTCATTTTCGTTGAGTATCCAGACTCCTGTTATTACGTTGAGCATTCAGGCTCCGTTCAGTTACGTTGAGTATCCAGACTCTAGTTATTACGTTGAGCGTTTAGGCTCCAGTCAGTTTCATTGAGTATACAGATTTCGATTATTACGTTGATCGTTCAGGCTCAGGTCAGTTTCGTTGGGTATCTAGACTCCGGTTATTACATTGAGCGTTCAGGCTCCGGTCATTTTCATTTAGTATCCAGACTCCAGTTATTAAGTTGAGCGTCAGGCTCCGAACATTTTCGTTGAGTATCCAGACTCTTGTTATTATGTTGAGCGTTCAGGCTCCGGTCAGTTTCGTTGAGTATCCAGATTCCAGTTATTTCGTTGAGCGTTCAGGCTCTGGTCAGTTTCGTTGGGTATCCAGACTCAGGTGATTACGTTGATCGTTCAGGCTCCGGTCCATTTCGTTGAGTATCCATACTCCTGTTATTACGTTGAGCGTTCAGGCTCCGATCAGTTTCGTAGAGTATCCAGACTCTGGTTATTAAGTTGAGCATTCAGGCTCCAGTCATTTTCGTTGAGTATCCCGACTCTGGTTATTACATTGAGCGTTCAGGCTCCGGTCAGTTTCGTTGTGTCCAGATTCCGGTTATTACGTTGAGCGTTCAGTCTCCGGTCAGTATCGTTGGGTATCAAGACACCGGTTATTACGTTGAGCGTTCAGGCTCCGCTCAGTTTCATTGGGTATCAAGACTCCGGTTATTTTGTTGGTCGTTCAGTCTCCGGTAGGTTTCATATAGTATCCAGACTCCAGCTATTACCTTGAGCGTTCACGCTCCAGTCAGTTTCGTTGGGTATCAAGACACCGGTTATTACGTTGAGCGTTCAGGCTCCGGTCAGTTTCATTGGGTATCCAGACTCCGGTTATTACGTTGATCATTCAGTCTCCGGTCAGTTTCGTTGAGTATCCAGACTCTAGTTTTACGTTGAGCGTTCAGGCTCCGGTCAGTTTCGTTGAGTATCCAGAATCTGGTTATTAAGTTGAGCGTCCAGGCTCCGATCATTTTTGTTGAGTATCCAGACTCTGGTTATTACGTTGAACGTTCAAGCTCCGGTCAGTTTCGTTGAGTATCCAGATTCCAGTTATTACGTTGATCATTCAGGCTCTGGTCAGTTTCGTTGGGTATCAAGACACCGGTTATTACGCTGAGCGTTTAGGCTCCAGTCAGTTTCATTGGGTATCCAGACTCCGGTTATTTCGTTGGTCGTTCAGTCTCCGGTCAGTTTCGTTGAGTATCCGGACTCCAGTTATTACGTTGAGCGTTCAGGCTCCAGTCTGTTTCTTTGGGTATCCAAACTCTGGTTATTACGTTGAGCGTTCAGGATCCAGTCATTTTTGTTGAGTATCATAACTCTGGTTATTACATTGAGCGTTCAGGCTCCGGTCAGTTTCGTTGAGTATCCAGACTCCGGTTATTACGTTGATCGTTCAGGCTCCGGTCAGTTTAGTTGAGTATCCAAACTCTGGTTATTAAGTTGAGCGTTCAGGCTCCGGTCATTTTCGTTGAGTATCCAGGCTCTGGTTATTACGTTGATCGTTCAGGCTCCGGTCAGTTTCGTTTAGTATACAGATTGCGGTTATTATGTTGAGCGTTCAGGCTCCTGTCAGTTTCGTTGGGTATCAAGACACCGGTTATTACGTTGAGCGTTCAAGCTCCGATCAGTTTCGTTGGGTATCCAGACTCCGGTTATTACGTTGAACGTTCAGGCTCCGGTCAATTTCATTGGGTATCCAGACTTCGGTTATTACGTTGTGCGTTCAGGCTCCGGTCAGTTTCGTTTGGTATCCAGACTTCGATTTTTACGTTGAGCGTTCAGGCTCCGATCAGTTTTGTTGGGTATCCAGACTCCGGTTTTTACGTTGAACGTTCAGGCTCCGGTCAGTTTCGTTGGGTATCCAGACTTCGGGTATTACGTTGAGCGTTCAGGCTCCGGTCAGTTTCGTTGGGTATCCAGACTCCGGTTATTACGCTGAGCATTCAGGCCCCGGTCAGTTTCATTGTGTATCCAGACTCTAGTTATTACGTTGAGCGTTCAGGCTCCGGTCAGTTTCGTTGAGTATCTAGATTCCGATTATTACGTTGAGCCTTCAGGCTCCGGTCAGTTTAGTTGAGTATCCAAACTCTGGTAATTAAGTTGAGCGTTCAGGCTCCGGTCATTTTCGTTGAGTATCCAGACTCTGGTTATTACGTTGATTGTTCAGGCTCTAGTCATTTTCGTTGAGTATCCAGACTCCGGTTATTACGTTGAGCGTTCGGGCTCCGGTCAGTTTTGTTGGGTATCTAGACTCCGGTTATTTCGTTGATCGTTCAGGCTCCGGTCATTTTCGTTGAGTATCCAGACTCGGGTTATTACGTTGAGCGTTCAGGCTCCGGTCAATTTCGTTGAGTATCCAGATCCCGGTTATTACGTTGAGCGTTCAGGCTCCGGTCAGTTTCGTTGGGTATCCAGACTCCAGTTATTACGTTGAGCGTTCAGGCTCCGGTCAGTTTCGTTGGGTATCCAGACTCCGGTTATTACGTTGATCGTTCAGGCTCCAATCATTTTAATTGAGTGTCCAGACTCCTATTATTACATTGAGCGTTTAGGCTCCGGTCAGATTCGTTGGATATCCAGACACCAGTTAGTACGTTGATCGTTCAGGCTCCGGTCATTTTCGTTGAGTATCCAGGCTCTGGTTATTACGTTGACCGTTCAGGCTCCGGTCAGTTTCGTTTAGTATCCAGATTGCGGTTATTACGTTGAGCGTTCAGGCTCCGGTCAGTTTCGTTGGGTATCAAGACACCGGTTATTACGTTGAGCGTTCAAGCTCCGATCAGTTTCGTTGGGTATCCAGACTCCGGTAATTACGTTGAACGTTCAGGCTCCGGTCAATTTCATTGGGTATCCAGACTTCGGTTATTACGTTGTGCGTTCAGGCTCCGGTTAGTTTCGTTTGGTATCCAGACTTCGGTTTTTACGTTGAGCGTTCAGGCTCCGATCAGTTTCGTTGGGTATCCAGACTCCGGTTTTTACGTTGAACATTCAGGCTCCGGTCAATTTCATTGGGTATCCAGACTTCGGTTATTACATTGTGTGTTCAGGCTCCGGTCAGTTTCGTTTGGTATCCAAACTTCGGTTTTTACGTTGAGCGTTCAGGCTCCGATCAGTTTCGTTGGGTATCCAGACTCCGGTTTTTACGTTGAGCGTTCAGGCTCCGGTCAGTTTCATTGTGTATCCAGACTCTGGTTATTACGTTGATCATTTAGGCTCTAGTCAATTTCGTTGAGTATCCAGACTCCGGTTATTACGTTGAGCGTTCAGGCTCCGGTTAGTTTCGTTGAGTATCCAGATTTCGTTTATTACGTTGAGCGTTCAGGCTCCGGTCAGTTTCGTTGGGTATCTAGACTCCGGTTATAACGTTGAGCGTTCAGGCTCCGGTCAGTTTCGTTGGGTATCCAGACTTCGGTTATTACGTTGAGCGTTTGGCTCCGATCAGTTTCGTTGGGTATCCAGACTCCAGTTATTACATTGAGCGTTTAGGCTCCGATCAATTTCTTTGTGTATCCAGACTCCGGTTATTACGTTGATCGTTCAGGCTCCAGTCAGTTTCGTTAAGTATCCAGACTCTGGGTATTACGTTGAGCATTCAAGCTCCGGTTAGTTTCGTTTAGTATCCAGATTCCGGTTATTACGTTGGGCGTTCAGGCTCCGGTCAATTTCGTTGGCTATCCAGACTCCAGTTATTACGTTGAGCGTTCAGGCTCCGGTCAGTTTCGTTGGGTATCCAGACTCTGGTTATTACGTTGAGCGTTTAGGCTCCGGTTAGTTTCGTAGGGTATCCAGACTCCGGTTATTACGTAGAGCGTTCTAGATCCGGTTAGTTTCGTTGGGTATCCAGACTCCGGTTATTACGTTGAGCGTTCAGGCTCCAGTCAGTTTCTTTGGGTATCCAGACTCCGGTTACATTGAGTGTTCAGGCTCCGGTCAGTTTCGTTTGGTATCCAGACTCCGGTTATTACGTTGAGCGTTCAGGCTCCGAGCAGTTTTGTTGGGTATCCAGACTTCGGTTATTACGTTGAGCATTTAGGCTCCGGTCAGTTTCGTTGGGTATCCAGACTCCGGTTTTTACGTTGAGCGTTCAGGCTCCAGTCAGTTTCGTTAAGTATCCAGACTCTGGTTTTTACGTTGAGCGTTTAGGCTCCGGTCAGTTTCGTTGGGTAACCAGACTCCGGTTTTTACGTTGAGCGTTCAGGCTCCAGTCAGTTTCGTAAAGTATCCAGACTCCGGTTATTACGTTGAGCGTTCAGGCTGCGGTCAGTTTCATTGTGTATCCAGACTCCGGTTATTACGTTGATCTTTCAGGCTCCAGTCATTTTTATAGAGTATCCAGACTCCGGTTATTAAGTAGAGCGTTCAGGCTCCGATCATTTTTGTTGAGTATCCAGAGTCTGGTTATTACGTTGAGTGTTCAGGCTCCTGTCAGTTTCGTTGAGTATCCAGATTCCGGTTATTTCGTTGAGCGTTCAGGCTCCTGCAGTTTCGTTGGGTATCCAGACTCCGGTGATTACGTTGATCATTCAGTCTCCGGTCAGTTCCGTTGAGTATCCAGACTCCAGTTATTACGTTGAGCATTCAGGACTCTGGTTATTAAGTTGAGCGTTCAGGCTCCGGTCATTTTTGTTGAGTATCCAGACTCTGGTTATTACGTTGAGCGTTCAGGCTCCGGTTAGTTTCGGTGAGTATCCAGATTCCGGTTATTACGTTGAGCGTTCATGCTCCGGTCAGTTTCGTTGGGTATCAAGACACCGGTTATTACGCTGAGCATTCAGGCTCCGGTCAATTTCATTGGGTATCCAGACTCCGGTTATTTCATTGGTCGTTCAGTCTCCGGTCATTTTCGATTAGTATCCAGACTCCAGTTATTAAGTTGAGCGTCAGGCTCCGAACATTTTCGTTGAGTATCCAGACTCTTGTTATTACGTTGAGCGTTCAGGCTCCGGTCAGTTTCGTTGAGTATCCAGATTCTAGTTATTTCGTTGAGCGTTCAGGCTCTGGTCAGTTTCGTTGGGTATCCAGACTCAGGTGATTACGTTGATCGTTCAGGCTCCGGTCCATTTCGTTGAGTATCCAGACTCCTGTTATTACGTTGAGCGTTCAGGCTCCGATCATTTTCGTAGAGTATCCAGACTCTGGTTATTAAGTTGAGCATTCCGGCTCCAGTCATTTTCGTTGAGTATCCCGACTCTGGTTATTACATTGAGCGTTCAGGCTCCAGTCAGTTTCGTTGAGTGTCCAGATTCCGGTTATTACGTTGAGCGTTCAGTCTCCGGTCAGTATCGTTGGGTATCAAGACACCGGTTATTACGTTGAGCGTTCAGGCTCCGCTCAGTTTCATTGGGTATCAAGACTCCGGTTATTTTGTTGGTCGTTCAGTCTCCGGTCAGTTTCATATAGTATCCAGACTCCAGCTATTACCTTGAGCGTTCAGGCTCCAGTCAGTTTGGTTGGGTATCAAGACATCGGTTATTACGTTGAGCGTTCAGGCTCCGGTCAGTTTCATTGGGTATCCAGACTCCGGTTATTACGTTGATCATTCAGTCTCCGGTCAGTTTCGTTGAGTATCCAAACTCTAGTTATTACGTTGAACGTTTAGGCTCCGATCAGTTTCGTTGAGTATCCAGACTCTGGTTATTAAGTTGAGTGTTCAGGCTCCGATCATTTTTGTTGAGTATCCAGACTCTGGTTAATACGTTGAACGTTCAGGCTCCGGTCAGTTTCGTTGAGTATCCAGATTCCGGTTATTACGTTGATCATTCAGGCTCTGGTCAATTTCGTTGGGTATCAAGACACCGGTTATTACGCTGATTGTTTAGGCTCCAGTCAGTTTCATTGGGTATCCAGACTCCGGTTATTTCGTTGGTCGTTCAGTCTCTGGTCAGTTTCGTTGAGTATCCGGACTCCAGTTATTACGTTGAGCGTTCAGGCTCCAGTCAGTTTCGTTGGGTATCCAAACTCTGGTTATTACGTTGAGCGTTCAGGATCCAGTCATTTTTGTTGAGTATCATAACTCTGGTTATTACATTGAGCGTTTAGGCTCCGGGCAGTTTTGTTGAGTATCCAGACTCCGGTTATTACGTTGATCGTTCAGGCTCCGGTCAGTTTAGTTGAGTATCCAAACTCTGGTTATTAAGTTGAGCGTTCAGGCTCCGGTCATTTTCGTTGAGTATCCATGCTCTGGTTATTAGGTTGATCGTTCAGGCTCCGGTCAGTTTCGTTTAGTATCCAGATTGCGGTTATTACGTCTAGCGTTCAGGCTCCTGTCAGTTTCGTTGGGTATCAAGACACCGGTTATTACGTTGAGCGTTCAAGCTCCGATCAGTTTCGTTGGGCATCCAGACTCCGGTTATTACGTTGAACGTTCAGGCTCCGGTCAATTTCATTGGGTATCCAGACTTCGGTTATTACGTTGTGCGTTCAGGCTCCGGTCAGTTTCGTTTGGTATCCAGACTTTGATTTTTACGTTGAGCGTTCAGGCTCCGATCAGTTTCGTTGGGTATCCAGACTCCGGTTTTTACGTTGAACGTTCAGGCTCCGGTCAGTTTCGTTGGATATCCAGACTTCGGGTATTACGTTGAGCGTTCAGGCTCCGGTCAGTTTCGTTGGGTATCCAGACTCCGGTTATTACGTTGAGCGTTCAGGCCCCGGTCAGTTTCATTGTGTATCCAGACTCTAGTTATTACGTTGAGCGTTCAGGCTCCCGTCAGTTTCGTTGAGTATCTGGATTCCGATTACTACGTTGAGCCTTCAGGCTCCGGTCAGTTTAGTTGAGTATCCAAACTCTGGTAATTAAGTTGAGCGTTCAGGCTCCGGTCATTTTCGTTGAGTATCCAGACTCTGGTTATTACGTTGATTGTTCAGGCTCCAGTCATTTTCGTTGAGTATCCAGACTCCGGTTATTACGTTGAGCGTTCGGGCTCCGGTCAGTTTTGTTGGGTATCCAGACTCCGGTTATTTCGTTGATCGTTCAGGCTCCGGTCATTTTCGTTGAGTATCCAGACTCGGGTTATTACGTTGAGCGTTCAGGCTCCGGTCAATTTCGTTGAGTATCCAGATCCCGGTTATTACGTTGAGCGTTCAGGCTACGGTCAGTTTCGTTGGGTATCCAGACTCCAGTTATTATGTTGAGCGTTCAGGCTCTGGTCAGTTTCGTTGGGTATCCAGACTCCGGTTATTACGTTGATCGTTCAGGCTCCAATCATTTTCGTTAAATGTCCAGACTCCTATTATTACATTGAGCGTTCAGGCTCCGGTCAGATTCGTTGGGTATCCAGAAACCAGTTATTACGTTGATCGTTCAGGCTCTGGTCATTTTCGTTGAGTATCCAGGCTCTGGTTATTACGTTGATCGTTCAGGCTCCGGTCAGTTTCGTTTAGTATCCAGATTGCGGTTATTACGTTGAGCGTTCAGGCTCCGGTAAGTTTTGTTGGGTATCAAGACACCGGTTATTACATTGAGCGTTCAAGCTCCGATCAGTTTCGTTGGGAATCCAGACTCCGATTATTACGTTGAACGTTCAGGCTCCGGTCAATTTCATTGGGTATCCAGACTCAGGTGATTACGTTGATCGTTCAGGCTCCGGTCCATTTCGTTGAGTATCCATACTTCTGTTATTACGTTGAGCGTTCAGGCTCCGATCATTTTCGTAGAGTATCCAGACTCTGGTTATTAAGTTGAGCATTCCGGCTCCAGTCATTTTCGTTGAGTATCCCGACTCTGGTTATTATATTGAGCGTTCAGGCTCCGGTCAGTTTCGTTGAGTGTCCAGATTCCGGTTATTACGTTGAGCGTTCAGTCTCCGGTCAGTATCGTTGGGTATCAAGACACCGGTTATTACGTTGAGCGTTCAGGCTCCGCTCAGTTTCATTGGGTATCAAGACTCCGGTTATTTTGTTGGTCGTTCAGTCTCCGGTTAGTTTCATATAGTATCCAGACTCCAGCTATTACCTTGAGCGTTCAGGCTCCAGTCAGTTTGGTTGTGTATCAAGACATCGGTTATTACGTTGAGCGTTCAGGCTCCGGTCAGTTTCATTGGGTATCCAGACTCCGGTTATTACGTTGATCATTCAGTCTCCGGTCAGTTTCGTTGAGTATCCAAACTCTAGTTATTACGTTGAACGTTTAGGCTCCGATCAGTTTCGTTGAGTATCCAGACTCTGGTTATTAAGTTGAGTGTTCAGGCTCCGATCATTTTTGTTGAGTATCCAGACTCTGGTTAATACGTTGAACGTTCAGGCTCCGGTCAGTTTCGTTGAGTATCCAGATTCCGGTTATTACGTTGATCATTCAGGCTCTGGTCAGTTTCGTTGGGTATCAAGACACCGGTTATTACGCTGATTGTTTAGGCTCCAGTCAGTTTCATTGGGTATCCAGACTCTGGTTATTTCGTTGGTCGTTCAGTCTCTGGTCAGTTTCGTTGAGTATCCGGACTCCAGTTATTACGTTGAGCGTTCAGGCTCCAGTCAGTTTCGTTGGGTATCCAAACTCTGGTTATTACGTTGAGCGTTCAGGATCCAGTCATTTTTGTTTAGTATCATAACTCTGGTTATTACATTGAGCGTTTAGGCTCCGGTCAGTTTTGTTGAGTATCCAGACTCCGGTTATTACGTTGATCGTTCAGGCTCCGGTCAGTTTAGTTGAGTATCCAAACTCTGGTTATTAAGTTGAGCGTTCAGGCTCCGGTCATTTTCGTTGAGTATCCAGGCTCTGGTTATTAGGTTGATCGTTCAGGCTCCGGTCAGTTTCGTTTAGTATCCAGATTGCGGTTATTACGTTGAGCGTTCAGGCTCCTGTCAGTTTCGTTGGGTATCAAGACACCGGTTATTACGTTAAGCGTTCAAGCTCCGATCAGTTTCGTTGGGCATCCAGACTCCGGTTATTACGTTGAACGTTTAGGCTCCGGTCAATTTCATTGGGTATCCAGACTTCGGTTATTACGTTGTGCGTTCAGGCTCCGGTCAGTTTCGTTTGGTATCCAGACTTCGATTTTTATGTTGAGCGTTCAGGCTCCGATTAGTTTCGTTGGGTATCCAGACTCCGGTTTTTACGTTGAACGTTCAGGCTCCGGTCAGTTTCGTTGGATATCCAGACTTCGGGTATTACGTTGAGCGTTCAGGCTCCGGTCAGTTTCGTTGGGTATCCAGACTCCGGTTATTACGTTGAGCGTTCAGGCCCCGGTCAGTTTCATTGTGTATCCAGACTCTAGTTATTACGTTGAGCGTTCAGGCTCCCGTCAGTTTCGTTGAGTATCTGGATTCCGATTACTACGTTGAGCCTTCAGGCTCCGGTCAGTTTAGTTGAGTATCCAAACTCTGGTAATTAAGTTGAGCGTTCAGGCTCCGGTCATTTTCGTTGAGTATCCAGACTCTGGTTATTACGTTGATTGTTTAGGCTCCAGTCATTTTCGTTGAGTATCCAGACTCCGGTTATTACGTTGAGCGTTCGGGCTCCGATCAGTTTTGTTGGGTATCCAGACTCCGGTTATTTCGTTGATCGTTCAGGCTCCGGTCATTTTCGTTGAGTATCCAGACTCGGGTTATTACGTTGAGCGTTCAGGCTCCGGTCAATTTCGTTGAGTATCCAGATCCCGGTTATTACGTTGAGCGTTCAGGCTCTGGTCAGTTTCGTTGGGTATCCAGACTCCGGTTATTACGTTGATCGTTCAGGCTCCAATCATTTTCGTTGAGTGTCCAGACTCCTATTATTACATTGAGCGTTCAGGCTCCGGTCAGATTCGTTGGGTATCCAGACACCAGTTATTACGTTGATCGTTCAGGCTCCGGTCATTTTCGTTGAGTATCCAGGCTCTGGTTATTACGTTGATCGTTCAGGCTCCGGTCAGTTTCGTTTAGTATCCAGATTGCGGTTATTACGTTGAGCGTTCAGGCTCCGGTAAGTTTTGTTGGGTATCAAGACACCGGTTATTACGTTGAGCGTTCAAGCTCCGATCAGTTTCGTTGGGTATCCAGACTCCGGTTATTACGTTGAACGTTCAGGCTCCGGTCAATTTCATTGGGTATCCAGACTTCGGTTATTACGTTGTGCGTTCAGGCTCCCGTCAGTTTCGTTTGGTATCCAAACTTCGGTTTTTACGTTGAGCGTTCAGGCTCCGATCAAATTCGTTGGGTATCCAGACTCCGGTTTTTACGTTGAACGTTCAGGCTCCGGTCAATTTCATTGGGTATCCAGACTTCGGTTATTACGTTGTGCGTTCAGGCTCCGGTCAGTTTCGTTTGCTATCCAGACTTCGGTTTTTACGTTGAGCGTTCAGGCTCCGATCAGTTTCGTTGGGTATCCAGACTCCGGTTTTTACGTTGAACGTTCAGGCTCCGGTCAATTTCATTGGGTATCCAGACTTCGGTTATTACGTTGTGCGTTCAGGCTCCCGTCAGTTTCGTTTGGTATCCAAACTTCGGTTTTTACGTTGATCGTTCAGGCTCCAATCATTTTTGTTGAGTGTCCAGACTCCTATTATTACATTGAGCGTTCAGGCTCCGGTCAGAGTCGTTGGGTATCCAGACACCAGTTATTACGTTGATCGTTCAGGCTCCGGTCATTTTCGTTGAGTATCCAGACTTCGGTTTTTACGTTGAGCGTTCAGGCTCCGATCAGTTTCGTTGGGTATCCAGACTCCGGTTTTTACGTTGAACGTTCAGGCTCCGGTCAATTTCATTGGGTATCCAGACTTCAGTTATTACGTTGTGCGTTCAGGCTCCTGTCAGTTTCGTTGGGTATCCAGACTTCGGGTATTACGTTGAGCGTTCAGGCTCCGGTCAGTTTCGTTGGGTATCCAGACTCCGGTTATTACGTTGAGCGTTCAGGCTCCGGTAAGTTTCATTGTGTATCCAGACTCCGGTTATTACGTTGATCATTCAGGCTCTAGTCAGTTTCGTTGAGTATCCAGACTCCGGTTATTACGTTGAGCGTTCAGGCTCCGGTTAGTTTTGTTGAGTATCCAGATTTCGTTTATTACGTTGAGCGTTCAGGCTCCGGTCAGTTTCGTTGGGTATCTAGACTCCGGTTATAACGTTGAGCGTTCAGGCTCCGGTCAGTTTCGTTGGGTATCCAGACTTCGGTTATTACGTTGAGCGTTCAGGCTCCGGTCAGTTTTGTTTGTTATCCAGACTCCGGTTATTACGTTGAGCGTTCAGGCTCCTGTCAGTTTCGTTGGGTATCCAGACTTCAGTTATTACGTTGGGCATTTAGGCTCCGGTCAGTTTCGTTGCATATCCACAATCTGGTTATTACGTTAGGCGTTCCGGCTCAAGTCAGTTTCGTAGGGTATCCAGACTCCGGTTATTACGTTGAGCATTCGGCTCCGATCAGTTTCGTTGGGTATCCAGACTCCAGTTATTACATTGAGTGTTTAGGCTCCGATCAATTTCTTTGTGTATCCAGACTCCGGTTATTACGTTGATCGTTCAGGCTCCAGTCAGTTTCGTTAAGTATCCAGACTCTGGGTATTACGTTATGCATTCAGGCTCCGGTTAGTTTCGTTTAGTATCCAGATTTTGGTTATTACGTTGAGCATTCAGGATCCGGTCAATTTCGTTGGCTATCCAGACTCCAGTTATTACGTTGAGCGTTCAGGCTACGGTCAGTTTCGTTGGGTATCCAGACTCCAGTTATTACGTTGAGCGTTCAGGCTCCGGTCAGTTTCGTTGGGTATCCAGACTCCGGTTATTACGTTGATCGTTCAGGCTCCAATCATTTTTGTTGAGTGTCCAGACTCCTATTATTACATTGAGCGTTCAGGCTCCGGTCAGATTCGTTGGGTATCCAGACACCAGTTATTACGTTGATCGTTCAGGCTCCGGTCATTTTCGTTGAGTATCCAGACTTCGGTTTTTACGTTGAGCGTTCAGGCTCCGATCAGTTTCGTTGGGTATCCAGACTCCGGTTTTTACGTTGAACGTTCAGGCTCCGGTCAATTTCATTGGGTATCCAGACTTCAGTTATTACGTTGTGCGTTCAGGCTCCTGTCAGTTTCGTTGGGTATCCAGACTTCGGGTATTACGTTGAGCGTTCAGGCTCCGGTCAGTTTCGTTGGGTATCCAGACTCCGGTTATTACGTTGAGCGTTCAGGCTCCGGTAAGTTTCATTGTGTATCCAGACTCCGGTTATTACGTTGATCATTCAGGCTCTAGTCAGTTTCGTTGAGTATCCAGACTCCGGTTATTACGTTGAGCGTTCAGGCTCCGGTTAGTTTCGTTGAGTATCCAGATTTAGTTTATTACGTTGAGCGTTCAGGCTCCGGTCAGTTTCGTTGGGTATCTAGACTCCGGTTATAACGTTGAGCGTTCAGGCTCCGGTCAGTTTCGTTGGGTATCCAGACTTCGGTTATTACGTTGAGCGTTCAGGCTCCGGTCAGTTTTGTTTGTTATCCAGACTCCGGTTATTACGTTGAGCTTTCAGGCTCCTGTCAGTTTCGTTGGGTATCCAGACTTCAGTTATTACGTTGGGCATTTAGGCTCCGGTCAGTTTCGTTGCATATCCACAATCTGGTTATTACGTTAGGCGTTCCGGCTCAAGTTAGTTTCGTAGGGTATCCAGACTCCGGTTATTACGTTGAGCATTCGGCTCCGATCATTTTCGTTGGGTATCCAGACTCCAGTTATTACATTGAGTGTTTAGGCTCCGATCAATTTCTTTGTGTATCCAGACTCCGGTTATTATGTTGATCGTTCAGGCTCCAGTCAGTTTCGTTAAGTATCCAGACTCTGGGTATTACGTTGAGCATTCAGGCTCCGGTTAGTTTCGTTTAGTATCCAGATTCCGGTTATTACGTTGAGCGTTCAGGATCCGGTCAATTTCGTTGGCTATCCAGACTCGAGTTATTACGTTGAGCGTTCAGGCTACGGTCAGTTTCGTTGGGTATCCAGACTCCAGTTATTACGTTGAGCGTTCAGGCTCCGGTCAGTTTCGTTGGGTATCCAGACTCCGGTTATTACGTTGATCGTTCAGGCTCCAATCATTTTTGTTGAGTGTCCAGACTCCTATTATTACATTGAGCGTTCAGGCTCCGGTCAGATTCGTTGGGTATCCAGACACCAGTTATTACGTTGATCGTTCAGGCTCCGGTCATTTTCGTTGAGTATCCAGGCTCTGGTTATTACGTTGATCGTTCAGGCTCCGGTCAGTTTCGTTTAGTATCCAGATTGCGGTTATTACGTTGAGCGTTCAGGCTCCGGTCAGTTTCGTTGGGTATCAAGACACCGGTTATTACGTTGAGCGTTCAAGTTCCGATCAGTTTCGTTGGGTATCCAGACTCCGGTTATTACGTTGAATGTTCAGGCTCCGGTCAATTTTATTGGGTATCCAGACTTCGGTTATTACGTTGTGCGTTCAGGCTCCGGTCAGTTTCGTTTGGTATCCAGACTTCGGTTTTTACGTTGAGCGTTCAGGCTCCGATCAAATTCGTTGGGTATCCAGACTCCGGTTTTTACGTTGAACGTTCAGGCTCCGGTCAATTTCATTGGGTATCCAGACTTCAGTTATTACGTTGTGCGTTCAGGCTCCTGTCAGTTTCGTTGGGTATCCAGACTTCGGTTATTACGTTGAGCGTTCAGGCTCCGGTCAGTTTCGTTGGGTATCCAGACTTCAGTTATTACGTTGGGCATTTAGGCTCCGGTCAATTTCATTGGGTATCCAGACTTCAGTTATTACGTTGTGCGTTCAGGCTCCTGTCAGTTTCGTTGGGTATCCAGACTTCGGGTATTACGTTGAGCGTTCAGGCTCCGGTCAGTTTCGTTGGGTATCCAGACTCCGGTTATTACGTTGAGCGTTCAGGCTCCGGTAAGTTTCATTGTGTATCCAGACTCCGGTTATTACGTTGATCATTCAGGCTCTAGTCAGTTTCGTTGAGTATCCAGACTCCGGTTATTACGTTGAGCGTTCAGGCTCCGGTTAGTTTCGTTGAGTATCCAAATTTCGTTTATTACGTTGAGCGTTCAGGCTCCGGTCAGTTTCGTTGGGTATCTAGACTCCGGTTATAACGTTGAGCGTTCAGGCTCCGGTCAGTTTCGTTGGGTATCCAGACTTCGGTTATTACGTTGAGCGTTCAGGCTCCGGTCAGTTTTGTTTGTTATCCAGACTCCGGTTATTACGTTGAGTGTTCAGGCTCCTGTCAGTTTCGTTGGGTATCCAGACTTCAGTTATTACGTTGGGCATTTAGGCTCCGGTCAGTTTCGTTGCATATCCACAATCTGGTTATTACGTTAGGCGTTCCGGCTCAAGTTAGTTTCGTAGGGTATCCAGACTCCGGTTATTACGTTGAGCATTCGGCTCCGATCAGTTTCGTTGGGTATCCAGACTCCAGTTATTACATTGAGTGTTTAGGCTCCGATCAATTTCTTTGTGTATCCAGACTCCGGTTATTATGTTGATCGTTCAGGCTCCAGTCAGTTTCGTTAAGTATCCAGACTCTGGGTATTACGTTAAGCATTCAGGCTCCGGTTAGTTTCGTTTAGTATCCAGATTCCGGTTATTACGTTGAGCGTTCAGGATCCGGTCAATTTCGTTGGCTATCCAGACTCCAGTTATTACGTTGAGCGTTCAGGCTACGGTCAGTTTCGTTGGGTATCCAGACTCCAGTTATTACGTTGAGCGTTCAGGCTCCGGTCAGTTTCGTTGGGTATCCAGACTCCGGTTATTACGTTGATCGTTCAGGCTCCAATCATTTTTGTTGAGTGTCCAGACTCCTATTATTACATTGAGCGTTCAGGCTCCGGTCAAATTCGTTGGGTATCCAGACACCAGTTATTACGTTGATCGTTCAGGCTCCGGTCATTTTCGTTGAGTATCCAGGCTCTGGTTATTACGTTGATCGTTCAGGCTCCGGTCAGTTTCGTTTAGTATCCAGATTGCGGTTATTACGTTGAGCGTTCAGGCTCCGGTCAGTTTCGTTGGGTATCAAGACACCGGTTATTACGTTGAGCGTTCAAGCTCCGATCAGTTTCGTTGGGTATCCAGACTCCGGTTATTACGTTGAACGTTCAGGCTCCGGTCAATTTCATTGGGTATCCAGACTTCGGTTATTACATTGTGCGTTCAGGCTCCGGTCAGTTTCGTTTGGTATCCAGACTTCGGTTTTTACGTTGAGCGTTCAGGCTCCGATCAAATTCGTTGGGTATCCAGACTCCGGTTTTTACGTTGAACGTTCAGGCTCCGGTCAATTTCATTGGGTATCCAGACTTCAGTTATTACGTTGTGCGTTCAGGCTCCTGTCAGTTTCGTTGGGTATCCAGACTTCGGTTATTACGTTGAGCGTTCAGGCTCCGGTCAGTTTCGTTGGGTATCCAGACTTCAGTTATTACGTTGGGCATTTAGGCTCCGGTCAGTTTCGTTGCATATCCACAATCTGGTTATTACGTTAGGCATTCCGGCTCAAGTCAGTTTCGTAGGGTATCCAGACTCCGATTATTACGTTGAGCATTCGGCTCCGATCAGTTTCGTTGGGTATCCAGACTCCAGTTATTACATTGAGCGTTTAGGCTCCGATCAATTTCTTTGTGTATCCAGACTCCGGTTATTACGTTGATCGTTCAGGCTCCAGTCAGTTTCGTTAAGTATCCAGACTCTGGGTATTACGTTGAGCATTTAGGCTCCGGTTAGTTTCGTTTAGTATCCAGATTCCGGTTATTACGTTGAGCGTTCAGGATCCGGTCAATTTCGTTGGCTATCCAGACTCCAGTTATTACGTTGAGCATTCAGGCTACAGTCAGTTTCGGTTGGTATCCAGACTCCAGTTATTACGTTGAGCGTTCAGGCTCCGGTCAGTTTCGTTGGGTATCCAGACTCCGGTTATTACGTTGATCGTTCAGGCTCCAATCATTTTCGTTGAGTGTCCAGACTCCTATTATTACATTGAGCGTTCAGGCTCCGGTCAGATTCGTTGGGTATCCAGACACCAGTTATTACGTTGATCGTTCAGGCTCCGGTCATTTTCGTTGAGTATCCAGGCTCTGGTTATTACGTTGATCGTTCAGGCTCCGGTCAGTTTCGTTTAGTATCCAGATTGCGGTTATTACGTTGAGCGTTCAGGCTCCGGTCAGTTTCGTTGTGTATCAAGACACCGGTTATTACGTTGAGCGTTCAAGCTCCAATCAGTTTCGTTGGGTATCCAGACTTCGGTTATTACGTTGTGCGTTCAGGCTCCGGTCAGTTTCGTTTGGTATCCAGACTTCGGTTTTTGCGTTGAGCGTTTAGGCTCCGATCAGTTTCGTTGGGTATCCAGACTCCGGTTTTTACGTTGAACGTCCAGGCTCCGGTCAATTTCATTGGGTATCCAGACTTCGGTTATTACGTTGTGCGTTCAGGCTCCGGTCAGTTTCGTTTGGTATCCAGACTTCGGTTTTTACGTTGAGCGTTCAGGCTCCGATCAGTTTCGTTGGGTATCCAGACTCCGGTTTTTACGTTGAACGTTCAGGCTCCGGTCAATTTCATTGGGTATCCAGACTTCAGTTATTACGTTGTGCGTTCAGGCTCATGTCAGTTTCGTTGGGTATCCAGACTTCGGGTATTATGTTGAGCGTTCAGGCTCCGGTCAGTTTCGTTGGGTATCCAGACTCCGGTTATTACGTTGAGCGTTCAGGCTCCGGTCAGTTTCATTGTGTATCCAGACTCCGGTTATTACGTTGATCATTCAGGCTCTAGTCAGTTTCGTTGAGTATCCAGACTCCGGTTATTACGTTGAGCGTTCAGGGTCCGGTTAGTTTCGTTGAGTATCCAGATTTCGTTTATTACGTTGAGCGTTCAGGCTCCGGTCAGTTTCGTTGGGTATCTAGACTCCGGTTATAACGTTGAGCGTTCAGGCTCCGGTCAGTTTCGTTGGGTATCCAGACTTCGGTTATTACGTTGAGCGTTCAGGCTCCGGTCAATTTTGTTTGTTATTCAGACTCCGGTTATTACGTTGAGCGTTCAGGCTCCTGTCAGTTTCGTTGGGTATCCAGACTTTAGTTATTATGTTGGGCATTTAGGCTTCGGTCAGTTTCGTTGCATATCCACACTCTGGTTATTACGTTAGACGTTCCGGCTCAAGTCAGTTTCGTAGGATATCCAGACTCCGGTTATTACGTTGAGCGTTCGGCTCCGATCAGTTTCGTTGGGTATCCAGACTCCAATTATTACATTGAGCGTTTAGGCTCCGATCAATTTCTTTGTGTATCCAGACTCCGGTTATTACGTTGATCGTTCAGGCTCCAGTCAGTTTCGTTAAGTATCCAGACTCTGGGTATTACGTTGAGCATTCAGGCTCCGGTTAGTTTCGTTTAGTATCCAGATTCCGGTTATTACGTTGAGCGTTCAGGCTCCGGTCAATTTCGTTGGCTATCCAGACTCCAGTTATTACGTTGAACGTTCAGGCTCCGGTCAGTTTCGTTGGGTATCCAGACTCTGGTTATTAAGTTGAGCGTTTAGGCTCCGGTTAGTTTCGTAGGGTATCCAGACTCCGGTTATTACGTTGAGCGTTCTAGATCCGGTTAGTTTCATTGCGTATCCAGACTCCGGTTATTACGTTGAGCGTTCAGGCTCCGGTCAGTTTCTTTGGGTATCCAGACTCCGGTTACATTGAGCGTTCAGGCTCCGGTCAGTTTCGTTTGGTATCCAGACTCTGGTTATTACGTTGAGCATTCAGGCTCCGAGCAGTTTTGTTGGGTATCCAGACTTCGGTTATTACGTTGAGCATTTAGGCTCCGGTCAGTTTCGTTGGGTATCCAGACTCCGGTTTTTATGTTGAGCGTTCAGGCTCCAGTCAGTTTCGTTAAGTATCCAGACTCCGGTTATTACGTTGAGCGTTTAGGCTCCGGTCAGTTTCGTTGGGTATCCAGACTCCGGTTTTTACGTTGAGCATTCAGGCTCCAGTCAGTTTCGTAAAGTATCCAAACTCCGGTTATTACGTTGAGCGTTCAGGCTGCGGTCAGTTTCATTGTGTATCCAGACTCCGGTTATTACGTTGATCTTTCAGGCTCCAGTCATTTTTGTTGAGTATCCAGACTCCGGTTATTAAGTAGAGCGTTCAGGCTCCGATCATTTTTGTTGAGTATCCAGAGTCTGGTTATTACGTTGAGTGTTCAGGCTCCTGTCAGTTTCGTTGAGTATCCAGATTCCGGTTATTACGTTGAGCGTTCAGGCTCCTGCAGTTTTGTTGGGTATCCAGACTCCGGTGATTACGTTGATCATTCAGTCTCTGGTCAGTTTCGTTGAGTATCCAGACTCCAGTTATTACGTTGAGCATTCAGGACTCTGGTTATTAAGTTGAGCGTTCAGGCTCCGATCATTTTTGTGGTGTATCCAGACTCTGGTTATTACGTTGAGCGTTCAGGCTCTGGTCAGTTTCGGTGAGTATCCAGATTCCGGTTATTACGTTGAGCGTTCATGCTCCGGTCAGTTTCGTTGGGTATCAAGACACCGGTTATTACGCTGAGCATTCAGGCTCCGGTCAATTTCATTGGGTATCCATACTCCGGTTATTTCATTGGTCGTTCAGTCTCCGGTCAGTTTCGTTGAGTATCTAGACTCCAATTATTACGTTGAGCGTTCAGGCTCCAGTCAGTTTCGTTGGGTATCCAAACTCTGGTTATTACGTTGAGCGTTCAGGATCCAGTCATTTTCGTTGAGTATCATAACTCGGGTTATTACATTGAGCGTTCAGGCTCCGGTCAGTTTCGTTGAGTATCACGACTCCGGTTTTACGTTGATCGTTCAGGCTCCGGTCAGTTTAGTTGAGTATCCAAACTCGAATTATTAAGTTGAGCGTTCAGGCTCCGTTCATTTTGGTTGAGTATCCAGACTCTGGTTATTACGTTGATCGTTCAGGCTCCGGTCAGTTTCGTTGAATATCCAGATTCCGGTTATTACATTAGGCGTTCAGGCTCCGGTCAGTTTCGTTAGGTATCAAGACACCGGTTATTACGTTGAGCGTTCAAGCTCCGGTCAGTTTCATTGGGTATCCAGACTCCGGTTATTACGTTGATCATTCAGTCTCCAGTCAGTTTCGTTGAGTATCCAGACTCCAGTTATTACGTTGAGCGTTCAAGCTCCGGTCAGTTTCATTGGGTATCCAGACTCCGGTTATTACGTTGATCATTCAGTCTCCAGTCAGTTTCGTTGAGTATCCAGACTCCAGTTATTACATTGAGCGTTCAGGCTCCAGTCAGTTTTGTTGGGTATCCAAACTCCGGTTATTACATTGAGCGTTCAGGCTCCGATCATTTTCGTTGAGTATCCAGACTGTAGTTATTACGTTGAGCGTTCAGGTTCCGGTCAGTTTCGTTGAGTATCTGGATTCCGATTATTACGTTGAGCCTTCAGGCTCTGGTCAGTTTAGTTGAGTATCCAAACTCTGGTAATTAAGTTGAGCGTTCAGGCTCCGGTCATTTTCGTTGAGTTTCCAGACTCTGGTTATTACGTTGATTGTTCAGGCTCCAGTCATTTTTGTTGAGTATCCAGACTCCGGTTATTACGTTGAGCGTTTAGGCTCCGATCAATTTCTTTGTGTATCCAGACTCCGGTTATTACGTTGATCGTTCAGGCTCCAGTCAGTTTCGTTAAGTATCTAGACTTTGGGTATTACGTTGAGCATTCAGGCTCCGGTTAGTTTCGTTTAGTATCCAGATTCCGGTTATTACGTTGAGCGTTCAGGATCCGGTCAATTTCGTTGGCTATCCAGAGTCCAGTTATTACGTTGAGCGTTCAGGCTACGGTCAGTTTTGTTGGGTATCCAGACTCCAGTCATTACGTTGAGCGTTCAGGCTCCGGTCAGTTTCGTTGGGTATCCAGACTCCGGTTATTACGTTGATCGTTCAGGCTCCAATCATTTTTGTTGAGTGTCCAGACTCCTATTATTACATTGAGCGTTCAGGCTCCGGTCAGATTCGTTGGGTATCCAGACACCAGTTATTAAGTTGATCGTTCAGGCTCCGGTCATTTTCGTTGAGTATCCAGGCTCTGGTTATTACGTTGATCGTTCAGGCTCCGGTCAGTTTCGTTTAGTATCCAGATTGCGGTTATTACGTTGAGCGTTCAGGCTCCGGTCAGTTTCGTTGGGTATCAAGACACTGGTTATTACGTTGAGCGTTCAAGCTCCGATCAGTTTCGTTGGGTATCCAGACTCCGGTTATTACGTTGAACGTTCAGGCTCCGGTCAATTTCATTGGGTATCCAGACTTCGGTTATTACGTTGTGCGTTCAGGCTCCGGTCAGTTTCGTTTGGTATCCAGACTTCGGTTTTTACGTTGAGCGTTCAGGCTCCGATCAAATTCGTTGGGTATCCAGACTCTGGTTTTTACGTTGAACGTTCAGGCTCCGGTCAATTTCATTGGGTATCCAGACTTCAGTTATTACGTTGTGCGTTCAGGCCCCTGTCAGTTTCGTTGGGTATCCATACTTCGGTTATTACGTTGAGCGTTCAGGCTCCTGTCAGTTTCGTTGGGTATCCAGACTTCAGTTATTACGTTGGGCATTTAGGCTCCGGTCAGTTTCGTTGCATATCCACAATCTGGTTATTACGTTAGGCATTCCGGCTCAAGTCAGTTTCGTAGGGTATCCAGACTCCGGTTATTACGTTGAGCATTCGGCTCCGATCAGTTTCGTTGGGTATCCAGACTCCAGTTATTACATTGAGCGTTTAGGCTCCGATCAATTTCTTTGTGTATCCAGACTCCGGTTATTACGTTGATCGTTCAGGCTCCAGTCAGTTTCGTTAAGTATCCAGACTCTGGGTATTACGTTGAGCATTCAGGCTCCGGTTAGTTTCGTTTAGTATCCAGATTCCGGTTATTACGTTGAGCGTTCAGGATCCGGTCAATTTCGTTGGCTATCCAGACTCCAGTTATTACGTTGAGCATTCAGGCTACGGTCAGTTTCGTTGGGTATCCAGACTCCAGTTATTACGTTGAGCATTCAGGCTCCGGTCAGTTTCGTTGGGTATCCAGACTCCGGTTATTACGTTGATCGTTCAGGCTCCAATCATTTTCGTTGAGTGTCCAGACTCCTATTTTTACATTGAGCGTTCAGGCTCCGGTCAGATTCGTTGGGTATCCAGACACCAGTTATTACGTTGATCGTTCAGGCTCCGGTCATTTTCGTTGAGTATCCAGGCTCTGGTTATTACGTTGATCGTTCAGGCTCCGGTCAGTTTCGTTTAGTATCCAGATTGCAGTTATTACGTTGAGCGTTCAGGCTCCGGTCAGTTTCGTTGTGTATCAAGACACCGGTTATTACGTTGAGCGTTCAAGCTCCAATCAGTTTCGTTGGGTATCCAGACATCGGTTATTACGTTGTGCGTTCAGGCTCCGGTCAGTTTCGTTTGGTATCCAGACTTCGGTTTTTGCGTTGAGCGTTCAGGCTCCGATTAGTTTCGTTGGGTATCCAGACTCCGGTTTTTACGTTGAACGTTCAGGCTCCGGTCAATTTCATTGGGTATCCAGACTTCGGTTATTACGTTGTGCGTTAAGGCTCCGGTCAGTTTCGTTTGGTATCCAGACTTCGGTTTTTACGTTGAGCGTTCAGGCTCCGATCAGTTTCGTTGGGTATCCAGACTCCGGTTTTTACGTTGAACATTCAGGCTCCGGTCAATTTCATTGGGTATCCAGACTTCAGTTATTACGTTGTGCGTTCAGGCTCATGTCAGTTTCGTTGGGTATCCAGACACCGGTTATTACGTTGAGCGTTCAAGCTCCGGTCAGTTTCATTGGGTATCCAGACTCCGGTTATTACGTTGATCATTCAGTCTCCAGTCAGTTTCGTTGAGTATCCAGACTCCAGTTATTACGTTGAGCGTTCAAGCTCCGGTCAGTTTCATTGGGTATCCAGACTCCGGTTATTACGTTGATCATTCAGTCTCCAGTCAGTTTCGTTGAGTATCCAGACTCCAGTTATTACGTTGAGCGTTCAGGCTTCAGTCAGTTTTGTTGGGTATCCAAACTCCGGTTATTACATTGAGCGTTCAGGCTCCGATCATTTTCGTTGAGTATCCAGACTGTAGTTATTACGTTGAGCGTTCAGGCTCCGGTCAGTTTCGTTGAGTATCTGGATTCTGATTATTACGTTGAGCCTTCAGGCTCCGGTCAGTTTAGTTGAGTATCCAAACTCCTGTAATTAAGTTGAGCGTTCAGGCTCCGGTCATTTTCGTTGAGTTTCCAGACTCTGGTTATTACGTTGATTGTTCAGGCTCCAGTCATTTTCGTTGAGTATCCAGACTCCGGTTATTACGTTGAGCGTTTAGGCTCCGATCAATTTCTTTGTGTCTCCAGACTCCGGTTATTACGTTGATCGTTCAGGCTCCAGTCAGTTTCGTTAAGTATCCAGACTCTGGGTATTACGTTGAGCATTCAGGCTCCGGTTAGTTTCGTTTAGTATCCAGATTCCGGTTATTACGTTGAGCGTTCAGGATCCGGTCAATTTCGTTGGCTATCCAGAGTCCAGTTATTACGTTGAGCGTTCAGGCTACGGTCAGTTTCGTTGGGTATCCAGACTCCAGTTATTACGTTGAGCGTTCAGGCTCCGGTCAGTTTCGTTGGGTATCCAGACTCCGGTTATTACGTTGATCGTTCAGGCTCCAATCATTTTTGTTGAGTGTCCAGACTCCTATTATTACATTGAGCGTTCAGGCTCCGGTCAGATTCGTTGGGTATCCAGACACCAGTTATTACGTTGATCGTTCAGGCTCCGGTCATTTTCGTTGAGTATCCAGGCTCTGGTTATTACGTTGATCGTTCAGGCTCCGGTCAGTTTCGTTTAGTATCCAGATTGCGGTTATTACGTTGAGCGTTCAGGCTCCGGTCAGTTTCGTTGGGTATCAAGACACCGGTTATTACGTTGAGCGTTCAAGCTCCGATCAGTTTCGTTGGGTATCCAGACTCCGGTTATTACGTTGAACGTTCAGGCTCCGGTCAATTTCATTGGGTATCCAGACTTCGGTTATTACGTTGTGCGTTCAGGCTCCGGTCAGTTTCGTTTGGTATCCAGACTTCGGTTTTTACGTTGAGCGTTCAGGCTCCGATCAAATTCGTTGGGTATCCAGACTCTGGTTTTTACGTTGAACGTTCAGGCTCCGGTCAATTTCATTGGGTATCCAGACTTCAGTTATTACGTTGTGCGTTCAGGCTCCTGTCAGTTTCGTTGGGTATCCATACTTCGGTTATTACGTTGAGCGTTCAGGCTCCTGTCAGTTTCGTTGGGTATCCAGACTTCAGTTATTACGTTGGGCATTTAGGCTCCGGTCAGTTTCGTTGCATATCCACAATCTGGTTATTACGTTAGGCATTCCGGCTCAAGTCAGTTTCGTAGGGTAACCAGACTCCGGTTATTACGTTGAGCATTCGGCTCCGATCAGTTTCGTTGGGTATCCAGACTCCAGTTATTACATTGAGCGTTTAGGCTCCGATCAATTTCTTTGTGTATCTAGACTCCGGTTATTACGTTGATCGTTCAGGCTCCAGTCAGTTTCGTTAAGTATCCAGACTCTGGGTATTACGTTGAGCATTCAGGCTCCGGTTAGTTTCGTTTAGTATCCAGATTCCGGTTATTACGTTGAGCGTTCAGGATCCGGTCAATTTCGTTGGCTATCCAGACTCCAGTTATTACGTTGAGCATTCAGGCTACGGTCAGTTTCGTTGGGTATCCAGACTCCAGTTATTACGTTGAGCATTCAGGCTCCGGTCAGTTTCGTTGGGTATCCAGACTCCGGTTATTACGTTGATCGTTCAGGCTCCAATCATTTTCGTTGAGTGTCCAGACTCCTATTATTACATTGAGCGTTCAGGCTCCGGTCAGATTCGTTGGGTATCCAGACACCAGTTATTACGTTGATCGTTCAGGCTCCGGTCATTTTCGTTGAGTATCCAGGCTCTGGTTATTACGTTGATCGTTCAGGCTCCGGTCAGTTTCGTTTAGTATCCAGATTGCAGTTATTACGTTGAGCGTTCAGGCTCCGGTCAGTTTCGTTGTGTATCAAGACACCGGTTATTACGTTGAGCGTTCAAGCTCCAATCAGTTTCGTTGGGTATCCAGACTTCGGTTATTACGTTGTGCGTTCAGGCTCCGGTCAGTTTCGTTTGGTATCCAGACTTCGGTTTTTGCGTTGAGCGTTCAGGCTCTGATCAGTTTCGTTGGGTATCCAGACTCCGGTTTTTACGTTGAACGTTCAGGCTCCGGTCAATTTCATTGGGTATCCAGACTTCGGTTATTACGTTGTGCGTTAAGGCTCCGGTCAGTTTCGTTTGGTATCCAGACTTCGGTTTTTACGTTGAGCGTTCAGGCTCCGATCAGTTTCGTTGGGTATCCAGACTCCGGTTTTTACGTTGAACATTCAGGCTCCAGTCAATTTCATTGGGTATCCAGACTTCAGTTATTACGTTGTGCGTTCTGGCTCATGTCAGTTTCGTTGGGTATCCAGACACCGGTTATTACGTTGAGCGTTCAAGCTCCGGTCAGTTTCATTGGGTATCCAGACTCCGGTTATTACGTTGATCATTCAGTCTCCAGTCAGTTTCGTTGAGTATCCAGACTCCAGTTATTACGTTGAGCGTTCAAGCTCCGGTCAGTTTCATTGGGTATCCAGACTCCGGTTATTACGTTGATCATTCAGTCTCCAGTCAGTTTCGTTGAGTATCCAGACTCCAGTTATTACGTTGAGCGTTCAGGCTCCAGTCAGTTTTGTTGGGTATCCAAACTCCGGTTATTACATTGAGCGTTCAGGCTCCGATCATTTTCGTTGAGTATCCAGACTGTAGTTATTACGTTGAGCGTTCAGGCTCCGGTCAGTTTCGTTGAGTATCTGGATTCCGATTATTACGTTGAGCCTTCAGGCTCCGGTCAGTTTAGTTGAGTATCCAAACTCTGGTAATTAAGTTGAGCGTTCAGGCTCCGGTCATTTTCGTTGAGTTTCCAGACTCTGGTTATTACGTTGATTGTTCAGGCTCCAGTCATTTTCGTTGAGTATCCAGACTCCGGTTATTACGTTGAGCGTTTAGGCTCCGATCAATTTCTTTGTGTATCCAGACTCCGGTTATTACGTTGATCGTTCAGGCTCCAGTCAGTTTCGTTAAGTATCCAGACTCTAGGTATTACGTTGAGCATTCAGGCTCCGGTTAGTTTCGTTTAGTATCCAGATTCCGGTTATTACGTTGAGCGTTCAGGATCCGGTCAATTTCGTTGGCTATCCAGAGTCCAGTTATTACGTTGAGCGTTCAGGCTACGGTCAGTTTCGTTGGGTATCCAGACTCCAGTTATTACGTTGAGCGTTCAGGCTCCGGTTAGTTTCGTTGGGTATCCAGACTCCGGTTATTACGTTGATCGTTCAGGCTCCAATCATTTTTGTTGAGTGTCCAGACTCCTATTATTACATTGAGCGTTCAGGCTCCGGTCAGATTCGTTGGGTATCCAGACACCAGTTATTACGTTGATCGTTCAGGCTCCGGTCATTTTCGTTGAGTATCCAGGCTCTGGTTATTACGTTGATCGTTCAGGCTCCGGTCAGTTTCGTTTAGTATCCAGATTGCGGTTATTACGTTGAGCGTTCAGGCTCCGGTCAGTTTCGTTGGGTATCAAGACACCGGTTATTACGTTGAGCGTTCAAGCTCCGATCAGTTTCGTTGGGTATCCAGACTCCGGTTATTACGTTGAACGTTCAGGCTCCGGTCAATTTCATTGGGTATCCAGACTTCGGTTATTACGTTGTGCGTTCAGGCTCCGGTCAGTTTCGTTTGGTATCCAGACTTCGGTTTTTACGTTGAGCGTTCAGGCTCCGATCAAATTCGTTGGGTATCCAGACTCTGGTTTTTATGTTGAACGTTCAGGCTCCGGTCAATTTCATTGGGTATCCAGACTTCAGTTATTACGTTGTGCGTTCAGGCTCCTGTCAGTTTCGTTGGGTATCCATACTTCGGTTATTACGTTGAGCGTTCAGGCTCCTGTCAGTTTCGTTGGGTATCCAGACTTCAGTTATTACGTTGGGCATTTAGGCTCCGGTCAGTTTCGTTGCATATCCACAATCTGGTTATTACGTTAGGCATTCCGGCTCAAGTCAGTTTCGTAGGGTATCCAGACTCCGGTTATTACGTTGAGCATTCGGCTCCGATCAATTTCGTTGGGTATCCAGACTCCAGTTATTACATTGAGCGTTTAGGCTCCGATCAATTTCTTTGTGTATCCAGACTCCAGTTATTACGTTGATCGTTCAGGCTCCAGTCAGTTTCGTTAAGTATCCAGACTCTGGGTATTAGGTTGAGCATTCAGGCTCCGGTTAGTTTCGTTTAGTATCCAGATTCCGGTTATTACGTTGAGCGTTCAGGATCCGGTCAATTTCGTTGGCTATCCAGACTCCAGTTATTACGTTGAGCATTCAGGCTACGGTCAGTTTCGTTGGGTATCCAGACTCCAGTTATTACGTTGAGCATTCAGGCTCCGGTCAATTTCGTTGGGTATCCAGACTCCGGTTATTACGTTGATCGTTCAGGCTCCAATCATTTTCGTTGAGTGTCCAGACTCCTATTATTACATTGAGCGTTCAGGCTCCGGTCAGATTCGTTGGGTATCCAGACACCAGTTATTACGTTGATCGTTCAGGCTCCGGTCATTTTCGTTGAGTATCCAGGCTCTGGTTATTACGTTGATCGTTCAGGCTCCGGTCAGTTTCGTTTAGTATCCAGATTGCGGTTATTACGTTGAGCGTTCAGGCTCCGGTCAGTTTCGTTGTGTATCAAGACACCGGTTATTACGTTGAGCGTTCAAGCTCCAATCAGTTTCGTTGGGTATCCAGACTTCGGTTATTACGTTGTGCGTTCAGGCTCCGGTCAGTTTCGTTTGGTATCCAGACTTCGGTTTTTGCGTTGAGCGTTCAGGCTCCGATCAGTTTCGTTGGGTATCCAGACTCCGGTTTTTACGTTGAACGTTCAGGCTCCGGTCAATTTCATTGGGTATCCAGACTTCGGTTATTACGTTGTGCGTTCAGGCTCCGGTCAGTTTCGTTTGGTATCCAGACTTCGGTTTTTACGTTGAGCGTTCAGGCTCCGATCAGTTTCGTTGGGTATCCAGACTCCGGTTTTTACGTTGAACGTTCAGGCTCCGGTCAATTTCATTGGGTATCCAGACTTCAGTTATTACGTTGTGCGTTCAGGCTCATGTCAGTTTCGTTGGGTATCCAGACTTCGGGTATTATGTTGAGCGTTCAGGCTCCGGTCAGTTTCGTTGGGTATCCAGACTCCGGTTATTACGTTGAGCGTTCAGGCTCCGGTCAGTTTCATTGTGTATCCAGACTCCGGTTATTACGTTGATCATTCAGGCTCTAGTCAGTTTCGTTGAGTATATAGACTCCGGTTATTACGTTGAGCGTTCAGGGTCCGGTTAGTTTCGTTGAGTATCCAGATTTCGTTTATTACGTTGAGCGTTCAGGCTCCGGTCAGTTTCGTTGGGTATCTAGACTCCGGTTATAACGTTGAGCGTTCAGGCTCCGGTCAGTTTCGTTGGCTATCCAGACTTCGGTTATTACGTTGAGCGTTCAGGCTCAGGTCAGTTTTGTTTGTTATTCAGACTCCGGTTATTACGTTGAGCGTTCAGGCTCCTGTCAGTTTCGTTGGGTATCCAGACTTCAGTTATTATGTTGGGCATTTAGGCTTCGGTCAGTTTCGTTGCATATCCACACTCTGGTTATTACGTTAGGCGTTCCGGCTCAAGTCAGTTTCGTAGGGTATCCAGACTCCGGTTATTACGTTGAGCGTTCGGCTCCGATCAGTTTCGTTGGGTATCCAGACTCCAGTTATTACCTTGAGCGTTTAGGCTCCGATCAATTTCTTTGTGTATCCAGACTCCGGTTATTACGTTGATCGTTCAGGCTCCAGTCAGTTTCGTTAAGTATCCAGACTCTGGGTATTACGTTGAGCATTCAGGCTCCGGTTAGTTTCGTTTAGTATCCAGATTCCGGTTATTACGTTGAGCGTTCAGGCTCCGGTCAATTTCGTTAGCTATCCAGACTCCAGTTATTACGTTGAACGTTCAGGCTCCGGTCAGTTTCGTTTAGTATCCAGATTGCGGTTATTACGTTGAGCGTTCAGGCTCCGGTCAGTTTCGTTGTGTATCAAGACACCGGTTATTACGTTGAGCGTTCAAGCTCCAATCAGTTTCGTTGGGTATCCAGACTTCGGTTATTACGTTGTGCGTTCAGGCTCCGGTCAGTTTCGTTTGGTATCCAGACTTCGGTTTTTGCGTTGAGCGTTCAGGCTCCGATCAGTTTCGTTGGGTATCCAGACTCCGGTTTTTACGTTGAACGTTCAGGCTCCGGTCAATTTCATTGGGTATCCAGACTTCGGTTATTACGTTGTGCGTTCAGGCTCCGGTCAGTTTCGTTTGGTATCCAGACTTCGGTTTTTACGTTGAGCGTTCAGGCTCCGATCAGTTTCGTTGGGTATCCAGACTCCGGTTTTTACGTTGAACGTTCAGGCTCCGGTCAATTTCATTGGGTATCCAGACTTCAGTTATTACGTTGTGCGTTCAGGCTCATGTCAGTTTCGTTGGGTATCCAGACTTCGGGTATTATGTTGAGCGTTCAGGCTCCGGTCAGTTTCGTTGGGTATCCAGACTCCGGTTATTACGTTGAGCGTTCAGGCTCCGGTCAGTTTCATTGTGTATCCAGACTCCGGTTATTACGTTGATCATTCAGGCTCTAGTCAGTTTCGTTGAGTATATAGACTCCGGTTATTACGTTGAGCGTTCAGGGTCCGGTTAGTTTCGTTGAGTATCCAGATTTCGTTTATTACGTTGAGCGTTCAGGCTCCGGTCAGTTTCGTTGGGTATCTAGACTCCGGTTATAACGTTGAGCGTTCAGGCTCCGGTCAGTTTCGTTGGCTATCCAGACTTCGGTTATTACGTTGAGCGTTCAGGCTCAGGTCAGTTTTGTTTGTTATTCAGACTCCGGTTATTACGTTGAGCGTTCAGGCTCCTGTCAGTTTCGTTGGGTATCCAGACTTCAGTTATTATGTTGGGCATTTAGGCTTCGGTCAGTTTCGTTGCATATCCACACTCTGGTTATTACGTTAGGCGTTCCGGCTCAAGTCAGTTTCGTAGGGTATCCAGACTCCGGTTATTACGTTGAGCGTTCGGCTCCGATCAGTTTCGTTGGGTATCCAGACTCCAGTTATTACCTTGAGCGTTTAGGCTCCGATCAATTTCTTTGTGTATCCAGACTCCGGTTATTACGTTGATCGTTCAGGCTCCAGTCAGTTTCGTTAAGTATCCAGACTCTGGGTATTACGTTGAGCATTCAGGCTCCGGTTAGTTTCGTTTAGTATCCAGATTCCGGTTATTACGTTGAGCGTTCAGGCTCCGGTCAATTTCGTTAGCTATCCAGACTCCAGTTATTACGTTGAACGTTCAGGCTCCGGTCAGTTTCGTTGGGTATCCAGACTCTGGTTATTACGTTGAGCGTTTAGGCTCCGGTTAGTTTCGTAGGGTATCCAGACTCCGGTTATTACGTTGAGCGTTCTAGATCCGGTTAGTTTCGTTGGGTATCCAGACTCCGGTTTTTACGTTGAGCGTTCAGGCTCCGGTCAGTTTCTTTGGGTATCCAGACTCCGGTTACATTGAGCGTTCAGGCTCCGGTCAGTTTCGTTTGGTATCCAGACTCCGGTTATTACGTTGAGCATTCAGGCTCCGAGCAGTTTTGTTGGGTATCCAGACTTCGGTTATTACGTTGAGCGTTCAGGCTCCAGTCAGTTTCGTAAAGTATCCAAACTCCGGTTATTACGTTGAGCGTTCAGGCTGCGGTCAGTTTCATTGTGTATCCAGACTCCGGTTATTACGTTGATCTTTCAGGCTCCAGTCATTTTTGTTGAGTATCCAGACTCCGGTTATTGAGTAGAGCGTTCAGGCTCCGATCATTTTTTTTGAGTATCCAGAGTCTGGTTATTACGTTGAGTGTTCAGGCTCCTGTCAGTTTCGTTGAGTATCCAGATTCCGGTTATTACGTTGAGCGTTTAGGCTCCTGCAGTTTTGTTGGGTATCCAGACTCCGGTGATTACGTTGATCATTCAGTCTCCGGTCAGTTTCGTTGAGTATCCAGACTCCAGTTATTACGTTGAGCATTCAGGACTCTGGTTATTAAGTTGAGCGTTCAGGCTCCGATCATTTTTGTTGTGTATCCAGACTCTGGTTATTACGTTGAGCGTTCAGGCTCCGGTCAGTTTCGGTGAGTATCCAGATTCCGGTTATTACGTTGAGCGTTCATGCTCCGGTCAGTTTCGTTGGGTATCAAGACACCGGTTATTACGCTGAGCATTCAGGCTCCGGTCAATTTCATTGGGTATCCAGACTCCGGTTATTTCATTGGTCGTTCAGTCTCCGGTCAGTTTCGTTGAGTATCTAGACTCCAATTATTACGTTGAGCGTTCAGGCTCCAGTCAGTTTCGTTGGGTATCCAAACTCTGGTTATTACGTTGAGTGTTCAGGATCCAGTCATTTTCGTTGAGTATCATAACTCTGGTTATTACATTGAGCGTTCAGGCTCCGGTCAGTTTCGTTGAGTATCACGACTCCGGTTATTACGTTGATCGTTCAGGCTCCGGTCAGTTTAGTTGAGTATCCAAACTCTAATTATTAAGTTGAGCGTTCAGGCTCCGTTCATTTTCGTTGAGTATCCAGACTCTGGTTATTACGTTGATCGTTCAGGCTCCGGTCAGTTTCGTTGAATATCCAGATTCCGGTTATTACATTAGGCGTTCAGGCTCCGGTCAGTTTCGTTAGGTATCAAGACACCGGTTATTACGTTGAGCGTTCAAGCTCCGGTCAGTTTCATTGGGTATCCAGACTCCGGTTATTACGTTGATCATTCAGTCTCCAGTCAGTTTCGTTGAGTATCCAGACTCCAGTTATTACGTTGAGCGTTCAGGCTCCAGTCAGTTTTGTTGGGTATCCAAACTCCGGTTATTACATTGAGCGTTCAGGCTCCGATCATTTTCGTTGAGTATCCAGACTGTAGTTATTACGTTGAGCGTTCAGGCTCCGGTCAGTTTAGTTGAGTATCCAAACTCTGGTAATTAAGTTGAGCGTTCAGGCTCCGGTCATTTTCGTTGAGTTTCCAGACTCTGGTTATTATGTTGATTGTTCAGGCTCCAGTCATTTTCGTTGAGTATCCAGACTCCGGTTATTACGTTGAGCGTTCGGGCTCCGGTCAGTTTTGTTGGGTATCCAGACTCCGGTTATTTCGTTGATCGTTCAGGCTCCGGTCATTTTCGTTGAGTATCCAGGCTCTGGTTATTACGTTGATCGTTCAGGCTCCGGTTAGTTTCGTTTAGTATCCAGATTGCGGTTATTACGTTGAGCGTTCAGGCTCCGGCCAGTTTCGTTGGGTATCAAGACACCGGTTATTACGTTGAGCGTTCAAGCTCCGATCAGTTTCGTTGGGTATCCAGACTCCGGTTATTACGTTGAACGTTCAGGCTCCGGTCAATTTCGTTGGGTATCCAGACTTCGGTTATTACGTTGTGCGTTCAGGCTCCGGTCAGTTTCGTTTGGTATCCAGACTTCGGTTTTTACGTTGAGCGTTCAGGCTCCGATCAGTTTTGTTGGGTATCTAGACTCTGGTTTTTACGTAGAACGTTCAGGCTTCGGTCAATTAAATTGGGTATCCAGACTTCGGTTATTACGTTGTGCGTTCAGGCTCCTGTCAATTTCGTTGGGTATCCAGACTTCGGGTATTACGTTGAGCGTTCAGGCTCCGGTCAGTTTCGTTGGGTATCCAGACTCCGGTTATTACGTTGAGCGTTCAGGCTCCGGTCAGTTTCATTGTGTATCCAGACTTCGGTTATTACGTTGAGCGTTCAAGCTCCGGTCAGTTTTGTTTGTTATCCAGACTCCGGTTATTACGTTGAGCGTTCAAGCTCCTGTCAGTTTCGTTGGGTATCCAGACTTCAGTTATTACGTTGGGCATTTAGGCTCCGGTCAGTTTCGTTGCATATCCACACTCTGGTTATTACGTTAGGCGTTCTGGCTCAAGTCAGTTTCGTAGGGTATCCAGACTCCGGTTATTACGTTGAGCTTTCGGCTCCGATCAATTTCGTTGGGTATCCAGACTCCAGTTATTACGTTGAGCGTTTAGGCTCCGATCAATTTCTTTGTGTATCCAGACTCCGGTTATTACGTTGATCGTTCAGGCTCCAGTCAGTTTCGTTAAGTATCCAGACTCTGGGTATTACGTTGAGCATTCAGGCTCCGGTTAGTTTCGTTTAGTATCCAGATTCCGGTTATTAAGTTGAGCGTTCAGGCTCCGATCAATTCCGTTGGCTATCCAGACTCCAGTTAATAAGTTGAGCGTTCAGGCTCCGGTCAGTTTCGTTGGGTATCCAGACTCTGGTTATTACGTTGAGCGTTTAGGCTCCGGTTAGTTTCGTAGGTTATCCAGACTCCGGTTATTACGTTGAGCGTTCTAGATCCGGTCAGTTTCGTTGGGTATCCAGACTCCGGTTATTACGTTGAGCGTTCAGGCTCCGGTCAGTTTCTTTGGGTATCCAGACTCCGGTTACATTGAGCGTTCAGGCTCCGGTCAGTTTCGTTTGGTATCCAGACTCCAGTTATTACGTTGAGCGTTCAGGCTCCGAGCAGTTTTGTTGGGTATCCAGACTTCGGTTATTACGTTGAGCATTTAGGCTCCGGTCAGTTTCGTTGGGTATCCAGACTCTGGTTTTTACGTTGAGCGTTCAGGCTCTAGTCAGTTTCGTTAAGTATCCAGACTCCGGTTATTACGTTGAGCGTTTAGGCTCCGGTCAGTTTCGTTGGGTATCCAGACTCCGGTTTTTACGTTGAGCGTTCAGGCTCCAGTCAGTTTCGTAAAGTATCTAGACTCCGGTTATTACGTTGAGCGTTCAGGCTGCGGTCAGTTTCATTGTGTATCCAGACTCCGGTTATTACGTTGATCTTTCAGGCTCCAGTCATTTTTGTTGTGTATCCAGACTCCGGTTATTACGTTGATCTTTCAGGCTCCGATCATTTTTGTTGAGTATCCAGAGTCTGGTTATTACGTTGAGTGTTCAGGCTCTGGTCAATTTCGTTGAGTATCCAGATTCCGGTTATTACGTTGAGCGTTCAGGCTCCTGCAGTTTCGTTGGGTATCCAGACTCCGGTGATTACGTTGATCATTCAGTCTCCGGTCAGTTTTGTTGAGTATCCAGACTCCAGTTATTACGTTGAGCATTCAGGACTCTGGTTATTAAGTTGAGCGTTCAGGCTTCGGTCATTTTTGTTGAGTATCCAGACTCTGGTTATTACGTTGACCGTTCAGGCTCCGGTCAGTTTCGGTGAGTATCCAGATTCCGGTTAATACGTTGAGCGTTCATGCTCCGGTCAGTTTCGTTGGGTATCAAGACACCGGTTATTACGCTGAGCATTCAGGTTCCGGTCAATTTCATTGGGTATCCAGACTCCGGTTATTTCGTTGGTCGTTCAGTCTCCGGTCAATTTCGTTGAGCATCTAGACTCCAGTTATTACGTTGAGCGTTCAGGCTCCAGTCAGTTTCGTTGGGTATCCAAACTCTGGTTATTACGTTGAGCGTTTAGGATCCAGTCATTTTCGTTGAGTATCATAACTCTGGTTATTACATTGAGCGTTCAGGCTCCGGTCAGTTTCGTTGAGTATCACGACTCCGGTTATTACGTTGATCATTCAGGCTCCGGTCAGTTTAGTTGAGTATCCAAACTCTAGTTATTAAGTTGAGCGTTCAGGCTCCATTCATTTTCGTTGAGTATCTAGACTCTGGATATTACGTTGATCGTTCAGGCTCTGGTCAGTTTCGTTGAATATCCAGATTCCGGATATTACGTTAGGCGTTCAGGCTCCGGTCAGTTTCGTTAGGTATCAAGACACCAGTTATTACGTTGAGCGTTCAAGCTCCGGTCAGTTTCATTGGGTATCCAGACTCCGGTTATTACGTTGATCATTCAGTCTCCAGTCAGTTTCGTTGAGTATCCAGACTCCTGTTATTACGTTGAGCGTTCAGGCTCCAGTCAGTTTTGTTGGGTATCCAAACTCCGGTTATTACATTGAGCGTTCAGGCTCCGATCATTTTCGTTGAGTATCCAGACTCTAGTTATTACATTGAGCGTTCAGGCTCCGGTCAGTTTCGTTGAGTATCTGGATTCCGATTATTACGTTGAGCCTTCAGCCTCCGGTCAGTTTAGTTATGTATCCAAACTCTGGTAATTAAGTTGAGCGTTCAGGCTCCGGTCATTTTCGTTGAGTATCCAGACTCTGGTTATTACGTTGATTGTTCAGGCTCCAGTCATTTTCGTTGAGTATCCAGACTCCGGTTATTACGTTGAGCGTTTGGGCTCCGGTCAGTTTTGTTGGGTATCCAGACTCCGGTTATTTCGTTGATCGTTCAGGCTCCGGTCAATTTCGTTGAGTATCCAGACTCGGGTTATTACGTTGTGCGTTCAGGCTCCGGTCAATTTCGTTGAGTATCCAGATCCCGGTTATTACGTTGAGCGTTCAGGCTACGGTCAGTTTCGTTGGGTATCCAGACTCCAGTTATTACGTTGAGCGTTCAGGCTCCGGTCAGTTTCGTTGGGTATCCAGACTCCGGTTATTACGTTGATCGTTCAGGCTCCGATCAATTTCGTTAGCTATCCAGACTCCAGTTATTACGTTGAGCGTTCAGGCTCCGGTCAGTTTCGTTGGGTATCCAGACTCTGGTTATTACGTTGAGCGTTTAGGGTCCGGTCATTTAAGTTGAGTATCCAGACTCCGGTTATTACGTTGAGCGTTCAAGCTCCGGTCAGTTTAGTTGAGTATCCAAACTCTGGTTATTAAGTTGATCGTTCAGGCTCCGGTCATTTTTGTTGAGTATCCAGGCTCTGGTTATTACGTTGATCGTTCAGGCTCTGGTCAGTTTCGTTGAGTATCCAGATTCCGGTTATTACGTTGAGCTTTCAGGCTCCGGTCAGTTTCGTTGGGTATCAAGACACCGGTTATTACATTGAGCGTTCAGGCTCCGGTCATTTTCATTGGGTATCCAGACTCCGGTTATTACGTTGATCATTCAGTCTCCGGTCAATTTCGTTGAGTATCCAGACTCCAGTTATTACATTGAGCGTTCAGGCTCCAGTCAGTTTTGTTGGGTATGAAACTCCGGTTATTACGTTGAGCGTTCAGGCTCTAGTCAGTTTCGTTGAGTATCCAGACTCCGGTTATTACGTTGAGCTTCAGGCTTCGGTCAGTTTCGTTGAGTATCCAGACTTCGGTTATTACGTTGAGCATTCAGGCTCCGGTCAGTTTTATTGAGTATCCAGACTCCAGTTATTACGTTGAGCGTTCAGACTCCAGTCAGTTTCGTCGGGTATCCAGATTCCAGTTGTTGCGTTGAGCATTCAGGCTCCGGTCAGTTTCGTGGGTATCCAGACTCCGGTTATTACGTTGAGCGTTTAAGCTCCGGTCATTTTTGTTGAGTATCCGGACTCCGGTTATTAAGTTAAGCGTCAGGCTCCGATCATTTTTGTTGAGTATCCAGAGTCTGGTTATTACGTTGAGTGTTCAGGCTCTGGACAGTTTCGTTGAGTATCCAGATTCCGGTTATTACGTTGAGCGTTCAGGTTCTGGCAGTTTCGTTAGGTATCCAGACTCCGGTAATTACGTTGATCGTTCAGGCTCCTATCATTTTCGTTGAGTATCCAGATTCCGGTTATTACGTTGAGCGTTCAGGCTCCGGTTAGTTTTGTTGGGTATCCAGACTCCGGTTATTACGTTGAGCGTTCAGGCTCCGGTCAGTTTTGTTGGGTATCCAGACTCCGGTTATTGCGTTGAGCGTTCAGGCTCCAGTCATTTTCGTTGAGTATCCAGACTCCTGTTATTACGTTGAGCGTTCAGGCTCCGGTTAGTTTCGTTGAGTATCCAGACTCTGGTTATTAAGTTGAGCGTTCAGGCTCCGGTCATTTTGGTTGAGTATCCAGACTCTGTTTATTACGTTGAGCGTTCAGGCTCCGGTCAGTTTGGTTGAGTATCCATATTTCGGTTATTACGTTGAGCGTTCATGCACCGGTTAGTTTCGTTGGGTATCAAGACACCGGTTATTACGCTGAGCGTTCAGTCTCCGGTCAGTTTCGTTGAGTATCTAGACTCCAGTTATTACGTTGAGCGTTTAGGCTCCAGTCAGTTTCGTTGGGTATCCAAACTCTGGTTATTACGTTGAGCGTTCAAGATCCAGTCATTTTCGTTGAGTATCATAACTCTGGTTATTACATTGTGCGTTCAGGCTCCGGTCAGTTTCGTTGAGTATCCAGACTCCGATTATTACGTTGATCGTTCAGGCTCCGGTCAGTTTAGTTGAGTATCCAAACTCTGATTATTAAGTTGAGCGTTCAGGCTCCGTTCATTTTCATTGAGTATCCAGACTCTGGTTATTCCGTTGATCGTTCAGGCTCCGGTCAGTTTCGTTGAGTATCCATATTTCGGTTATTACGTTAGGCGTTCAGGCTCCGGTCAGTTTCGTTGGGTATCAAGACACCGGTTATTCCGTTGAGCGTTCAGGCTCCGGTCAGTTTCATTGGGTATCCAGACTCCGGTTATTACGTTGATCATTCAGTCTCCGGTCAAATTCGTTGAGTATCCAGACTCTAGTTATTACGTTGAGCGTTTAGGCTCCAGTCAGTTTCGTTCGGTATCCAAACTCCGGTTATCACGTTGAGCGTTCAGGCTCCGATCATTTTTGTTGAGTATCCAGACTCTAGTTATTACGTTGACCGTTCAGGCTCCGGTCAGTTTAGTTGAGTATCAAAACTCTGGTAATTAAGTTGAGCGTTCAGTCTCCGGTCATTTTCGTTGAGTATCCAGACTCTGGTTATTACGTTGATTGTTCAGGCTCCAGTCATTTTCGTTGAGTATCCAGACTCCAGTTATTACGTTGAGCGTTCGAGCTCCGGTCAGTTTTGTTGGGTATCCAGACTCCGGTTATTACGTTGATCGTTCAGGCTCCAACCATTTTTGTTGAGTATCTAGACTCGGGTTAATACGTTGAGCGTTCAGGCTCCGGTCAATTTCGTTGAGTATCCAGATCCCGGTTATTACGTTGAGCGTTCATGCTCCGGTCAGTTTCGTTGGGTATCCAGACTCCAGTTATTACGTTGAGCGTTCAGGCTCCGGTCAGTTTCGTTGGGTATCCAGACTCCGGTTATTACGTTCATCGTTCAGACTCCAATTATTTTCGTTGAGTGTCCAGACTCCTGTTATTTCATTGAGCGTTCAGGCTCCGGTCAGATTCGTTGGGTATCCATACACCGGTTATTACGTTGAGCGTTCAGGCTCCGGTCATTTAAGTTGAGTATCCAGACAACGGTTATTACGTTGAGCGTTCAAACTCCGGTCAGTTTAGTTGAGTATCCAAACTCTGGTTATTAAGTTGAGCGTTCAGGCTCCGGTCATTTTCATTGAGTATCCAGACTCTGGTTATTACGTTGATCGTTCAGGCTCCGGTCAGTTTCGTTGAGTATCCAGATTCCGGTTATTACGTTGAGCGTTCAGGCTCCGGTCAGTTTCGTTGGGTATCAAGACACCGGTTATTACGTTGAGCGTTCAGGCTCCGGTCAGTTTCATTGGGCATCCAGACTCCGGTTATTACGTTGATCATTCAGTCTCCGGTCTATTTCGTTGAGTATCCAGACTCCAGTTATTACGTTGAGCGTTCAGGCTCCAGTCAGTTTCGTCGGGTATCCAGATTCCAGTTGTTGCGTTGAGCATTCAGGCTCCGGTCAGTTTCGTGGGTATCCAGACTCCGGTTATTACGTTGAGCGTTTAAGCTCCGGTCATTTTTGTTGAGTATCCGGACTCCGGTTATTAAGTTAAGCGTCAGGCTCCGATCATTTTTGTTGAGTATCCAGAGTCTGGTTATTACGTTGAGTGTTCAGGCTCTGGACAGTTTCGTTGAGTATCCAGATTCTGGTTATTACGTTGAGCGTTCAGGTTCTGGCAGTTTCGTTAGGTATCCAGACTCCGGTAATTACGTTGATCGTTCAGGCTCCTATCATTTTCGTTGAGTATCCAGATTCCGGTTATTACGTTGAGCGTTCAGGCTCCGGTCAGTTTTGTTGGGTATCCAGACTCCGGAACTTGCGTTGAGCGTTCAGGCTCCAGTCATTTTCGTTGAGTATCCAGACTCCTGTTATTACGTTGAGCGTTCAGGCTCCGGTTAGTTTCGTTGAGTATCCAGACTCTGGTTATTAAGTTGAGCGTTCAGGCTCCGGTCATTTTTGTTGAGTATCCAGACTCTGTTTATTACGTTGAGCGTTCAGGCTCCGGTCAGTTTCGTTGAGTATCCATATTTCGGTTATTACATTGAGCGTTCATGCACCGGTTAGTTTCGTTGGGTATCAAGACACCGGTTATTACGCTGAGCGTTCAGTCTCCGGTCAGTTTCGTTGAGTATCCAGACTTCAGTTATTACGTTGAGCGTTTAGGCTCCAGTCAGTTTCGTTGGGTATCCAAACTCTGGTTATTACGTTGAGCGTTCAGGATCCAGTCATTTTTGTTGAGTATCATAACTCTGGTTATTACATTGTGCGTTCAGGCTCCGGTCAGTTTCGTTGAGTATCCAGACTCCGATTATTACGTTGATCGTTCAGGCTCCGGTCAGTTTAGTTGAGTATCCAAACTCTGATTATTAAGTTGAGCGTTCAGGCTCCGTTCATTTTCATTATGTATCCAGACTCTGGTTATTCCGTTGATCGTTCAGGCTCCGGTCAGTTTCGTTGAGTATCCATATTTCGGTTATTACGTTAGGTGTTCAGGCTCCGGTCAGTTTCGTTGGGTATCAAGACACCGGTTATTCCGTTGAGCGTTCAGGCTCCGGTCAGTTTCATTGGGTATCCAGACTCCGGTTATTACGTTGATCATTCAGTCTCCGGTCAAATTCGTTGAGTATCCAGACTCTAGTTATTACGTTGAGCGTTTAGGCTCCAGTCAGTTTCGTTCGGTATCCAAACTCCGGTTATCACGTTGAGCGTTCAGGCTCCGATCATTTTTGTTGAGTATCCAGACTCTAGTAATTACGTTGACCGTTCAGGCTCCGGTCAGTTTCGTTGAGTATCTGGATTCCGATTATTACGTTGAGCCTTCAGGCTCCGGTCAGTTTAGTTGAGTATCAAAACTCTGGTAATTAAGTTGAGCGTTCAGGCTCCGGTCATTTTCGTTGAGTATCCAAACTCTGGTTATTACGTTGATTGTTCAGGCTCCAGTCATTTTCGTTGAGTATCCAGACTCCAGTTATTACGTTGAGCGTTCGGGCTCCGGTCAGTTTTGTTGGGTATCCAGACTCCGGTTATTACGTTGATTGTTCAGGCTCCAACCATTTTTGTTGAGTATCTAGACTCGGGTTAATACGTTGAGCGTTCAGGCTCCGGTCAATTTCGTTGAGTATCCAGATCCCGGTTATTACGTTGAGCGTTCATGCTCCGGTCAGTTTCGTTGGGTATCCAGACTCCAGTTATTACGTTGAGCGTTCAGGCTCCGGTCAGTTTCGTTGGGTATCCAGACTCCGGTTATTACGTTCATCGTTCAGACTCCAATTATTTTCGTTGAGTGTCAAGACTCCTGTTATTTCATTGAGCGTTCAGGCTCCGGTCAGATTCGTTGGGTATCCATACACCGGTTATTACGTTGAGCGTTCAAACTCCGGTCAGTTTAGTTGAGTATCCAAACTCTGGTTATTAAGTTGAGCGTTCAGGCTCCGGTCATTTTCATTGAGTATCCAGACTCTGGTTATTACGTTGATCGTTCAGGCTCCGGTCAGTTTCGTTGAGTATCCAGATTCCGGTTATTACGTTGAGCGTTCAGGCTCCGGTCAGTTTCATTGGGTATCAAGACACCGGTTATTACGTTGAGCGTTCAGGCTCCGGTCAGTTTCATTGGGCATCCAGACTCCGGTTATTACGTTGATCATTCAGTCTCCGGTCTATTTCGTTGAGTATCTAGACTCCAGTTATTACGTTGAGCGTTCAGGCTCCAGTCAGTTTCGTTGGGTATCCAAACTCCGGTTATTACGTTGAGCGTTCAGGCTCTGGTCATTTTCGTTGAGTATCTAGACTCTAGTTATTATGTTGAGCGTTCAGGCTCTGGTCAGTTTCATTGAGTATCTGGATTCCGATTATTACTTTGAGCGTTCAGGCTCCGGTCAGTTTCGTTGGGTATCCAGACTCCGGTTATTATGTTGAGCGTTCAGGCTCCGGTCATTTTCGTTTAGTATCTAGACTCCGGTTATTAAGTTGAGCGTCAGGCTCCGATAATTTTCGTTGAGTATCCAGACTCTGGTTATTACGTTGAGCGTTCAGGATCCGGTCAGTTTCGTTGAGTATACAAATTCCAGTTATTACGTTGAGCGTTCTAGCTCTGGTCAGTTTCGTTGGGTATCCAGACTCCGGTGATTACGGTGATCGTTCAGGCTCCGGTCATTTTCGTTGAGTATCCAGACTCGGGTTATTACATTGAGCGTTCAGGCTCTGGTAAGTTTCGTTGGGTATCCAAACTCTGGTTATTACGTTGAGCGTTTAGGCTCCAGTCATTTTCGTTGAGTATCCAGACTCCTGTTATTACGTTGAGCGTTCAGGCTCCGGTCAGTTTCGTTGAGTATCCAGACTTTGGTTATTAAGTTGAGCGTTCAGGCTCCGTTCATTTTCGTTGAGTATCCAGAATCTAGTTATTACATTAAGCGTTCAGGCTCCGGTCAGTTTCATTGAGTATCCAGATTCTAGTTATTACGTTGAGCGTTCAGGCTCCAGTCAGTTTCGTTGGGTATCAAGACACCGGTTATTACGCTGAGCGTTCAGGCTCCGGTCAGTTTCATTGGGTATCCAGACTCCGGTTATTACATTGGTCGTTCAGTCTCCGGTCAGTTTCGTTGAGTATCCAGACTCCAGTTATTACGTTGAGCGTTCAGGCTCCAGTCAGTTTCATTGGGTATCCAAACTCCGGTTATTACGTTGAGCGTTCAGGCTCCGGTCATTTTCGTTGAGTATCCAGACTCTAGTTATTACGTTGAGCGTTCAGGCTCCGATCAGTTTCGTTGAATATCTGGATTACGATTATTACGTTGAGCGTTCAGGCTTTGGTCAGTTTCGTTGGGTATCCAGACTCCGGTTATTACGTTGAACGTTCAGGCTCCGGTCATTTTCGTTTAGTATCGAGACTCCGGTTATTAATTTGAGCATCAGGCTCCGATAATTTTCGTTGAATATCCAGACTCTGGTTATTATGTTGAGCGTTCAGGCTCCGTTCAGTTTCGTTGAGTATCCGAATTCCAGTTATTATGTTGAGCATTCAGGCTCCGGTCAGTTTCGTTGGGTATCCAGACTTCGGTGATTACGGTGATCGTTCAGGCTCCGGTCATTTTCGTTGAGTATCCAGACTCGGGTTATTACGTTGAGCGTTCAGGCTCCGGTCAATTTCGTTGAGTATCCAGATTCTGGTTATTACATTGAGCGTTCAGGCTCTGGTAAGTTTTGTTAGGTATCCAGACTCCGCTTATTACGTTGAGCAATCAGGCTCCGGTAAGTTTGGTTGGGTATCCATACACCGGTTATTACGTTGAGCATTTAGGCTCCAGTCATTTTCGTTGAGTATCCAGACTCCTGTTATTACGTTGAGCGTTCAGGCTCCGGTCAATTTCGTTGAGTATCCATACTTTGGTTATTAAGTTGAGCGTTCAAACTCTGTTCATTTTCGTTGAGTATCCAGACTCTAGTTATTACATTGAGCGTTCAGGCTCCGGTCAGTTTCGTTGAGTATCCAGATTCCGGTTATTACGTTGAGCGTTCAGGCTCCAGTCGGTTTCGTTGGCTATTAAGACACCGGTTATTACGCTGAGCGTTCAGGCTCCTGTCAGTTTCATTGGGTATCCAGACTCCGGTTATTACATTGGTCGTTCAGTCTCCGGTCAGTTTCGTTGAGTATCCAGACTCTAGTTATTACGTTGAGTGTTCAGGCTCCAGTCAGTTTCGTTGGGTATCCAAACTCCGGTTATTACGTTGAGCATTCAGGCTTCGGTCATTTTCGTTGAGTATCCAGACTCTAGTTATTACGTTGAACGTTCAGGCTCCGGTCAGTATTGTTGAATATCCAAACTCTGGTTATTAAGTTGAGCGTTATGGCTCCGGTCATTTTCGTTGAGTATCCAGACTCTGGTTATTACGTTGAGCGTTCAGGCTCCGGTCATTTTCGTTGAGTATCCAGACTCTGGTTATTACGTTGAGCGTTCAGGCTCCGGTCAGTTTCGTAGGGTATCCAGACTCCGGTTATTTCGTTGGTCGTTCAGTCTCCGGTCAGTTTCGTTGAGTATCCAGACTCCAGTTATTACGTTGGGCGTTCAGGCTCCAGTAAGTTTCGTTGGGTATCCAAACTCTGGTAATTACGTTGAGCATTTAGGATCCAGTCATTTTCGTTTATTATCATAACTCTAGTTATTACATTGAGCGTTCAGGCTCCGGTCAGTTTCGTTGAGTATCCAGACTCCGCTTATTACGTAGATCGTTCATGCTCCGGTCAGTTTAGTTGAGTATCCAAACTCTGGTAATTAAGTTGAGCGTCAGGCTCCAGTCATTTTCGTTGAGTATCCAGACTCTATTTATTACGTTGAGCGTTCAGGCTCCGGTCAATTTCATTGAGTATCAAGATTCCGATTATTACTTTGATCGTTCAGGCTCTGGTCAGTGTCGTTGGGAATCCAGACTCCGGTTATTACAGTGAGCGTTCAGGCTCCGGTCATTTTCGTTTAGTATCCAGACTCCAGTTATTAAGTTGAGCGTCAGGCTCCGGTCAGTTTCATTGAGTATCCAGATTCCGATTATTACGTTGATCGTTCAGGCTCTGGTCAGTTTCGTTGAGTATCCAGACTCCGGTTATTACGTTGATCGTTCAGGCTCCGGTCAGTTTAGTTGAGTATCCAAACTCTGGTAATTAAGTTGAGCCTTCAAGCTCCGGTCATTTTCGTTGAGTATCCAGACTCTGGTTATTACGTTGATCGTTCAGGCTCCGGTCAGTTTCGTTGAGTATCCAGATTTCGGTTATTACGTTGAGCATTTAGGCTCCAGTCAGTTTCGTTGGGTATCAAGACACCGGTTATTACGCAGAGCGTTCAGGCTCCGGTCAGTTTCATTGGGTATCCAGACTCCGGTTATTACATTGGTGGTTCAGTCTCCGGTCAGTTTCGTTGAGTATCCAGACTCCAGTTATTACGTTGAGCGTTCAGGCTCCAGTCAGTTTCGTTGGGTATCCAAACTCCGGTTATTACGTTGAGCGTTTCAGGCTCCGGTCATTTTCGTTGAGTATCCAGACTCTAGTTATTACGTTGAGCGTTCAGGCTCCGATCAGGTTCGTTGAATATCTGGATTCCGATTATTACGTTGAGCGTTCAGGCTCCGGTCAGTTTCGTTGGGTATCCAGACTTCGGTTATTACTTTGAGCATTCAGGCTCCAGTCAGTTTCGTTGGGTATCCAGACTCCGATTATTACGTTGAGCATTCCGGGTTCGGTTAGTTTTGTTGGGTATCCAGACTCCATTTATTACGTTGAGCGTTCAGGCTTCGGTCATTTTCGTTGAGTATCAAGACTCTAGTTATTACGTCGAGCGTTCAGGCTCTGGTCATTTTTGTTGAGTATCCAAACTCCGGTTATTACATTGAGCATTCAGGCTCCGGTCAGTTTCGTTGGGTATCCAGACACCAGTTATTACGTTGAGCGTTCAGGGTCCGGTCTTTTTTGTTGAGTATCCAGACTCCGGTTATTACGTTGAGCATTCAGGCTCCGGTCAGTTTAATTTAGTATCCAAACTCTGGTTATTAAGTTGAGCGTTCAGGCTCCGGTCTTTTTCTTTGAGTATCTAGACTCTGGTTATTACGTTGAACGTTCAGGCTCTAGTCAGTTTCTTTGAGTATCTAGATTCTGGTTATTACGTTGAGCGTTCAGGCTCCGGTCAGTTTCATTGGGTAACAAATTCCAGTTATTACGTTGAGCGTTCTAGCTCTGGTCAGTTTCGTTGGGTATCCAGACTCCGGTGATTACGGTGATCGTTCAGGCTCCGGTCATTTTCGTTGAGTATCCAGACTCGGGTTATTACGTTGAGCGTTCAGGCTCCGGTCAGTTTCGTTGAGTATCCAGATTCCGGTTATTACATTGAGCGTTCAGGCTCTAGTAAGTTTTGTTCGATATCCAGACTCCGGTTATTACGTTGAGCAATCAGGCTCTGGTAAGTTTCGTTGGGTATCCAAACTCTGGTTATTACGTTGAGCGTTTAGGCTCCAGTCATTTTCGTTGAGTATCCAGACTCCTGTTATTACGTTGAGCGTTCAGGCTCCGGTCAGTTTCGTTGAGTATCCAGACTTTGGTTATTAAGTTGAGCGTTCAGGCTCCGTTCATTTTCGTTGAGTATCCAGACTCTAGTTATTACATTAAGCGTTCAGGCTCCGGTCAGTTTCATTGAGTATCCAGATTCTAGTTATTACGTTGAGCGTTCAGGCTCCAGTCAGTTTCGTTGGGTATCAAGACACCGGTTATTAAGCTGAGCGTTCAGGCTCCGGTCAGTTTCATTGGGTATCCAGACTCCGGTTATTACATTGGTCGTTCAGTCTCCGGTCAGTTTCGTTGAGTATCCAGACTCCAGTTATTACGTTGAGCGTTCAGGCTCCAGTCAGTTTCATTGGGTATCCAAACTCCGGTTATTACGTTGAGCGTTCAGGCTCCGGTCATTTTCGTTGAGTATCCAGACTCTAGTTATTACGTTGAGCGTTCAGGCTCCGATCAGTTTCGTTGAATATCTGGATTACGATTATTACGTTGAGCGTTCAGGCTTTGGTCAGTTTCGTTGGGTATCCAGACTCCGGTTATTACGTTGAACGTTCAGGCTCCGGTCATTTTCGTTTAGTATCGAGACTCCGGTTATTAATTTGAGCATCAGGCTCCGATAATTTTCGTTGAATATCCAGACTCTGGTTATTATGTTGAGCGTTCAGGCTCCGTTCAGTTTCGTTGAGTATCCGAATTCCAGTTATTACGTTGAGCATTCAGGCTCCGGTCAGTTTCGTTGGGTATCCAGACTTCGGTGATTACGGTGATCGTTCAGGCTCCGGTCATTTTCGTTGAGTATCCAGACTCGGGTTATTACGTTGAGCGTTCAGGCTCCGGTCAATTTCGTTGAGTATCCAGATTCTGGTTATTACGTTGAGCGTTCAGGCTCTGGTAAGTTTTGTTAGGTATCCAGACTCCGCTTATTACGTTGAGCAATCAGGCTCCGGTAAGTTTGGTTGGGTATCCATACTCCGGTTATTACGTTGAGCATTTAGGCTCCAGTCATTTTCGTTGAGTATCCAAACTCCTGTTATTACGTTGAGCGTTCAGGCTCCGGTCAATTTCGTTGAGTATCCATACTTTGGTTATTAAGTTGAGCGTTCAAACTCTGTTCATTTTCGTTGAGTATCCAGACTCTAGTTATTACATTGAGCGTTCAGGCTCCGGTCAGTTTCGTTGAGTATCCAGATTCCGGTTATTACGTTGAGCGTTCAGGCTCCAGTCGGTTTCGTTGGCTATTAAGACACCGGTTATTACGCTGAGCGTTCAGGCTCCTGTCAGTTTCATTGGGTATCCAGACTCCGGTTATTACATTGGTCGTTCAGTCTCATGTCAGTTTCGTTGAGTATCCAGACTCTAGTTATTACGTTGAGTGTTCAGGCTCCAGTCAGTTTCGTTGGGTATCCAAACTCCGGTTATTACGTTGAGCATTCAGGCTTCGGTCATTTTCGTTGAGTATCCAGACTCTAGTTATTACGTTGAACGTTCAGGCTCCGGTCAGTATTGTTGAATATCCAAACTCTGGTTATTAAGTTGAGCGTTATGGCTCCGATCATTTTTGTTGAGTATCCAGACTCTGGTTATTACGTTGAGCGTTCAGGCTCCGGTCATTTTCGTTGAGTATCCAGACTCTGGTTATTACGTTGAGCGTTCAGGCTCCGGTCAGTTTTGTAGGGTATCCAGACTCCGGTTATTTCGTTGGTCGTTCAGTCTCCGGTCAGTTTCGTTGAGTATCCAGACTCCAGTTATTACGTTGGGCGTTCAGGCTCCAGTAAGTTTCGTTGGGTATCCAAACTCTGGTAATTACGTTGAGCATTCAGGATCCAGTCATTTTCGTTTATTATCATAACTCTAGTTATTACATTGAGCGTTCAGGCTCCGGTCAGTTTCGTTGAGTATCCAGACTCCGCTTATTACGTTGATCGTTCATGCTCCGGTCAGTTTAGTTGAGTATCCAAACTCTGGTAATTAAGTTGAGCGTCAGGCTCCAGTCATTTTCGTTGAGTATCCAGACTCTATTTATTACGTTGAGCGTTCAGGCTCCGGTCAATTTCATTGAGTATCAAGATTCCGATTATTACTTTGATCGTTCAGGCTCTGGTCAGTGTCGTTGGGAATCCAGACTCCGGTTATTACGTTGAGCGTTCAGGCTCCGGTCATTTTCGTTTAGTATCCAGACTCCAGTTATTAAGTTGAGCGTCAGGCTCCGGTCAGTTTCATTGAGTATCCAGATTCCGATTATTACGTTGATCGTTCAGGCTCTGGTCAGTTTCGTTGAGTATCCAGACTCCGGTTATTACGTTGATCGTTCAGGCTCCGGTCAGTTTAGTTGAGTATCCAAACTCTGGTAATTAAGTTGAGCCTTCAAGCTCCGGTCATTTTCGTTGAGTATCCAGACTCTGGTTATTACGTTGATCGTTCAGGCTCCGGTCAGTTTCGTTGAGTATCCAGATTTCGGTTATTACGTTGAGCATTTAGGCTCCAGTCAGTTTCGTTGGGTATCAAGACACCGGTTATTACGCAGAGCGTTCAGGCTCCGGTCAGTTTCATTGGGTATCCAGACTCCGGTTATTACATTGGTGGTTCAGTCTCCGGTCAGTTTCGTTGAGTATCCAGACTCCAGTTATTACGTTGAGCGTTCAGGCTCCAGTCAGTTTCGTTGGGTATCCAAACTCCGGTTATTACGTTGAGCGTTTCAGGCTCCGGTCATTTTCGTTGAGTATCCAGACTCTAGTTATTACGTTGAGCGTTCAGGCTCCGATCAGGTTCGTTGAATATCTGGATTCCGATTATTACATTGAGCGTTCAGGCTCCGGTCAGTTTCGTTGGGTATCAAGACTCCGGTTATTACGTTGAGCGTTCAGGCTCCGGTCATTTTCGTTTAGTATCCAGACTCCGATTATTAATTTGAGCGTCAGGCTCCGATAATTTTCGTTGAATATCTAGACTCTGGTTATTACGTTGAGCGTTCAGGCTCCGTTCAGTTTCGTTGAGTATCCGAATTCTAGTTATTACGTTGAGCGTTCGGGCTCCGGTCAGTTTCTTTGGGTATCCAGACTTCGATGATTACAGTGATCGTTCAGGCTCCGGTCAATTTCGTTGACTATCCAGACTTTGGTTATTAAGTTGAGCGTTCAAACTCTGTTCATTTTCGTTGAGTATCCAGACTCTAGTTATTACGTTGAGCGTTCAGGCTCCAGTCAGTTTCGTTGGGTATCCAAACTCCGATTATTATGTTGAGCATTCAGGCTTTGGTCATTTTCGTTGAGTATCCAGACTCTAGTTATTACGTTGAGCGTTCAGGCTCCGGTCAGTTTCGTTGAGTATCCAAACTCTGGTTATTAAGTTGAGCATTATGGCTCGGTCATTTTCGTTGAGTATCCAGACTCTGGTTATTACGTTGAGCGTTCAGGCTCCGGTCATTATCGTTGAGTATCCAGACTCTGGTTATTACGTTGAGCGTTGAGGCTCCGATCAGTTTCGTTGGGTATCCCGACTCCGGTTATTTCGTTGGTCGTTCAATCTTCGGTCAGTTTCGTTGATGTTCCAGACTCCAGTTATTACGTTGGGCGTTCAGGCTCCAGTAAGTTTCGTTGGGTATCCAAACTCTGGTTATTACGTTGAGCATTCAGGATCCAGTCATTTTCATTGAGTATCATAACTCTGGTTATTACATTGAGCGTTCAGGCTCCGGTCAGTTTCGTTGAGTATCCAGACTCCGCTTATTACGTTGATCGTTCAGGCTCCGGTCAGTTTAGTTGAGTATCCAAACTCTGGTAATTAAGTTGAGCGTCAGGCTCCAGTCATTTTCGTTGAGTATCCAGACTCTGGTTATTACGTTGATCGTTCAGGCTCCGGTCAGTTTCATTGAGTATCCAGATTCCGGTTATACGTTGAGCGTTCTGGCTCCGATCAGTTTTGTTGGGTATCAAGACACCAATTATTACGCTGAGCGTTCATGCTCCGGTCAATTTCGTTGAGTATCCAGACTCCAGTTATTATGTTGAGCATTCAGGCTCCAGTCAGTTTCGTTGGGTATCCAAGCTCCGGTTATTACGTTGAACGTTCAGGCTCCGGTCATTTTTGTTGAGTATCCAGACTCTAGTTATTACATTGAGCGTTCAGGCTACGGTCAGTTTCATTGAGTATCCAGATTCCGATTATTACGTTGATCGTTCAGGCTCTGGTCAGTTTCGTTGGGTATCCAGACTCCGGTTATTACGTTGAGCGTTCAGGCTCCGGTCATTTTCGTTTAGTATCCAGACTCCAGTTATTAAGTTGAGCGTCAGGCTCCGGTCAGTTTCATTGAGTATCCAGATTCCGATTATTACGTTGATCGTTCAGGCTCTGGTCAGTTTCGTTGAGTATCCAGACTCCGGTTATTACGATGATCGTTCAGGCTCCGGTCAGTTTAGTTGAGTATCAAAACTCTGGTAATTAAGTTGAGCCTTCAGGCTCCGGTCATTTTCGTTGAGTATCCAGACTCTGGTTATTACGTTGAACGTTCAGGCTCCGGTCAGTTTCGTTGAGTATCCAGATTCCGGTTATTACGTTGAGCGTTTAGGCTCCAGTCAGTTTCGTTGGGTATCAAGACACTGGTTATTACGCTGAGCGTTCAGGCTCCGGTCAGTTTCATTGGGTATCCAGACTCCGGTTATTACATTGGTTGTTCAGTCTCCGGTCAGTTTCGTTGAGTATCCAGACTCCAGTTATTAAGTTGAGCGTCAGGCTCCGGTCAGTTTCATTGAGTATCCAGATTCCGATTATTACGTTGATCGTTCAGGCTCTGGTCAGTTTCGTTGAGTATCCAGACTCCGGTTATTACGTTGATCGTTCAGGCTCCGGTCAGTTTAGTTGAGTATCCAAACTCTGGTAATTAAGTTGAGCCTTCAAGCTCCGGTCATTTTCGTTGAGTATCCAGACTCTGGTTATTACGTTGATCGTTCAGGCTCCGGTCAGTTTCGTTGAGTATCCAGATTTCGGTTATTACGTTGAGCATTTAGGCTCCAGTCAGTTTCGTTGGGTATCAAGACACCGGTTATTACGCTGAGCGTTCAGGCTCCGGTCAGTTTCATTGGGTATCCAGACTCCGGTTATTACATTGGTGGTTCAGTCTCCGGTCAGTTTCGTTGAGTATCCAGACTCCAGTTATTACGTTGAGCGTTCAGGCTCCAGTCAGTTTCGTTGGGTATCCAAACTCCGGTTATTACGTTGAGCGTTTCAGGCTCCGGTCATTTTCGTTGAGTATCCAGACTCTAGTTATTACGTTGAGCGTTCAGGCTCCGATCAGGTTCGTTGAATATCTGGATTCCGATTATTACGTTGAGCGTTCAGGCTCCGGTCAGTTTCGTTGGGTATCCAGACTCCGGTTATTACGTTGAGCGTTCAGGCTCCGGTCATTTTCGTTTAGTATCCAGACTCCGATTATTAATTTGAGCGTCAGGCTCCGATAATTTTCGTTGAATATCTAGACTCTGGTTATTACGTTGAGCGTTCAGGCTCCGTTCAGTTTCGTTGAGTATCCGAATTCTAGTTATTACGTTGAGCGTTCGGGCTCCGGTCAGTTTCTTTGGGTATCCAGACTTCGATGATTACAGTGATCGTTCAGGCTCCGGTCAATTTCGTTTAGTATCCAGACTTTGGTTATTAAGTTGAGCGTTCAAACTCTGTTCATTTTCGTTGAGTATCCAGACTCTAGTTATTACGTTGAGCGTTCAGGCTCCAGTCAGTTTCGTTGGGTATCCAAACTCCGGTTATTATGTTGAGCATTCAGGCTTTGGTCATTTTCGTTGAGTATCCAGACTCTAGTTATTACGTTGAGCGTTCAGGCTCCGGTCAGTTTTGTTGAGTATCCAAACTCTGGTTATTAAGTTGAGCATTATGGCTCGGTCATTTTCGTTGAGTATCCAGACTCTGGTTATTACGTTGAGCGTTCAGGCTCCGGTCATTATCGTTGAGTATCCAGACTCTGGTTATTACGTTGAGCGTTGAGGCTCCGATCAGTTTCGTTGGGTATCCCGACTCCGGTTATTTCGTTGGTCGTTCAATCTTCGGTCAGTTTCGTTGATGTTCCAGACTCCAGTTATTACGTTGGGCGTTCAGGCTCCAGTAAGTTTCGTTGGGTATCCAAACTCTGGTTATTACGTTGAGCATTCAGGATCCAGTCATTTTCGTTGAGTATCATAACTCTGGTTATTACATTGAGCGTTCAGGCTCCGGTCAGTTTCGTTGAGTATCCAGACTCCGCTTATTACGTTGATCGTTCAGGCTCCGGTCAGTTTAGTTGAGTATCCAAACTCTGGTAATTAAGTTGAGCGTCAGGCTCCAGTCATTTTCGTTGAGTATCCAGACTCTGGTTATTACGTTGATCGTTCAGGCTCCGGTCAGTTTCATTGAGTATCCAGATTCCGGTTATACGTTGAGCGTTCTGGCTCCGATCAGTTTTGTTGGGTATCAAGACACCAATTATTACGTTGAGCGTTCATGCTCCGGTCAATTTCGTTGAGTATCCAGACTCCAGTTATTATGTTGAGCATTCAGGCTCCAGTCAGTTTCGTTGGGTATCCAAGCTCCGGTTATTACGTTGAACGTTCAGGCTCCGGTCATTTTTGTTGAGTATCCAGACTCTAGTTATTACATTGAGCGTTCAGGCTACGGTCAGTTTCATTGAGTATCCAGATTCCGATTATTACGTTGATCGTTCAGGCTCTGGTCAGTTTCGTTGGGTATCCAGACTCCGGTTATTACGTTGAGCGTTCAGGCTCCGGTCATTTTCGTTTAGTATCCAGACTCCAGTTATTAAGTTGAGCGTCAGGCTCCGGTCAGTTTCATTGAGTATCCAGATTCCGATTATTACGTTGATCGTTCAGGCTCTGGTCAGTTTCGTTGAGTATCCAGACTCCGGTTATTACGTTGATCGTTCAGGCTCCGGTCAGTTTAGTTGAGTATCCAAACTCTGGTAATTAAGTTGAGCCTTCAAGCTCCGGTCATTTTCGTTGAGTATCCAGACTCTGGTTATTACGTTGATCGTTCAGGCTCCGGTCAGTTTCGTTGAGTATCCAGATTTCGGTTATTACGTTGAGCATTTAGGCTCCAGTCAGTTTCGTTGGGTATCAAGACACCGGTTATTACGCTGAGCGTTCAGGCTCCGGTCAGTTTCATTGGGTATCCAGACTCCGGTTATTACATTGGTGGTTCAGTCTCCGGTCAGTTTCGTTGAGTATCCAGACTCCAGTTATTACGTTGAGCGTTCAGGCTCCAGTCAGTTTCGTTGGGTATCCAAACTCCGGTTATTACGTTGAGCGTTTCAGGCTCCGGTCATTTTCGTTGAGTATCCAGACTCTAGTTATTACGTTGAGCGTTCAGGCTCCGATCAGGTTCGTTGAATATCTGGATTCCGATTATTACGTTGAGCGTTCAGGCTCCGGTCAGTTTCGTTGGGTATCCAGACTCCGGTTATTACGTTGAGCGTTCAGGCTCCGGTCATTTTCGTTTAGTATCCAGACTCCGATTATTAATTTAAGCGTCAGGCTCCGATAATTTTCGTTGAATATCTAGACTCTGGTTATTACGTTGAGCGTTCAGGCTCCGTTCAGTTTCGTTGAGTATCCGAATTCTAGTTATTACGTTGAGCGTTCGGGCTCCGGTCAGTTTCTTTGGGTATCCAGACTTCGATGATTACAGTGATCGTTCAGGCTCCGGTCAATTTCGTTGACTATCCAGACTTTGGTTATTAAGTTGAGCGTTCAAACTCTGTTCATTTTCGTTGAGTATCCAGACTCTAGTTATTACGTTGAGCGTTCAGGCTCCAGTCAGTTTCGTTGGGTATCCAAACTCCGGTTATTATGTTGAGCATTCAGGCTTTGGTCATTTTCGTTGAGTATCCAGACTCTAGTTATTACGTTGAGCGTTCAGGCTCCGGTCAGTTTCGTTGAGTATCCAAACTCTGGTTATTAAGTTGAGCATTATGGCTCGGTCATTTTCGTTGAGTATCCAGACTCTGGTTATTACGTTGAGCGTTCAGGCTCCGGTCATTATCGTTGAGTATCCAGACTCTGGTTATTACGTTGAGCGTTGAGGCTCCGATCAGTTTCGTTGGGTATCCTGACTCCGGTTATTTCGTTGGTCGTTCAATCTTCGGTCAGTTTCGTTGATGTTCCAGACTCCAGTTATTACGTTGGGCGTTCAGGCTCCAGTAAGTTTCGTTGGGTATCCAAACTCTGGTTATTACGTTGAGCATTCAGGATCCAGTCATTTTCGTTGAGTATCATAACTCTGGTTATTACATTGAGCGTTCAGGCTCCGGTCAGTTTCGTTGAGTATCCAGACTCCGCTTATTACGTTGATCGTTCAGGCTCCGGTCAGTTTAGTTGAGTATCCAAACTCTGGTAATTAAGTTGAGCGTCAGGCTCCAGTCATTTTCGTTGAGTATCCAGACTCTGGTTATTACGTTGATCGTTCAGGCTCCGGTCAGTTTCATTGAGTATCCAGATTCCGGTTATACGTTGAGCGTTCTGGCTCCGATCAGTTTTGTTGGGTATCAAGACACCAATTATTACGCTGAGCGTTCATGCTCCGGTCAATTTCGTTGAGTATCCAGACTCCAGTTATTATGTTGAGCATTCAGGCTCCAGTCAGTTTCGTTGGGTATCCAAGCTCCGGTTATTACGTTGAACGTTCAGGCTCCGGTCATTTTTGTTGAGTATCCAGACTCTAGTTATTACATTGAGCGTTCAGGCTACGGTCAGTTTCATTGAGTATCCAGATTCCGATTATTACGTTGATCGTTCAGGCTCTGGTCAGTTTCGTTGGGTATCCAGACTCCGGTTATTACGTTGAGCGTTCAGGCTCCGGTCATTTTCGTTTAGTATCCAGACTCCAGTTATTAAGTTGAGCGTCAGGCTCCGGTCAGTTTCATTGAGTATCCAGATTCCGATTATTACGTTGATCGTTCAGGCTCTGGTCAGTTTCGTTGAGTATCCAGACTCCGGTTATTACGATGATCGTTCAGGCTCCGGTCAGTTTAGTTGAGTATCAAAACTCTGGTAATTAAGTTGAGCCTTCAGGCTCCGGTCATTTTCGTTGAGTATCCAGACTCTGGTTATTACGTTGAACGTTCAGGCTCCGGTCAGTTTCGTTGAGTATCCAGATTCCGGTTATTACGTTGAGCGTTTAGGCTCCAGTCAGTTTCGTTGGGTATCAAGACACTGGTTATTACGCTGAGCGTTCAGGCTCCGGTCAGTTTCATTGGGTATCCAGACTCCGGTTATTACATTGGTTGTTCAGTCTCCGGTCAGTTTCGTTGAGTATCCAGACTCCAGTTATTACGTTGAGCGTTCTGGCTCCAGTCAATTTCGTTGGGTATCCAAACTCCGGTTATTACGTTGAGCGTTCAGGCTTCGGTCATTTTCGTTGAGTATCCAGACTCTAGTTATTACGTTGAGCGTTCAGGCTCCGATCAGTTTCGTTGAATATCTGGATTCAGATTATTACGTTGAGCGTTCAGGCTCCGGTCAGTTTCGGGTGGTATCCAGACTTCGGTGATGACGGTGATCGTTCAGGCTCGGGTCATTTTCGTTGAGTATCCAGACTCGGGTTATTACCTTGAGCGTTCAGGCTCCGGTCAGTTTCGTTGAGTATCCAGAATCCGGTTATTACGTTGAGCGTTCAGGCTCTGGTAAGTTTTGTTGGGTATCCAGACTCCGGTTATTACGTTGAGCAATCAGGCTCCGGTAAGTTTCGTTGGGTATCCAGACTCCGGTTATTACGTTGAGCGTTTAGGCTCCAGTCATTTTTGTTGAGTATCCAGACTCCTGTTATTACGTTGAGCGTTCAGGCTCCGGTCAGTTTTGTTGAGTATCCAGACTTTGGTTATTAAGTTAAGCGTTCAAACTCCGTTCATTTTTGTTGAGTATCCAGACTCTAGTTATTACATTGAGCGTTCAGGCTCCGGTCAGTTTCGTTGAGTATCCAGATTCCGGTTATTACATTGAGCGTTCAGGCTCCAGTCAGTTTCGTTGAGTATCCAGATTCCGGTTATTACATTGAGCGTTTAGGCTCCGGTCAGTTTCGTTGAGTATCCAGATTCCGGTTATTACATTGAGCGTTCAGGCTCCAGTCAGTTTCGTTGAGTATCAAGATTCCGGTTATTACATTGAGCGTTCAGGCTCCGGTCAGTTTCGTTGAGTATCCAGATTCCGGTTATTACATTGAGCGTTCAGGCTCCAGTCAGTTTCGTTGGGTATCAAGAAACCGGTTATTACGTTGAGCGTTCAGGCTCCGGTCAGTTTCATTGGGTATCCAGACTCCGGTTATTACGTTGGCCGTTCAGTCTCCGGTCAGTTTCGTTGAGTATTAAGATTCCAGTTATTACGTTGAGGGTTCAGGCTCCAGTCAGTTTCGTTGGGTATCCAAACTCCAGTTATTACGTTGAGCATTCAGGCTTCGGTCATTTTCGTTGAGTATCCAGAATCTAGTTATTACGTTGAGCGTTCAGGCTCCGGTCAGTTTCGTTGAGTATCCAAACTCTGGTTATTAAGTTGAGCGTTTAGGCTCCGGTCATTTTCGTTGAGTATCCAGACTCTGGTTATTACGTTGAGCGTTCAGGCTCTGGTTATTTTCGTTGAATATCTGGATTCCGATTATTACGTTGAGCGTTCAGGCTCCGGCCAGTTTCGTTGGGTATCCAGACTCCAGTTATTACGTTGAGCGTTCATGCTCCGGTCATTTTCGTTTAGTATCCAGACTCCGGTTATTAATTTGAGCGTCAGGCTCCGATAATTTTCGTTGAATATCCAGACTCTGGTTATTACGTTGAGCGTTCAGGCTCCGATCAGTTTCGTTTAGTATCCAAATTCCAGTTATTACGTTGAGCGTTCAGGCTCCGGTCAGTTTCGTTGAGTATCCAGACTCCACTTATTACGTTGATCGTTCAGGCTCCGGTCAGTTTAGGTTAGTATCCAAACTCTGGTAATTAAGTTGAGCGTCAGGCTCCGGTCATTTTCGTTGAGTATCCAAACTCTAGTTATTACGTTGAGCGTTCAGGCTCCGATCAGTTTCGTTGAATATCTGGATTACGATTATTACGTTGAGCGTTCAGGCTTTGGTCAGTTTCGTTGGGTATCCAGACTCCGGTTATTACGTTGAACGTTCAGGCTCCGGTCATTTTCGTTTAGTATCGAGACTCCGGTTATTAATTTGAGCATCAGGCTCCGATAATTTTCGTTGAATATCCAGACTCTGGTTATTATGTTGAGCGTTCAGGCTCCGTTCAGTTTCGTTGAGTATCCGAATTCCAGTTATTACGTTGAGCATTCAGGCTCCGGTCAGTTTCGTTGGGTATCCAGACTTCGGTGATTACGGTGATCGTTCAGGCTCCGGTCATTTTCGTTGAGTATCCAGACTCGGGTTATTACGTTGAGCGTTCAGGCTCCGGTCAATTTCGTTGAGTATCCAGATTCTGGTTATTACGTTGAGCGTTCAGGCTCTGGTAAGTTTTGTTAGGTATCCAGACTCCGCTTATTACGTTGAGCAATCAGGCTCCGGTAAGTTTGGTTGGGTATCCATACTCCGGTTATTACGTTGAGCATTTAGGCTCCAGTCATTTTCGTTGAGTATCCAAACTCCTGTTATTACGTTGAGCGTTCAGGCTCCGGTCAATTTCGTTGAGTATCCATACTTTGGTTATTAAGTTGAGCGTTCAAACTCTGTTCATTTTCGTTGAGTATCCAGACTCTAGTTATTACATTGAGCGTTCAGGCTCCGGTCAGTTTCGTTGAGTATCCAGATTCCGGTTATTACGTTGAGCGTTCAGGCTCCAGTCGGTTTCGTTGGCTATTAAGACACCGGTTATTACGCTGAGCGTTCAGGCTCCTGTCAGTTTCATTGGGTATCCAGACTCCGGTTATTACATTGGTCGTTCAGTCTCATGTCAGTTTCGTTGAGTATCCAGACTCTAGTTATTACGTTGAGTGTTCAGGCTCCAGTCAGTTTCGTTGGGTATCCAAACTCCGGTTATTACGTTGAGCATTCAGGCTTCGGTCATTTTCGTTGAGTATCCAGACTCTAGTTATTACGTTGAACGTTCAGGCTCCGGTCAGTATTGTTGAATATCCAAACTCTGGTTATTAAGTTGAGCGTTATGGCTCCGATCATTTTTGTTGAGTATCCAGACTCTGGTTATTACGTTGAGCGTTCAGGCTCCGGTCATTTTCGTTGAGTATCCAGACTCTGGTTATTACGTTGAGCGTTCAGGCTCCGGTCAGTTTTGTAGGGTATCCAGACTCCGGTTATTTCGTTGGTCGTTCAGTCTCCGGTCAGTTTCGTTGAGTATCCAGACTCCAGTTATTACGTTGGGCGTTCAGGCTCCAGTAAGTTTCGTTGGGTATCCAAACTCTGGTAATTACGTTGAGCATTCAGGATCCAGTCATTTTCGTTTATTATCATAACTCTAGTTATTACATTGAGCGTTCAGGCTCCGGTCAGTTTCGTTGAGTATCCAGACTCCGCTTATTACGTTGATCGTTCATGCTCCGGTCAGTTTAGTTGAGTATCCAAACTCTGGTAATTAAGTTGAGCGTCAGGCTCCAGTCATTTTCGTTGAGTATCCAGACTCTATTTATTACGTTGAGCGTTCAGGCTCCGGTCAATTTCATTGAGTATCAAGATTCCGATTATTACTTTGATCGTTCAGGCTCTGGTCAGTGTCGTTGGGAATCCAGACTCCGGTTATTACGTTGAGCGTTCAGGCTCCGGTCATTTTCGTTTAGTATCCAGACTCCAGTTATTAAGTTGAGCGTCAGGCTCCGGTCAGTTTCATTGAGTATCCAGATTCCGATTATTACGTTGATCGTTCAGGCTCTGGTCAGTTTCGTTGAGTATCCAGACTCCGGTTATTACGTTGATCGTTCAGGCTCCGGTCAGTTTAGTTGAGTATCCAAACTCTGGTAATTAAGTTGAGCCTTCAAGCTCCGGTCATTTTCGTTGAGTATCCAGACTCTGGTTATTACGTTGATCGTTCAGGCTCCGGTCAGTTTCGTTGAGTATCCAGATTTCGGTTATTACGTTGAGCATTTAGGCTCCAGTCAGTTTCGTTGGGTATCAAGACACCGGTTATTACGCAGAGCGTTCAGGCTCCGGTCAGTTTCATTGGGTATCCAGACTCCGGTTATTACATTGGTGGTTCAGTCTCCGGTCAGTTTCGTTGAGTATCCAGACTCCAGTTATTACGTTGAGCGTTCAGGCTCCAGTCAGTTTCGTTGGGTATCCAAACTCCGGTTATTACGTTGAGCGTTTCAGGCTCCGGTCATTTTCGTTGAGTATCCAGACTCTAGTTATTACGTTGAGCGTTCAGGCTCCGATCAGGTTCGTTGAATATCTGGATTCCGATTATTACATTGAGCGTTCAGGCTCCGGTCAGTTTCGTTGGGTATCCAGACTCCGGTTATTACGTTGAGCGTTCAGGCTCCGGTCATTTTCGTTTAGTATCCAGACTCCGATTATTAATTTGAGCGTCAGGCTCCGATAATTTTCGTTGAATATCTAGACTCTGGTTATTACGTTGAGCGTTCAGGCTCCGTTCAGTTTCGTTGAGTATCCGAATTCTAGTTATTACGTTGAGCGTTCGGGCTCCGGTCAGTTTCTTTGGGTATCCAGACTTCGATGATTACAGTGATCGTTCAGGCTCCGGTCAATTTCGTTGACTATCCAGACTTTGGTTATTAAGTTGAGCGTTCAAACTCTGTTCATTTTCGTTGAGTATCCAGACTCTAGTTATTACGTTGAGCGTTCAGGCTCCAGTCAGTTTCGTTGGGTATCCAAACTCCGATTATTATGTTGAGCATTCAGGCTTTGGTCATTTTCGTTGAGTATCCAGACTCTAGTTATTACGTTGAGCGTTCAGGCTCCGGTCAGTTTCGTTGAGTATCCAAACTCTGGTTATTAAGTTGAGCATTATGGCTCGGTCATTTTCGTTGAGTATCCAGACTCTGGTTATTACGTTGAGCGTTCAGGCTCCGGTCATTATCGTTGAGTATCCAGACTCTGGTTATTACGTTGAGCGTTGAGGCTCCGATCAGTTTCGTTGGGTATCCCGACTCCGGTTATTTCGTTGGTCGTTCAATCTTCGGTCAGTTTCGTTGATGTTCCAGACTCCAGTTATTACGTTGGGCGTTCAGGCTCCAGTAAGTTTCGTTGGGTATCCAAACTCTGGTTATTACGTTGAGCATTCAGGATCCAGTCATTTTCGTTGAGTATCATAACTCTGGTTATTACATTGAGCGTTCAGGCTCCGGTCAGTTTCGTTGAGTATCCAGACTCCGCTTATTACGTTGATCGTTCAGGCTCCGGTCAGTTTAGTTGAGTATCCAAACTCTGGTAATTAAGTTGAGCGTCAGGCTCCAGTCATTTTCGTTGAGTATCCAGACTCTGGTTATTACGTTGATCGTTCAGGCTCCGGTCAGTTTCATTGAGTATCCAGATTCCGGTTATACGTTGAGCGTTCTGGCTCCGATCAGTTTTGTTGGGTATCAAGACACCAATTATTACGCTGAGCGTTCAGGCTCCGGTCAATTTCGTTGAGTATCCAGACTCCAGTTATTATGTTGAGCATTCAGGCTCCAGTCAGTTTCGTTGGGTATCCAAACTCCGGTTATTACGTTGAGCGTTCAGGCTCCGGTCATTTTCGTTGAGTATCCAGACTCTAGTTATTACATTGAGCGTTCAGGCTACGGTCAGTTTCATTGAGTATCCAGATTCCGATTATTACGTTGATCGTTCAGGCTCTGGTCAGTTTCGTTGGGTATCCAGACTCCGGTTATTACGTTGAGCGTTCAGGCTCCGGTCATTTTCGTTTAGTATCCAGACTCCAGTTATTAAGTTGAGCGTCAGGCTCCGGTCAGTTTCATTGAGTATCCAGATTCCGATTATTACGTTGATCGTTCAGGCTCTGGTCAGTTTCGTTGAGTATCCAGACTCCGGTTATTACGATGATCGTTCAGGCTCCGGTCAGTTTAGTTGAGTATCAAAACTCTGGTAATTAAGTTGAGCCTTCAGGCTCCGGTCATTTTCGTTGAGTATCCAGACTCTGGTTATTACGTTGAACGTTCAGGCTCCGGTCAGTTTCGTTGAGTATCCAGATTCCGGTTATTACGTTGAGCGTTTAGGCTCCAGTCAGTTTCGTTGGGTATCAAGACACTGGTTATTACGTTGAGCGTTCAGGCTCCGGTCATTTTCGTTGAGTATCCAGACTCTAGTTATTACATTGGTTGTTCAGTCTCCGGTCAGTTTCGTTGAGTATCCAGACTCCAGTTATTAAGTTGAGCGTCAGGCTCCGGTCAGTTTCATTGAGTATCCAGATTCCGATTATTACGTTGATCGTTCAGGCTCTGGTCAGTTTCGTTGAGTATCCAGACTCCGGTTATTACGTTGATCGTTCAGGCTCCGGTCAGTTTAGTTGAGTATCCAAACTCTGGTAATTAAGTTGAGCCTTCAAGCTCCGGTCATTTTCGTTGAGTATCCAGACTCTGGTTATTACGTTGATCGTTCAGGCTCCGGTCAGTTTCGTTGAGTATCCAGATTTCGGTTATTACGTTGAGCATTTAGGCTCCAGTCAGTTTCGTTGGGTATCAAGACACCGGTTATTACGCTGAGCGTTCAGGCTCCGGTCAGTTTCATTGGGTATCCAGACTCCGGTTATTACATTGGTGGTTCAGTCTCCGGTCAGTTTCGTTGAGTATCCAGACTCCAGTTATTACGTTGAGCGTTCAGGCTCCAGTCAGTTTCGTTGGGTATCCAAACTCCGGTTATTACGTTGAGCGTTTCAGGCTCCGGTCATTTTCGTTGAGTATCCAGACTCTAGTTATTACGTTGAGCGTTCAGGCTCCGATCAGGTTCGTTGAATATCTGGATTCCGATTATTACGTTGAGCGTTCAGGCTCCGGTCAGTTTCGTTGGGTATCCAGACTCCGGTTATTACGTTGAGCGTTCAGGCTCCGGTCATTTTCGTTTAGTATCCAGACTCCGATTATTAATTTGAGCGTCAGGCTCCGATAATTTTCGTTGAATATCTAGACTCTGGTTATTACGTTGAGCGTTCAGGCTCCGTTCAGTTTCGTTGAGTATCCGAATTCTAGTTATTACGTTGAGCGTTCGGGCTCCGGTCAGTTTCTTTGGGTATCCAGACTTCGATGATTACAGTGATCGTTCAGGCTCCGGTCAATTTCGTTTAGTATCCAGACTTTGGTTATTAAGTTGAGCGTTCAAACTCTGTTCATTTTCGTTGAGTATCCAGACTCTAGTTATTACGTTGAGCGTTCAGGCTCCAGTCAGTTTCGTTGGGTATCCAAACTCCGGTTATTATGTTGAGCATTCAGGCTTTGGTCATTTTCGTTGAGTATCCAGACTCTAGTTATTACGTTGAGCGTTCAGGCTCCGGTCAGTTTTGTTGAGTATCCAAACTCTGGTTATTAAGTTGAGCATTATGGCTCGGTCATTTTCGTTGAGTATCCAGACTCTGGTTATTACGTTGAGCGTTCAGGCTCCGGTCATTATCGTTGAGTATCCAGACTCTGGTTATTACGTTGAGCGTTGAGGCTCCGATCAGTTTCGTTGGGTATCCCGACTCCGGTTATTTCGTTGGTCGTTCAATCTTCGGTCAGTTTCGTTGATGTTCCAGACTCCAGTTATTACGTTGGGCGTTCAGGCTCCAGTAAGTTTCGTTGGGTATCCAAACTCTGGTTATTACGTTGAGCATTCAGGATCCAGTCATTTTCGTTGAGTATCATAACTCTGGTTATTACATTGAGCGTTCAGGCTCCGGTCAGTTTCGTTGAGTATCCAGACTCCGCTTATTACGTTGATCGTTCAGGCTCCGGTCAGTTTAGTTGAGTATCCAAACTCTGGTAATTAAGTTGAGCGTCAGGCTCCAGTCATTTTCGTTGAGTATCCAGACTCTGGTTATTACGTTGATCGTTCAGGCTCCGGTCAGTTTCATTGAGTATCCAGATTCCGGTTATACGTTGAGCGTTCTGGCTCCGATCAGTTTTGTTGGGTATCAAGACACCAATTATTACGTTGAGCGTTCATGCTCCGGTCAATTTCGTTGAGTATCCAGACTCCAGTTATTATGTTGAGCATTCAGGCTCCAGTCAGTTTCGTTGGGTATCCAAGCTCCGGTTATTACGTTGAACGTTCAGGCTCCGGTCATTTTTGTTGAGTATCCAGACTCTAGTTATTACATTGAGCGTTCAGGCTACGGTCAGTTTCATTGAGTATCCAGATTCCGATTATTACGTTGATCGTTCAGGCTCTGGTCAGTTTCGTTGGGTATCCAGACTCCGGTTATTACGTTGAGCGTTCAGGCTCCGGTCATTTTCGTTTAGTATCCAGACTCCAGTTATTAAGTTGAGCGTCAGGCTCCGGTCAGTTTCATTGAGTATCCAGATTCCGATTATTACGTTGATCGTTCAGGCTCTGGTCAGTTTCGTTGAGTATCCAGACTCCGGTTATTACGTTGATCGTTCAGGCTCCGGTCAGTTTAGTTGAGTATCCAAACTCTGGTAATTAAGTTGAGCCTTCAAGCTCCGGTCATTTTCGTTGAGTATCCAGACTCTGGTTATTACGTTGATCGTTCAGGCTCCGGTCAGTTTCGTTGAGTATCCAGATTTCGGTTATTACGTTGAGCATTTAGGCTCCAGTCAGTTTCGTTGGGTATCAAGACACCGGTTATTACGCTGAGCGTTCAGGCTCCGGTCAGTTTCATTGGGTATCCAGACTCCGGTTATTACATTGGTGGTTCAGTCTCCGGTCAGTTTCGTTGAGTATCCAGACTCCAGTTATTACGTTGAGCGTTCAGGCTCCAGTCAGTTTCGTTGGGTATCCAAACTCCGGTTATTACGTTGAGCGTTTCAGGCTCCGGTCATTTTCGTTGAGTATCCAGACTCTAGTTATTACGTTGAGCGTTCAGGCTCCGATCAGGTTCGTTGAATATCTGGATTCCGATTATTACGTTGAGCGTTCAGGCTCCGGTCAGTTTCGTTGGGTATCCAGACTCCGGTTATTACGTTGAGCGTTCAGGCTCCGGTCATTTTCGTTTAGTATCCAGACTCCGATTATTAATTTAAGCGTCAGGCTCCGATAATTTTCGTTGAATATCTAGACTCTGGTTATTACGTTGAGCGTTCAGGCTCCGTTCAGTTTCGTTGAGTATCCGAATTCTAGTTATTACGTTGAGCGTTCGGGCTCCGGTCAGTTTCTTTGGGTATCCAGACTTCGATGATTACAGTGATCGTTCAGGCTCCGGTCAATTTCGTTGACTATCCAGACTTTGGTTATTAAGTTGAGCGTTCAAACTCTGTTCATTTTCGTTGAGTATCCAGACTCTAGTTATTACGTTGAGCGTTCAGGCTCCAGTCAGTTTCGTTGGGTATCCAAACTCCGGTTATTATGTTGAGCATTCAGGCTTTGGTCATTTTCGTTGAGTATCCAGACTCTAGTTATTACGTTGAGCGTTCAGGCTCTGGTCAGTTTCGTTGAGTATCCAAACTCTGGTTATTAAGTTGAGCATTATGGCTCGGTCATTTTCGTTGAGTATCCAGACTCTGGTTATTACGTTGAGCGTTCAGGCTCCGGTCATTATCGTTGAGTATCCAGACTCTGGTTATTACGTTGAGCGTTGAGGCTCCGATCAGTTTCGTTGGGTATCCTGACTCCGGTTATTTCGTTGGTCGTTCAATCTTCGGTCAGTTTCGTTGATGTTCCAGACTCCAGTTATTACGTTGGGCGTTCAGGCTCCAGTAAGTTTCGTTGGGTATCCAAACTCTGGTTATTACGTTGAGCATTCAGGATCCAGTCATTTTCGTTGAGTATCATAACTCTGGTTATTACATTGAGCGTTCAGGCTCCGGTCAGTTTCGTTGAGTATCCAGACTCCGCTTATTACGTTGATCGTTCAGGCTCCGGTCAGTTTAGTTGAGTATCCAAACTCTGGTAATTAAGTTGAGCGTCAGGCTCCAGTCATTTTCGTTGAGTATCCAGACTCTGGTTATTACGTTGATCGTTCAGGCTCCGGTCAGTTTCATTGAGTATCCAGATTCCGGTTATACGTTGAGCGTTCTGGCTCCGATCAGTTTTGTTGGGTATCAAGACACCAATTATTACGCTGAGCGTTCATGCTCCGGTCAATTTCGTTGAGTATCCAGACTCCAGTTATTATGTTGAGCATTCAGGCTCCAGTCAGTTTCGTTGGGTATCCAAGCTCCGGTTATTACGTTGAACGTTCAGGCTCCGGTCATTTTTGTTGAGTATCCAGACTCTAGTTATTACATTGAGCGTTCAGGCTACGGTCAGTTTCATTGAGTATCCAGATTCCGATTATTACGTTGATCGTTCAGGCTCTGGTCAGTTTCGTTGGGTATCCAGACTCCGGTTATTACGTTGAGCGTTCAGGCTCCGGTCATTTTCGTTTAGTATCCAGACTCCAGTTATTAAGTTGAGCGTCAGGCTCCGGTCAGTTTCATTGAGTATCCAGATTCCGATTATTACGTTGATCGTTCAGGCTCTGGTCAGTTTCGTTGAGTATCCAGACTCCGGTTATTACGATGATCGTTCAGGCTCCGGTCAGTTTAGTTGAGTATCAAAACTCTGGTAATTAAGTTGAGCCTTCAGGCTCCGGTCATTTTCGTTGAGTATCCAGACTCTGGTTATTACGTTGAACGTTCAGGCTCCGGTCAGTTTCGTTGAGTATCCAGATTCCGGTTATTACGTTGAGCGTTTAGGCTCCAGTCAGTTTCGTTGGGTATCAAGACACTGGTTATTACGCTGAGCGTTCAGGCTCCGGTCAGTTTCATTGGGTATCCAGACTCCGGTTATTACATTGGTTGTTCAGTCTCCGGTCAGTTTCGTTGAGTATCCAGACTCCAGTTATTACGTTGAGCGTTCTGGCTCCAGTCAATTTCGTTGGGTATCCAAACTCCGGTTATTACGTTGAGCGTTCAGGCTTCGGTCATTTTCGTTGAGTATCCAGACTCTAGTTATTACGTTGAGCGTTCAGGCTCCGATCAGTTTCGTTGAATATCTGGATTCAGATTATTACGTTGAGCGTTCAGGCTCCGGTCAGTTTCGGGTGGTATCCAGACTTCGGTGATGACGGTGATCGTTCAGGCTCGGGTCATTTTCGTTGAGTATCCAGACTCGGGTTATTACCTTGAGCGTTCAGGCTCCGGTCAGTTTCGTTGAGTATCCAGAATCCGGTTATTACGTTGAGCGTTCAGGCTCTGGTAAGTTTTGTTGGGTATCCAGACTCCGGTTATTACGTTGAGCAATCAGGCTCCGGTAAGTTTCGTTGGGTATCCAGACTCCGGTTATTACGTTGAGCGTTTAGGCTCCAGTCATTTTTGTTGAGTATCCAGACTCCTGTTATTACGTTGAGCGTTCAGGCTCCGGTCAGTTTTGTTGAGTATCCAGACTTTGGTTATTAAGTTAAGCGTTCAAACTCCGTTCATTTTTGTTGAGTATCCAGACTCTAGTTATTACATTGAGCGTTCAGGCTCCGGTCAGTTTCGTTGAGTATCCAGATTCCGGTTATTACATTGAGCGTTCAGGCTCCAGTCAGTTTCGTTGAGTATCCAGATTCCGGTTATTACATTGAGCGTTTAGGCTCCGGTCAGTTTCGTTGAGTATCCAGATTCCGGTTATTACATTGAGCGTTCAGGCTCCAGTCAGTTTCGTTGAGTATCAAGATTCCGGTTATTACATTGAGCGTTCAGGCTCCGGTCAGTTTCGTTGAGTATCCAGATTCCGGTTATTACATTGAGCGTTCAGGCTCCAGTCAGTTTCGTTGGGTATCAAGAAACCGGTTATTACGTTGAGCGTTCAGGCTCCGGTCAGTTTCATTGGGTATCCAGACTCCGGTTATTACGTTGGCCGTTCAGTCTCCGGTCAGTTTCGTTGAGTATTAAGATTCCAGTTATTACGTTGAGGGTTCAGGCTCCAGTCAGTTTCGTTGGGTATCCAAACTCCAGTTATTACGTTGAGCATTCAGGCTTCGGTCATTTTCGTTGAGTATCCAGAATCTAGTTATTACGTTGAGCGTTCAGGCTCCGGTCAGTTTCGTTGAGTATCCAAACTCTGGTTATTAAGTTGAGCGTTTAGGCTCCGGTCATTTTCGTTGAGTATCCAGACTCTGGTTATTACGTTGAGCGTTCAGGCTCTGGTTATTTTCGTTGAATATCTGGATTCCGATTATTACGTTGAGCGTTCAGGCTCCGGCCAGTTTCGTTGGGTATCCAGACTCCAGTTATTACGTTGAGCGTTCATGCTCCGGTCATTTTCGTTTAGTATCCAGACTCCGGTTATTAATTTGAGCGTCAGGCTCCGATAATTTTCGTTGAATATCCAGACTCTGGTTATTACGTTGAGCGTTCAGGCTCCGATCAGTTTCGTTTAGTATCCAAATTCCAGTTATTACGTTGAGCGTTCAGGCTCCGGTCAGTTTCGTTGAGTATCCAGACTCCACTTATTACGTTGATCGTTCAGGCTCCGGTCAGTTTAGGTTAGTATCCAAACTCTGGTAATTAAGTTGAGCGTCAGGCTCCGGTCATTTTCGTTGAGTATCCAGACTCTGGTTATTACATTGATCATTCAGGCTCCGTTCAGTTTCATTGAGTATCCAGTTTCCGGTTATTACGTTGAGCGTTCAGGCTCCGGTCAGTTTCGTTGGGTATCGAGGCACCAGTTATTACGCTGAGCGTTCAAGCTCCGGTCAGTTTCGTTGAGTATCCAGACTCCAGTTATTACGTTGAGCATTCAGGCTCCAGTCAGTTTCGTTCGTTATCCAAGCTCTGGTTATTACGTTGAGCGTTCAGGCTCCGGTCATTTTTGTGGAGTATCCAGACTCTAGTTATTACGTTGAGCGTTCAGGCTCCGGTCAGTTTCATTGAGTATCCAAATTCCGATTATTACGTTGATCGTTTAGGCTCTGGTCAGTTTCGTTGGGTATCCAGACTCCGGTTATTACGTTGAGAGTTCAGGCTCCGGTCAGTTTAGTTGAGTATCTAAACTCTTGTAATTAAGTTGAGCCTTCAGGCTCCGGTCATTTTCGTTGAGTATCCAGACTCTGGTTATTACGTTGATCGTTCAGGCTCCGGTCAGTTTCGTTGAGTATCCAGACTCCGGTTATTACGTTGATCGTTCAGGCTCCGGTCAGTTTAGTTGAGTATCCAAACTCTGGTAATTAAGTTGAGCCTTCAGGCTCCGGTCATTTTCGTTGAGTATCCAGACTCTGGTTATTACGTTGATCGTTCAGGCTCCGGTCAATTTCGTTGAGTATCCAGATTCCGGTTATTACATTGAGTATTCAGGCTCCAGTCAGTTTCGTTGGGTATCAAGACACCGGTTATTACGCTGAGCGTTCAGGCTCCGGTCAGTTTCATTGGTTATCCAGACTCCGGTTATTACATTGGTCGTTCAGTCTCCGGTCAGTTTCGTTAAGTATCCAGACTCCAGTTATTACGCTGAGCGTTCAGGCTCTAGTCAGTTTCGTTGGGTATCCAAACTCCGGTTATTTAGTTGAGCGTTTAGGCTCCGGTCATTTTCGTTGAGTATCCAGACTCTAGTTATTACGTTGAGCGTTCAGGCTCCGATCAGTTTCGTTGAATATCTGGATTCTGATTATTACGTTGAGCCTTCAGGCTCCGGTCAGTTTCATTGGGTATCCAGACTCCGGTTATTAATTTGAGCGTTAGGCTCCGATAATTTTCGTTGAATATCCAGACTCTAGTTATTACGTTGAGCGTTCAGGCTCCATTCAGTTTCGTTTAGTATCCAGACTCCGGTTATTAATTTGAGCGTCAGGCTCCGATAATTTTCGTTGAATATCCAGACTCTGGTTATTACGTTGAGCGTTCAGGCTCCATTCAGTTTCGTTGAGTATCCGAATTCCAGTTATTACGTTGAGCGTTCAAGCTCCGGTCAGTTTCGTTGGATATCCAGACTTCGGTGATTACGGTGATCGTTCAAGCTCCGCTCATTTTCGTTGAGTATCCAGACTCGGGTTATTACGTTGAGCGTTCAGGCTCCGGTCAGTTTCGTTGAGTATCCAGATTCCGGTTATTACGTTGAGCGTTCAGGCTCCGGTCAGTTTCATTGGGTATCCAGACTCCGGTTATTACGTTGGTCGTTCAGTCTCCGGTCAGTTTTGTTGAGTATCCAGACTCCGGTTATTACGTTGAGCGTTTAGGCTCCAGTCATTTTCGTTGATTATCCAGACTCCTGTTATTACGTTGAGCGTTCAGGCTCCGGTCAGTTTCGTTGAGTATCCAGACTTTGGTTATTAAGTTGAGCGTTCAAACTCCGTTCATTTTCGTTGAGTATCCAGACTCTAGTTATTACATTGAGCGTTCAGGGTCCGGTGAGTTTCGTTGAGTATCCAGATTCCGGTTATTACATTGAGCGTTCACGCTCCAGTCAGTTTCGTTGGGTATCAAGACACCGGTTATTACGATGAGCGTTCAGGCTCCGGTCTGTTTCATTGGGTATCCAGACTCTAGTTATTACATTGGTCGTTCAGTCTCCGGTCAGTTTCGTTGAGTATCCAGACTCCAGTTATTACGTTGAGTGTTCAGGCTCCAGTCAGTTCGTTGGGTATCCAAACTCCAGTTATTACGTTGAGCATTCAGGCTTCGGTCATTCTCGTTGAGTATCCAGAATCTAGTTATTACGTTGAGCGTTCAGGCTCCGGTCAGTTTTGTTGAGTATCCAAACTCTGGTTATTAAGTTGAGCGTTCAGGCTCCGGTCATTTTTGTTGAGTATCCAGACTCTGGTTATTACGTTGAGCGTTCAGGCTCCGGTCATTTTCGTTGAGTATCCAGACTCTGGTTATTACGTTGAGCGTTCAGGCTCCGGTCAGTTTCGTTGGGTATCCAGACTCCGGTTATTTCGTTGGTCGTTCAGTCTCTGGTCAGTTTCGTTGAGTATCCAGACTCCAGTTATTACGTTGAGCGTTCAAGCTCCAGTAAGTTTCGTTGGGTATCCAAACTCTGGTTATTACGTTGAGCATTCAGGATCCAGTCATTTTCGTTGAGTATCATAACTCTGGTTATTACATTGAGCGTTCAGGCTCTGATCAGTTTCGTTGAGTATCCAGACTCCGCTTATTACGTTGATCGTTCAGGCTCCGGTCAGTTTAGTTGAGTATCCAAACTCTGGTAATTAAGTTGAGCGTCAGGCTCTGGTCATTTTCTTTGAGTATCCAGACTCTGGTTATTACGTTGATCCTTCAGGCTCCGGTCAGTTTCATTGAGTATCCAGATTCCGGTTATTACGTTGAGCGTTCAGGCTCCGGTCAGTTTCGTTGGGTATCAAGACACCGGTTATTACGCTGAGCGTTCAAGCTCCGGTCAGTTTCGTTGAGTATCCAGACTCCAGTTATTACGTTGAACGTTCAGGCTCCAGTCAGTTTCGTTGGGTATCCAAGCTCCGGTTATTACGTTGAGCGTTCAGGCTCCGGTCATTTTCGTTGAGTATCCAGACTCTAGTTATTAGGTTGAGCGTTCAGGCTCCGGTCAATTTCATTGAGTATCCAGATTCCGATTATTACGTTGATCGTTCAGGCTCTGGTCAGTTTCGTTGGGTATCCAAACTCCGGTTATTTAGTTGAGCGTTTAGGCTCCGGTCATTTTCGTTGAGTATCCAGACTCTAGTTATTACGTTGAGCGTTCAGGCTCCGATCAGTTTCGTTGAATATCTGGATTCTGATTATTACGTTGAGCCTTCAGGCTCCGGTCAGTTTCATTGGGTATCCAGACTCCGGTTATTAATTTGAGCGTTAGGCTCCGATAATTTTCGTTGAATATCCAGACTCTAGTTATTACGTTGAGCGTTCAGGCTCCATTCAGTTTCGTTTAGTATCCAGACTCCGGTTATTAATTTGAGCGTCAGGCTCCGATAATTTTCGTTGAATATCCAGACTCTGGTTATTACGTTGAGCGTTCAGGCTCCATTCAGTTTCGTTGAGTATCCGAATTCCAGTTATTACGTTGAGCGTTCAAGCTCCGGTCAGTTTCGTTGGATATCCAGACTTCGGTGATTACGGTGATCGTTCAAGCTCCGCTCATTTTCGTTGAGTATCCAGACTCGGGTTATTACGTTGAGCGTTCAGGCTCCGGTCAGTTTCGTTGAGTATCCAGATTCCGGTTATTACGTTGAGCGTTCAGGCTCCGGTCAGTTTCATTGGGTATCCAGACTCCGGTTATTACGTTGGTCGTTCAGTCTCCGGTCAGTTTTGTTGAGTATCCAGACTCCGGTTATTACGTTGTGCGTTTAGGCTCCAGTCATTTTCGTTGATTATCCAGACTCCTGTTATTACGTTGAGCGTTCAGGCTCCGGTCAGTTTCGTTGAGTATCCAGACTTTGGTTATTAAGTTGAGCGTTCAAACTCCGTTCATTTTCGTTGAGTATCCAGACTCTAGTTATTACATTGAGCGTTCAGGGTCCGGTGAGTTTCGTTGAGTATCCAGATTCCGGTTATTACATTGAGCGTTCACGCTCCAGTCAGTTTCGTTGGGTATCAAGACACCGGTTATTACGATGAGCGTTCAGGCTCCGGTCTGTTTCATTGGGTATCCAGACTCTAGTTATTACATTGGTCGTTCAGTCTCCGGTCAGTTTCGTTGAGTATCCAGACTCCAGTTATTACGTTGAGTGTTCAGGCTCCAGTCAGTTTCGTTGGGTATCCAAACTCCAGTTATTACGTTGAGCATTCAGGCTTCGGTCATTCTCGTTGAGTATCCAGAATCTAGTTATTACGTTGAGCGTTCAGGCTCCGGTCAGTTTTGTTGAGTATCCAAACTCTGGTTATTAAGTTGAGCGTTCAGGCTCCGGTCATTTTTGTTGAGTATCCAGACTCTGGTTATTACGTTGAGCGTTCAGGCTCCGGTCATTTTCGTTGAGTATCCAGACTCTGGTTATTACGTTGAGCGTTCAGGCTCCGGTCAGTTTCGTTGGGTATCCAGACTCCGGTTATTTCGTTGGTCGTTCAGTCTCTGGTCAGTTTCGTTGAGTATCCAGACTCCAGTTATTACGTTGAGCGTTCAAGCTCCAGTAAGTTTCGTTGGGTATCCAAACTCTGGTTATTACGTTGAGCATTCAGGATCCAGTCATTTTCGTTGAGTATCATAACTCTGGTTATTACATTGAGCGTTCAGGCTCTGATCAGTTTCGTTGAGTATCCAGACTCCGCTTATTACGTTGATCGTTCAGGCTCCGGTCAGTTTAGTTGAGTATCCAAACTCTGGTAATTAAGTTGAGCGTCAGGCTCCGGTCATTTTCTTTGAGTATCCAGACTCTGGTTATTACGTTGATCCTTCAGGCTCCGGTCAGTTTCATTGAGTATCCAGATTCCGGTTATTACGTTGAGCGTTCAGGCTCCGGTCAGTTTCGTTGGGTATCAAGACACCGGTTATTACGCTGAGCGTTCAAGCTCCGGTCAGTTTCGTTGAGTATCCAGACTCCAGTTATTACGTTGAACGTTCAGGCTCCAGTCAGTTTCGTTGGGTATCCAAGCTCCGGTTATTACGTTGAGCGTTCAGGCTCCGGTCATTTTCGTTGAGTATCCAGACTCTAGTTATTAGGTTGAGCGTTCAGGCTCCGGTCAATTTCATTGAGTATCCAGATTCCGATTATTACGTTGATCGTTCAGGCTCTGGTCAGTTTCGTTGGGTATCCAGACTCCGGTTATTACGTTGAGCGTTCAGGCTCTGGTCATTTTCGTTTAGTATCAATACTCCAGTTATTAAGTTCAGCGTCAGGCTCCGAACATTTTCGTTGAGTATCCATACTCTGGTTATTACGTTGAGCGTTCAGTCTAGGGTCAGTTTCTTTGAGTATCCATATTCCAGTAATTACGTTGAGCGTTCAGGCTCCAGTCAGTTTCGTTGGGTATCCAGACTCCGGTGATTACGTTGATCGTTCAGGCTCCGGTCATTTTCGTTGAGTATCCAGACTCGGGTTATTACGTTCAGCGTTCAGGTTTTGGTCAGTTTCGTTGAGTATCCAGATTCTGGTTATTACGTTGAGCGTTCAGGCTCTGGTCAGTTTTGTTGGGTATCTAGACTTCGGTTATTACGTTGAGCGTTCAGGCTCCGGTAAGTTTCGTTGGGTATCCAGACTCCGGTTGTTACGTTGAGCGTTCAGGCTCCAGTCATTTTCGTTGAGTATCCAGACTCCTGTTATTACATTGAGCGTTCAGGCTCCGGTCAGTTTCGTTGAGTATCCAAACTCTGGTTATTAATTTGAGCGTTAAGGCTCCGATCATTTTCGTTGAGTATCTAGACTCCGGTTATTACGTTGAGCGTTCAGGCTCCAGTCAGTTTCGTTGGGTATCAAGACACCGATTATTACGCTAAGCGTTCAGGCTCCGGTCAGTTTCATTGGGTATCCAGACTCCGGTTATTACGTTGGTCGTTTAGTCTACGGTCAGTTTCAGTGAGTATCCAGACTCTAGTTATTACGTTGAGCGTTCATGCTCCAGTCAGTTTCGTTGGGTATCCAAATTCCAGTGTTTACGTTGAGCATTCAGGATCCAGTCATTTTTGTTGAGTATCATAACTCTGGTTATTACATTGAGCGTTCAGGCTCCGGTCAGTTTAGTTGAGTAATCAAACTCTGGTTATTAAGTTGAGCGTTCAGGCTCTAGTCATTTTCGTTGAGTATCCAGACTCTGGTTATTACGTTGAGCGTTCAGGCTAGGGTCAGTTTCGTTGAGTATCCAGATTCCAGTTATTACGTTGAGCGTTCAGGCTCCGACCAGTTTTGTTGGGTTTCCAAACTCCGGTGATTACGTTGATCGTTCAGGCTCCGGCCATTTTTGTTGAGTATCCAGACTCGGGTTATTACGTTCAGCGTTCAGGCTCTGGTCAGTTTCGTTGAGTATCCAGATTATGGTTATTACGTTAAGCGTTCAGGCTCTGTTCAGTTTTGTTGGGTATCTAGACTTCGGTTATTACGTTAAGCGTTCAGGCTCCGGTTAGTTTCATTGAGTATCCAGATTCCGATTATTACGTTGAGCGTTCAGGCTCCAGTCAGTTTCGTTGAGTATCCAGATTCCAGTTATTACGTTGAGCGTTCAGGCTCCGGTCAGTTTCGTTGAGTATCCAGACGCTGGGTATTACGTTTAGCGTTCAGGCTCCGGTCATTTTCGTTGAGTATCCAGACTCTGGTTATTACATTGAGCGTTCAGGATCCGGTCAGTTTCGTTGAGTATCCAGATTCCGGTTATTACGATCAGCGTTCAGGCTCAAGTCAGTTTCGTTGGGTATCAAGACAGCGGTTATTACGCTGAGCGTTCAGGCTCCGGTCAGTTTCATTGGGTATCCAGACTCCGGTTATTACGTTCGTCGTTTAGTCTCCTGTCAGTTTCGTTGAGTATCCAGACTCCAGTTATTACGTTGAGCGTTCAGGCTCCAGTCAGTTTCGTTGGGTATCCAAATTCCGGTTATTACGTTGAGCATTCAGGATCCAGTCATTTTTGTTGAGTATCATAACTCTGGTTATTACATTGAGCGTTCAGGCTCCGGTCAGTTTAGTTGAGTATCCAAACTCTGGTTATTAATTTGAGCGTTCAGGCTCCGGTCATTTTCGTTGAGTATCCAGACTCTGGTTATTACGTTGAGCGTTCAGGCTCCGGTCAGTTTCCTTGAGTATCCAGATTCCGGTTATTACGTTGAGCGTTCATGCTCTGGTCAATTTCTTTGGGTATCAAGACACCGGTTATTACGCTAAGCGTTCAGGCTCCGGTCAGTTTCATTGGGAATCCAGACTGCAGTTATTTCGTTGGTCGTTCAGTCTCCGGTCAGTTTCGTTGAGTATTCAAACTCTGGTTATTACGTTGAGCATTCAGGATCCAGTCATTTTCGTTGAGTATCATAACTCTGGTTATTACAATGAGCGTTCAGCCTCCGGTAAGTTTCGTTGAGTATCCAGACTCCGGTTATTACGTTAATCGTTCAGGCTCCTGTCAGTTTAGTTGAGTATCCAAACTCTGGTAATTAAGTTGAGCCTTTAGGCTCCGGTCATTTTCGTTGAGTATCCAGACTCTGGTGATTACGTTGATCGTTCAGGCTCCGGTCAGTTTTGTTGAGTATCCAGATTCCGATAATTACGTTGAGCGTCCAGGCTCCGGTCAGTTTCGTTGGGTATCAAGACACCGGTTATTACGTTGAGCGTTCAGGCTCCGGTCAGTTTCATTTGGTATCCAGACTCCGGTTATTACGTTGATCATTCAGTCTCCGGTCAGTTTCGTTGAGTATTCAGACTCTAGTTATTATGTTGAGCGTTCAGGCTCCAGTCAGTTTCGTTGGGTATCCAAGCTCCGGTTATTACATTGAGCGTTCAGGCTCCGGTCAGTTTCATTGAGTATCCAGATTCCTATTATTACGTTGATCGTTCAGGCTCCGGTCAGTTTCGTTGCGTATCCAGACTCCGGTTATTACGTTGGTCGTTCAGTCTCTGGTCAGTTTCATTGGGTATCCAGACTCCGGTTATTACGTTGGTCGTTCAGTCTCCGGTCAGTTTTGTTGAGTATCCAGACTCCAGTTATTACGTTGAGCGTTCAGGCTCCAGTCAGTTTCGTTGGATATCCAAATTTCGGTTATTACGTTGAGCATTCAGGATCCAGTCATTTTTGTTGAGTATCATAACTCTGGTTATTACATTGAGCGTTCAGGCTCCGGTCTGTTTAGTTGAGTATCCAAACTCTGGTTATTAAGTTGAGCATTCAGGCTCCAGTCATTTTCGTTGAGTATCCAGACCTTGGTTATTACGTTGATCGTTCAGGCTCCAGTCAGTTTCGTTGAGTATCCAGATTCCGGTTATTACGTTAAGCATTCAGTCTCTAGTCAGTTTCGTTGGGTATCAAGACACCGGTTATTACGTTGAGCGTTCAGGCTCCGGTCAGTTTCGTTGAGTATCCAGACCCTGGTTATTACGTTGAGCGTTCAGGCTCCGGTCAGTTTCGTTGAGTATCCAGACTCTGGGTATTAAGTTGAGCGTTCAGGCTCCGGTCATTTTTGTTGATTATCCAGACTCTGATTATTACATTGAGCGTTCAGGCTCCGGTCAGTTTCGTTGAGTATCCAGATTCCGGTTATTACGATGAGCGTTCAGGCTCTACTCAGTTTCGTTGGGTATCAAGACACCGGTTATTACGCTGAGCGTTCAGGCTCCGGTCAGTTTCATTGGGTATCCAGACTCCGGTTATTACGTTCGTCGTTCAGTCTCCTGTCAGTTTCGTTGAGTATCCAGACTCCAGTTATTACGTTGAGCGTTCATGCTCCAGTCAGTTTCGCTGGGTATCCAAATTCCGGTTATTACGTTGAGCATTCAGGATCCAATCATTTTTGTTGAGTATCATAACTCTGGTTATTACGATGAGCGTTCAGGCTCCGGTCAGTTTAGTTGAGTATCCAAACTCTGGTAATTAAGTTGAGCCTTTAGGCTTCGGTCATTTTCGTTGAGTATCCAGACTCTGGTTATTACGTTGATCATTCAGGCTCCGGTCAGTTTCGTTGAGTATCCAGATTCCGATTACTACGTTGAGCGTCCAGGCTCCGGTCAGTTTCGTTGGGTATCAAGACACTGGTTACTACGTTGAGCGTTCAGGCTCCAGTCAGTTTCATTTGGTATCCAGACTCCAATTATTACGTTGATCATTCAGTCTCCGGTCAGTTTCGTTGAGTATCTAGACTCCAGTTATTATGTTGAGCGTTCATGCTCCAGTCAGTTTCGTTGGGTATCCAAGCTCCGGTTATTACGTTGAGCGTTCAGGCTCCGGTCGTTTTCGTTGAGTATCCAGACTCTAGTTATTACGTTGAGCGTTCAGGCTCTGGTCAGTTTCATTGAGTATCCAGATTCCGATTATCACGTTGAGCGTTCAGGCTCCGGTCATTTTTGTTTAGTATCCAGACTCCGGTTATTAAGTTGAGCGTCAGGCTCCGAACAATTTCGTTAAGTATCCAGACTCCAGTTATTACGTTGAACGTTCAGGCTCCGGTCAGTTTCGTTGAGTATCCAGATTCCAGTTATTACGTTGAGCGTTCAGGCTCCGGTCAGTTTCAGTGGGTATCCAGACTCCGGTGATTACGTTGATCGTTTAGGTTCCGGTCATTTTCGTTGAGTATCCAGACTCGGGTTATTACGTTGAGCTTTCAGGCTCTGGTCAGTTTCGTTGAGTATCCAGATTCTGGTTATTACGTTGAGCATTCAGACTCTGGTCAGTTTTGTTGGGTATCCAGACTTCGGTTATTACGTTGAGCGTTCAGGCTCCGGTAAGTTTCGTTGGGTATCCAGACTCCTGTTATTAAGTTGAGCGTTCAGGCTCAAGTCATTTTCGTTGAGTATCCAGACTCTTGTTATTACATTGAGCGTTCAGGCTCCGGTCAGTTTCGTTGAGTATCCAGACTCTGGTTATTAAGTTGAGCGTTCAGGCTCCGGTCATTTTCGTTGAGTATCCAGACTCTAGTTATTACATTGAGCGTTCAGGGTCCGGTGAGTTTCGTTGAGTATCCAGATTCCGGTTATTACGTTGAGCGTTCACGCTCCAGTCAGTTTCGTTGGGTATCAAGACACCGGTTATTACGATGAGCGTTCAGGCTCCGGTCTGTTTCATTGGGTATCCAGACTCTAGTTATTACATTGGTCGTTCAGTCTCCGGTCAGTTTCGTTGAGTATCCAGACTCCAGTTATTACGTTGAGTGTTCAGGCTCCAGTCATTTTCGTTGGGTATCCAAACTCCAGTTATTACGTTGAGCATTCAGGCTTCGGTCATTCTCGTTGAGTATCCAGAATCTAGTTATTACGTTGAGCGTTCAGGCTCCGGTCAGTTTTGTTGAGTATCCAAACTCTGGTTATTAAGTTGAGCGTTCAGGCTCCGGTCATTTTTGTTGAGTATCCAGACTCTGGTTATTACGTTGAGCGTTCAGGCTCCGGTCATTTTCGTTGAGTATCCAGACTCTGGTTATTACGTTGAGCGTTCAGGCTCCGGTCAGTTTCGTTGGGTATCCAGACTCCGGTTATTTCGTTGGTCGTTCAGTCTCTGGTCAGTTTCGTTGAGTATCCAGACTCCAGTTATTACGTTGAGCGTTCAAGCTCCAGTAAGTTTCGTTGGGTATCCAAACTCTGGTTATTACGTTGAGCATTCAGGATCCAGTCATTTTCGTTGAGTATCATAACTCTGGTTATTACATTGAGCGTTCAGGCTCTGATCAGTTTCGTTGAGTATCCAGACTCCGCTTATTACGTTGATCGTTCAGGCTCCGGTCAGTTTAGTTGAGTATCCAAACTCTGGTAATTAAGTTGAGCGTCAGGCTCCGGTCATTTTCTTTGAGTATCCAGACTCTGGTTATTACGTTGATCCTTCAGGCTCCGGTCAGTTTCATTGAGTATCCAGATTCCGGTTATTACGTTGAGCGTTCAGGCTCCGGTCAGTTTCGTTGGGTATCAAGACACCGGTTATTACGCTGAGCGTTCAAGCTCCGGTCAGTTTCGTTGAGTATCCAGACTCCAGTTATTACGTTGAACGTTAAGGCTCCAGTCAGTTTCGTTGGGTATCCAAGCTCCGGTTATTACGTTGAGCGTTCAGGCTCCGGTCATTTTCGTTGAGTATCCAGACTCTAGTTATTAGGTTGAGCGTTCAGGCTCCGGTCAATTTCATTGAGTATCCAGATTCCGATTATTACGTTGATCGTTCAGGCTCTGGTCAGTTTCGTTGGGTATCCAGACTCCGGTTATTACGTTGAGCGTTCAGGCTCCGGTCATTTTCGTTTAGTATCAATACTCCAGTTATTAAGTTCAGCGTCAGGCTCCGAACATTTTCGTTGAGTATCCATACTCTGGTTATTACGTTGAGCGTTCAGTCTAGGGTCAGTTTCTTTGAGTATCCATATTCCAGTTATTACGTTGAGCGTTCAGGCTCCAGTCAGTTTCGTTGGGTATCCAGACTCCGGTGATTACGTTGATCGTTCAGGCTCCGGTCATTTTCGTTGAGTATCCAGACTCGGGTTATTACGTTCAGTGTTCAGGTTTTGGTCAGTTTCGTTGAGTATCCAGATTCTGGTTATTACGTTGAGCGTTCAGGCTCTGGTCAGTTTTGTTGGGTATCCAGACTTCGGTTATTACGTTGAGCGTTCAGGCTCTGGTAAGTTTCGTTGGGTATCTAGACTCCGGTTGTTACGTTGAGCGTTCAGGCTCCAGTCATTTTCGTTGAGTATCCAGACTCCTGTTATTACATTGAGCGTTCAGGCTCCGGTCAGTTTCGTTGAGTATCCAAACTCTGGTTATTAATTTGAGCGTTCAGGCTCCGATCATTTTCGTTGAGTATCTAGACTCCGGTTATTACGTTAAGCGTTCAGGCTCCGGTCAGTTTCATTGGGTATCCAGACTCCGGTTATTACGTTGGTCGTTTAGTCTACGGTCAGTTTCAGTGAGTATCCAGACTCTAGTTATTACGTTGAGCGTTCATGCTCCAGTCAGTTTCGTTGGGTATCCAAATTCCAGTGTTTACGTTGAGCATTCAGGATCCAGTCATTTTTGTTGAGTATCATAACTCTGGTTATTACATTGAGCGTTCAGGCTCCGGTCAGTTTAGTTGAGTAATCAAACTCTGGTTATTAAGTTGAGCGTTCAGGCTCCAGTCATTTTCGTTGAGTATCCAGACTCTGGTTATTACGTTGAGCGTTCAGGCTAGGGTCAGTTTTGTTGAGTATCCAGATTCCAGTTATTACGTTGAGCGTTCAGGCTCCGACCAGTTTTGTTGGGTTTCCAAACTCCGGTGATTACGTTGATCGTTCAGGCTCCGGCCATTTTTGTTGAGTATCCAGACTCGGGTTATTACGTTCAGCGTTCAGGCTCTGGTCAGTTTCGTTGAGTATCCAGATTATGGTTATTACGTTAAGCGTTCAGGCTCTGTTCAGTTTTGTTGGGTATCTAGACTTCGGTTATTACGTTGAGCGTTCAGGCTCCGGTTAGTTTCATTGAGTATCCAGATTCCGATTATTACGTTGAGCGTTCAGGCTCCAGTCAGTTTCGTTGAGTATCCAGATTTCAGTTATTACGTTGAGCGTTCAGGCTCCGGTCAGTTTCGTTGAGTATCCAGACGCTGGGTATTACGTTGAGCGTTCAGGCTCCGGTCATTTTCGTTGAGTATCCAGACTCTGGTTATTACATTGAGCGTTCAGGCTCCAGTCAGTTTCGTTGGGTATCCAGATTCCAGTTATTACGATCAGCGTTCAGGCTCTAGTCAGTTTCGTTGGGTATCAAGACAGCGGTTATTACGCTGAGCGTTCAGGCTCCGGTCAGTTTCATTGGGTATCCAGACTCCGGTTATTACGTTCGTCGTTCAGTCTCCTGTCAGTTTCGTTGAGTATCCAGACTCCAGTTATTACGTTGAGCGTTCAGGCTCCAGTCAGTTTCGTTGGGTATCCAAATTCCGGTTATTACGTTGAGCATTCAGGATCCAGTCATTTTTGTTGAGTATCATAACTCTGGTTATTACATTGAGCGTTCAGGCTCCGGTCAGTTTAGTTGAGTATCCAAACTCTGGTTATTAATTTGAGCGTTCAGGCTCCGGTCATTTTCGTTGAGTATCCAGACTCTGGTTATTACGTTGAGCGTTCAGGCTCCGGTCAGTTTCCTTGAGTATCCAGATTCCGGTTATTACGTTGAGCGTTCATGCTCCGGTCAATTTCTTTGGGTATCAAGACACCGGTTATTACGCTAAGCGTTCAGGCTCCGGTCAGTTTCATTGGGAATCCAGACTGCAGTTATTTCGTTGGTCGTTCAGTCTCCGGTCAGTTTCGTTGAGTATTCAAACTCTGGTTATTACGTTGAGCATTCAGGATCCAGTCATTTTCGTTGAGTATCATAACTCTGGTTATTAAAATGAGCGTTCAGCCTCCGGTAAGTTTCGTTGAGTATCCAGACTCCGGTTATTACGTTAATCGTTCAGGCTCCTGTCAGTTAAGTTGAGTATCCAAACTCTGGTAATTAAGTTGAGCCTTTAGGCTCCGGTCATTTTCGTTGAGTATCCAGACTCTGGTGATTACGTTGATCGTTCAGGCTCCGGTCAGTTTCGTTGAGTATCCAGATTCCGATAATTACGTTGAGCGTCCAGGCTCCGGTCAGTTTCGTTGGGTATCAAGACACCGGTTATTATGTTGAGCGTTCAGGCTCCGGTCAGTTTCATTTGGTATCCAGACTCCGGTTATTACGTTGATCATTCAGTCTCCGGTCAGTTTCGTTGAGTATTCAGACTCTAGTTATTATGTTGAGCGTTCAGGCTCCAGTCAGTTTCGTTGGGTATCCAAGCTCCGGTTATTACATTGAGCGTTCAGGCTCCGGTCAGTTTCATTGAGTATCCAGATTCCTATTATTACGTTGATCGTTCAGGCTCCGGTCAGTTTCGTTGCGTATCCAGACTCCGGTTATTACGTTGAGCGTTCAGGCTCCGGTCAGTTTCATTGGGTATCCAGACTCCGGTTATTACGTTGGTCGTTCAGTCTCCGGTCAGTTTTGTTGAGTATCCAGACTCCAGTTATTACGTTGAGCGTTCAGGCTCCAGTCAGTTTCGTTGGATATCCAAATTTCGGTTATTACGTTGAGCTTTCAGGATCCAGTCATTTTTGTTGAGTATCATAACTCTGGTTATTACATTGAGCGTTCAGGCTCCGGTCTGTTTAGTTGAGTATCCAAACTCTGGTTATTAAGTTGAGCATTCAGGCTCCAGTCATTTTCGTTGAGTATCCAGACCTTGGTTATTACATTGATCGTTCAGGCTCCAGTCAGTTTTGTTGAGTATCCAGATTCCGGTTATTACGTTAAGCATTCAGTCTCTAGTCAGTTTCGTTGGGTATCAAGACACCGGTTATTACGTTGAGCGTTCAGGCTCCGGTCAGTTTCGTTGAGTATCCAGACCCTGGTTATTACGTTGAGCGTTCAGGCTCCGGTCAGTTTCGTTGAGTATCCAGACTCTGGGTATTAAGTTGAGCGTTCAGGCTCCGGTCATTTTTGTTGATTATCCAGACTCTGATTATTACATTGAGCATTCAGGCTCCGGTCAGTTTCGTTGAGTATCCAGATTCCGGTTATTACGATGAGCGTTCAGGCTCTAGTCAGTTTCGTTGGGTATCAAGACACCGGTTATTACGCTGAGCGTTCAGGCTCCGGTCAGTTTCATTGGGTATCCAGACTCCGGTTATTACGTTCGTCGTTCAGTCTCCTGTCAGTTTCGTTGAGTATCCAGACTCCAGTTATTACGTTGAGCGTTCATGCTCCAGTCAGTTTCGCTGGGTATCCAAATTCCGGTTATTACGTTGAGCATTCAGGATCCAATCATTTTTGTTGAGTATCATAACTCTGGTTATTACGATGAGCGTTCAGGCTCCGGTCAGTTTAGTTGAGTATCCAAACTCTGGTAATTAAGTTGAGCCTTTAGGCTTCGGTCATTTTCGTTGAGTATCCAGACTCTGGTTATTACGTTGATCGTTCAGGCTCCGGTCAGTTTCGTTGAGTATCCAGATTCCGATTACTACGTTGAGCGTCCAGGCTCCGGTCAGTTTCGTTGGGTATCAAGACACCGGTTACTACGTTGAGCGTTCAGGCTCCAGTCAGTTTCATTTGGTATCCAGACTCCAATTATTACGTTGATCATTCAGTCTCCGGTCAGTTTCGTTGAGTATCTAGACTCCAGTTATTATGTTGAGCGTTCATGCTCCAGTCAGTTTCGTTGGGTATCCAAGCTCCGGTTATTACGTTGAGCGTTCAGGCTCTGGTCGTTTTCTTTGAGTATCCAGACTCTAGTTATTACGTTGAGCGTTCAGGCTCCGGTCAGTTTCATTGAGTATCCAGATTCCGATTATCACGTTGAGCGTTCAGGCTCCGGTCATTTTTGTTTAGTATCCAGACTCCGGTTATTAAGTTGAGCGTCAGGCTCCGAACAATTTCGTTAAGTATCCAGACTCCAGTTATTACGTTGAACGTTCAGGCTCCGGTCAGTTTCGTTGAGTATCCAGATTCCAGTTATTACGTTGAGCGTTCAGGCTCCGGTCAGTTTCAGTGGGTATCCAGACTCCGGTGATTACGTTGATCGTTTAGGTTCCGGTCATTTTCGTTGAGTATCCAGACTCGGGTTATTACGTTGAGCTTTCAGGCTCTGGTCAGTTTCGTTGAGTATCCAGATTCTGGTTATTACGTTGAGCATTCAGACTCTGTCAGTTTTGTTGGGTATCCAGACTTCGGTTATTACGTTGAGCGTTCAGGCTCCAGTAAGTTTCGTTGGGTATCCAGACTCCTGTTATTAAGTTGAGCGTTCAGGCTCAAGTCATTTTCGTTGAGTATCTAGACTCTTGTTATTACATTGAGCGTTCAGGCTCCGGTCAGTTTCATTGAGTATCCAGACTCTGGTTATTAAGTTGAGCGTTCAGGCTCCGGTCATTTTCGTTGAGTATCCAGACTCTAGTTATTACATTGAGCGTTCAGGGTCCGGTGAGTTTCGTTGAGTATCCAGATTCCGGTTATTACGTTGAGCGTTCACGCTCCAGTCAGTTTTGTTGGGTATCAAGACACCGGTTATTACGATGAGCGTTCATGCTCCGGTCTGTTTCATTGGGTATCCAGACTCTAGTTATTACATTGGTCGTTCAGTCTCCGGTCAGTTTCGTTGAGTATCCAGACTCCAGTTATTACGTTGAGTGTTCAGGCTCCAGTCAGTTTCGTTGGGTATCCAAACTCCAGTTATTACGTTGAGCATTCAGGCTTCGGTCATTCTCGTTGAGTATCCAGAATCTAGTTATTACGTTGAGCGTTCAGGCTCCGGTCAGTTTTGTTGAGTATCCAAACTCTGGTTATTAAGTTGAGCGTTCAGGCTCCGGTCATTTTTGTTGAGTATCCAGACTCTGGTTATTACGTTGAGCGTTCAGGCTCCGGTCATTTTCGTTGAGTATCCAGACTCTGGTTATTACGTTGAGCGTTCAGGCTCCGGTCAGTTTCGTTGGGTATCCAGACTCCGGTTATTTCGTTGGTCGTTCAGTCTCTGGTCAGTTTCGTTGAGTATCCAGACTCCAGTTATTACGTTGAGCGTTCAAGCTCCAGTAAGTTTCGTTGGGTATCCAAACTCTGGTTATTACGTTGAGCATTCAGGATCCAGTCATTTTCGTTGAGTATCATAACTCTGGTTATTAAATTGAGCGTTCAGGCTCCGATCTGTTTCGTTGAGTATCCAGACTCCGCTTATTACGTTGATCGTTCAGGCTCCGGTCAGTTTAGTTGAGTATCCAAACTCTGGTAATTAAGTTGAGCGTCAGGCTCCGGTCATTTTCTTTGAGTATCCAGACTCTGGTTATTACGTTGATCCTTCAGGCTCCGGTCAGTTTCATTGAGTATCCAGATTCCGGTTATTACGTTGAGCGTTCAGGCTCCGGTCAGTTTCGTTGGGTATCAAGACACCGGTTATTACGCTGAGCGTTCAAGCTCCGGTCAGTTTCGTTGAGTATCCAGACTCCAGTTATTACGTTGAACGTTCAGGCTCCAGTCAGTTTCGTTGGGTATCCAAGCTCCGGTTATTACGTTGAGCGTTCAGGCTCCGGTCATTTTCGTTGAGTATCCAGACTCTAGTTATTAGGTTGAGCGTTCAGGCTCCGGTCAATTTCATTGAGTATCCAGATTCCGATTATTACGTTGATCGTTCAGGCTCTGGTCAGTTTCGTTGGGTATCCAGACTCCGGTTATTACGTTGAGCGTTCAGGCTCCGGTCATTTTCGTTAAGTATCAATACTCCAGTTATTAAGTTCAGCGTCATGCTCCGAACATTTTCATTGAGTATCCATACTCTGGTTATTACGTTGAGCGTTCAGTCTAGGGTCAGTTTCTTTGAGTATCCATATTCCAGTTATTACGTTGAGCGTTCAGGCTCCAGTCAGTTTCGTTGGGTATCCAGACTCCGGTGATTACGTTGATCGTTCAGGCTCCGGTCATTTTCGTTGAGTATCCAGACTCGGGTTATTACGTTCAGCGTTCAGGTTTTGGTCAGTTTCGTTGAGTATCCAGATTCTGGTTATTATGTTGAGCGTTCAGGCTCTGGTCAGTTTTGTTGGGTATCCAGACTTCGGTTATTACGTTGAGCGTTCAGGCTCCGGTAAGTTTCGTTGGGTATCCAGACTCCGGTTGTTAAGTTGAGCGTTCAGGCTCCAGTCATTTTCGTTGAGTATCCAGACTCCTGTTATTACATTGAGCGTTCAGGCTCCGGTCAGTTTCGTTGAGTATCCAAACTCTGGTTATTAATTTGAGCGTTCAGGCTCCGATCATTTTCGTTGAGTATCTAGACTCCGGTTATTACGTTGAGCGTTCAGGCTCCAGTCAGTTTCGTTGGGTATCAAGACACCGATTATTACGCTAAGCGTTCAGGCTCCGGTCAGTTTCATTGGGTATCCAGACTCCGGTTATTACGTTGGTCGTTTAGTCTACAGTCAGTTTCAGTGAGTATCCAGACTCTAGTTATTACGTTGAGCGTTCATGCTCCAGTCAGTTTCGTTGGGTATCCAAATTCCAGTGTTTACGTTGAGCATTCAGGATCCAGTCATTTTTGTTGAGTATCATAACTCTGGTTATTACATTGAGCGTTCAGGCTCCGGTCAGTTTAGTTGAGTAATCAAACTCTGGTTATTAAGTTGAGCGTTCAGGCTCCATTCATTTTCGTTGAGTATCCAGACTCTGGTTATTACGTTGAGCGTTCAGGCTAGGGTCAGTTTCGTTGAGTATCCAGATTCCAGTTATTACGTTGAGCGTTCAGGCTCCGACCAGTTTTGTTGGGTTTCCAAACTCCGGTGATTACGTTGATCGTTCAGGCTCCGGCCATTTTTGTTGAGTATCCAGACTCGGGTTATTACGTTCAGCGTTCAGGCTCTGGTCAGTTTCGTTGAGTATCCAGATTATGGTTATTACGTTAAGCGTTCAGGCTCTGTTCAGTTTTGTTGGGTATCTAGACTTCGGTTATTACGTTGAGCGTTCAGGCTCCGGTTAGTTTCATTGAGTATCCAGATTCCGATTATTACGTTGAGCGTTCAGGCTCCAGTCAGTTTCATTGAGTATCCAGATTCCAGTTATTACGTTGAGCGTTCAGGCTCCGGTCAGTTTCGTTGAGTATCCAGACGCTGGGTATTACGTTGAGCGTTCAGGCTCCGGTCATTTTCGTTGAGTATCCAGACTCTGGTTATTACATTGAGCGTTCAGGCTCCAGTCAGTTTCGTTGGGTATCCAGATTCCCGTTATTACGATCAGCGTTCAGGCTCTAGTCAGTTTTGTTGGGTATCAAGACAGCGGTTATTACGCTGAGCGTTCAGGCTCCGGTCAGTTTCATTGGGTATCCAGACTCCGGTTATTACGTTCGTCGTTCAGTCTCCTGTCAGTTTCGTTGAGTATCCAGACTCCAGTTATTACGTTGAGCGTTCAGGCTCCAGTCAGTTTCGTTGGGTATCCAAATTCCGGTTATTACGTTGAGCATTCAAGATCCAATCATTTTTGTTGAGTATCATAACTCTGGTTATTACATTGAGCGTTCAGGCTCCGGTTAGTTTAGTTTAGTATCCAAACTCTGGTTATTAGTTTGAGCGTTCAGGCTCCGGTCATTTTCGTTGAGTATCCAGACTCTGGTTATTACGTTGAGCGTTCAGGCTCCGGTCAGTTTCCTTGAGTATCCAGATTCCGGTTATTACGTTGAGCGTTCATGCTCCGGTCAATTTCTTTGGGTATCAAGACACCGGTTATTACGCTAAGCGTTCAGGCTCCGGTCAGTTTCATTGGGAATCCAGACTGCAGTTATTTCGTTGGTCGTTCAGTCTCCGGTCAGTTTCGTTGAGTATTCAAACTCTGGTTATTACGTTGAGCATTCAGGATCCAGTCATTTTCGTTGAGTATCATAACTCTGGTTATTACAATGAGCGTTCAGCCTCCGGTAAGTTTCGTTGAGTATCCAGACTCCGGTTATTACGTTAATCGTTCAGGCTCCTGTCAGTTTAGTTGAGTATCCAAACTCTGGTAATTAAGTTGAGCCTTTAGGCTCCGGTCATTTTCGTTGAGTATCCAGACTCTGGTGATTACGTTGATCGTTCAGGCTCCGGTCAGTTTCGTTGAGTATCCAGATTCTGATAATTACGTTGAGCGTCCAGGCTCCGGTCAGTTTCGTTGGGTATCAAGACACCGGTTATTACGTTGAGCGTTCAGGCTCCGGTCAGTTTCATTTGGTATCCAGACTCCGGTTATTACGTTGATCATTCAGTCTCCGGTCAGTTTCGTTGAGTATTCAGACTCTAGTTATTATGTTGAGCGTTCAAGCTCCAGTCAGTTTCGTTGGGTATCCAAGCTCCGGTTATTACATTGAGCGTTCAGGCTCCGGTCAGTTTCATTGAGTATCCAGATTCCTATTATTACGTTGATCGTTCAGGCTCCGGTCAGTTTCGTTGCGTATCCAGACTCCGGTTATTACGTTGAGCGTTCAGGCTCCGGTCAGTTTCATTGGGTATCCAGACTCCGGTTATTACGTTGGTCGTTCAGTCTCCGGTCAGTTTTGTTGAGTATCCAGACTCCAGTTATTACGTTGAGCGTTCAGGCTCCAGTCAGTTTCGTTGGATATCCAAATTTCGGTTATTACGTTGAGCATTCAGGATCCAGTCATTTTTGTTGAGTATCATAACTCTGGTTATTACATTGAGCGTTCAGGCTCCGGTCTGTTTAGTTGAGTATCCAAACTCTGGTTATTAAGTTGAGCATTCAGGCTCCAGTCATTTTCGTTGAGTATCCAGACCTTGGTTATTACGTTGATCGTTCAGGCTCCAGTCAGTTTCGTTGAGTATCCAGATTCCGGTTATTACGTTAAGCATTCAGTCTCTAGTCAGTTTCGTTGGGTATCAAGACACCGGTTATTACGTTGAGCGTTCAGGCTCCGGTCAGTTTCGTTGAGTATCCAGACCCTGGTTATTACGTTGAGCGTTCAGGCTCCGGTCAGTTTCGTTGAGTATCCAGACTCTTGGTATTAAGTTGAGCGTTCAGGCTCCGGTCATTTTTGTTGATTATCCAGACTCTGATTATTACATTGAGCATTCAGGCTCCGGTCAGTTTCGTTGAGTATCCAGATTCCGGTTATTACGATGAGCGTTCAGGCTCTAGTCAGTTTCGTTGGGTATCAAGACACCGGTTATTACGCTGAGCGTTCAGGCTCCGGTCAGTTTCATTGGGTATCCAGACTCCGGTTATTACGTTCGTCGTTCAGTCTCCTGTCAGTTTCGTTGAGTATCCAGACTCCAGTTATTACGTTGAGCGTTCATGCTCCAGTCAGTTTCGCTGGGTATCCAAATTCCGGTTATTACGTTGAGCATTCAGGATCCAATCATTTTTGTTGAGTATCATAACTCTGGTTATTACGATGAGCGTTCAGGCTCCGGTCAGTTTAGTTGAGTATCCAAACTCTGGTAATTAAGTTGAGCCTTTAGGCTTCGGTCATTTTCGTTGAGTATCCAGACTCTGGTTATTACGTTGATCGTTCAGGCTCCGGTCAGTTTCGTTGAGTATCCAGATTCCGATTACTACGTTGAGCGTCCAGGCTCCAGTCAGTTTCGTTGGGTATCAAGACACCGGTTACTACGTTGAGCGTTCAGGCTCCAGTCAGTTTCATTTGGTATCCAGACTCCAATTATTACGTTGATCATTCAGTCTCCGGTCAGTTTCGTTGAGTATCTAGACTCCAGTTATTATGTTGAGCGTTCATGCTCCAGTCAGTTTCGTTGGGTATCCAAGCTCCGGTTATTACGTTGAGCGTTCAGGCTCCGGTCGTTTTCGTTGAGTATCCAAACTCTAGTTATTATGTTGAGCGTTCAGGCTCCGGTCAGTTTCATTGAGTATCCAGATTCCGATTATCACGTTGAGCATTCAGGCTCTGGTCATTTTTGTTTAGTATCCAGACTCCGGTTATTAAGTTGAGCGTCAGGCTCCGAACAATTTCGTTAAGTATCCAGACTCCAGTTATTACGTTGAACGTTCAGGCTCCGGTCAGTTTCGTTGAGTATCCAGATTCCAGTTATTACGTTGAGCGTTCAGGCTCCGGTCAGTTTCAGTGAGTATCCAGACTCCGGTGATTACGTTGATCGTTTAGGTTCCGGTCATTTTCGTTGAGTATCCAGACTCGGGTTATTAAGTTGAGCTTTCAGGCTCTGGTCAGTTTCGTTGAGTATCCAGATTCTGGTTATTACGTTGAGCATTCAGACTCTGGTCAGTTTTGTTGGGTATCCAGACTTCGGTTATTACGTTGAGCGTTCAGGCTCCGGTAAGTTTCGTTGGGTATCCAGACTCCTGTTATTAAGTTGAGCGTTCAGGCTCAAGTCATTTTCGTTGAGTATCCAGACTCTTGTTATTACATTGAGCGTTCAGGCTCCGGTCAGTTTCGTTGAGTATCCAGACTCTGGTTATTAAGTTGAGCGTTCAGGCTCCGGTCATTTTCGTTGAGTATCCAGACTCTGGTTATTACATTGAGCGTTCAGGCTCCGGTCAGTTTCGTTGAGTATCCAGATTCCGGTTATTACGTTGAGCGTTCAGGCTCTAGTCAGTTTCGTTGGGTATCAAGACACCGGTAATTATGCTGAGCGTTCAGGCTCCGGTCAGTTTCATTGGGTATCCAGACTCCGGTTATTACGTTGGTCGTTCAGTCTCCGGTCAGTTTCGTTGAGTATCCAGACTCCAGTTATTACGTTGAGCGTTCAGGCTCCAGTTAGTTTCGTTGGATATCCAAATTCCGGTTATTACGTTGAGCATTCAGGATCCAGTCATTTTTGTTGAGCATCATAACTATGGTTATTACATTAAGCGTTTAGGCTCCGGTCAGTTTAGTTGAGTATCCAAACTCTGGTTATTAAGTTGAGCGTTCAGGCTCCAGTCATTTTCGTTCAGTATCCAGACTCCTGTTATTACGTTGAGCGTTCAGGCTCCAGTTAGTTTCGTTGAGTATCCAGATTCCGGTTATTACGTTGAGCGTTCAGTCTCCGGTCAGTTTCGTTCGGTATCAAGACACCGGTTATTACGTTGAGCGTTCAGGCTCTGGTCAGTTTCGTTGAGTATCCAGATTCCGGTTATTACGTTGAGCGTTCAGGCTCCGGTCAGTTTCGTTGAGTATCCAGACGCTGGGTATTAAGTTGAGCGTTCAGGCTCCAGTGACTTTCGTTAGGTATCCAAACTCCGGTTATTACGTTGAGCGTTCAGGCTCCGGTCATTTTCGTTGAGTATCCAGACTCTAGTTATTATGTTGAGCGTTCAGGCTCCAGTCAATTTCGTTGAGTATATGGATTCTGGTTATTACGTTGAGCGTTCAGGCTCCGGTCAGTTTTGTTGGGTATCCAGACTCCGGTGATTACGGTGATCGATCAGGCTCCGGCCATTTTCGTTTAGTATTCAGACTCCAGTTATTAAGTTGAGCGTCAGGCTCCGATCATTTTCGTTGAGTATCCAGACTCTGGTTATTACGTTGAGCGTTCAGGCTCCGGTCAGTTTCGTTGAGTATCCAAATTCCAGTTATTACGTTGAGCGTTCAGGCTCCTGTCAGTTTCGTTGGGTATCCAGACTCCGGTGATTACGGTGATCGTTCAGGCTCTGGTCATTTTCGTTGAGTATCCAGACTCGAGTTATTACGTTGAGCAATCAGGCTCCGGTCAGTTTCGTTGAGTATCTAGATTCCGGTTATTACGGTGAGCGTTCAGGCTCTGGTAATTTTTGTTGGGTATCCAGACTCCGGTTATTACGTTGAGCGTTCAGGCTCCGGTAAGTTTCGTTGGGTATCCAGACTCCGGTTATTACGTTGAGCGTTCAAGCTCCAGTCATTTTCGTTGAGTATCCAGACTCCTGTTATTACGTTGAGCGTTCAGGCTCCGGTCAGTTTCGTTGAGTATCCAGACTCTGGTTATTAAGTTGAGCGTTCAGGCTCCGGTCATTTTTGTTGAGTATCCAGACTCTGGTTATTACATTGAGCGTTTAGGCTCCGGTCAGTTTTGTTGAGTATCCAGATTCCGGTAATTACGTTGAGCGTTCAGGCTCCTGTCAGTTTCCTTGGGTATTAAGACACCGGTTATTACGCTTAGCGTTCAGCCATCGGTCAGTTTCATTGGGTATCCAGACTCCGGTTATTTTGTTGGTCGTTCATTCTTCGGTCAGTTTCGTTGAGTATCTAGACTCCAGTTATTACGTTGAGCGTTCAGGCTCCAATCAGTTTCGTTGGGTATCCAAACTCTGGTTATGACGTTGAGCATTCAGGATCCAGTCATTTTCGTTGAGTATCATAACTCTGGTTATTACATTGAGCGTTCAGGCTCCAGTCAGTTTCGTTGAGTATCCAGACTCCGGTTATTACGTTGATCGTTCAGGCTCCGGTCAGTTTAGTTGGGTATCCAAACTCTGGTAATTAAGTTGAGCGTTCAGGCTCCGGTCATTTTCGTTGAGTATCCAGACTCTGGTTATTACATTGAGCGTTCAGGCTCCGGTCAGTTTCGTTGAGTATCCAGATTCCGGTTATTACCTTGAGCGTTCAGGCTCTAGTTAGTTTTGTTGGGTATCAAGACACCGGTAATTATGCTGAGCGTTCAGGCTCCGGTTAGTTTCATTGGGTATCCAGACTCCGGTTATTACGTTGGTCGTTCAGTCTCCGGTCAGTTTCGTTGAGTATCCAGACTCCAGTTATTACGTTGAGCGTTCAGGCTCCAGTCAGTTTCGTTGGATATCCAAATTCCGGTTATTACGTTGAGCATTCAGGATCCAGTCATTTTTGTTGAGTATCATAACTCTGGTTATTACATTGAGCGTTCAGGCTCCGGTCAGTTTAGTTGAGTATCCAAACTCTGGTTATTAAGTTGAGCGTTCAGGCTCCAGTCATTTTCGTTGAGTATCCAGACCTTGGTTAGTACGTTGATCGTTCAGGCTCCAGTCAGTTTCGTTGAGTATCCAGATTCCGGTTATTACGTTGAGCGTTCAATCTCTGGTCAGTTTCGTTGGGTATCAAGACACCGGTTATTACGTTGAGCGTTCAGGCTCCGGTCAGTTTCATTGAGTATCCAGATTCCGGTTATTACGTTGAGCGTTCAGGCTCTGGTCAGTTTCGTTGGGTATCAAGAGACTGATTATTACGCTGAGCGTTCAGGCTCCGGTCAGTTTCATTGGGTATCCAGACTCCGGTTATTTCGTTGGTCATTCAGTCTCCGGTCAGTTTCGTTGAGTATCCAGACTCTAGTTATTACGTTGAGCTTTTAGGCTCCAGTTAGTTTCGTTGGGTATTCAAACTCTGGTTATTACGTTGAGCATTCAGGATCCAGTCATTTTCGTTGAGTATCATAACTCTGGTTATTACATTGAGCGTTCAGCCTCCGGTCAGTTTCGTTGAGTATCCAGACTCCGGTTATTATGTTAACCGTTCAGGCTCCGGTCAGTTTAGTTGAGTATCCAAACTTTGGTAATTAAGTTGAGCCTTTAGGCTCCGCTCATTTTCGTTGAGTATCAAGACTCTGGTTATTACGTTGATCGTTCAGGCTCCGGTCAGTTTCGTTGAGTATCCAGATTCCGATTATTAAGTTGAGCGTCCAGGCTCTGGTCAGTTTCGTTGGGTATCAAGACACCGGTTATTACGTTGAGCGTTCGGGCTCTGGTCAGTTTCGTTTGGTATCCAGACTCCGATTATTACGTTGACCATTCAGTATCCGGTCAGTTTCGTTGAGTATCCAGACTCCAGTTATTATGTTGAGCGTTCAGGCTCCAGTCAGTTTCGTTGGGTAACCAAGCTCCGGTTATTACGTTGAGCGTTCAGGCTCCGGTCATTTTCGTTGAGTATCCAGACTCTAGTTATTACGTTGAGCGTTCAGGCTCCGGTCAGTTTCATTGAGTATCCAGATTCCGATTATTACGTTGATCGTTCAGGCTCCGGTCAGTTTCGTTGCGTATCCAGAATCTGGTTATTACGTTGAGCGTTCAGGCTCCAGTCATTTTTGTTTAGTATCCAGACTCCAGTTATTAAGTTGAGCGTCAGGCTCCGAACATTTTCGTTGAGTATCCAGACTCTGGTTATTACGTTGAGCGTTCAGGCGCCGGTCAGTTTCGTTGAGTATCCAGATTCCATTTATTACGTTGAGCGTTCAGGCTCCGGTCAGTTTCGTTGGGTATCCAGACTCCGGTGATTACGTTGATCGTTCAGGCTCCGGTCATTTTCGTTGAGTATCCAGACTCGGGTTATTACGTTGAGCATTCAGGCTCTGGTCAGTTTCGTTGGGTATCCAGACTTCGGTTATTACATTGAGCGTTTAGGCTCCGGTAAGTTTCGTTGGGTATCCAGACTCCAGTTATTAAGTTGAGGGTTCAGGCTCCAGTCATTTTCGTTGAGTATCTAGACTCTTGTTATTACGTTGAGCGTTCAGGCTCCGGTCAGTTTCGTTGAGTATCCAGACTCTGGTTATTAAGTTGAGCGTTCAGAATCTGGTCATTTTCGTTGAGTATCCAGACTCTGGTTATTACATTGAGCGTTCAGGCTCCGGTCAGTTTTGTTGAGTATCCAGATTCCGGTCATTACGTTGAGCGTTTAGGCTCTAGTCAATTTCGTTGGGTATCAAGACACCGGTAATTATACTGAGCGTTCAGGCTCCGGTCAGTTTCATTGGGTATCCAAACTCCGGTTATTACGTTGGTCGTTCAGTCTCTGGTCAGTTTCGTCGAGTATCCAGACTCTAGTTATTACGTTGAGTGTTCAGGCTCCGGTCAGTTTCGTTGAGTATCTGGATTCTGATTATTACGTTGAGCGTTCAGGCTCCGGTCAGTTTCGTTGGGTATCCAGACTCCAGTTATTACGTTGAGCGTTCAGGCTCCGGCCATTTTCGTTTAGTATTCAGACTCCGGTTATTAAGTTGAGCGTCAGGCTCCGATCATTTCCGTTGAGTATCCAGACTCTGGTTATTACGTTGAGCGTTCAGGCTCCAGTTAGTTTCGTTGAATATCCAAATTCTAGTTATTACGTTGAGCGTTCAGGCTCCGGTCAGTTTCGTTGGGTATCCAGACTCCGGTGATTATGGTGATCGTTCAGGCTCTGGTCATTTTCGTTGAGTATCCAGACTCGGGTTATTACGTTGAGCAATCAGGCTCCGGTCAGTTTCTTTGAGTATCTAGATTCCGGTTATTACGGTGAGCGTTCAGGCTCTGGTAATTTTTGTTGGGTATCCAGACACCGGTTATTTCTTTGAGCGTTCAGGCTCCGGTAAGTTTCATTGGGTATCCATACTCCGGTTATTACGTTGAGCGTTCAGGCTCCAGTCATTTTCGTTGAGTATCCAGACTCCTGTTATTACGTTGAGCGTTCAGGCTCCGGTCAGTTTCGTTGAGTATCCATACTCTGGTTATTAAGTTGAGCGTTCAGGCTCTGGTCATTTTCGTTGAGTATCCAGACTCTGGTTATTACGTTGAGCGTTCAGGCTCCGGTCAGTTTTGTTGAGTATCCAGATTCCGGTTATTACATTGAGCGGTTAGTCTCCGGTCAGTTTCCTTGGGTATCAAGACACCGGTTATTACGTTGAGCGTTCAGGCTCCGGTCAGTTTCGTTGAGTATCCAGATTCCGGTTATTACGTTGAGCGTTCAGGCTCTGGTCAGTTTCGTTGGGTATCCAGACACTGGGTATTAAGTTGAGCGTTCAGCCTCCAGTGACTTTCGTTGGGTATCTAAACTCCGGTTATTACGTTGAGCGTTCAGGCTCCGGATATTTTCGTTGAGTATCCAGACTCTAGTTATTACGTTGAGCGTTCAGGCTTCGGTCAGTTTCGTTGAGTATCTGGATTCTGATTATTACGTTGAGCGTTCAGGCTCCGGTCAGTTTCGTTGGGTATCCAAACTCCGGTTATTACGTTGAGCGTTCAGGCTCCGGCCATTTTCGTTTAGTATTCAGACTCCGGTTATTAAGTTGAGTGTCAGGCTCCGATCATTTTCGTTGAGTATCCAGACTCTGGTTATTACGTTGAGCGTTTAGGCTCCAGTCAGTTTCGTTGAGTATCCAAATTCTAGTTATTACGTTGAGCGTTCAGGCTCCGGTCAGTTTCGTTGGGTATCCAGACTCCGGTGATTACGGTGATCGTTCAGGCTCTGGTCATTTTCGTTGAGTATCCAGACTCGGGTTATTACGTTGAGCAATCAGGCTCCGGTCAGTTTCGTTGAGTATCTAGATTCCGATTATTACGGTGAGCATTCAGGCTCTGGTAATTTTTGTTGGGTATCCAGAGTCCGGTTATTTCTTTGAGCGTTCAGGCTCCGGTAAGTTTCGTTGGGTATCCATACTCCGGTTATTACGTTGAGCGTTCAGGCTCCAGTCATTTTCGTTGAGTATCCAGACTCCTGTTATTACGTTGAGCGTTCAGGCTCCGGTCAGTTTCGTTGAGTATCCATACTCTGGTTATTAAGTTGAGCGTTCAGGCTCTGGTCATTTTCGTTGAGTATCCAGACTCTGGTTATTACGTTGAGCGTTCAGGCTCCGGTCAGTTTTGTTGAGTATCCAGATTCCGGTTATTACATTGAGCGGTTAGTCTCCGGTCAGTTTCCTTGGGTATCAAGACACCGGTTATTACGTTGAGCGTTCAGGCTCCGGTCAGTTTCGTTGAGTATCCAGATTCCGGTTATTACGTTGAGCGTTCAGGCTCTGGTCAGTTTCGTTGGGTATCCAGACACTGGGTATTAAGTTGAGCGTTCAGCCTCCAGTGACTTTCGTTGGGTATCTAAACTCCGGTTATTACGTTGAGCGTTCAGGCTCCGGATATTTTCGTTGAGTATCCAGACTCTAGTTATTACGTTGAGCGTTCAGGCTTCGGTCAGTTTCGTTGAGTATCTGGATTCTGATTATTACGTTGAGCGTTCAGGCTCCGGTCAGTTTCGTTGGGTATCCAAACTCCGGTTATTACGTTGAGCGTTCAGGCTCCGGCCATTTTCGTTTAGTATTCAGACTCCGGTTATTAAGTTGAGTGTCAGGCTCCGATCATTTTCGTTGAGTATCCAGACTCTGGTTATTACGTTGAGCGTTTAGGCTCCAGTCAGTTTCGTTGAGTATCCAAATTCTAGTTATTACGTTGAGCGTTCAGGCTCCGGTCAGTTTCGTTGGGTATCCAGACTCCGGTGATTACGGTGATCGTTCAGGCTCTGGTCATTTTCGTTGAGTATCCAGACTCGGGTTATTACGTTGAGCAATCAGGCTCCGGTCAGTTTCGTTGAGTATCTAGATTCCGATTATTACGGTGAGCATTCAGGCTCTGGTAATTTTTGTTGGGTATCCAGAGTCCGGTTATTTCTTTGAGCGTTCAGGCTCCGGTAAGTTTCGTTGGGTATCCATACTCCGGTTATTACGTTGAGCGTTCAGGCTCCAGTCATTTTCGTTGAGTATCCAGACTCCTGTTATTACGTTGAGCGTTCAGGCTCCGGTCAGTTTCATTGAGTATCCAGACTCTGGTTATTAAGTTGAGCGTTCAGGCTCCGGTCATTTTCGTTGAGTATCCAGACTCTGGTTATTACGTTGAGCGTTCAGGCTCCGGTCAGTTTTGTTGAGTATCCAGATTCCGGTTATTACGTTGAGCGTTAAGGCGCCGGTCAGTTTCATTGGGTATTATGACACCGGTTATTACGCTTAGCGTTCATCCTCCGGTCAGTTTCATTGGGTATCAAGACTCCGGTTATTTCGTTGGTCGTTCAGTCTCCGGTCAGTTTCGTTGAGTATCCAGACTCCAGTTATTACGTTGAGCGTTCAGGCTCCAGTGACTTTCGTTGGGTATCCAAACTCTGGTTATTACGTTGAGCATTCAGGATCCAGTCATTTTCGTTGAGTATCATAACTCTGGTTATTACATTGAGCGTTCAAGCTCCGGTCAGTTTCGTTGAGTATCCAGACTCCGGTTATTACGTTGATCGTTCAGGCTCCGGTCAGTTTAGTTGAGTATCCAAACTCTGGTAATTAAGTTGAGCGTTCAGGCTCCGGTCATTTTCGTTGAGTATCTAGACTCTGGTTATTACATTGAGCGTTCAGGCTCCGGTCAGTTTCGTTGAGTATCCAGATTCCGGTTATTACGTTGAGCGTTCAGGCTCTAGTCAGTTTTGTTGGGTATCAAGACACCGGTAATTATGTTGAGCGTTCAGGCTCCAGTCAGTTTCATTGGGTATCCAGACTCCTTTTATTACGTTGGTTGTTCAGTCTCCGGTCAGTTTCGTTGAGTATCCAGACTCCAATTATTACGTTGAGCGTTCAGGCTCCAGTCAGTTTCGTTGGATATCCAAATTCCGGTTATTACGTTGAGCATTCAGGATCCAGTCATTTTTGTTGAGTATCATAACTCTGGTTATTACATTGAGCGTTCCGGCTCCGGTCAGTTTAGTTGAGTATCCAAACTCTGGTTATTAAGTTGAGCGTTCAGGCTCCAGTCATTTTCGTTGAGTATCCAGACCTTGGTTATTACGTTGATCGTTCAGGCTCCAGTCAGTTTCATTGAGTATCCAGATTTCGGTTATTACGTTGAGCGTTCAGTCTCTGGTCAGTTTCGTTGGGTATCAAGACACCGGTTATTACGTTGAGCGTTCAGGCTCCGGTCAGTTTCGTTGAGTATCCAGATTCTGGTTATTACGTTGAGCGTTCAGGCTCCGGTCAGTTTCGTTGGGTATCAAGACACCGGTTATTACGCTGAGCGTTCAGGCTCCGGTCAGTTTCATTGGGTATCCAGACTCCGGTTATTTCGTTGGTCGTTCAGTCTTCGGTCAGTTTCGTTGAGTATCCAGACTCCAGTTATTACGTTGAGCATTCAGGCTCCAGTCAGTTTCGTTGGATATTCAAACTCTGGTTATTACGTTGAGCATTCAGGATCCAGTCATTTTCGTTGAGTATCATAACTCTGGTTATTACATTGAGCGTTCAGCCTCCGGTCAGTTTCGTTGAGTATCCAGACTCCAGTTATTACGTTAATCGTTCAGGCTCCGGTCAGTTTAGTTGAGTATCCAAACTCTGGTAATTAAGTTGAGCCTTTAGGATCCGGTCATTTTCGTTGAGTATCCAGACTCTGGTTATTACGTTGATCGTTCAGGCTCCGGTCAGTTTCGTTGAGTATCCAGATTCCGATTATTACGTTGAGCGTCCAGGCTCCGGTCAGTTTTGTTGGGTATCAAGACACCGGTTATTACGTTAAGCGTTCAGGCTCCGGTCAGTTTCATTTGGTATCCAGACTCCGGTTATTACGTTGAGCGTTCAGGCTCCGGTCAGTTTCATTGAGTATCCAGATTCCTATTATTAAGTTGATCGTTCAGGCTCCGGTCAGTTTCGTTGCGTATCCAGACTCCGGTTATTACGTTGAGCGTTCAGGCTCCGGTCATTTTCGTTTAGTATCCAGACTCCAGTTATTAAGTTGAGCGTCAGGCTCCAAACATTTTCGTTGAGTATCCAGACTCTGGTTATTACGTTGAGCGTTCAGGCTCCGGTCAGTTTCGTTGAGTATCCAGATTCCAGTTATTACGTTGAGCGTTCAGGCTCCGGTCAGTTTCGTTGGGTATCCAGACTCCGGTGATTACGTTGAGCGTTTAGGCTCTGGTTAGTTTCGTTGAGTATCCAGATTGTGGTTATTACGTTGAGCGTTCAGTCTCCGGTCAGTTTCGTTAGGTATCAAGACACTGGTTATTACGTTGAGCGTTCAGGCTCCGGTCAGTTTCGTTGAGTATCCATATTCCGGTTATTACGTTGAGATTTAGGCTCCGGTAAGTTTCGTTGAGTATCCAGACGCTGGGTATTAATTTGAGCGTTCAGGCTCCTGTGACTTTCGTTGGGTATCCAAACTCCGGTTATTACGTTGAGCTTTCAGGCTCCGGTCATTTTCGTTGAGTATCCAAACTCTAGTTATTACGTTGAACGTTCAGGCTCCGGTCAGTTTCGTTGAGTATCTGGATTCTGATTATTACGTTGAGCGTTCAGGCTCCGGTCAGTTTCGTTGGGTATCCAGACTCCGGTTATTACGTTGAGCGTTCAGGCTCCGACCATTTTCGTTTAGTATTCAGACTCCGGTTATTAAGTTTAGCGTCAGGCTCCGATCATTTTCGTTGAGTATCCAGACTCTGGTTATTACGTTGAGCGTTCAGGCTCCGGTCAGTTTCGTTGAGTATCCAAATTCCAGTTATTACGTTGAGCGTTCAGGCTCCGGTCAGTTTCGTTGGGTATCCAGACTCCGGTGATTATGGTGATCGTTCAGGCTCTGGTCATTTTCGTTGAGTATCCAGACTCGGGTTATTATGTTGAGCAATCAGGCTCCGGTCAGTTTCGTTGAGTATCTAGATTCCGGTTATTACGGTGAGCGTTCAGGCTCTGGTAATTTTTGTTGGGTATCCAGACTCCGGTTATTACGTTGAGCGTTCAGGCTCTGGTAAGTTTCGTAGGGTATCCAGACTCCGGTTATTACGTTGAGCATTCAGGCTCCAGTCATTTTCATTGAGTATGCAGACTCCTGTTATTACGTTGAGCGTTCAGGCTCCGGTCAGTTTCGTTGAGTATCCAGACTCTGGTTATTAAGTTGAGCGTTCAGGCTCCGGTCATTTTCGTTGAGTATCTAGACTCTGGTTATTACGTTGAGCGTTCAGGCTCCGGTCAGTTTTGTTGAGTATCCAGATTTCGGTTATTACGTTGAGCGTTTAGGCTCCGGTCAGTTTCATTGGGTATTAAGACACTGGTTATTACGCTTAGCGTTCAGCCTCCGGTCAGTTTCATTGGGTATCCAGACTCCGGTTATTTTGTTGGTCGTTCAGTCTCCGGTCAGTTTTGTTGAGTATCCAGACTCCAGTTATTACGTTGAGCGTTCAGGCTCCAATCAGTTTCGTTGGGTATCCAAACTCATGTTATTACGTTGAGCATTCAGGATCCAGTCATTTTCGTTGAGTATCATAACTCTGGTTATTACATTGATCGTTCAGGCTCCGGTCAGTTTAGTTGAGTATCCAAACTCTGGTAATTAAGTTGAGCGTTCAGGCTCCGGTCATTTTCGTTGAGTATGCAGATTCCGGTTATTACGTTGAGCATTCAGGCTCCGGTCAGTTTAGTTGGGTATCAAGACACCGGTTATTACGTTGAGCGTTCAGGCTCTGGTCAGTTTTATTGGGTATTCAGACTCCGCTTATTACGTTGATCATTCAGTTTCCGGTCAGTTTCATTGAGTATCCAGACTCCAGTTATTACGTTGAGCATCCAGGCTCCAGTCAGTTTCGTTGGGTATCCAAGCTTCGGTTATTACGTTGAGCGTTCAGGCTCTGGTCATTTTTGTTGAGTATCCAGACTCTAGTTATTACGTTGAGCGTTCAGGCTCCGGTAAGTTTCATTGAGTATCCAGATTCCGATTATTACGTTGATAGTTCAGGCACCGGTCAGTTTCGTTGGGTATCCAGACTCCGGTTATTACGTTAAGTGTTCAGGCTCCGGTCATTTTCGTTTAGTATCTAGAATCCAGTTATTAAGTTGAGCGTCAGGCTATGAACATTTTCGTTGAGTATCCAGACTCTGGTTATTACGTTGAGTGTTAAGGCTCCGGTCAGTTTCGTTGAGTATCCAAATTCCAGTTATTACGTTGAGCGTTCAGGCTCCGGTCAGTTTCGTTGGGTATCTCTCCGGTGATTACGTTGATCGTTCAGGCTGCGGTCATTTTCGTTGAGTATCCAGACTCAGGTTATTACGTTGAGCGTTCAGGCTCTGGTCAGTTTCGTTGAGTATCCAGATTCTGGGTATTACGTTGAGCGTTCAGGCTTTGGTCAGTTTTGTTGGGTATCCAGACTTCGATTATTACGTTGAGCGTTCAGGCTCCGGTAAGTTTCGTTGGGTATCCAGACTCCGGTTATTACGTTGAGCCTTCAGGCTCCAGTCATTTTCGTTGAGTATCCAGACTCCTGTTATTACGTTGAGCGTTCAGGCTCCGGTCAGCTTCGTTGAGTATCCAGACTCTGGTAATTAAGTTGAGCGTTCAGGCTCTGGTCATTTTCGTTGAGTATCTAGACTCTAGTTATTACATTGAACGTTCAGGCTCCGGTCAGTTTCATTGAGTATCCAGATTCCGGTTATTACGTTGAGCGTTCAGGCTCCAGTCAGTTCCGTTGGGTCTCAAGACATCGGTTATTACGCTGAGTGTTCAGGCTCCGGTCAGTTTCATTGGTTATCCAGACTCCGGTTATTACGTTGGTCGTTCAGTCTCCGGTCAGTTTTGTTGAGTATCGAGACTCCAATTATTACGTTGAGCATTCAGGATCCAGTCATTTTTGTTGAGTATCATAACTCTGGTTATTACATTGAGCGTTAAGTTTCCGGTCAGTTTCGTTGAGTATCTAGACTCCAGTTATTACGTTGAGCGTTCAGGGTCCAGTCAGTTTCATTGGGTATCCAAGCTCCTGTTATTATGTTGAGCGTTCAGGCTCCGGTCATTTTTGTTGAGTTTCCAGACTCTAGTTATTACGTTGATCGTTCAGGCTCCGGTCAGTTTCATTGAGTATCCAGATTCCGATTATTACGTTGATCATTCAGGCTCTGGTCAGTTTCGTTGGGTATCCAGACTCCGGTTATTACGTTGAGCGTTTAGGCTCCGGTCATTTTCGTTTAGTATCTAGAATCCAATTATTAAGTTGAGCGTCAGGCTCCGGTCAGGCTCCAGTCAGTTTCGTTGGGTCTCAAGACACCGGTTATTATGCTGAGTGTTCAGGCTCCGGTCAGTTTCATTGGTTATCCAGACTCTGGTTATTACGTTGGTCGTTCAGTCTCCGGTCAGTTTTGTTGAGTATCGAGACTCCAATTATTACGTTGAGCATTCAGGATCCAGTCATTTTTGTTGAGTATCATAACTCTGGTTATTACATTGAGCGTTCAGTTTCCGGTCAGTTTCGTTGAGTATCTAGTCTCCAGTTATTACGTTGAGCGTTCAGGGTCCAGTCAGTTTCATTGGGTATCCAAGCTCCGGTTATTATGTTGAGCGTTCAGGCTCCGGTCATTTTTGTTGAGTTTCCAGACTCTAGTTATTACGTTGATCGTTCAGGCTCCGGTCACTTTTGTTGAGTATCCAGATTCCGGTTATTACGTTGAGCGTTCAGGCTCCGATCAGTTTCGTTGGGTATCAAGAATCCGGTTTTTACGTTGAGCGTTCAGGCTCCGGTCAGTTTCATTGGGTATCCAGACTCTGGTTATTACGTTGAGCGTTCAGGCTCCAGTTAGTTTCGTTGGGTATCCAAGCTCCGGTTATTATGTTGAGCGTTCAGTCTCCGGTCAGTTTTGTTGAGTATCGAGACTCCAATTATTACGTTGAGCATTCAGGATCCAGTCATTTTTGTTGAGTATCATAACTCTGGTTATTACATTGAGCGTTCAGTTTCTGGTCAGTTTCGTTGAGTATCTAGACTCCAGTTATTACGTTGAGCGTTCAGGCTCTGGTCATTTTCGTTTAGTATCCAGAATCCATTTATTAAGTTGAGCCTCAGGCTCCGAACATTTTCGTTGAGTATCCAGACTCTGGTTATTACGTTGAGTGTTAAGGCTCCGGTCAGTTTCGTTGAGTATCCAAATTCTAGTTATTACGTTGAGCATTCAGGCTCCGGTCAGTTTCGTTGGGTATCTCTCCGGTGATTACGTTGATCGTTCAGGGTGCGGTCATTTTCGTTGAGTATCCAGACTCAGGTTATTACGTTGAGCGTTCAGGCTCTGGTCAGTTTCGTTGAGTATCCAGATTCTGGGTATTACGTTGAACGTTCAGTCTTTGGTCAGTTTTGTTGGGTATCCAGACTTCGGTTATTACGTTGAGCGTTCAGGCTCCGGTAAGTTTCGTTGGGTATCCAGACTCCGGTTATTACGTTGAGCCTTCAGGCTCCAGTCATTTTCGTTGAGTATCCAGACTCCTGTTATTACGTTGAGCGTTCAGGCTCCGGTCAGCTTCGTTGAGTATCCAGACTCTGGTAATTAAGTTGAGCGTTCAGGCTCCGGTCATTTTCGTTGAGTATCTAGACTCTAGTTATTACATTGAGCGTTCAGGTTCCGGTCAGTTTCATTGAGTATCCAGATTCCGGTTATTACGTTGAGCGTTCAGGTTCCAGTCAGTTTCGTTGGGTCTCAAGACATCGGTTATTATGCTGAGTGTTCAGGCTCCGGTCAGTTTCATTGGTTATCCAGACTCCGGTTATTACGTTGGTCGTTCAGGCTCCGGTCAGTTTTGTTGAGTATCGAGACTCCAATTATTACGTTGAGCATTCAGGATCCAGTCATTTTTGTTGAGTATCATAACTCTGGTTATTACATTGAGCGTTCAGTTTCCGGTCAGTTTCGTTGAGTATCTAGACTCCAGTTATTACGTTGAGCGTTCAGGGTCCAGTCAGTTTCATTGGGTATCCAAGCTCCTGTTATTATGTTGAGCGTTCAGGCTCCGGTCATTTTTGTTGAGTTTCCAGACTCTAGTTATTACGTTGATCGTTCAGGCTCCGGTCAGTTTCATTGAGTATCCAGATTCCGATTATTACGTTGATCATTCAGGCTCCGGTCAGTTTCGTTGGGTATCCAGACTCCGGTTATTACGTTGAGCGTTCAGGCTCCGGTCATTTTCGTTTAGTATCCAGAATCCAATTATTAAGTTGAGCGTCAGGCTCCGGTCAGGCTCCAGTCAGTTTCGTTGGGTCTCAAGACACCGGTTATTACGCTGAGTGTTTAGGCTCCAGTCAGTTTCATTGGTTATCCAGACTCCGGTTATTACGTTGGTCGTTCAGTCTCCGGTCAGTTTTGTTGAGTATCGAGACTCCAATTATTACGTTGAGCATTCAGGATCCAGTCATTTTTGTTGAGTATCATAACTCTGGTTATTACATTGAGCGTTCAGTTTCCGGTCAGTTTCGTTGAGTATCTAGTCTCCAGTTATTACGTTGAGCGTTCAGGGTCCAGTCAGTTCATTGGGTATCCAAGCTCCGGTTATTATGTTGAGCGTTCAGGCTCCGGTCATTTTTGTTGAGTTTCCAGACTCTAGTTATTACGTTGATCGTTCAGGCTCCGGTCACTTTCATTGAGTATCCAGATTCCGGTTATTACGTTGAGCGTTCAGGCTCCGGTCAGTTTCGTTGGGTATCAAGACACCGGTTTTTACGTTGAGCGTTCAGGCTCCGGTCAGTTTCATTGGGTATCCAGACTCTGGTTATTACGTTGAGCGTTCAGACTCCAGTTAGTTTCGTTGGGTATCCAAGCTCCGGTTATTATGTTGAGCGTTCAGGCTCCGGTCAGTTTTGTTGAGTATTTAGACTTTAGTTATTACGTTGAGCGTTCAGGCTCCAGTCAGTTTCATTGAGTATCCAGATTCCGATTATTACGTTGATCGTTCAGGCACCGGTCAGTTTCGTTGGGTCTCCAGACTCCGGTTATTACGTTGAGCGTTCAGGCTCCGGTCATTTTCGTTTAGTATCCAGAATCCAAGTATTAAGTTGAGCGTCAGGCTCTGAACATTTTCGTTGAGTATCCAGACTCTGGTTATTACGTTGAGTGTTCAGGCTCCGGTCAGTTTCGTTGAGTATCCAGATTCATGTTATTACGTTGAGCGTTCAGGCTCCGGTCAGTTTCGTTGGGTATCCCTCCGGTGATTACGTTGATCATTCAGGCTCCAGTCATTTTCGTTGAGTATCCAGACTCAGGTTATTACGTTGAGCGTTCAGGCTCTGGTCAGTTTCGTTTAGTATCCAGATTCTGGGTATTACGTTGAGCGTTCAGGCTCTGGTCAGTTTTGTTGGGTATCCAGACTTCGGTTATTACGTTGAGCGTTCAGGCTCCGGTAAGTTTCTTTGGATATCCAGACTCCGGTTATTACGTTGAGCCTTCAGGCTCCAGTCATTTTCGTTGAGTATCCAGACTCCTATTATTACGTTGAGCGTTCAGGCTCCGGTCAGTTTCGTTGAGTATCCAGACTCTGGTAATTAAGTTGAGCGTTCAGGCTCCGGTCATTTTCGTTGAGTATCTAGACTCTAGTTATTACATTGAGCGTTCAAGCTCCGGTCAATTTCATTGAGTATCCAGATTCCGGTTATTACGTTGAGCGTTCAGGCTCCAGTCAGTTTCGTTGCGTCTCAAAACACCGGTTATTACGCTGAGTGTTCAGGCTCCGGTCAGTTTCATTGGGTATCCAGACTCCGGTTATTACGTTGGTCGTTCAGTCTACGGTCAGTTTTGTTGAGTATCGAGACTCCAGTTATTACGTTGAGCATTCAGGCTCCAGTCAGTTTTGTTGGGTATCTAAATTCCGGTTATTACGTTGAGCATTCAGGATCCAGTCATTTTTGTTGAGTATCATAACTCTGGTTATTACATTGAGCGTTCAGTTTCCAGTCAGTTTCATTGAGTATCCAGACTCCAGTTATTACGTTGAGCGTTCAGGCTCCAGTTAGTTTCGTTGGGTATCCAAGCTCCGGTTATTATGTTGAGCGTTCAGGCTCCGATCATTTTCGTTGAGTATCCAGACTCTAGTTATTACGTTGAGCGTTCAGGCTCCGGTCAGTTTCATTGAGTATCCAGATTCCGATTATTACGTTGATCATTCAGGCTCCGGTCAGTTTCGTTGGGTATCCAGACTCCGGTTATTACGTTGAGCATTCAGGCTCCGGTCATTTTCGTTTAGTATCCAGAATCCAGTTATTAAGTTGAGCGTCAGGCTCCGAACATTTTCGTTGAGTATCCAGACTCTGGTTAATACGTTGAGCGTTCAGGCTCCGGTCAGTTTCGTTGAGTATCCAGATTCCAGTTATTACTTTGAGCGTTCAGGCTCCGGTCAGTTTCGTTGGGTATCCAGACTCCGGTGATTATGTTGATCGTTCAGGCTCCGGTCATTTTCGTTGAGTATCCAGATTCGGGTTATTACGTTGAGCATTCAGGCTCCGGTCAGTTTCGTTGAGTATCCAGATTCCGGTTATTACGTTGAGCGTTCAGGCTCTGGTAAGTTTTGTTGGGTATCCAAACTCCGATTATTACGTTCAGCGTTCAGGCTCCGGTAAGTTTCGTTGGGTATCCAGACTCTGGTTATTACGTTGAGCGTACAGGCTCTAATCATTTTCGTTGAGTATCCAGACTCCTGTTATTACGTTGAGCGTTCAGGCTCCGGTCAGTTTCGTTGAGTATCCAGACTCTGGTAATTAAGTTGAGCGTTCAGGCTCCGGTCATTTTCGTTGAGTATCTAGACTCTAGTTATTACATTGAGCGTTCAGGCTCCGGTCAGTTTCATTGAGTATCCAGATTCCGGTTATTACGTTGAGCGTTCAAGCTCCAGTCAGTTTCTTTGGGTCTCAAGACTCCGGTTATTATGCTGAGTGTTCAGGCTCCGGTCAGTTTCATTGGGTATCCAGACTCCGGTTATTACGTTGGTCGTTCAGTCTCCGGTCAGTTTTGTTGAGTATCAAGACTCCAGTTATTACGTTGAGCATTCAGGCTCCAGTCAGTTTCGTTGGGTATCCAAATTACGGTAATTACGTTGAGCATTCAGGATCCAGCCATTTTTGTTGAGTATGATAACTCTGGTTATTACATTGAGCGTTCAGTTTCCGGTCAGTTTCGTTGAGTATCCAGACTCCAGTTATTACGTTGAGCGTTCAGGCTCCAGTCAGTTTCGTTGGGTATCTAAGCTCCGGTTATTATGTTGAGCGTTCAGGCTCCGGTCATTTTCGTTGAGTATCCAGACTCTAGTTATTACGTTGAGCGTTCAGGCTCCGGTCAGTTTCATTGAGTATCCAGATTCCGATTATTACGTTGATCATTCAGGCTCCGGTCAGTTTCGTTGGGTATCCAGACTCCGGTTATTACGTTGAGCGTTCAGGCTCCGGTCATTTTCGTTTAGTATCCAGAATCTAATTATTAAGTTGAGCGTCAGGCTCCGAACATTTTCGTTGAGTATCCAGACTCTGGTTATTACGTTGAGCGTTCAGGCTCCGGTCAGTTTCGTTGAGTATCCAGATTCCAGTTATTACTTTGATCGTTCAGGCTCCGGTCAGTTTCGTTGGGTATCCAGAATCCGGTGATTATGTTGATCGTACAGGCTCCGGTCATTTTCGTTGAGTATCCAGATTCGGGTTATTACGTTGAGCGTTCAGGCTCCGGTCAGTTACTTAAGTATCCAGATTCCGGTTATTACGTTGAGCGTTCATGCTCTGGTAAGTTTTGTTGGGTATCCAAACTCCGGTTATTACGTTGAGCGTTCAGGCTCCGGTAAGTTTCATTGGGTATCCAGACTCTGGTTATTACGTTGAGCGTTAGGGCTCAAATCATTTTCATTGAGTATCCAAACTCTTGTAATTACATAGAGTGTTCAGGCTCTGGTCAGTTTCGTTGAGTATCCAGAGTCTGGTTATTAAGTTGAGCATTCAGGCTCCGGTCATTTTCATTGAATATCCAGACTCTGGTTATTACATTGAGCGTTTAGGCCCCGGTCAGTTTCGTTGAGTATCCAGATTCTGGTTATTACGTTGAGCATTCAGGCTCCGGTCAGTTTCGTTGGGTATCCAGACTCCGGTTATTACGTTGGTCGTTCAGTCTCCTGTCAGTTTCGTTGAGTATCCAGACTCCAGTTATTACGTTGAGCGTTCTTGCTCCAGTCAGTTTCGTTGGGTATCCAAACTCTGGTTATTACGTTGAGCATTTAGGATCCAGTTATTACATAGAGCGTTCAGGCTCCGGTCAGTTTCGTTGGGTATCCAGACTCCGGTTATTACGTTGATCGTTCAGGCTCCGATCATTTTCATTGAGTATCCAAACTCTGGTAATTAAGTTGAGCGTTCAGGCTCCGGTCATTTTCGTTGAGTATCCAGACTCTGGTTATTACGTTGATCGTTCAGGCTCCGGTCAGTTTCGTTGAGTATCCAGATTCCTGTTATTACGTTGAGCGTTCAGGCTCTGGTCAGTTTCGTTGGGTATCAACACACCGGTTATTACATTGAGCGTTCCGGCTCCGGTCAGTTTCATTGGTATCCAGACTCCAGTTATTACGTTGATCATTCAGTTTCCGGTCAGTTTCATTGAGTATCCAGACTCCAGTTATTACGTTGAGCGTTCAGGCTCCAGTCAGTTTCGTTGGGTATCCAAGCTCTGGTTATTACGTTGAGCGTTCAGGCTCCGGTCATTTTCGTTTAGTATCCAGAATCCAGTTATTAAGTTTAGCGTCAGGCTCCGAACATTTTCGTTGAGTATCCAGACTCTGGTTATTACGTTGAGTGTTCAGGCTCCGGTCAGTTTCGTTGAGTATCCAGATTCCAGTTATTACGTTGAGCGTTCAGGCTCCGGTCAGTTTCGTTGGGTATCCCTCTGGTGATTAAGTTGATCGTTCAGGCTCCGGTTATTTTCGTTGAGTATCCAGACTCAGGTTATTACGTTGAGCGTTCAGGCCCTGGTCAGTTTCGTTGAGTATCCAGATTCTGGGTATTACGTTGAGCGTTCAGGCTCTGGTCAGTTTTGTTGGGTATCCAGACTTCGGTTATTACGTTGAGCGTTCAGGCTCCGGTAAGTTTCGTTGGGTATCCAGACTCCGGTTATTACATTGAGCCTTCAAGCTCCAGTCATTTTCGTTGAGTATCCAGACTCCTGTTATTACGTTGAGCGTTCAGGCTCCGGTCAGTTTCGTTGAGTATCCAGACTCTGGTAATTAAGTTGAGCGTTCATGCTCCGGTCATTTTCGTTGAGTATCTAGACTCTAGTTATTACATTGAGCTTTCAGGCTCCGGTCAGTTTCATTGAGTATCCAGATTCCGATTATTACATTGAGCGTTCAGGCTCCAGTCAGTTTCGTTGGGTCTCAAGACACCGGTTATTACTCTGAGTGTTCAGGATCCGGTAAGTTTCATTGGGTATCCAGACTCCGGTTATTACGTTGGTCGTTCAGTCTCCGGTTAGTTTTGTTGAGTATCGAGACTCCAGTTATTAGGTTGAGCATTCAGGCTCCAGTCAGTTTCGTTGGGTATCCAAATTCCGGTTATTACGTTGAGCATTCAGGATCCAGTCATTTTTATTGAGTATGATAACTCTGGTTATTACATTGAGCGTTCATTTTCCGGTCATTTTCATTGAGTATCCAGACTCTAGTTATTACGTTGAGCGTTCAGGCTCCGGTCAGTTTCATTGAGTATCCAGATTCCGATTATTACGTTGATCATTCAGGCTCCGGTCAGTTTCGTTGGGTATCCAGACTCCGGTTATTACGTTGAGCGTTCAGGCTCCGGTCATTTTCGTTTAGTATCCAGAATCCAGTTATTAAGTTGAGCATCAGGCTCCGAACATTTTCGTTGAGTATCCAGACTCTGGTTATTACGTTGAGCGTTCAGGCTCCGGTCAGTTTCATTGAGTATCCAGATTCCAGTTATTACATTGAGCGTTCAGACTCTGGTCAGTTTCGTTGGGTATCCAGACTCCGGTGATTATGTTGATCGTTCAGGCTCCGGTCATTTTCGTTGAGTATCCAGATTCGGGTTATTACGTTGAGCGTTCAGGCTCCGGTCAGTTTCGTTGAGTATCCAAATTCCGGTTATTACTTTGTGCGTTCAGGTTCTGGTAAGTTTTGTTGGGTATCCAAATTCCGGTTATTACATTGAGCGTTCAGGCTCTGGTAAATTTCGTTGGGTATCCAGACTCCGGTTATTACATTGAGCGTTCAGGCTCCAATCATTTTCATTGAGTATCCAGACTCTTGTAATTACGTTGAGCGTTCAGGGTCCGGTCAGTTTCGTTGAGTATCCAGACTCTGGTTATTAAGTTGAGCGTTCAGGCTCCGATCATTTTCGTTGAGTATCCAGACTCTTGTTACTACATTGAGCGTTCAGGCTCCGGTCAGTTTCGCTGAGTATCCAGATTCCGGTTATTACGTTGAGCGTTCAGGCTCCGGTCAGTTTTGTTGGGTATCCAGACTCCGGTTATTACGTTGGTAGTTCAGTCTCCGGTCAGTTTCGTTGAGTATCCAGACTCCAGTTATTACGTTGAGCGTTCATGCACCAGTCAGTTTCGTTGGGTATCCAAATTCTAGTTATTACTTTGAGCATTCAGGATCCAGTTATTACATTGAGCGTTCAGTCTCCGGTCAGTTTCGTTGAGTATCCAGACTCCGGTTATTACGTTGATCGTTCAGGCTCCGATCATTTTCATTGAGTATCCAAACTCTGGTAATTAAGTTGAGCGTTCAGGCTCCGGTCATTTTCGTTGAGTATCCAGACTCTGGTTATTACGTTGATCGTTCAGGCTCAGGTCAGTTTCGTTGAGTATCCAGTTTCCGGTTATTACGTTGAGCGTTCAGGCTCCGGTCAGTTTCGTTGGGTATCAAGACACCGGTTATTACGTTGAGCGTTCAGGCTCCGGTCAGTTTCATTGGGTATCCAGACTCCGGTTATTACGTTGATCATTCAGTTTCCGGTCAGTTTCATTGAGTATCCAGACTCCAGTTATTACGTTGAGCGTTCAGGCTCCAGTCAGTTTCGTTGGGTATCCAAGCTCCGGTTATTACGTTGAGCGTTCAGGCTCCGGTCATTTTTGTTGAGTATCCAGACTCTAGTTATTACGTTGAGCGTTCAGGCTCCGGTCAGTTTCATTGAGTATCCAGATTCCGATTATCACGTTGGTCGTTCAGGCACCGGTCAGTTTCGTTGGGTATCCAGACTCCGGTTATTACGTTGAGCGTTCAGGCTCCGGTCATTTTCGTTTAGTATCCAGAATCCAGTTATTAAGTTGAGCGTCAGGCTCCGAACATTTTCGTTGAGTATCCAGACTCTGGTTATTACGTTGAACGTTCAGGCTCCGGTCAGTTTCGTTGAGTATCCAGACTCCAGTTATTACTTTGAGCGTTCAGGCTCCGGTCAGTTTCGTTGGGTATCCAGACTCCGGTGATTATGTTGATCGTTCAGGCTCCGGTCATTTTCGTTGAGTATCCAGATTCGGGTTATTACGTTGAGCGTTCAGGCTCCGGTCAGTTTCGTTGAGTATCCAGATTCCGGTTATTACGTTGAGCGTTCAGGCTCTGGTAAGTTTTGTTGGGTATCCAAACTCTGGTTATTACGTTGAGCGTTCAGGCTCCGGTATGTTTCGTTGGGTATCCAGACTCTGGTTATTACGTTGAGCGTTCATGCTCCAGTCAGTTTAGTTGGGTATCCAAACTCTGGTTATTACGTTGAGCATTTAGGATCTAGTTATTACATTGAGCGTTCAGGCTCCGGTCAGTTTCGTTGAGTATCCAGACTCCAGTTATTACGTTGAGCGTTCAGGCTCCAGTCAGTTTCGTTGGGTATCCAAGCTCCGGTTATTACGTTGAGCGTTCAGGCTCCGGTCATTTTTGTTGAGTATCCAGTCTCTAGTTATTACGTTGAGCGTTCAGGCTCCGGTCAGTTTCATTGAGTATCCAGATTCCGATTATCACGTTGGTCGTTCAGGCACCAGTCAGTTTCGTTGGGTATCCAGACTCCGGTTATTACGTTGAGCATTCAGGCTCCGGTCATTTTCGTTTAGTATCCAGAATCCAGTTATTAAGTTGAGCGTCAGGCTCCGAACATTTTCGTTGAGTATCCAGATTCGGGTTATTACGTTGAGCGTTCAGGCTCCGGTCAGTTTCGTTGAGTATCCAGATTCCAGTTATTACTTTGATCGTTCAGGCTCCGGTCAGTTTCGTTGGGTATCCAGAATCCGGTGATTATGTTGATCGTACAGGCTCCGGTCATTTTCGTTGAGTATCCAGATTCGGGTTATTACGTTGAGCGTTCAGGCTCCGGTCAGTTTCGTTGGGTATCCCTCTGGTGATTAAGTTGATCGTTCAGGCTCCGGTCATTTTCGTTGAGTATCCAGACTCAGGTTATTACGTTGAGCGTTCAGGCCCTGGTCAGTTTCGTTGAGTATCCAGATTCTGGGTATTACGTTGAGCGTTCAGGCTCTGGTCAGTTTTGTTGGGTAGCCAGACTTCGGTTATTACGTTGAGCGTTCAGGCTCCGGTAAGTTTCGTTGGGTATCCAGACTCCGGTTATTACATTGAGCCTTCAAGCTCCAGTCATTTTCGTTGAGTATCCAGACTCCTGTTATTACGTTGAGCGTTCAGGCTCCGGTCAGTTTCGTTGAGTATCCAGACTCTGGTAATTAAGTTGAGCGTTCATGCTCCGGTCATTTTCGTTGAGTATCTAGACTCTAGTTATTACATTGAGCTTTCAGGCTCCGGTCAGTTTCATTGAGTATCCATATTCCGATTATTACATTGGGCGTTCAGGCTCCAGTCAGTTTCGTTGGGTCTCAAGACACTGGTTATTACGCTGAGTGTTCAGGATCCGGTCAGTTTCATTGGGTATCCAGACTCCGGTTATTACGTTGGTCGTTCAGTCTTCGGCCAGTTTTGTTGAGTATCGAGACTCCAGTTATTACGTTGAGCATTCAGGCTCAAGTCAGTTTCGTTGGGTATCCAAATTCTGGTTATTACGTTGAGCATTCAGGATCCAGTCATTTTTATTGAGTATGATAACTCTGGTTATTACATTGAGCGTTCATTTTCCAGTCATTTTCATTGAGTATCCAGACTCTAGTTATTACGTTGAGCGTTCAGGCTCCGGTCAGTTTCATTGAGTATCCAGATTCCGATTATTACGTTGATCATTCAGGCTCCGGTCAGTTTCGTTGGGTATCCAGACTCCGTTTATTACGTTGAGCGTTCAGGCTCCGGTCATTTTCGTTTAGTATCCAGAATCCAGTTATTAAGTTGAGCGTCAGGCTCCGAACATTTTCGTTGAGTATCCAGACTCTGGTTATTACGTTGAGCGTTCAGGCTCCGGTCAGTTTCATTGAGTATCCAGATTCCAGTTATTACTTTGAGCGTTCAGACTCTGGTCAGTTTCGTTGGGTATCCAGACTCCGGTGATTATGTTGATCGTTCAGGCTCCGGTCATTTTTGTTGAGTATCCAGATTCGGGTTATTACGTTGAGCGTTCAGGCTCCGGTCAGTTTCGTTGAGTATCCAAATTCCGGTTATTACTTTGAGCGTTCAGGTTCTGGTAAGTTTTGTTGGGTATCCAAACTCCGGTTATTACGTTGAGCGTTCAGGCTCTGGTAAGTTTCGTTGGGTATCCAGACTCCGGTTATTACATTGAGCGTTCAGGCTCCAATCATTTTCATTGAGTATCAAGACTCTTGTAATTACGTTGAGCGTTCAGGGTCCGGTCAGTTTTGTTGAGTATCCAGACTCTGGTTATTAAGTTGAGCGTTCAGGCTCCGATCATTTTCGTTGAGTATCCAGACTCTGGTTATTACATTGAGCGTTCAGGCTCCGGTCAGTTTCGCTGAGTATCCAGATTCCGGTTATTATGCTGAGCGTTCAGGCTCCGGTCAGTTTCGTTGGGTATCCAGACTCCGGTTATTACGTTGGTAGTTCAGTCCCCGGTCAGTTTCGTTGAGTATCCAGACTCCAGTATTTACGTTGAGCGTTCATGCTCCAGTCAGTTTCGTTGGGTATCCAAATTCTAGTTATTACGTTGAGCATTCAGGATCCAGTTATTACATTGAGCGTTCAGTCTCCGGTCAGTTTCGTTGAATATCCAGACTCCGGTTATTACGTTGATCGTTCAGGCTCCGATCATTTTCATTGAGTATCCAAACTCTGGTAATTAAGTTGAGCGTTCAGGCTCCGGTCATTTTCGTTGAGTATCCAGACTCTGGTTATTACGTTGATCGTTCAGGCTCAGGTCAGTTTCGTTGAGTATCCAGATTCCGGTTATTACGTTTAGCGTTCAGGCTCCGGTCAGTTTCGTTGGGTATCAAGACACCGGTTATTACGTTGAGCGTTCAGGCTCCGGTCAGTTTCATTGGGTATCCAGACTCCGGTTATTACGTTGATCATTCAGTTTCCGGTCAGTTTCATTGAGTATCCAGACTCCAGTTATTACGTTGAGCGTTCAGGCTCCAGTCAGTTTCGTTGGGTATCCAAGCTCCGGTTATTACGTTGAGCGTTCAGGCTCCGGTCATTTTTGTTGAGTATCCAGACTCCAGTTATTACGTTGAGCGTTCAGGCTCCGGTCAGTTTCATTGAGTATCCAGATTCTGATTATTATGTTGATCGTTCAGGCACCGGTCAGTTTCGTTGGGTATCCAGACTCCGGTTATTACGTTGAGCGTTCAGGCTCCGGTCACTTACGTTTAGTATCCAGAATCCAGTTATTAAGTTGAGCGTCAGGCTCCGAACATTTTCGTTGAGTATCCAGACTCGGGTTATTACGTTGAGTGTTCAGGCTCCGGTCAGTTTCGTTGAGTATCCAGATTCCAGTTATTATGTTGAGCGTTCAGGCTCCGGTAATTTTCGTTGGGTATCCATGTCGCTACTGCGAAAATCGGCGCCGGCTGACAGAAGAGTCGCCACCGTGCGTTATTTATCCCTCAGAGCGGGAAAGGAAACGCTCGAAGTAAACCTCGCAAAAAACGGGGAAAAGGTATGGTCATCGCAACCATAGCCTGGGTTCGGGAGTCGGTTACGCAAGGGGAAGGTATTAGCACCCCTCACGTCCGTCGTACTCGACGGGATCCACGCTTGCTTGGGTTGTCTACTGGATGCAAAACAATCTATCTACGGCTGCTAAACCTAAACGGAAGGGAATTGACTCGATAGAGTGTCGCACTCTATGCCTACGTATTCTCGAGAGAGAAAGTCAGAGTCAACGTAGTTCGGGACTACGGGGAAAGTTGGCTCGCCAAGACCTCGCGTCTTGTGCCTACGTACTTCCACACTGCATGGAAGATCAGAGCTTTACGTAGTTCAGACTAACTACGGCTAAACAAAACATTCTCACACAGCAGTGAGAAAAATAACTGGTTTCACAGGGTCGGGAACCTATGGTGAAAACTACGGCTTGGTCTCAGATGCACTCGGGCAAGAGAGAAAAAGGGGTACAATTAGTCGTCAGCGGGAAAATCTCGATCGCACAGCCGCGAGAGAACAGAAAGTCAGTCATTAGTGTGCTCGCTAGGATATCGCGTCCTATGCCTACATATCTTCGTCTGGTACGAAGAATCAGAGCAGCTGTAGTTCGGCTACTTCGGGACCACAACTCAAATCTCGTTTTATTAATCTCTGGAAAAAAATGGTTACAATGATTGAATACTGAAAATAAATCTCCTAGGAAACGCTATCCTATTCTATCCTAAAAAATCGAATGAAAAATAGCCCCTTAACAAATGGGCTTCTGAACTATCCTAAAAAAGGAAAATAACTTCTATGAAAATATATCCTAAAAAAAGAATGCTTTTAAAAATATTAAATCGACACTTTAATATTTTTCCCTTTTTTCTCCTTTTCTTTTCAACATATTTTTCCTTTTTCTTAAAATATTTTTCTCTCTATTTTTCTATGTATTTTCCACAATATTTTTCTCTATTTTTTCTTGAATATTTTTCTATATTCTTTTCTTATTTCTTTTTTTCACAAATATTTTTCTTCTATTTTTTCTTGAATATTTTTTTATATTCTTTTCTTATTTCTTTTTTTCACAAATATTTTTCTTCTATTTTTTCTTAAATATTTTTCTATATTCTTTTCTTATTTCTTTTTTCACAAATATTTTTCTTGTATTTATTTTTTCTCATATGACTATATATACAAAAAAAATAAAAGAAAAGAAAAATAAGGGGGAAGGGGGTGTACTAGTACAAGGGGTATGCAGAAAATAAAATAAAACTGTGAGGGCCCAGCCCAATAAAGATTTCAAAAAAAAACAATAGGGGGGGGTGTGCGAGTGGACTGGGAGATGTTGGCCAGCAGAACTCGTACTTGGGCCCAGCCCGTTCGCAGCCAAAAAACGTGTGGGGGGTGGTATCTCCAGAAAATTGATTGGGCCTGAGGCCCATGACCCAAACTTTCTCCTCCCTCTCTTTCTCCTTTCACTTTCAGAAAACCCTAGAATGTTTCTCTCCTTCTTCCGCCGCCGCCGTAAGCCACTGTTCACCAACCCTCTTCAACATCCTCCGTTCAACAAAACGCCTCTTCTTTCTCCACTCAAACATACTTTCTACATCACCAACTTGATATTCAAAGCGCATGGAAAATTTAACTCGAGGATCTCGGAGGAACTTCTCTTGAGAAAAAATGAAAATCTCTGGATGAACGAGCTCGCTATAGGAAGACATTGATGACCTGAAGGTTTTTTGGATCTTGAAGGTTCCAGCGTTTGATGAGGAACATGAAAGTTCTGAAGATGTCCGTTGGAGATGGCCTTCAAAGATGAACGCAGATCTGGAAACTTGTTGTTGATGAGTTTCTGGAAAGGAAGGAGTTCTTGACGAACACAACTTCACCTTACGAAGCTTCAACCGATTCTGACAAATAGGGGAGTTCATGGATGGCGTTGAAAATCTTCTGCTGAAGTTTTGTTCTGGAGGTGAGTATGACTGATGGAGATGTTCTTGAACGTGATAATGATGATGAAACAGTTTCTGGGAAGTGGGATGAAGATCGCTTGAGTTCTGGGGGTTTGATCGGAAGTTGGGTGAGGTTGAAGGAGGTACGCGGTGGTTTTCTGGAGATACGAAGGTTGTTGAAGAACTTTCTGGATTTGTTGTTTCTGGGAGATGATTGAAGGAGGAGGTTGACGATGAATGTTCATCGTTTTTTGATGAATTTCTGGAGAGGATGAGGGGTGCATGTGGATCGGAGTTCTGGGTTTTGGTGTTTCCGGTGAAGCTGCGGTGGCCGCCGGCCATGCAGGCCGGCCGGCGAGGTTTTCAGGCGGGGGTTATGGTGGTTGCCGCGTGGCTCGCATGCAAGAGGAGGCGTGGCGTAAGGCTTCCACGTGTGGGGGAAGGTGGCAGTGTGGCAGAGATAGTGGGGGCGGAGGATGCATGGGTGACGCGTGGCATGGAAGGTGGCAGAGAGAGAGACTCTGAATGATGGCGTGGCGTGTGGGTGTTGATGAAGCGTGGGCCAGCCTTTGGCCAACACGTGGCGAGCTGGTTTTATAGCTGAGAATTCTTCTGGGAGCTTCTAGAAGGTGCTGGGATGCGCTGGAAAATTGCTGGAAACTTGTGGACTTTTTCTGGAAACCTCTGGACAAAAATGTAATAACTGGGCCTGCGAATTGGACTGAAGCCCACTGAAAATCATCAAAAAAACCAAAAACTGCATACAATGAATTAATAAGAATAAAAAAGATTAACACTAATTAACAAAAACCTAATTAATCTAAAAAACAATTAATCTAATTAACTTCTAAACTAAGAATATTCTAAAAAATTCCTAATAAAACTATATTAAATTCTAAAAAGACTATATTATTTATTAAACTCTATAAAATAGAAAATGAAAAATCTATCCATACTAATAACTATAAAAACTAAATTAATATGCTGAAAATTCTATTAAATTCTATTTACTAATAAAAGAAAAAGAATCTATATCTAAAAGAAAATCTATATTATCCTAAAAAAAGATAAAATCTATATTATCTATATCTAAAAACATTTAATTTCTAAAAAGAGAAAATGCTATTTAAAAATATCTAAAATGATTAAAAAAATTTATTTAAAATCCTATTAAATCCTAAAAAATGCCAAAAGCTATTTAAACCCTAAAAAATGCCAATAAAATCCAGAAAAATCTACAAAACCCTAAAAATGCAGACAAATGCAAATGACCACCATAAAAGAGCGCACGAGACCAGATCGAATCGAACAGAGAACCCCGGGCATCAGAATATCCCCAAAATCACTGTGCAAGCTGAAAATCACTGAGGAGCGCACAATTTCCCAAAAGTAAAACCCTGATGATCTGGACTGGATCTGCCATATCTGATAGATGAAAACCAAGCTGTAACCCTGATATCCTCTGTTTGCACAAATATCATATGTCTGATTTGCGAATATGAATTCAAACCACGAGTCAGATAGGAGAATCGGTTGGTCAAATTTTAGGGTGCAACAATCCAGACTCAGGTTATTACGTTGACCGTTCAGGCTCTGGTCAGTTTCGTTGAGTATCCAGATTCTGGGTATTACGTTGAGCGTTCAGGCTCTGGTCAGTTTTGTTGGGTATCCAGACTTCGGTTATTACGTTGAGCGTTCAGACTCCGGTAAGTTTTGTTGGGTATCCAGACTCCGGTTATTACGTTGAGCCTTCAGGCTCTAGTCATTTTCGTTGAGTATCCAGACTCCTGTTATTATGTTGAGCGTTCAGGCTCCGGTCAGTTTCGTTGAGTATCCAGACTCTGGTAATTAAGTTGAGCGTTCAGGCTCTGGTCATTTTCGTTGAGTATCTAGACTCTAGTTATTACATTGAGCGTTCAGGCTCCGGTCAGTTTCATTGAGTATCCAGATTCCGGTTATTACGTTGAGCGTTCAGGCTCCAGTCAGTTTCGTTGGGTCTCAAGACACGGGTTATTACGCTGAGTGTTCAGGCTCCGGTCAGTTTCATTGGGTATCCAGACTCCGGTTATTACGTTGGTCGTTCAGTCTCCGGTCAGTTTTGTTGAGTATCGAAACTCCAGTTATTACGTTGAGCATTCAGGCTCCAGTCAGTTTCGTTGGGTATCCAAATTCCGGTTATTACGTTGAGCATTCAGGATCCAGTCATTTTTGTTGAGTATGATAACTCTGGTTATTACATTGAGCGTTCAGTTTCCAGTCAGTTTCGTTGAGTATCCAGACTCAAGTTATTACGTTGAGCGTTCAGGCTCCAGTCAGTTTCGTTGGGTATCCAAGCTCCGGTTATTATGTTGAGCATTCAGGCTCCGGTCATTTTCGTTGAGTATCCAGACTCTAGTTATTACGTTGAGCGTTCAGGCTCCGGTCAGTTTCATTGAGTATCCAGATTCAGATTATTACGTTGATCATTCAGGCTCTGGTCAGTTTCGTTGGGTATCTAGACTCCGGTTATTACATTGAGCGTTCAGGCTCCGGTAATTTTCGTTTAGTATCCAGAATCCAGTTATTAAGTTGAGCGTCAGGCTCCGAACATTTTCGTTGAGTATCCAGACTCTGGTTATTATGTTGAGCGTTCAGGCTCCGGTCAGTTTCGTTGAGTATCCAGATTCCAGTTATTACTTTGAGCGTTCAGGCTCCGGTCAGTTTCGTTGGGTATCCAGACTCCGATGATTATGTTGATCGTTCAGGCTCCGGTCATTTTCGTTTAGTATCCAGATTCGGGTTATTACGTTGAGCGTTCAGGCTCCGATGATTATGTTAATCTCCATATTCACATCGTCTAAGGGTAGACGGGATCAACCTGATCGATGAAACAAATCAATATTCTCGTCGTCTAAGGGTAGACGGGAACAAAGCCTGATTGCATATTCACATCGTCTAAGGATAGACGGAAAGAAATAATCTCCGTACTTGCATCGTCTAAGGGTAGACGGGATCATCCTGATTGATGAACAATCAATTCACATCGTCTAAGGATAGACGGAAAGAAATTCATAATCTCCATATTCACATCGTCTAAGGGTAGACGGGATCAACCTGATCGATGAAACAAATCAATATTCTCGTCGTCTAAGGGTAGACGGGATCAACCTGATCGATGAAACAAATCAATATTCTCGTCGTCTAAGGGTAGACGGGAACAAAGCCTGATTGCATATTCACATCGTCTAAGGATAGACGGAAAGAAATAATCTCCGTACTTGCATCGTCTAAGGGTAGACGGGATCATCCTGATTGATGAAACGAATCAATATTCTCGTCGTCTAAGGGTAGACGGGAACAAAGCCTGATTGCATATTCACATCGTCTAAGGATAGACGGAAAGAAATAATCTCCGTACTTGCATCGTCTAAGGGTAGACGGGATCATCCTGATTGATGAAAAGAAACAATATTCACATCGTCTAAGGGTAGACGGGATCATCCTGATTGATGAACAATCAATTCACATCGTCTAAGGATAGACGGAAAGAAATTCATAATCTCCATATTCACATCGTCTAAGGATAGACGGGATCAACCTGATCGATGAAACAAATCAATTCACATCGTCTAAGGATAGACGGGAAGAAAACCACCTTTTAAAGAACCAAGTCGTCAATAAGAATCAACGATCGCGAAAACTGAACATTCTTCGAAGAGCCTCGACATCAATAAGGATTGACGGTCAAAAAAGTCCCTCTTGAAACGTCATCTTATCCAATACACGACAAGAAAACCACTATCCGAAATATCGTTTTGAAACCCTTCAACCATCAAAGATAGCCGGAGAAGACTCGCTGGGGAAACACCTCATCATACGTATGATCTGGCAATAAGAAACCCGCTGAACAATCAACCAAAACTTCACATCGTCTACTGATAGACGGGAAGAAAAGCATATCCTGGGGAAACCCCTTCTTGAAACCCTACTGCGATCACCCGCAACTTCACATCGTCTAAGGATAGACGGAAAGAAAACCACATTCGTACTCAAGACGTCTAATGATAGACGGAGAAATCCACTTATTGGAGGAACACATCGTCAATATGAATTGACGGGAAGAAACGTCTGTCGATACCAGATGGCTGACTGATCAAAGCATAATTGTTGTATGATCTGATACAAATAATCTGTTGAATTGTCTGAACACTGCCGCTGGATAAATGTCCCTGAACTGATCACAGAGTAATTCACGCGCCATATGAGGCTGGTAGAAAACCTGGCTTATGCTTCGTATGCATATGCGTATGTTTTAATCTTTCTACGGCGTAATGCTCCATTCAGGATGGAAATGCAACGCATTTTGACAATGACATGCAAGTATGATGCAAATATGATGATGCATGCAATATGCTGATGCAGGCTCGAGCTGCCGGAGAAAGCTGGGTACAGAAAACCACTTCCGTAACATAAATGCTGAAGACGAGGCCAACTCTGCTGGGGATAAACCGGATATCACAGGATTATCCCAGCAAAATAAATGCTGGGAGAGTGAAATCAACTCCGCTGGGGGTATTGGGGACTTAACCGAACACCTCGACGAAGTAATACCCTGCTGGGGAATATAACTCCGCTGTGAAATAGCAGACGTGCTGAGTACGATTGGACTTCTCTGGGGATAGCTCACCCGTGCCACTGACAAATTGGACTTTGCTGGCGAAAATGAACGGAGTCTTCCCGCGTTCTGATGAAGCTCGGATCTGGAAACTGATGCGCCGACACGGATGGGCTTCGCAGTAATCGTAAACATGGGTTTGAGCTCTTAAGCTATCTTGCTGGGTCAGGTACAACTGACGCTGGAAAATATTCTTCCTGAATACACAGCCTTTTAGTGAAGAGTCAAGGGATAGTGACATGACTTCCCGCATTCGTCTCGCTCTCGAAACTCGACTAAATCTGCTCGAACAACTCTGAATTGCTGATACGGAGAAGAGCCAACCTTTCGCTCATGATATGCCCCAGCCTGCGGGATCTCTGTGGGGATAGTCCTTGAAAGGAAATGTGCAAACCTGAGCCCTGATGGTCTGATATGACATGCCCCAGCGTTCTGAACTTCGGGGAGACGCCTCACGTCAAATGCTCCTCGAATAAAGAACAAACTCTGCGCTCTTAAGACAGCCTGCCCCTGACTGCAATGACCTTGTCTCGATTATCTGATTCAGAGTAGTTCCCTTGACTACGCCGTATTTGCCTGAATCTCAACCTGATTACCCCAGGATAGCTGACCTCGAAAGGCTGACTTGACTGGGGATCACGGTAATAGCTTGCCCCTGCTCTCGGAACATTCGGGCGTTCTGCATTCTATCTTGACCATACTTTCCATTGTAGGAAACTTTCCTGCTGTCAAGCGCTTACTCGCAAGTAAAACAAGTTGTTCTGCATAAAAGATGTATTAATGCAACACATATGACAGCTTTGACATCCAATCTGTTCACTGGGAAAAGGAAAAACAGTTTATGGCATATAATGCACAAAACATTTATCAACATTAGTATTAACATGGTAAGAGGAACCTTTTTTAAGAGTCAGAATCGACGCGACCTTTACCGGGGTATGCTTTCGAAACAACCTGCTTCAATTAGGACTTTTGGAGGTTGTAACGTGGTCAGGTTCACGGTTTTGAAAGAAAGGATAAAGGCTCAAAGTTTATTTTAACCCACCCATTCTCCTTGATGTTCTCCCATCCTACGTTCAGCTAATTCGACCTTAGCGCTCACCTCTCGGAGGTTGAAAGATAGGAGTGATAGTTCGAGAAACTTTTGGATTTTGGAGTGACAGCCACTCACTTTTCGTCTTTGACACTTGAGGTCACACGACTCGCATCTCCATCGAGGATTTCCCTTTTGATCCTTTTCATCTTTTTCTTTTCATGTCCCTAACTTTTGCCTGGACTGACTCCTTTTGAGTTTCTTTTGATTTTTTAAGTCCAGCGGGATGCCCTCATTTTTGCCTAAGTCATTTGTTTTGAAGTTTTCTTGACTTAGCGGGCTTTTGATTCTTCTTTTTTTTTTCCTCTTTTTTTTTCGAACAAGTCGTGTGACACTGGTTGTCTGACTCTTTGGGGAGTGATGTGACTGCCCCACTCTTGATTGAACCATTGTGGTCTTTTAGGCACGACCTCTAGGGGCGTGATTGATCCTCGAACGGACACTCCTTTTGCAATTTGGACGCTCAGTCAAATCAGCTAACACCTACCCTGCCCCAGGTTAAGATTGAGGTTTTTTCGTTTTCAGAGAGAAACTCCTACTACAAGGCTCAAAGGGGTTAACAAGGGATTATCTTCCTTATCTCTCCGGTGTTTAGGGATTTGAAACAATGCCTGTACATCATCAACAGGTTTTATTTCAAAAGCATACAATATCGGTAGTTGAATGTCGTTCATTTTCGTCATCCTCCCCAAATTCTTCTTAACCAAGCGTTGGACATTTGTAAAAACAGTTAGTGAACACGAATGGATTTAATCAAAACCATGCATATTTATTTCATTATCATCAATTGAATGAAAACAACAAGTTTTACAAACGAGATCACAAATTCAAACAGGAAAGAAACTACAAATGTAAAGAAATGACAAGATAAAACAAAGAAAAATGCTAGCTTCCGAGAACCGGGCTTTCACATCTGTCCTGCTGCTGAACCAGCTATCTTTATTAGAGACAATTCGATGCTGTCCTGATCTGCTTTCAACGACTCAACCAAATTATAGAGCCCTTCCTCCTTCATTCAGATGATTTGGGGACCTCCCGGCCCGAAGCTGATTGCTGCACTATCAAGCAGATCCTGCACTTTGTGCTTAAAAGCTTTACAATTCTCAACCGTATGGCCTGGTGCCCCAGTGTGGAATTCACAAGTAGCATTGGCATCATACCCCGGTGGTGGTGCCCCCGTTAAGGGAGCCATTGTCCTCTTATGAACCAATTGGAGTTGAAGCAACGTTTGCAAAAGCTGTGCATATGGCATAGGTGGAGTTTCAAAATGACGGCTTGCCAGAGGAGCCCGATTCTGATATCTTTTGTACCCCTGATTATTCTGCTGCTGGGGCTGCTGCTGCCGGTATCGGGTTGACTCTTGAACACCCTTCGTATCAAATGCAACATCGGTTTCTTGACCTTCAATGCATTGATTAACGCCCTCCTTATGCTTAGCCATTTTCTTTCTCAGATCTGCCCCAAGAATAGGCAACAGTTGTGGGCCTGGAGATTCTGACACCATGGAGTCCAGGATACGCTTCTGACCCACTGCAGCTTTAGAAACATCTGTCATCTTAGCATCGACTGAGACGGGAGCAATACATACAGCTACGCCGCCCGGCGTGAATTCAATATCGTGCGAGTCAATCAGGTCTTGAACATTGTGCTTAAAAGCATGGCAACCCTCGATGTCGTGTCCGAATGCCCCGGAATGAAACTCACATTGCTTACCGGCATCGTACCCATGAGGAAACGCTCTTGTGGGTGGTTCTAACGTTCTCTTCTCAACCAGATTAAACCTCAATAAGGTCTGCAAGAGCTCAGCATATGTCACAGGCGGCACCTCAAATATTCTCTTTGGCTTCCCTTCCTGGATCCTCCGTTGAGCCGGATGTATCTTCTGTTGCTGCTGCTCAGGTTCCACAGGCACAGGTGGCACGAGCTTCTTCATTGCGGCTTCAAATAGCTGATCGTCTTCTTTCCTAAGCACGTTCTTGACTACCTCCATGATCAAGCTCATTTGGGTCTTCAGCTGACTGTTCTCCTCCTTGAGAATCTTCTGCTCCAGACGCATCTCTTGCATGTCTCTCATCATCTGCCCCAGCTGGCTTTGGACTTCAATCAATTCAAACTGATTCTGTTCCATATTTCTGAAGGAATTCCTGCAACAAACTGGACGATGAGGAAATAAGGCCCACGGTTCTGATATACCTGTTAAATGATAATGCAGCGTAGAAAGCAAACACATATTCATAACGAGACAAAGAGAAACTCAAGCTATAAGCACACAGACGAACATCTCCCACACATGTATAACCAACAAAAGCAGCACGTAAGCACAAATGAGTACGAACATAATGACCCCAGCCAACAATCCTGGTGGTGGTCGGCAGACACTAGTGCACAAAAAGCTAAACAGATTAAGCAGAGAAAACAGATGCGACATCCGGCGCAAAAACCTCTAGAAACTTCTCCCATACAACTGAACTCTCTGATTGACAATCTTCAGAGCACACACTTCCTGTGGAGTCTTCCATGACATTAACTGACGAACCCACACAACTGGAGGATGGAAAATCATTAATCTGAACAAAACCCTGAGGCGTGATGCAAATACGGTTAGAGTCTAACAGATCCTGAACCTGACTTCTAAGCACCTTACAATCATTGGTTGAATGCCCCTGTGCCCCAACATGGTATTCACAGCGGGCGCTGGCATCAAAACCTGGAGGATATGGTGGAACCACCGGCTTAGTCTCTTTCGGCACTATCAATCCACTCCTGAGCAGATCTGGCAACAACTGACTGTACGACACCGGTAGCTGAGTAAACTGCCTTTCAGGCTTCCTTGGTCTTCGTGGAGCATACTGACGCGATCGGCGATAGGATGATCGTTGACTTGAAGTGTCTGAAAACTGATCCTGAGATGCTAGAGATTCTGAGGTGGCGTCATCTCCTTCCCACTCTTCTTGAGAACTGACAACTGACTCAATCTTATCAACTGGGACGTAAGGAACACCTCGAAACTTTCCACTCCTGAGTCCTCTCTCAACAATCTCTCCCAGTCTCATCAGGCCCACAAAGTTTGTGCAACTGAACAATTTGTCAAAATAATGGCCTTTCAGAGTACCCAAGAAGATGTCAACCAGTTCTCTTTCCGGAAGCGGTGGTTGAACACTAGCAGCTAATTCTTTCCATCTTCGCAAATACCCTCTGAACGATTCATTCTCCGCCTGAGATAATTCTTGCAGATCTATGAGACTAGGAGTCAAATCCAGGTTGTAATCGTACTGTTTCATGAAAGCTCTGGCTAAATCCACCCAGGATCGAATCTGATTACTCTCTAATTGCACATACCATCTCAAGGATGCCCCAGTCAGGCTATACTGGAAGCAATGGATCATTAGTTGGTCATTTCGCACAAACGAAGTCATCCTTCGACAGAACACCATCAAATGCAGCTTCGGACAGCTATCTCCTGTGTATTTTTCAAATTCCGGCACTTTGAACTTGTAAGGCAACACGAGATCAGGAACCAAACACATGGCCACAGCATCCAGGTTAACGGCATCTTTCGCTTCTAAGGCTTTTATACCTTCTTCCAATGCTCGGAGTCTTCTATCCTGCTCATGAGCTCTTGGATCTACCATCTCGGCCATTGGAATATCTCTCCGGTAATTCATCACAGGGAAAGTGACACCTTGATTGTTAACAGGAGGATAACGTTCATTTCGGGCAACGAACTGCTCATGTCGATCTCGGTTCTCATCCGTAGGCTGTACAACTTGGTCTGCAGTAAGATTGTTCGCTTGTGGGAAGCCCTCCATAGAATCATACTGATGGTTGGACGCCATAGTAAACCTTGCCAAGGTGTTAGGAGCCTGGAAATTGCCTTCAGACATAGCTACCAATTATCTGTAACTGACTACACTGCTTGATTCTGCTCAACTCTGCTTCAGCCCCTTGGTCGTCTCCACTCTTGCCTCAAACAATTCCCCGAGAATCACTTTCTGGTGAAAACAAAGGCTGGATAAGTGCTCTGACCTGCTAGAGAAATGCTATGCAACATGATTTATGCAAACAGAAATACAAAAATGCTAACGTGCATGTGTGCATTGGAGATATTTCCCCTCCAATTCCAGTGTCAGTGGTAGCAAGACGAGATAAACCATAAAGACAATATTTAGAAAAACCCTTATATATTGATTAGAATAACAGTCTTGTCAAGAGGTTACATAACCATGCTCCATACAACTGATATGACAAAGAGGATCCCAGCCAACATGCCTGGTGGTGATCTCAACATACAGAATACAAGAGAGAAATCAAGTACTGGTACGGTTGCGGAAGTCCTCGACCATCTTCTTTGTCTCTGCATGATCTGGTTGATAAATCAAACCTTCTATCAGCCGATCCCTCTTCCTGACCGTCCCCTGGATGTCTCTGACAAAGTCTTCCCAAGCCTTATCATTGGCACCATCCCCAGGCTTGGGTCTCTTGGCATCTGCTCTATGCTGGAAATCTTCCAAATTCTTCATGGCATCTGTCAACTTGCGCTCGGCCTCGTATCGGCGGCAGGCTTCTTCTTCAAGCACTTCATGCTTCACTTTGACCTGTTCTTCTAACTGAGCAATCTGTGTCTTCAGCTCTTCTTCTCGCTCCTTGCGCTTGGTCATAGTGCGATCCCAGTGCTCTCTGAACTTGGCTAGCTTCGTGTAGGCCCTTTCCAGCTCTTGCTTCTTAGTGGCCAACACACTACTAACTGAGTCTACATCTAACTCTAGACGCTTCTTGGTTTCAGTCAATTCCAATAACGTAGTCTTTAGATGTTTCAGAGTTTCGGCCTGTTGCTTGGAAAAGTATCCTGTTTCAATCTTTTCATGACGAAGCTGGGCATTCTCCTGCTCTAAAGCCTCTTTAGCCCTTGCTAGCTCCTCTTTCTCGGCCATCAGCTGCCTGAATACCTGTATATCCACTGTGGTAGGCTCCTCCACCGGAGAAGGACGCAATGGCTGAACCGCCGGATACGGCATAAGGAATTTCACAGCTCGCTCACGAATCCATTCCACATATGGGCCAGGAACTCGAATATCCCCTCTGCTACCTGAAGACTTTCCTCTCTTGTGCAAGTTCTTCCATGCCTTCTCGAGCTTGGTCAGCATCTCTTTCCCTATTTCCCCGGTGAGATACAGAGATTCCTGTATCTCCTCGGGCTTTGGCGCCCCTTGAGGTACATACCCAAATTGCCTGATTAATAAGGAAGGATTGTAATTGACACAACCCTTCCTTCCTACTAAAGGAACATTCGGGAATCCTTCGCACCTGAGTATAACCTCAACTCCGAATACCTCTTCGTTGACCCATACCACGTCCTCAGCAGTCAATCCCATTAAGCGCTCGGGCCATCCTAGAGAATCAATAGAGGTGACAAATGGGCCTGACTTAGGCATATGACTGGTGAACCACCTACACAGGAGAGGTACACAACAAGACACATTCCTTCCTCGCCGCTTTTCATTCTGGTAGTGGGTAGAATGGTGGACATCTCCCAGCAAAGTAGGGACTGGGTTCTTCGCAGCCAAAATATAGAAGGCATCTAAGTCAACAAAATCAGGAATGTTCGGGAACAACACGATGCCATACACACATACAGCAAGGATGACGTCAAAAACACCCCAGCTACCCTTCTGGGCATATTCCCGAGCCTTCTCTACCAAGACACCCAATGGAAATCCCCATACGTCTCCTCTTCTGATCATCTTCCCAGACAGCTCAGACTCTTTTAAGCACAGGATGGCAGAAAGCTCAGCCAGATTAGGCTCAGCGTCCGTACGATAAAAAGGCATCTGCTCGCGGATCGGTATATCCAGAAGTGCAGAATACTCCTCCAGGGTGGGAGCCAAAACAAAGTCGGGGAATACAAAACACCTGAGCTCCGCGTCATAAAACTGTAACAGAGTATAGATGCCGCTGGTCTCGTAGGCAGATGGCTGATAAACGTAGGTCAGAATCCTCCCATATCTCTTTCTGAAGTCACCCATTACCCTCTTCTTAGCAATAGTAATCAACTCTAGCAATAGACTGATATCCGGAGACGGAAACTTATAGGGCAATACTCTCTTCAGGGTTTCCATGTCTTGCTAGGAACAAACACCAGAATAGGAAGGGAAAATATGCACCTGCAATACACACACGTTAGTTGAATGCAGATGGTAATGCAATGATGCAATATGATAAATAATGCAATCTGCGAACACAGGGACTATGCTGTAGCCTGAAGAGGAACATCTCTGTGATCAATGAACAGAAAACCACCATAGTTACCAGAACCTCATGACATTAACTATCATCTGATACTCAAAATATCAATCCCCTGGTAAGAAATCCATCTGAACCTCTGTATCTGACGAGAAAACCATCTGATAATAGCATCAACCTCAGATAAGAAACCCATCTGACCCAGACAACACACCTGGAGATGAATCAAGAACACCATCTGATAACTACTGAATCATGGTTTCTGAAGGCCAGTTTTCCTGTAATAACCCAATCCCTCTCACAGGTATGATAAACCTAATCCACGGACAAAGGTACGGCATCCTATGCGGTCATCAGCGTCACAGACTTTCATGAGTGACGATACGATTCCCAGAAGGAGTGGCATCATCAAGTCATGAAGAGGCCTCACTTAGCTGACTTCCAAATGATCGGTCCCCAGAGTCGACAATCCTCACGTCTGGACTCCCCTCAGATCCTCAGGACCGGAAAGGAGCACCTCTGCAAGAATCTCTTCTGAGCGCAGATTTTCGTAGGGAACTGTGCCTGCTCAGCAGACAGGTTCATCTACTACTTCTCCGCAACTATATCTAGGCGTATACTCAAGCCCAGGTCCGGCTTTCACTCACAGTAACCTCCCTTGCCCACAACAATAATCATAATAATATAATGTTGGAAAATAAATGCGGAAAGGTAAAGGTACAGGAAAGTAAAGTGCGAAAAAGTAAAACACAATATGCACAACACCCAACAAATAAACATCCAAGCGCTAGGATTGACTCGCGTAGGGGATGGGAAACGGTCCCAGCATAGGGGATGGGAAAAGTCCCTAGATGCTATAAGTCCCCAGCAGAGTCGCCAGCTGTCGCTACTGCGAAAATCGGCGCCGGCTGACAGAAGAGTCGCCACCGTGCGTTATTTATCCCTCAGAGCGGGAAAGGAAACGCTCAAAGTAAACCTCGCAAAAAACGGGGAAAAGGTATGGTCATCGCAACCATAGCCTGGGTTCGGGAGTCAGTTACGCAAGGGGAAGGTATTAGCACCCCTCACGTCCGTCGTACTCGACGGGATCCACGCTTGCTTGGGTTGTCTACTGGATGCAAAACAATCTATCTACGGCTGCTAAACCTAAACGGAAGGGAATTGACTCGATAGAGTGTCGCACTCTATGCCTACGTATTCTCGAGAGAGAAAGTCAGAGTCAACGTAGTTCGGGACTACGGGGAAAGTTGGCTCGCCAAGACCTCGCGTCTTGTGCCTACGTACTTCCACACTGCATGGAAGATCAGAGCTTTACGTAGTTCAGACTAACTACGGCTAAACAAAACATTCTCACACAGCAGTGAGAAAAACAACTGGTTTCACAGGGTCGGGAACCTATGGTCAAAACTACGGCTTGGTCTCAGATGCACTCGGGCAAGAGAGAAAAAGGGGTACAATTAGTCGTCAGCGGGAAAATCTCGATCGCACAGCCGCGAGAGAACAGAAAGTCAGTCATTAGTGTGCTCGCTAGGATATCGCGTCCTATGCCTACATATCTTCGTCTGGTACGAAGAATCAGAGCAGCTGTAGTTCGGCTACTTCGGGACCACAGCTCAAATCTCGTTTTATTAATCTCTGAAAAAAATGGTTACAATGATTGAATACTGAAAATAAATCTCCTAGGAAACGCTATCCTATTCTATCCTAAAAAATCGAATGAAAAATAGCCCCTTAACAAATGGGCTTCTGAACTATCCTAAAAAAGGAAAATAACTTCTATGAAAATATATCCTAAAAAAAGAATGCTTTTAAAAATATTAAATCGACACTTTAATATTTTTCCCTTTTTTCTCCTTTTCTTTTCAACATATTTTTCCTTTTTCTTAAAATATTTTTCTCTCTATTTTTCTATGTATTTTCCACAATATTTTTCTCTATTTTTTCTTGAATATTTTTCTATATTCTTTTCTTATTTCTTTTTTTCACAAATATTTTTCTTCTATTTTTTCTTGAATATTTTTCTATATTCTTTTCTTATTTCTTTTTTTCACAAATATTTTTCTTCTATTTTTTCTTGAATATTTTTCTATATTCTTTTCTTATTTCTTTTTTCACAAATATTTTTCTTCTATTTATTTTTTCTCATATGACTATATATACAAAAAAAATAAAATAAAAGAAAAATAAGGGGGAAGGGGGTGTACTAGTACAAGGGGTATGCAGAAAATAAAATAAAACTGTGAGGGCCCAGCCCAATAAAGATTTCAAAAAAAAAACAATAGGGGGGGGGGTGTGCGAGTGGACTGGGAGATGTTGGCCAGCAGAACTCGTACTTGGGCCCAGCCCGTTCGCAGCCAAAAAACGTGTGGGGGTGGTATCTCCAGAAAATTGATTGGGCCTGAGGCCCATGACCCAAACTTTCTCCTCCCTCTCTTTCTCCTTTCACTTTCAGAAAACCCTAGAATGTTTCTCTCCTTCTTCCGCCGCCGCCGTAAGCCACTGTTCACCAACCCTCTTCAACATCCTCCGTTCAACAAAACGCCTCTTCTTTCTCCACTCAAACATACTTTCTACATCACCAACTTGATATTCAAAGCGCATGGAAAATTTCACTCGAGGATCTCGGAGGAACTTCTCTTGAGAAAAAATGAAAATCTCTGGATGAACGAGCTCGCTATAGGAAGACATTGATGACCTGAAGGTTTTTTGGATCTTGAAGGTTCCAGCGTTTGATGAGGAACATGAAAGTTCTGAAGATGTCCGTTGGAGATGGCCTTCAAAGATGAACGCAGATCTGGAAACTTGTTGTTGATGAGTTTCTGGAAAGGAAGGAGTTCTTGACGAACACAACTTCACCTTACGAAGCTTCAACCGATTCTGACAAACAGGGGAGTTCATGGATGGCGTTGAAAATCTTCTGCTGAAGTTTTGTTCTGGAGGTGAGTATGACTGATGGAGATGTTCTTGAACGTGATAATGATGATGAAACAGTTTCTGGGAAGTGGGATGAAGATCGCTTGAGTTCTGGGGGTTTGATCGGAAGTTGGGTGAGGTTGAAGGAGGTACGCGGTGGTTTTCTGGAGATACGAAGGTTGTTGAAGAACTTTCTGGATTTGTTGTTTCTGGGAGATGATTGAAGGAGGAGGTTGACGATGAATGTTCATCGTTTTTTGATGAATTTCTGGAGAGGATGAGGGGTGCATGTGGATCGGAGTTCTGGGTTTTGGTGTTTCCGGTGAAGCTGCGGTGGCCGCCGGCCATGCAGGCCGGCCGGCGAGGTTTTCAGGCGGGGGTTATGGTGGTTGCCGCGTGGCTCGCATGCAAGAGGAGGCGTGGCGTAAGGCTTCCACGTGTGGGGGAAGGTGGCAGTGTGGCAGAGATAGTGGGGGCGGAGGATGCATGGGTGACGCGTGGCATGGAAGGTGGCAGAGAGAGAGACTCTGAATGATGGCGTGGCGTGTGGGTGTTGATGAAGCGTGGGCCAGCCTTTGGCCAACACGTGGCGAGCTGGTTTTATAGCTGAGAATTCTTCTGGGAGCTTCTAGAAGGTGCTGGGATGCGCTGGAAAATTGCTGGAAACTTGTGGACTTTTTCTGGAAACCTCTGGACAAAAATGTAATAACTGGGCCTGCGAATTGGACTGAAGCCCACTGAAAATCATCAAAAAAACCAAAAACTGCATACAATGAATTAATAAGAATAAAAAAGATTAACACTAATTAACAAAAACCTAATTAATCTAAAAAACAATTAATCTAATTAACTTCTAAACTAAGAATATTCTAAAAAATTCCTAATAAAACTATATTAAATTCTAAAAAGACTATATTATTTATTAAACTCTATAAAATAGAAAATGAAAAATCTATCCATACTAATAACTATAAAAACTAAATTAATATGCTGAAAATTCTATTAAATTCTATTTACTAATAAAAGAAAAAGAATCTATATCTAAAAGAAAATCTATATTATCCTAAAAAAAGATAAAATCTATATTATCTATATCTAAAAACATTTAATTTCTAAAAAGAGAAAATGCTATTTAAAAATATCTAAAATGATTAAAAAAATTTATTTAAAATCCTATTAAATCCTAAAAAATGCCAAAAGCTATTTAAACCCTAAAAAATGCCAATAAAATCCAGAAAAATCTACAAAACCCTAAAAATGCAGACAAATGCAAATGACCACCATAAAAGAGCGCACGAGACCAGATCGAATCGAACAGAGAACCCCGGGCATCAGAATATCCCCAAAATCACTGTGCAATCTGAAAATCACTGAGGAGCGCACAATTTCCCAAAAGTAAAACCCTGATGATCTGGACTGGATCTGCCATATCTGATAGATGAAAACCAAGCTGTAACCCTGATATCCTCTGTTTGCACAAATATCATATGTCTGATTTGCGAATATGAATTCAAACCACGAGTCAGATAGGAGAATCGGTTGGTCAAATTTTAGGGTGCAACAATCCAGACTCAGGTTATTACGTTGACCGTTCAGGCTCTGGTCAGTTTCGTTGAGTATCCAGATTCTGGGTATTACGTTGAGCGTTCAGGCTCTGGTCAGTTTTGTTGGGTATCCAGACTTCGGTTATTACGTTGAGCGTTCAGACTCCGGTAAGTTTCGTTGGGTATCCAGACTCCGGTTATTACGTTGAGCCTTCAGGCTCTAGTCATTTTCGTTGAGTATCCAGACTCCTGTTATTATGTTGAGCGTTCAGGCTCCGGTCAGTTTCGTTGAGTATCCAGACTCTGGTAATTAAGTTGAGCGTTCAGGCTCTGGTCATTTTCGTTGAGTATCTAGACTCTAGTTATTACATTGAGCGTTCAGGCTCCGGTCAGTTTCATTGAGTATCCAGATTCCGGTTATTACGTTGAGCGTTCAGGCTCCAGTCAGTTTCGTTGGGTCTCAAGACACGGGTTATTACGCTGAGTGTTCAGGCTCCGGTCAGTTTCATTGGGTATCCAGACTCCGGTTATTACGTTGGTCGTTCAGTCTCCGGTCAGTTTTGTTGAGTATCGAAACTCCAGTTATTACGTTGAGCATTCAGGCTCCAGTCAGTTCCGTTGGGTATCCAAATTCCGGTTATTACGTTGAGCATTCAGGATCCAGTCATTTTTGTTGAGTATGATAACTCTGGTTATTACATTGAGCGTTCAGTTTCCAGTCAGTTTCGTTGAGTATCCAGACTCAAGTTATTACGTTGAGCGTTCAGGCTCCAGTCAGTTTCGTTGGGTATCCAAGCTCCGGTTATTATGTTGAGCGTTCAGGCTCCGGTCATTTTCGTTGAGTATCCAGACTCTAGTTATTACGTTGAGCGTTCAGGCTCCGGTCAGTTTCATTGAGTATCCAGATTCAGATTATTACGTTGATCATTCAGGCTCTGGTCAGTTTCTTTGGGTATCTAGACTCCGGTTATTACGTTGAGCGTTCAGGCTCCGGTAATTTTCGTTTAGTATCCAGAATCCAGTTATTAAGTTGAGCGTCAGGCTCCGAACATTTTCGTTGAGTATCCAGACTCTGGTTATTATGTTGAGCGTTCAGGCTCCGGTCAGTTTCGTTGAGTATCCAGATTCCAGTTATTACTTTGAGCGTTCAGGCTCCGGTCAGTTTCGTTGGGTATCCAGACTCCGATGATTATGTTGATCGTTCAGGCTCCGGTCATTTTCGTTTAGTATCCAGATTCGGGTTATTACGTTGAGCGTTCAGGCTCCGATGATTATGTTAATCTCCATATTCACATCGTCTAAGGGTAGACGGGATCAACCTGATCGATGAAACAAATCAATATTCTCGTCGTCTAAGGGTAGACGGGAACAAAGCCTGATTGCATATTCACATCGTCTAAGGATAGACGGAAAGAAATAATCTCCGTACTTGCATTGTCTAAGGGTAGACGGGATCATCCTGATTGATGAACAATCAATTCACATCGTCTAAGGATAGACGGAAAGAAATTCATAATCTCCATATTCACATCGTCTAAGGGTAGACGGGATCAACCTGATCGATGAAACAAATCAATATTCTCGTCGTCTAAGGGTAGACGGGATCAACCTGATCGATGAAACAAATCAATATTCTCGTCGTCTAAGGGTAGACGGGAACAAAGCCTGATTGCATATTCACATCGTCTAAGGATAGACGGAAAGAAATAATCTCCGTACTTGCATCGTCTAAGGGTAGACGGGATCATCCTGATTGATGAAACGAATCAATATTCTCGTCGTCTAAGGGTAGACGGGAACAAAGCCTGATTGCATATTCACATCGTCTAAGGATAGACGGAAAGAAATAATCTCCGTACTTGCATCGTCTAAGGGTAGACGGGATCATCCTGATTGATGAAAAGAAACAATATTCACATCGTCTAAGGGTAGACGGGATCATCCTGATTGATGAACAATCAATTCACATCGTCTAAGGATAGACGGAAAGAAATTCATAATCTCCATATTCACATCGTCTAAGGATAGACGGGATCAACCTGATCGATGAAACAAATCAATTCACATCGTCTAAGGATAGACGGGAAGAAAACCACCTTTTAAAGAACCAAGTCGTCAATAAGAATCAACGATCGCGAAAACTGAACATTCTTCGAAGAGCCTCGACATCAATAAGGATTGACGGTCAAAAAAGTCCCTCTTGAAACGTCATCTTATCCAATACACGACAAGAAAACCACTATCCGAAATATCGTTTTGAAACCCTTCAACCATCAAAGATAGCCGGAGAAGACTCGCTGGGGAAACACCTCATCATACGTATGATCTGGCAATAAGAAACCCGCTGAACAATCAACCAAAACTTCACATCGTCTACTGATAGACGGGAAGAAAAGCATATCCTGGGGAAACCCCTTCTTGAGACCCTACTGCGATCACCCGCAACTTCACATCGTCTAAGGATAGACGGAAAGAAAACCACATTCGTACTCAAGACGTCTAATGATAGACGGAGAAATCCACTTATTGGAGGAACACATCGTCAATATGAATTGACGGGAAGAAACGTCTGTCAATACCAGATGGCTGACTGATCAAAGCATAATTGTTGTATGATCTGATACAAATAATCTGTTGAATTGTCTGAACACTGCCGCTGGATAAATGTCCCTGAACTGATCACAGAGTAATTCACGCGCCATATGAGGCTGGTAGAAAACCTGGCTTATGCTTCGTATGCATATGCGTATGTTTTAATCTTTCTACGGCGTAATGCTCCATTCAGGATGGAAATGCAACGCATTTTGACAATGACATGCAAGTATGATGCAAATATGATGATGCATGCAATATGCTGATGCAGGCTCGAGCTGCCGGAGAAAGCTGGGTACAGAAAACCACTTCCGTAACATAAATGCTGAAGACGAGGCCAACTCTGCTGGGGATAAACCGGATATCACAGGATTATCCCAGCAAAATAAATGCTGGGAGAGTGAAATCAACTCCGCTGGGGGTATTGGGGACTTAACCGAACACCTCGACGAAGTAATACCCTGCTGGGGAATATAACTCCGCTGTGAAATAGCAGACGTGCTGAGTACGATTGGACTTCTCTGGGGATAGCTCACCCGTGCCACTGACAAATTGGACTTTGCTGGAGAAAATGAACGGAGTCTTCCCACGTTCTGATGAAGCTCGGATCTGGAAACTGATGCGCCGACACGGATGGACTTCGCAGTAATCGTAAACATGGGTTTGAGCTCTTAAGCTATCTTGCTGGGTCAGGTACAACTGACGCTGGAAAATATTCTTCCTGAATACACAGCCTTTTAGTGAAGAGTCAAGGGATAGTAACATGACTTCCCGCATTCGTCTCGCTCTCGAAACTCGACTAAATCTGCTCGAACAACTCTGAATTGCTGATACGGAGAAGAGCCAACCTTTCGCTCATGATATGCCCCAGCCTGCGGGATCTCTGTGGGGATAGTCCTTGAAAGGAAATGTGCAAACCTGAGCCCTGATGGTCTGATATGACATGCCCCAGCGTTCTGAACTTCGGGGAGACGCCTCACGTCAAATGCTCCTCGAATAAAGAACAAACTCTGCGCTCTTAAGACAGCCTGCCCCTGACTGCAATGACCTTGTCTCGATTATCTGATTCAGAGTAGTTCCCTTGACTACGCCGTATTTGCCTGAATCTCAACCTGATTACCCCAGGATAGCTGACCTCGAAAGGCTGACTTGACTGGGGATCACGGTAATAGCTTGCCCCTGCTCTCGGAACATTCGAGCGTTCTGCATTCTATCTTGACCATACTTTCCATTGTAGGAAACTTTCCTGCTGTCAAGCGCTTACTCGCAAGTAAAACAAGTTGTTCTGCATAAAAGATGTATTAATGCAACACATATGACAGCTTTGACATCCAATCTGTTCACTGGGAAAAGGAAAAACAGTTTATGGCATATAATGCACAAAACATTTATCAACATTAGTATTAACATGGTAAGAGGAACCTTTTTTAAGAGTCAGAATCGACGCGACCTTTACCGGGGTATGCTTTCGAAACAACCTGCTTCAATTAGGACTTTTGGAGGTTGTAACGTGGTCAGGTTCACGGTTTTGAAAGAAAGGATAAAGGCTCAAAGTTTATTTTAACCCACCCATTCTCCTTGATGTTCTCCCATCCTACGTTCAGCTAATTCGACCTTAGCGCTCACCTCTCGGAGGTTGAAAGATAGGAGTGATAGTTCGAGAAACTTTTGGATTTTGGAGTGACAGCCACTCACTTTTCGTCTTTGACACTTGAGGTCACACGACTCGCATCTCCATCGAGGATTTCCCTTTTGATCCTTTTCATCTTTTTCTTTTCATGTCCCTAACTTTTGCCTGGACTGACTCCTTTTGAGTTTCTTTTGATTTTTTAAGTCCAGCGGGATGCCCTCATTTTTGCCTAAGTCATTTGTTTTGAAGTTTTCTTGACTTAGCGGGCTTTTGATTCTTCTTTTTTTTTTCCTCTTTTTTTTTCGAACAAGTCGTGTGACACTGGTTGTCTGACTCTTTGGGGAGTGATGTGACTGCCCCACTCTTGATTGAACCATTGTGGTCTTTTAGGCACGACCTCTAGGGGCGTGATTGATCCTCGAACGGACACTCCTTTTGCAATTTGGACGCTCAGTCAAATCAGCTAACACCTACCCTGCCCCAGGTTAAGATTGAGGTTTTTTCGTTTTCAGAGAGAAACTCCTACTACAAGGCTCAAAGGGGTTAACAAGGGATTATCTTCCTTATCTCTCCGGTGTTTAGGGATTTGAAACAATGCCTGTACATCATCAACAGGTTTTATTTCAAAAGCATACAATATCGGTAGTTGCATGTCGTTCATTTTCGTCATCCTCCCCAAATTCTTCTTAACCAAGCGTTGGACATTTGTAAAAACAGTTAGTGAACACGAATGGATTTAATCAAAACCATGCATATTTATTTCATTATCATCAATTGAATGAAAACAACAAGTTTTACAAACGAGATCACAAATTCAAACAGGAAAGAAACTACAAATGTAAAGAAATGACAAGATAAAACAAAGAAAAATGCTAGCTTCCGAGAACCGGGCTTTCACATCTGTCCTGTTGCTGAACCAGCTATCTTTATTAGAGACAATTCGATGCTGTCCTGATCTGCTTTCAACGACTCAACCAAATTATAGAGCCCTTCCTCCTTCATTCAGATGATTTGGGGACCTCCCGGCCCGAAGCTGATTGCTGCACTATCAAGCAGATCCTGCACTTTGTGCTTAAAAGCTTTACAATTCTCAACCGTATGGCCTGGTGCCCCAGTGTGGAATTCACAAGTAGCATTGGCATCATACCCCGGTGGTGGTGCCCCCGTTAAGGGAGCCATTGTCCTCTTATGAACCAATTGGAGCTGAAGCAACGTTTGCAAAAGCTGTGCATATGGCATAGGTGGAGTTTCAAAATGACGGCTTGCCAGAGGAGCCCGATTCTGATATCTTTTGTACCCCTGATTATTCTGCTGCTGGGGCTGCTGCTGCCGGTATCGGGTTGACTCTTGAACACCCTTCGTATCAAATGCAACATCGGTTTCTTGACCTTCAATGCATTGATTAACGCCCTCCTTATGCTTAGCCATTTTCTTTCTCAGATCTGCCCCAGGAATAGGCAACAGTTGTGGGCCTGGAGATTCTGACACCATGGAGTCCAGGATACGCTTCTGACCCACTGCAGCTTTAGAAACATCTGTCATCTTAGCATCGACTGAGACGGGAGCAATACATACAGCTACGCCGCCCGGCGTGAATTCAATATCGTGCGAGTCAATCAGGTCTTGAACATTGTGCTTAAAAGCATGGCAACCCTCGATGTCGTGTCCGAATGCCCCGGAATGAAACTCACATTGCTTACCGGCATCGTACCCATGAGGAAACGCTCTTGTGGGTGGTTCCAGCGTTCTCTTCTCAACCAGATTAAACCTCAATAAGGTCTGCAAGAGCTCAGCATATGTCACAGGCGGCACCTCAAATATTCTCTTTGGCTTCCCTTCCTGGATCCTCCGTTGAGCCGGATGTATCTTCTGTTGCTGCTGCTCAGGTTCCACAGGCACAGGTGGCACGAGCTTCTTCATTGCGGCTTCAAATAGCTGATCGTCTTCTTTCCTAAGCACGTTCTTGACTACCTCCATGATCAAGCTCATTTGGGTCTTCAGCTGACTGTTCTCCTCCTTGAGAATCTTCTGCTCCAGACGCATCTCTTGCATGTCTCTCATCATCTGCCCCAGCTGGCTTTGGACTTCAATCAATTCAAACTGATTCTGTTCCATATTTCTGAAGGAATTCCTGCAACAAACTGGACGATGAGGAAATAAGGCCCACGGTTCTGATATACCTGTTAAATGATAATGCAGCGTAGAAAGCAAACACATATTCATAACGAGACAAAGAGAAACTCAAGCTATAAGCACACAGACGAACATCTCCCACACATGTATAACCAACAAAAGCAGCACGTAAGCACAAATGAGTACGAACATAATGACCCCAGCCAACAATCCTGGTGGTGGTCGGCAGACACTAGTGCACAAAAAGCTAAACAGATTAAGCAGAGAAAACAGATGCGACATCCGGCGCAAAAACCTCTAGAAACTTCTCCCATACAACTGAACTCTCTGATTGACAATATTCAGAGCACACACTTCCTGTGGAGTCTTCCATGACATTAACTGACAAACCCACACAACTGGAGGATGGAAAATCATTAATCTGAACAAAACCCTGAGGCGTGATGCAAATACGGTTAGAGTCTAACAGATCCTGAACCTGACTTCTAAGCACCTTACAATCATTGGTTGAATGCCCCTGTGCCCCAACATGGTATTCACAGCGGGCGCTGGCATCAAAACCTGGAGGATATGGTGGAACCACCGGCTTAGTCTCTTTCGGCACTATCAATCCACTCCTGAGCAGATCTGGCAACAACTGACTGTACGACACCGGTAGCTGAGTAAACTGCCTTTCAGGCTTCCTTGGTCTTCGTGGAGCATGCTGACGCGATCGGCGATAGGATGATCGTTGACTTGAAGTGTCTGAAAACTGATCCTGAGATGCTAGAGATTCTGAGGTGGCGTCATCTCCTTCCCACTCTTCTTGAGAACTGACAACTGACTCAATCTTATCAACTGGGACGTAAGGAACACCTCGAAACTTTCCACTCCTGAGTCCTCTCTCAACAATCTCTCCCAGTCTCATCAGGCCCACAAAGTTTGTGCAACTGAACAATTTGTCAAAATAATGGCCTTTCAGAGTACCCAAGAAGATGTCAACCAGTTCTCTTTCCGGAAGCGGTGGTTGAACACTAGCAGCTAATTCTTTCCATCTTCGCAAATACCCTCTGAACGATTCATTCTCCGCCTGAGATAATTCTTGCAGATCTATGAGACTAGGAGTCAAATCCAGGTTGTAATCATACTGTTTCATGAAAGCTCTGGCTAAATCCACCCAGGATCGAATCTGATTACTCTCTAATTGCACATACCATCTCAGGGATGCCCCAGTCAGGCTATACTGGAAGCAATGGATCATTAGTTGGTCATTTCGCACAAACGAAGTCATCCTTCGACAAAACATCATCAAATGCAGCTTCGGACAGCTATCTCCTGTGTATTTTTCAAATTCCGGCACTTTGAACTTGTAAGGCAACACGAGATCAGGAACCAAACACATGGCCACAGCATCCAGGTTAACGACATCTTTCGCTTCTAAGGCTTTTATACCTTCTTCCAATGCTCGGAGTCTTCTATCCTGCTCATGAGCTCTTGGATCTACCATCCCGGCCATTGGAATATCTCTCCGGTAATTCATCACAGGGAAAGTGACACCTTGATTGTTAACAGGAGGATAACGTTCATTTCGGGCAACGAACTGCTCATGTCGATCTCGGTTCTCATCCGTAGGCTGTACAACTTGGTCTGCAGTAAGATTGTTCGCTTGCGGGAAGCCCTCCATAGAATCATACTGATGGTTGGACGCCATAGTAAACCTTGCCAAGGTGTTAGGAGCCTGGAAATTGCCTTCAGACATAGCTACCAATTATCTGTAACTGACTACACTGCTTGATTCTGCTCAACTCTGCTTCAGCCCCTTGGTCGTCTCCACTCTTGCCTCAAACAATTCCCCGAGAATCACTTTCTGGTGAAAACAAAGGCTGGATAAGTGCTCTGACCTGCTAGAGAAATGCTATGCAACATGATTTATGCAAACAGAAATACAAAAATGCTAACGTGCATGTGTGCATTGGAGATATTTCCCCTCCAATTCCAGTGTCAGTGGTAGCAAGACGAGATAAACCATAAAGACAATATTTAGAAAAACCCTTATATATTGATTAGAATAACAGTCTTGTCAAGAGGTTACATAACCATGCTCCATACAACTGATATGACAAAGAGGATCCCAGCCAACATGCCTGGTGGTGATCTCAACATACAGAATACAAGAGAGAAATCAAGTACTGGTACGGTTGCGGAAGTCCTCGACCATCTTCTTTGTCTCTGCGTGATCTGGTTGATAAATCAAACCTTCTATCAGCCGATCCCTCTTCCTGACCGTCCCCTGGATGTCTCTGACAAAGTCTTCCCAAGCCTTATCATTGGCACCATCCCCAGGCTTGGGTCTCTTGGCATCTGCTCTATGCTGGAAATCTTCCAAATTCTTCATGGCATCTGTCAACTTGCGCTCGGCCTCGTATCGGCGGCAGGCTTCTTCTTCAAGCACTTCATGCTTCACTTTGACCTGTTCTTCTAACTGAGCAATCTGTGTCTTCAGCTCTTCTTCTCGCTCCTTGCGCTTGGTCATAGTGCGATCCCAGTGCTCTCTGAACTTGGCTAGCTTCGTGTAGGCCCTTTCCAGCTCTTGCTTCTTAGTGGCCAACACACTACTAACTGAGTCTACATCTAACTCTAGACGCTTCTTGGTTTCAGTCAATTCCAATAATGTAGTCTTTAGATGTTTCAGAGTTTCGGCCTGTTGCTTGGAAAAGTATCCTGTTTCAATCTTTTCATGACGAAGCTGGGCATTCTCCTGTTCTAAAGCCTCTTTAGCCCTTGCTAGCTCCTCTTTCTCGGCCATCAGCTGCCTGAATACCTGTATATCCACTGTGGTAGGCTCCTCCACCGGAGAAGGACGCAATGGCTGAACCGCCGGATACGGCATAAGGAATTTCACAGCTCGCTCACGAATCCATTCCACATATGGGCCAGGAACTCGAATATCCCCTCTGCTACCTGAAGACTTTCCTCTCTTGTGCAAGTTCTTCCATGCCTTCTCGAGCTTGGTCAGCATTTCTTTCCCTATTGCCCCGGTGAGATACAGAGATTCCTGTATCTCCTCGGGCTTTGGCGCCCCTTGAGGTACATACCCAAATTGCCTGATTAATAAGGAAGGATTGTAATTGACACAACCCTTCCTTCCTACTAAAGGAACATTCGGGAATCCTTCGCACCTGAGTATAACCTCAACTCCGAATACCTCTTCGTTGACCCATACCACATCCTCAGCAGTCAATCCCATTAAGCGCTCGGGCCATCCTAGAGAATCAATAGAGGTGACAAATGGGCCTGACTTAGGCATATGACTGGTGAACCACCTACACAGGAGAGGTACACAACAAGACACATTCCTTCCTCGCCGCTTTTCATTCTGGTAGTGGGTAGAATGGTGGACATCTCCCAGCAAAGTAGGGACTGGTTTCTTCGCAGCCAAAATATAGAAGGCATCTGAGTCAACAAAATCAGGAATGTTCGGGAACAACACGATGCCATACACACATACAACAAGGATGACGTCAAAAACACCCCAGCTACCCTTCTGGGCATATTCCCGAGCCTTCTCTACCAAGACACCCAATGGAAATCCCCATACGTCTCCTCTTCTGATCATCTTCCCAGACAGCTCAGACTCTTTTAAGCACAGGATGGCAGAAAGCTCAGCCAGATTAGGCTCAGCGTACGTACGATAAAAAGGCATCTGCTCGCGGATCGGTATATCCAGAAGTGCAGAATACTCCTCCAGGGTGGGAGCCAAAACAAAGTCGGGGAATACAAAACACCTGAGCTCCGCGTCATAAAACTGTAACAGAGTATAGATGCCGCTGGTCTCGTAGGCAGATGGCTGATAAACGTAGGTCAGAATCCTCCCATATCTCTTTCTGAAGTCACCCATTACCCTCTTCTTAGCAATAGTAATCAACTCTAGCAATAGACTGATATCCGGAGACGGAAACTTATAGGGCAATACTCTCTTCAGGGTTTCCATGTCTTGCTAGGAACAAACACCAGAATAGGAAGGGAAAATATGCACCTGCAATACACACACGTTAGTTGAATGCAGATGGTAATGCAATGATGCAATATGATAAATAATGCAATCTGCGAACACAGGGGCTATGCTGTAGCCTGAAGAGGAACATCTCTGTGATCAATGAACAGAAAACCACCATAGTTACCAGAACCTCATGACATTAACTATCATCTGATACTCAAAATATCAATCCCCTGGTAAGAAATCCATCTGAACCTCTGTATCTGACGAGAAAACCATCTGATAATAGCATCAACCTCAGATAAGAAACCCATCTGACCCAGACAACACACCTGGAGATGAATCAAGAACACCATCTGATAACTACTGAATCATGGTTTCTGAAGGCCAGTTTTCCTGTAATAACCCAATCCCTCTCACAGGTATGATAAACCTAATCCACGGACAAAGGTACGGCATCCTATGCGGTCATCAGCGTCACAGACTTTCATGAGTGACGATACGATTTTCAGAAGGAGTGGCATCATCAAGTCATGAAGAGGCCTCACTTAGCTGACTTCCAAATGATCGGTCCCCAGAGTCGACAATCCTCACGTCTGGACTCCCCTCAGATCCTCAGGACCGGAAAGGAGCACCTCTGCAAGAATCTCGTCTGAGCGCAGATTTTCGTAGGGAACTGTGCCTGCTCAGCAGACAGGTTCATCTACTACTTCTCCGCAACTATATCTAGGCGTATACTCAAGCCCAGGTCCGGCTTTCACTCACAGTAACCTCCCTTGCCCACAGCAATAATCATAATAATATAATGTTGGAAAATAAATGCGGAAAGGTAAAGGTACAGGAAAGTAAAGTGCGAAAAAGTAAAACACAATATGCACAACACCCAACAAATAAACATCCAAGCGCTAGGATTGACTCGCGTAGGGGATGGGAAACGGTCCCAGCATAGGGGATGGGAAAAGTCCCTAGATGCTATAAGTCCCCAGCAGAGTCGCCAGCTGTCGCTACTGCGAAAATCGGCGCCGGCTGACAGAAGAGTCGCCACCGTGCGTTATTTATCCCTCAGAGCGGGAAAGGAAACGCTCGAAGTAAACCTCGCAAAAAACGGGGAAAAGGTATGGTCATCGCAACCATAGCCTGGGTTCGGGAGTCGGTTACGCAAGGGGAAGGTATTAGCACCCCTCACGTCCGTCGTACTCGACGGGATCCACGCTTGCTTGGGTTGTCTACTGGATGCAAAACAATCTATCTACGGCTGCTAAACCTAAACGGAAGGGAATTGACTCGATAGAGTGTCGCACTCTATGCCTACGTATTCTCGAGAGAGAAAGTCAGAGTCAACGTAGTTCGGGACTACGGGGAAAGTTGGCTCGCCAAGACCTCGCGTCTTGTGCCTACGTACTTCCACACTGCATGGAAGATCAGAGCTTTACGTAGTTCAGACTAACTACGGCTAAACAAAACATTCTCACACAGCAGTGAGAAAAACAACTGGTTTCACAGGGTCGGGAACCTATGGTCAAAACTACGGCTTGGTCTCAGATGCACTCGGGCAAGAGAGAAAAAGGGGTACAATTAGTCGTCAGCGGGAAAATCTCGATCGCACAGCCGCGAGAGAACAGAAAGTCAGTCATTAGTGTGCTCGCTAGGATATCGCGTCCTATGCCTACATATCTTCGTCTGGTACGAAGAATCAGAGCAGCTGTAGTTCGGCTACTTCGGGACCACAGCTCAAATCTCGTTTTATTAATCTCTGAAAAAAAATGGTTACAATGATTGAATACTGAAAATAAATCTCCTAGGAAACGCTATCCTATTCTATCCTAAAAAATCGAATGAAAAATAGCCCCTTAACAAATGGGCTTCTGAACTATCCTAAAAAAGGAAAATAACTTCTATGAAAATATATCCTAAAAAAAGAATGCTTTTAAAAATATTAAATCGACACTTTAATATTTTTCCCTTTTTTCTCCTTTTCTTTTCAACATATTTTTCCTTTTTCTTAAAATATTTTTCTCTCTATTTTTCTATGTATTTTCCACAATATTTTTCTCTATTTTTTCTTGAATATTTTTCTATATTCTTTTCTTATTTCTTTTTTTCACAAATATTTTTCTTCTATTTTTTCTTGAATATTTTTCTATATTCTTTTCTTATTTCTTTTTTTCACAAATATTTTTCTTCTATTTTTTCTTGAATATTTTTCTATATTCTTTTCTTATTTCTTTTTTCACAAATATTTTTCTTCTATTTATTTTTTCTCATATGACTATATATACAAAAAAAATAAAAGAAAAGAAAAATAAGGGGGAAGGGGGTGTACTAGTACAAGGGGTATGCAGAAAATAAAATAAAACTGTGAGGGCCCAGCCCAATAAAGATTTCAAAAAAAAACAATAGGGGGGGGGGGGTGTGCGAGTGGACTGGGAGATGTTGGCCAGCAGAACTCGTACTTGGGCCCAGCCCGTTCGCAGCCAAAAAACGTGTGGGGGGTGGTATCTCCAGAAAATTGATTGGGCCTGAGGCCCATGACCCAAACTTTCTCCTCCCTCTCTTTCTCCTTTCACTTTCAGAAAACCCTAGAATGTTTCTCTCCTTCTTCCGCCGCCGCCGTAAGCCACTGTTCACCAACCCTCTTCAACATCCTCCGTTCAACAAAACGCCTCTTCTTTCTCCACTCAAACATACTTTCTACATCACCAACTTGATATTCAAAGCGCATGGAAAATTTCACTCGAGGATCTCGGAGGAACTTCTCTTGAGAAAAAATGAAAATCTCTGGATGAACGAGCTCGCTATAGGAAGACATTGATGACCTGAAGGTTTTTTGGATCTTGAAGGTTCCAGCGTTTGATGAGGAACATGAAAGTTCTGAAGATGTCCGTTGGAGATGGCCTTCAAAGATGAACGCAGATCTGGAAACTTGTTGTTGATGAGTTTCTGGAAAGGAAGGAGTTCTTGACGAACACAACTTCACCTTACGAAGCTTCAACCGATTCTGACAAATAGGGGAGTTCATGGATGGCGTTGAAAATCTTCTGCTGAAGTTTTGTTCTGGAGGTGAGTATGACTGATGGAGATGTTTTTGAACGTGATAATGATGATGAAACAGTTTCTGGGAAGTGGGATGAAGATCGCTTGAGTTCTGGGGGTTTGATCGAAAGTTGGGTGAGGTTGAAGGAGGTACGCGGTGGTTTTCTGGAGATACGAAGGTTGTTGAAGAACTTTCTGGATTTGTTGTTTCTGGGAGATGATTGAAGGAGGAGGTTGACGATGAATGTTCATCGTTTTTTGATGAATTTCTGGAGAGGATGAGGGGTGCATGTGGATCGGAGTTCTGGGTTTTGGTGTTTCCGGTGAAGCTGCGGTGGCCGCCGGCCATGCAGGCCGGCCGGTGAGGTTTTCAGGCGGGGGTTATGGTGGTTGCCGCGTGGCTCGCATGCAAGAGGAGGCGTGGCGTAAGGCTTCCACGTGTGGGGGAAGGTGGCAGTGTGGCAGAGATAGTGGGGGCGGAGGATGCATGGGTGACGCGTGGCATGGAAGGTGGCAGAGAGAGAGACTCTGAATGATGGCGTGGCGTGTGGGTGTTGATGAAGCGTGGGCCAGCCTTTGGCCAACACGTGGCGAGCTGGTTTTATAGCTGAGAATTCTTCTGGGAGCTTCTAGAAGGTGCTGGGATGCGCTGGAAAATTGCTGGAAACTTGTGGACTTTTTCTGGAAACCTCTGGACAAAAATGTAATAACTGGGCCTGCGAATTGGACTGAAGCCCACTGAAAATCATCAAAAAAACCAAAAACTGCATACAATGAATTAATAAGAATAAAAAAGATTAACACTAATTAACAAAAACCTAATTAATCTAAAAAAAAATTAATCTAATTAACTTCTAAACTAAGAATATTCTAAAAAATTCCTAATAAAACTATATTAAATTCTAAAAAGACTATATTATTTATTAAACTCTATAAAATAGAAAATGAAAAATCTATCCATACTAATAACTATAAAAACTATATTAATATGCTGAAAATTCTATTAAATTCTATTTACTAATAAAAGAAAAAGAATCTATATCTAAAAGAAAATCTATATTATCCTAAAAAAAGATAAAATCTATATGATCTATATCTAAAAATATTTAATTTCTAAAAAGAGAAAATGCTATTTAAAAATATCTAAAATGATTAAAAAAATTTATTTAAAATCCTATTAAATCCTAAAAAATGCCAAAAGCTATTTAAACCCTAAAAAATGCCAATAAAATCCAGAAAAATCTACAAAACCCTAAAAATGCAGACAAATGCAAATGACCACCATAAAAGAGCGCACGAGACCAGATCGAATCGAACAGAGAACCCCGAGCATCAGAATATCCCCAAAATCACTGTGCAAGCTGAAAATCACTGAGGAGCGCACAATTTCCCAAAAGTAAAACCCTGATGATCTGGACTGGATCTGCCATATCTGATAGATGAAAACCAAGCTGTAACCCTGATATCCTCTGTTTGCACAAATATCATATGTCTGATTTGCGAATATGAATTCAAACCACGAGTCAGATAGGAGAATCGGTTGGTCAAATTTTAGGGTGCAACAATCCAGACTCAGGTTATTACGTTGACCGTTCAGGCTCTGGTCAGTTTCGTTGAGTATCCAGATTCTGGGTATTACGTTGAGCGTTCAGGCTCTGGTCAGTTTTATTGGGTATCCAGACTTCGGTTATTACGTTGAGCGTTCAGGCTTCGGTAAGTTTCGTTGGGTATCCAGACTCCGGTTATTACGTTGAGCCTTCAGGCTCTAGTCATTTTCGTTGAGTATCCAGACTCCTGTTATTATGTTGAGCGTTCAGGCTCCGGTCAGTTTCGTTGAGTATCCAGACTCTGGTAATTAAGTTGAGCGTTCAGGCTCTGGTCATTTTCGTTGAGTATCTAGACTCTAGTTATTACATTGAGCGTTCAGGCTCCGGTCAGTTTCATTGAGTATCCAGATTCCGGTTATTACGTTGAGCGTTCAGGCTCCAGTCAGTTTCGTTGGGTCTCAAGACACGGGTTATTACGCTGAGTGTTCAGGCTCCGGTCAGTTTCATTGGGTATCCAGACTCCGGTTATTACGTTGGTCGTTCAGTCTCCGGTCAGTTTTGTTGAGTATCGAAACTCCAGTTATTACGTTGAGCATTCAGGCTCCAGTCAGTTTCGTTGGGTATCCAAATTCCGGTTATTACGTTGAGCATTCAGGATCCAGTCATTTTTGTTGAGTATGATAACTCTGGTTATTACATTGAGCGTTCAGTTTCCAGTCAGTTTCGTTGAGTATCCAGACTCAAGTTATTACGTTGAGCGTTCAGGCTCCAGTCAGTTTCGTTGGGTATCCAAGCTCCGGTTATTATGTTGAGCGTTCAGGCTCCGGTCATTTTCGTTGAGTAACCAGACTCTAGTTATTACGTTGAGCGTTCAGGCTCCGGTCAGTTTCATTGAGTATCCAGATTCAGATTATTACGTTGATCATTCAGGCTCTGGTCAGTTTCGTTGGGTATCTAGACTCCGGTTATTACGTTGAGCGTTCAGGCTCCGGTAATTTTCGTTTAGTATCCAGAATCCAGTTATTAAGTTGAGCGTCAGGCTCCGAACATTTTCGTTGAGTATCCAGACTCTGGTTATTATGTTGAGCGTTCAGGCTCCGGTCAGTTTTGTTAAGTATCCAGATTCCAGTTATTACTTTGAGCGTTCAGGCTCCGGTCAGTTTCGTTGGGTATCCAGACTCCGATGATTATGTTGATCGTTCAGGCTCCGGTCATTTTCGTTTAGTATCCAGATTCGGGTTATTACGTTGAGCGTTCAGGCTCCGGTCAGTTTCGTTGAGTATCCAGATTCCGGTTATTACGTTGAGCGTTCAGGCTCTGGTAAGTTTTGTTGGGTATCCAAACTCCGGTTATTACGCTGAGCGTTCAGGCTCCGGTAAGTTTCGTTGGGTATCCAGACTCCGGTTATTACGTTGAGCGTTCAGGCTCCAATCATTTTCATTGAGTATCCAGACTCTTGTAATTACGTTGAGCGTTCAGGCTCCGGTCAGTTTCGTTGAGTATCCAGACTCTGGTTATTAAGTTGAGCGTTCAGGCTCCGATCATTTTCGTTGAGTATCCAGACTCTGGTTATTACATTGAGCGTTCAGGCTCCGATCAGTTTCGTTGAGTATCCAGATTCCGGTTATTACGTTGAGCGTTCAGGCTCCGGTCAGTTTCGTTGGGTATCCAGACTCCGGTTATTACGTTGGTCGTTCAGTCTTCGGTCAGTTTCGTTGAGTATCCAGACTCCAGTTATTACGTAGAGCGTTCATGCTCAAGTCAGTTTCGTTGGGTATCCAAACTCTAGTTATTATGTTGAGCATTTAGGATCCAGTTATTACATTGAGCGTTCAGGCTCCGATCAGTTTCGTTGAGTATCCAGACTCCGGTTATTACGTTGATCGTTCAGGCTCCGATCATTTTCATTGAGTATCCAAACTCTGGTAATTAACTTGAGCGTTCATGCTCCGGTCATTTTCGTTGAGTATCCAGACTCTGGTTATTACGTTGACCGTTCAGGCTCCGGTCAGTTTCGTTGAGTATCCAGATTCCGGTTATTACGTTGAGCGTTCAGGCTCCGGTCAGTTTCGTTGGGTATCAAGACACCGGTTATTACGTTGAGCGTTCAGGCTCCAGTCAGTTTCATTGGGTATCCAGACTCCAGTTATTACGTTGATCATTCAGGTTCCGGTCAGTTCCATTGAGTATCCAGACTCCAGTTATTACGTTGAGCGTTCAGGCTCCAGTCAGTTTCGTTGGGTATCCAAGCTCCGGTTATTACGTTGAGCATTCAGGCTCCGGTCATTTTTGTTGAGTATCCAGACTCTATTTATTACGTTGAGCGTTCAGGCTCCGGTCAGTATCATTGAGTATCCAGATTCCGATTATTACGTTGATCGTTCAGGCACCGGTCAGTTTCGTTCGGTATCCAGACTCTGGTTATTACGTTGAGCGTTCAGGCTCCGGTCATTTTCGTTTAGTATCCAGAATCCAGTTTTTATGTTGAGCGTCAGGCTCTGAACATTTTCGTTGAGTATCCAGACTCTGGTTATTACGTGGAGCGTTCAGGCTCCGGTCAGTTTCGTTGGGTATCCCTCCGGTGATTACGTTGATCGTTCAGGCTCGGGTCATTTTTGTTGAGTATCCAGACTCAGGTTATTACGTTGAGCGTTCAGGCTCTGGTCAGTTTCGTTGAGTATCCAGATTTTGGGTATTACGTTGAGCGTTCAGGCTCTGGTCAGTTTTGTTGGGTATCCAGACTTCGGTTTGTAAGAGCACAGATTGTGTCTTAGTAATATCTCTATGTTTTGATGATAACATTAATGATAATTTGTATACAAGAATTATACTCTCTAAATTTGTTCTAAACTGTTTTCTACAGGCACAAAAGATTTTAATCTTAAAGAGCAAATTTGATGTGAACAATAAATTCTGAATGGCTCAAGAGCATCTGAAGATTAGAAGAATCTGAAGTATAAGAGCTTAGTCATCAAGATTCTGAAGATACAACACGCTGCATATATTATCAAGAATCTGAATGAAAGAAGACTCTGAGTGAAGAGACTCTGAATGAGAGAAGACTCTGATCTGAGTGAAGACTCTGATCTAAGAGCATGTTACGCTTCAAGCACACAGCTGCACCAGACTCTGATTCAGCAACATCTGAAGAACATCTTAGGCTCTGAAGTTTCCAGAAGATTCTGAAGACTGAAGACTCTGATATTGATTGTTGATCTGAACTATCTGAAGAATTATTTGAAGAAGATTATTTTAATATATCCGTTGGAATATGCCAGCAAATCTTTCCTTATTTGGGATAGACATAAATCTCTGCAAGAATATTATTCCTCTGATACATTCCATATATGGTAAATTCACAGCTCAGCAGACAATTGCTACACCCACATTTTGTGCGCCGTCTCTCTGCTGCAATAGTACAAAGGACAGTACTATTTGATATTGGAAATATCTTCTCCAACGGTATTATATTCTCTCCAATATTCAAGTGGCTATATAAAGGATATCATAGCACTTTCTTCAGTGACGAATTTTGACAAACTTATTCTCAAGCGAAGAAACTCTCAAGCTCTCATATTCTTTATAGTTCATACTTTGTTCTAAACTTAGAGAAATAACACAGTTGTGTTTATAGCTTTCATAGAAGCAATTTATTACTCTTACATTGTATTACATTAATTTGTAAAGGAAGTTTTCCTTAAGAGGATCTAGGTTAGATCAGTAGCTCTTGAGAAGACTAAGAACAGTTGTTCTTAGGTGTTGCTATTTGTAATCAGTTGATTTGAATAGTGGATTAAGTCCTTGTTGAGAAAGGCAAATCACTCTTGAAAAGGGTGGACTGGAGTAGTTGAGTTCAACGAACCAGGATAAAAATACTTGAGTTTTTATCTTTGATTATTTTCTGTCATACTTATTCAACCCCCCTTCTAAGTATTTTCTCACCTTCAGTTGGCATCAGAGCTCCGGTTCTGCGTGTGCATTCACTTAACCGTGACAGATAAAGATCCAGTGAGAAGAATACTCTGTTATTTATTTGGTTGCTAATATGGGTGATATTCCTACATCAAGCAACAAATATGAAGGAGACAGAATCAGCACCAAACCTCCAATGTTTGATGGAGAAAGATTTGATTATTGGAAAGATAGACTTGAAAGTTTTTTCTTGGGGTATGATGCTGATCTCTGGGATTTAGTCATTGATGGATATGAACATCCTACTAAGGATGGCAAAAAGATTGATAGAAAATCAATGACTGAGGAGCAGAAGAAAGAATTCAAGAATCATCACAAAGCCAGAACCATACTTCTTAATGCAATCTCTCATACAGAGTATGAGAAGATTACCAACAGAGACACTGCTCATGATATGTTTGAGTCTCTCAAAATGACTCATGAGGGAAACTCTCAGGTGAAAGAAACAAAGGCTCTGGCGCTGATACAGAAGTATGAAGCGTTCAAGATGGAAGAATCTGAGAACATTGAGACTATGTTTTCCAGATTTCAGATTCTAACAGCTGGGTTGAAAGTTCTGGACAAGGGCTACTCAACATCTGATCATGTCAAGAAGATCATCAGAAGTCTTCCTACCAGATGGAGACCTATGGTGACTGCATTGAAGCTGGCCAAGGATCTGAACAAAATCTCATTAGAAGAACTCATCAGTTCTTTGAGAAGTCATGAGATTGAGCTGGAGGAAGATGAACCCCAGAAGAAAGATAAAGGTAAATCCTTAGCTTTTAAATCTAACAAATCTGTTAAAGCTTTGCAGGTAAATGAAGAAAGCTCTGAGGAATCTTCTTCTGAAGAAGAAGATGAACTATCCATGCTGTCCAGAAGGATCAACAAACTCTGGAAGCACAAAGGGAAGAAGTTCAACAACTTCAGAAGATCTGATCAAAAGAGAGAATCTTCTGGACACAGAAGATCTGGCAAGAAAGAGGTCACTTGCTATGAATGTAAAGAACCTGGACACTACAAGAGTGAATGTCCCAAACTTCAAAAGGAAAAACCCAAAAGGAAGTTTGATAAAAAGAAAAAGGTTCTGATGGCTACATGGGATGACTCAGATGAATCTGAATCATCTTCTGAATCTGAGGAAGAATGTGCAAATTTTGCGCTGATGGCCAACACAAATGATCAAGATGAAGGAACGTCATCATCTGAATCTGAGTCAGAATCAGACTCTGACTCTGAAGAGGTATTTTCTGAACTCTCCAGAGCTGAACTTGTTGAAAGTTTATCTGACATGTTGGAAAGCTACAGCAAGATTAAACTCAAATACAAGAAGCTGAAAAGCAATCTTGAATCTGAGATTGATCTTCTGAGAACAGAACTTGTTGAGCAGAAAGAAATAAATTTAAAACTCAAAAATGATTTAGAAACAACTCAACAAGAATCTGATACTGAAACAGAGTCAAGTGAAAATATTTTAGAAAAATATGACTCCAGTTTTAAAACATTCCTCACTAAAAGCATAGACAGAAGCAAAATGGCTTCTATGATCTATGGTGTTAGTGGGAACAACAGAAGAGGCATTGGATGTGAATCTTCCTCTGGAAGCAATCCAAAATCTGTTGATAAACTCTTCATCAAGAAGACTCCTCTGTATTCTCATTTTAAGTTTGGTCATCTGAATGATATTAAACATACAAGCTCTGAAAAGAGTACTTATGTGTTTAAGCCAAGGGCTAGCCAGAATAAACACTATGTTGAAAAACAGAAGTTTAGGCAAAACCACAGAACATCTAACCCCAAAGGACCCAAGAAGATCTGGGTACCTAAAAGTAAAATAATACCTGTTGCAGATGTTCTTAGCAGCAAAATCCAGACACCAATCATGGTACCTGGACTCTGGATGCTCACGACATATGACGGGCGAAAGGTCTATGTTCCAAAGCCTGGAACTTAGATCTGGAGGGGACGTGAAATTTGGAGGGAACCAGAAGGGCAAGATCATTGGCTCTGGTACAATAGGTAATGGTAACCTACCCTCTATTTCTAATGTTCTGTTAGTTGAAGGATTGAAACATAATCTATTGTCCATAAGTCAATTAAGTGACAATGGTTATGATATCATCTTTAATCAAAAATGTTGCAAAGCTGTATGTCAAAAGAATGGTTCAATCCTATTCAGTGGAAAGAGGAAAAACAACATTTACAAAATTAACCTTTCAGAACTTAAAGTTCAAAATGTAAAATGCCTTTTATCTGTGAATGATGAGCAATGGGTCTGGCATAGAAGATTGGGACATATTAATATGAGACGTATATCTCAGATTAATAAACTCAATCTGGTCAGAGGACTCCCTAATCTGAAGTTCAATTCAGATGCTCTGTGTGGCGCATGTCAAAAGGGTAAATTTTCAAAATCTCATTTTAAACCAAAAAATGTTGTTTCCACTTCTAGACTATTGGAATTACTTCATATTGATCTGTTTGGACCAGTGAAAACTGCATCCATCAGAGGCAAGAAGTATGGGTTAGTCATTGTAGATGACTACAGCAGATGGACATGGGTAAAGTTTCTAAAACACAAGGATGAGTCTCATTCTGTGTTCATTGACTTCTGCAATCAAGTCCAGACTGAAAAAGAATGCAAAATTATTAAAGTCAGAAGTGATCATGGTGGTGAATTTGAAAACAAATATTTTGAAAAATATTTTTCTGAAAAAGGAATTGCACATGATTTCTCCTGTCCTAGAACTCCACAACAAAATGGAGTTGTAGAGAGGAAAAATAGAACATTGCAAGAAATGGCCAGAACCATGATCAACGAGACAAATCTGGCAAAATACTTTTGGGCAGAAGCAATAAATACAGCATGTTATATTCAGAACAGAGTGTCTGTAAGACCTCTTCTGGAAAAGACTCCCTATGAATTGTGGAGAAACAGAAAGCCCAACATTGCTTATTTTCATCCATTTGGATGTATTTGTTATATGCTTAACACTAAAGATCATCTGAACAAGTTTGATTCCAAAGCACAGAAGTGTTTCATGCTTGGTTATTCTGAACGCTCTAAAGGCTACAGAGTATTCAATACTGAAACACAGATTGTGGAAGAATCTATTCATGTTAGATTTGATGATAAGCTTGGCTCTGAAAAGCCAAAGCAAGTTGAAAGTTCTGCAGATAGAGAAGTTATTCTCACAGACTCTGAAGGCTCAGAGGCAGACAAGACTGAAGACAAAGACTCTGAAGCAAACCCAGATGCTACGCCTCTAACTTCCCAACTTGACAATCTGCATATTTCTGAAAGACCAACAGTCAGAGGATCTTCTTCCAGAATGAAAGCTTCTCATCCAGAGGATGTGATAATTGGAAAGAAAGATGATCCAATAAGGACAAGAGCATTTCTCAGAACTTCTGAATCTTCCTTCTGTGGCTTAGTGTCAATTATAGAACCAACATCTGTTGATGAGGCTCTGGAAGATAATGAATGGATTTTAGCTATGCAAGAGGAGCTGAATCAATTCACAAGGAATGAAGTCTGGGATCTGGTTCCAAGACCTAAAGGTTTCAATGTCATTGGAACAAAATGGGTTTTCAGAAATAAACTTAATGAGAAAGGAGAAGTTGAAAGGAACAAAGCAAGACTGGTTGCTCAAGGCTACAGTCAACAAGAAGGCATAGACTACACAGAAACATATGCTCCTGTTGCAAGGTTAGAGTCTATACGCTTGCTTATTTCATTTGCTGCACAACATAACATCACTCTTTATCAGATGGATGTTAAAAGTGCTTTTCTTAATGGAATTATAGAAGAGGAAGTGTATGTCCACCAACCTCCTGGTTTTGAAAATGAAAATTTTCCAGATCATGTTTACAAACTGAAAAAATCTCTTTATGGACTAAAACAAGCTCCCAGAGCTTGGTATGAGAGGTTGAGTAATTTTCTTCTGAAGAAAAATTTCATCAGAGGAAAAGTGGATACCACACTATTTTGTAAAACCATTAAGAAAGATTTGTTGATTTGTCAAATTTATGTAGATGATATTATTTTTGGATCAACAAATATTATGCTTGGAAAGGAGTTTGCTAAATGTATGCAGGCAGAATTTGAGATGAGCATGATGGGAGAATTGAGATTCTTTCTGGGAATCCAAGTAAATCAGACTCCAGAGTGCACCTACATACATCAGACCAAGTATGTTAAAGAGCTTCTGAAGAAGTTTAACATGCTGGATAGCAAAATGGCAAAGACTCCAATGCATCCTACAAGCACTCTAGGTAAGGAAGAGGTAAGTAAGAAGGTAGATCAGAAACTCTACAGAGGTATGATAGGATCTCTTCTTTATTTGACTGCTTCTAGACCAGACATTCTGTTTAGTGTTTGTTTATGTGCTAGATTCCAATCAGATCCTAGAGAATCACACTTAACTGTTGTTAAGAGGATTCTAAGGTATCTGAAAGGTACTGCTAATGTTGGTTTGTGTTACAGAAGATCTGACGAATATTCACTAGTTGGATTCTGTGATGCTGACTATGCTGGAGATAGAGTTGAGCGCAAAAGTACTTCTGGAAGCTGTCAGTTTCTTGGAAGTCATCTGATCTCGTGGTACAGCAAGAAGCAACCAACAATTGCACTATCAACCACAGAGGCAGAATACATTGCTGCTGCTGGATGTTCCACTCAGATGCTCTGGATGAAGAGTCAACTAGAAGATTATCAAATCTATGAGAGTAATCTTTCTATCTTCTGTGATAATACTTCTGCTATATGTTTATCCAAAAATCCAATTTTACACTCTAAGGCCAAACATATAGAGATTAAACATCATTTCATCAGAGACTATGTTCAGAAGGGTGTAATAAATTTAGCCTTTGTTGATACAGATCATTAATGGGCAGATATTTTCACAAAACCCCTTGCTGAAGATAGGTTTAAGTTTATTCTGAAAAATATTTGTATGGATTTTTGTCCAGAGTAATATTTCTCAGAGTCAACTTCTCAGATGCTAAGTGTTTAACACTCTGAAGTATTTCATCTGTCTTGCTTGTTTAATTTATCTGTGAATTATTTTTTTTTGTGTGAAACTCTGAACTGACCATCTCAGAGGATCTGAAAGTTGAAAACGTTTCATTTCTTAAGAGTTATAGAATCACATGCAAGCAAACACGTGTCACTAAGAATCTGAAAAGATGGAGTACACCTACTGATTATGACGTTTAAGGTATTGCTTTGAAAATCTCAATCTGTCTTGATTTTCCCCCAAATGTCATATCATAATTAAAAATGATTACTTTTCATTTAATGCAAACGTGCGTATGTGTCCTATGTGTGTCTGTTGTGTTTCCCATGCTTGCTTTATTTGTCTATATAAACCATTCTCATAACACATTCACACTTTTCACATTCTCAAACACATATGCGCTTTTGTTTGTTGTTCTCTCTCTTTGCAAACCCTAAAAGAACTCAGAAACCTTCATCTTCTTCATCATCGTCAACAATGGCATCTACTTCAAACGCTGTTACTACCAAGAATGCTACCACTTTCAAAGAACCAGTACGCACTCTCCTAACTGCTGTTGATTCACTAGAAGTTCTGTGTGAAAGTTTCGTGGACTTAGAAGATCTTGCTGAAAATGGGTTTGATCTGATTTCTTCAATCAAAGCACAAGGCTGGGACGGTTACTTTGACAGGCTTATGGGTCCTGTGTATCCAACGTTAGTGAAGGAGTTCTGGATCCATGCAGATGCTACTCCAAAGTTCATTCACTCCTCTGTGCTGGGAAAAAAGATAGTTATCACTGAAAACCTGATAAGGAAACTCATAGGTTTTAAGGCAACTGATGGAGTAACCTCTCTGTCTTCTGCGCGTGAAGACCTGAAAGATGTATGTCAAGAAATCTGTACTACTGGTGAACCTTGTAAGAAGGTTAAGTTCTTGAAACCCACTTACAAGATATGGGCTAAGATTTTCATGAGCACCATCTTTCACAGACCCTCTTCAAACTCTTCTGATTATGTTAATGCTGAACAACTTTACTTCATGTATTGTTTACACCAAAACATTCAGATTGATCTTCCATATTTGTTGTTTAATCATCTGGTGTCTCACGTCAAGGAAACAAGGGAAATAGCCAGAGATAAATCTGGAAAAGTCAGAACATGGATCCCTATGGGAAGGCTGATTTCAGATATTCTGATAGAAAACCAACTTGTGGCGCATCTGCAAGAGGCTGGGTTGACAGAAGATCTGACTTATATCATTGGCTCTGAAATAAACGGTTTAACTTTGAGAAGGATGAAACTGGTTGATGATTTATCTGAGAAACCAAGGAAAACTAACTCTGAAGAAGTTAGGGGAAGAAGGATTCCTGTTAAGGATTTTCCTTTATTCACCTCAGATGAACCTAGAGAAATTATTGCTGAGTATGTTGCTCGCTGCCTAAGAGATGGTGATGAGATTCCTGCCAATCTTTTGCAGAAGGAAGGCCAAGTTCTTCCTGATTTGACAAGGGAAAGAAGACGTAAGAGAAAAATTGATAGTGAAGGTCATCAGAAGAAAAGGAAGCATTCAGATGCTGAAAAGAAGAAGAAAAGGAAGAAGCTGAAGAAGGTTCAACCAAATCCTCCTGCAGCAACTTTTGAAGAAATTAGAGATACTCTGAAACAGGTATTTAACACTGATTCTAATCCTGTTCATCATTCTGATACCCCCACACCCTCTGACTCCCCACTTAGATTTAGAAGATCCAGACCTTCTAAAACTTTTATCTCTAAACCATCTTCTGTCCCCCCTCATACACCACAATCCAAGCAACCAACAAACATACATACAGAAATTCCACAACAAACTCAACAAACAACACCACAACCACAAAACACTATCCCAGAATATACCATTCCAGAGGATGTTCACCCTGAACACTCTGACCAACCTGAATATCTCATTGATCCTGATGAGATATTAGATGTCACACCTTTAAACCAGTCTGTCAATTTATCTTCAACTTCTGAAAAATCTAACCACTCTGATGCATCATCTGATGATGAATCATCTGGTTACATTAATGAATGCTTGAATGATCTCAAACAACCTCGTTCTGAGAGTGTTTGGAAACAGCTGTTTAAATCTCCAACTTCTGAACATCCACCTTCTCCACAAAATTCCCCAACTCAAACTCTCACTCCACAACCTCTTGAAATCCAAAACACTCCACAACCAACAGAAACCCAACCAATTCCCTCAATACCTCAACCACAACATTCTGACCAACAAACATCTGAACCACAAACCAACCAACCAACATCTGAACCACAAATCAATCCTCAACCTTATGAACCACAAACATCTGAACATCCATCTTCACAACCTCAACCTTCTGAACAAACACCACAAACACAACTAACCCAACCAAGAAAACCCAGAATCCCTGATGAAGCAGAATTGGGATCACGTGTTTATACTCTGTTAAGAGATTTTGATAAGGATAATGTCTCAGACTTTGCTGACATTATGGATGTTTGCATGACTACTATGGACAAAGAGGCTGCTGACGCTGTTTGGAAGAAATATCTTTACAGACTGAATAGGGAGGCTTTGAAAATCAGGACTCAATGTCTTAGATTGTCAAAAGTAAGGTTTGCTGCTTATCAAAAACGGATTAAGAGAAACACTCCTCCTATTCTTCTTCTAGAAGCTCCTCCACCTCCAGAAATTCCTGCACCTGATGTTACTCAGCCTGTTTCAGAATCTACTGTTTCAGAATCTACAGATCTTCAGAAGGATGTCAAAGAACTTAAGGATTTTATGGTTGATCAAAAGAAAACAAATGAAGAAATGAAAACTTGGATGGCTAAGCAAGATGAAAATTCAGAAAGGATTACAACACTGCTGCAACTCATTGCTTCTCAACAAGCCTCATCTGCTAAACCTACTTGATGTTTTGCACAAGTTTTTCATGTTTTGCTTTGTTTTGATTTTCTTCTGATATGTTTTGTATGCTTTTATCTGAATCTGGATGTTCTCTTGACTTAATGACAATGATCTTTTTGCTTATCTGGATATGTGTTTCTTCTGCATCTTTACTGTCTTTTAAAATTCTTTTTGATTATGACAAAAAGGGGGAGAAACAAAATAGAATCTGATTGTTCAAATCTATAAGCAATTATCTGAACTAAGTCAGACATGTTACTAACATTCTTTGAATTTAAGTGTCCCAGATATTATTAAAAAATCTGACAAATTTCATTGAAGTTTTTCCTGAGATCTATCTTTTCAGAACCTGATCAAAAATAGCTAAATCTGAGTAGACCAGACTCTGATATCTAACCTTGAGTACTATGATCTAAAAGATAACTCAAGACAGGAAATGGCAAGATAAACAACCAGGTGTTCTGAAGTTGTTCATCTGGCATCAAGCTTTAATATGGCATCAAGCTTTGACTCTAGAAGTCAAACATATGTCAACCAGGCTTCAATCAGGCTCTGAATCTGAAATGTACTCAACCAGAAAGGGAAGTATCTAATTCCATTAGAGTATTCATTTCAGGGGGAGACTGTAAATCTCAGGGGGAGTAATTTTAATTCATATTTTTATTGAACAAATTTCTCATGTTTTGTCATCATCAAAAAGGGGGAGATTGTAAGAGCACAGATTGTGTCTTAGTAATATCTCTATGTTTTGATGATAACATTAATGATAATTTGTATACAAGAATTATACTCTCTAAATTTGTTCTAAACTGTTTTCTACAGGCACAAAAGATTTTAATCTTAAAGAGCAAATTTGATGTGAACAATAAATTCGTTGAGTATCCAGATTCCGATTATTACGTTGATCGTTCAGGCACCGGTCAGTTTCGTTCGGTATCCAGACTCTGGTTATTACGTTGAGCGTTCAGGCTCCGGTCATTTTCGTTTAGTATCCAGAATCCAGTTATTATGTTGAGCGTCAGGCTCTGAACATTTTCGTTGAGTATCCAGACTCTGGTTATTACGTGGAGCGTTCAGGCTCCGGTCAGTTTCGTTGGGTATCCCTCCGGTGATTACGTTGATCGTTCAGGCTCCGGTCATTTTTGTTGAGTATCCAGACTCAGGTTATTACGTTGAGCGTTCAGGCTCTGGTCAGTTTCGTTGAGTATCCAGATTTTGGGTATTACGTTGCGCGTTCAGGCTCTGGTCAGTTTTGTTGGGTATCCAGACTTCGGTTTGTAAGAGCACAGATTGTGTCTTAGTAATATCTCTATGTTTTGATGATAACATTAATGATAATTTGTATACAAGAATTATACTCTCTAAATTTGTTCTAAACTGTTTTCTACAGGCACAAAAGATTTTAATCTTAAAGAGCAAATTTGATGTGAACAATAAATTCTGAATGGCTCAAGAGCATCTGAAGATTAGAAGAATCTGAAGTATAAGAGCTTAGTCATCAAGATTCTGAAGATACAACACGCTGCATATATTATCAAGAATCTGAATGAAAGAAGACTCTGAGTGAAGAGACTCTGAATGAGAGAAGACTCTGATCTGAGTGAAGACTCTGATCTAAGAGCATGTTACGCTTCAAGCACACAGCTGCACCAGACTCTGATTCAGCAACATCTGAAGAACATCTTAGGCTCTGAAGTTTCCAGAAGATTCTGAAGACTGAAGACTCTGATATTGATTGTTGATCTGAACTATCTGAAGAATTATTTGAAGAAGATTATTTTAATATATCCGTTGGAATATGCCAGCAAATCTTTCCTTATTTGGGATAGACATAAATCTCTGCAAGAATATTATTCCTCTGATACATTCCATATATGGTAAATTCACAGCTCAGCAGACAATTGCTACACCCACATTTTGTGCGCCGTCTCTCTGCTGCAATAGTACAAAGGACAGTACTATTTGATATTGGAAATATCTTCTCCAACGGTATTATATTCTCTCCAATATTCAAGTGGCTATATAAAGGATATCATAGCACTTTCTTCAGTGACGAATTTTGACAAACTTATTCTCAAGCGAAGAAACTCTCAAGCTCTCATATTCTTTATAGTTCATACTTTGTTCTAAACTTAGAGAAATAACACAGTTGTGTTTATAGCTTTCATAGAAGCAATTTATTACTCTTACATTGTATTACATTAATTTGTAAAGGAAGTTTTCCTTAAGAGGATCTAGGTTAGATCAGTAGCTCTTGAGAAGACTAAGAACAGTTGTTCTTAGGTGTTGCTATTTGTAATCAGTTGATTTGAATAGTGGATTAAGTCCTTGTTGAGAAAGGCAAATCACTCTTGAAAAGGGTGGACTGGAGTAGTTGAGTTCAACGAACCAGGATAAAAATACTTGAGTTTTTATCTTTGATTATTTTCTGTCATACTTATTCAACCCCCCTTCTAAGTATTTTCTCACCTTCACGGTTGTTACGTTGAACGTTCAGGCTCTGGTAAGTTTTGTTGGGTATCCAGACTCCGGTTATTACGTTGAGCCTTCAGGCTCCAGTCATTTTCGTTGAGTATCCAGACTCCTATTATTACGTTGAGCGTTCAGGCTCCGGTCAGTTTCATTGAGTATCCAGACTCTGGTAATTAAGTTGAGCGTTTAGGCTCCGGTCATTTTCGTTGAGTATCTAGACTCTAGTTATTACATTGAGCGTTCAGGCTCGGTCAGTTTCATTGAGTATCCAGATTCCGGTTATTACGTTGAGCGTTCAGGCTCCAGTCAGTTTCGTTGGGTCTCAAGACACCGATTAATACGCTGAGTGTTCAGGCTCTGGTCAGTTTCATTAGGTATCCAGACTCCGGTTATTACTTTGAGCGTTCAGTTTCTGGTCAGTTTCGTTGAGTATCCAGACTCCAGTTATTACGTTGAGCGTTCAGGCTCCAGTCAGTTTCGTTGGGTATCCAAGCTCCGGTTATTATGTTGAGCGTTCAGGCTCTGGTCATTTTCGTTGAGTATCCAGACTCTAGTTATTACATTGAGCGTTCAGGCTCCGGTCAGTTTCATTGAGTATCCAGATTCCGATTATTACGTTGATCATTCAGGCTCCGGTCAGTTTCGTTGGGTATCCAGACTCCGGTTATTACGTTGAGCGTTCAGGCTCCGGTCATTTTCGTTTAGTATCCAGAATCCAATTATTAAGTTGAGCGTCAGGCTCCGGTCAGTTTCGTTGAGTATCCAGACTCTGGTTATTAATTGGAGCGTTCAAGCTCCGGTCAGTTTCGTTGGGTATCCAGACTCCGGTGATTATGTTAATCATTCAGTCTCCAGTCATTTTCGTTGAGTATCCAGATTCGGGTTATTACGTTGAGCGTTCAGGATCCGGTCAGTTTCGTTGAGTATCCAGATTCCGGTTATTACGTTGAGCGTTCAGGCTCTGGTAAGTTTTGTTGGGTATCCAAACTCCGGTTATTACGTTGAGCGTTCAGGCTCCGGTAAGTTTCGTTGGGTATCCAGACTCCGGTTATTACGTTGAGCATTCAGGCTCCAACCATTTTCATTGAGTATCCAGACTCTTGTAATTACATTGAACGTTCAGGCTCCGGTCAGTTTCGTTGAGTATCCAGACTTTGGGTATTAAGTTGAGCGTCCAGGCTCCGATAATTTTCGTTGAGTATCCAGACTCTGGTTATTACATTGAGCGTTCAGGCTCCGGTCAGTTTCGTTGAGTATCCAGATTCCGGTTATTACGTTGAGCGTTCAGGCTCCGGTCAGTTTCGTTGGGTATCCAGACTCCGGTTATTACGTTGGTCGTTCAGTCTCCGGTCAGTTTCATTGAGTATCCAGACTCCAGTTATTATGTTGAGCGTTCATGCTCCAGTCAGTTTCGTTGGGTATCCAAACTCTAGTTATTACGTTGAGCGTTCAGGCTACGGTCAGTTTGGTTGAGTATCCAGACTCCGGTTATTACGTTGATCGTTCAGGTTAAGATCATTTTCATTGAGTATCCAAACTCTGGTAATTAAGTTGAGCGTTCAGTTTCCGGTCAGTTTCATTGAGTATCCAGATTCCGGTTATTACGTTGAGCGTTCAGGCTTCGGTCAGTTTCGTTGGGTATCAAGACACCGGTTATTACGTTGAGCGTTCAGGCTCCGGTCAGTTTCGTTGGGTATCCAAGCTCCGGTTATTACGTTGAGTGTTCAGGCTCCGGTCATTTATGTTTAGTATCCAGACTCTAGTTATTACGTTGAGCGTTCAGGCTCCGGTCAGTTTCATTGAGTATCCAGATTCCGATTATTACGTTGATCGTTCAGGCACCGGTCAGTTTCGTTATGTATCTAGACTCCGGTTATTACGTTGAGTGTTCAGGCTCCGTTCATTTTCGTTTAGTATCCAGAATCCAGTTATTAAGTTGAGCGTCAGGCTCCGAACATTTTCGTTGAGTATCCAAACTCTGGTTATTACGTTAAGTGTTCAGGCTCCGGTCAGTTTCGTTGAGTATCCAGATTCCAGTTATTACGTTGAGCGTTTAGGCTCCGTTCATTGGTTATCCCTCCGGTGATTACGTTGATCGTTCAGGCTCCGGTCATTTTCGTTGAGTATCCAGACTCAGGTTATTACGTTGAGCGTTCAGGCTCTGGTCAGTTTCGTTGAGTATCCAGATTCTGGGTATTACGTTGAGCGTTCAGGCTCTAGTCAGTTTTGTTGGGTATCCAGACTTCGGTTATTACGTTGAGCGTTCAGGCTCCGGTAAGTTTCGTTGGGTATCCAGACTCCGGTTATTACGTTGAGCCTTCAGGCTCCAGTCATTTTCGTTGAGTATCCAAACTCCTGTTATTACGTTGCGCAATCAGGCTCCGGTTAGTTTCGTTGAGTATCCAGACTCTGGTAATTAAGTTGAGCGTTCAGGCTCCGGTCATTTTCGTTGAATATCTAGACTCTAGTTATTACATTGAGCGTTCAGGCTCCGGTCAGTTTCATTGAGTATCCAGATTCCTGTTATTACATTGAGCGTTCAGGCTCCGGTCAGTTTCGTTGGGTATCAAGACACCGGTTATTACGCTGAGTGTTCAGGCTCCAGTCAGTTTCATTGGGTATCCAGACTCCGGTTATTACGTTGGTCGTTCAGTCTCCGGTCAATTTTGTTGAGTATCGAGACTCCAGTTATTACATTGAGCATTCAGGCTCCTGTCAGTTTCGTTGGGTATCCAAATTCCGGTTATTACGTTAAGCATTCAGGATCCAGTCATTTTTGTTGAGTATCATAACTCTGGTTATTACATTGAGCGTTCAGTTTCCGGTAAGTTTCGTTGAGTATCCAGACTCCAGTTATTACATTGAGCGTTCAGGCTCCAGTCAGTTATGTTGGGTATCCAAGCTCCGGTTATTATGTTGAGCGTTCAGGCTCCGGTCATTTTCGTTGAGTATCCAGACTCTACTTATTACGTTGAGCGTTCAGGCTCCGGTCAGTGTCATTGAGTATCCAGATTCCGATTATTACGTTGATCATTCAGGCTCCGGTCAGTTTCTTTGGGTATCCAGACTCCGGTTATTACGTTGAGCGTTCAGGCTCCGGTCATTTTCGTTTAGTATCCAGAATCCAGTTATTAAGTTAAGCGTCAGGCTCCGAACATTTTCGTTGAGTATCTAGACTCTGGTTATTACGTTGAGCGTTCAGGCTCCGGTCAGTTTCGTTGAGTATCCAGATTCCAGTTATTACTTTGAGCATTCAGGCTCCGGTCAGTTTCGTTGGGTATCCAGACTCCGGTGATTACGTTGATCGTTCAGGCTCCGGTCATTTTCGTTGAGTATCCAGATTCGGGTTATTACGTTGAGCGTTCAGGCTCCGGTCAGTTTCGTTGAGTATCCAGATTCCGGTTATTACGTTGAGCATTCAGGCTCTGGTAAGTTTTGTTGGGTATCCAAACTCCGGTTATTACGTTGAACGTTCAGGCTCCGGAAAGTTTCGTTGGGTATCCAGACTCCGGTTATTACGTTGAGCGTTCAGGCTCCAATCATTTTCGTTGAGTATCTAGACTCTTGTAATTACGTTGAGCGTTCAGGCTCCGGTCAGTTTCGTTGAGTATCCAAACTCTGGTTATTAAGTTGAGCGTTCAGGCTACGATCAGTTTCGTTGAGTATCCAAACTTCAGTTATTACGTTGAGCGTTCAGGCTCCAGTCAGTTTCGTTGGGTATCCAAGCTCCAGTTATTATGTTGAGCGTTCAGGCTCCGGTCATTTTCGTTGAGTATCCAGATTCCGGTTATTACGTTGAACGTTCAAGCTCCGGTCTGTTTCGTTGGGTATCAAGACACCGGTTATTACACTGAGCGTTCAGGCTCCGGTCAGTTTCATTGGGTATCCAGACTCCGGTTATTACGTTGGTCGTTCAGTCTCCGGTCAGTTTTGTTGAGTATCGAGACTCCAGTTATTACATTGAGCATTCAGGCTCCAGTCAGTTTCGTTGGGTATCCAAATTCCGGTTATTACGTTGAGCATTCAGGATCCAGTCATTTTTGTTGAGTATCATAACTCTGGTTATTACATTGAGCGTTCAGTTTCCGGTAAGTTTCGTTGAGTATCCAGACTTCAGTTATTACATTGAGCGTTCAGGCTCCAGTCAGTTATGTTGGGTATCCAAGCTCCGGTTATTATGTTGAGCGTTCAGGCTCCGGTCATTTTCGTTGAGTATCCAGACTCTACTTATTACGTTGAGCGTTTAGGCTCCGGTCAGTGTCATTGAGTATCCAGATTCCGATTATTACGTTGATCATTCAGGCTCCGGTCAGTTTCTTTGGGTATCCAGACTCCGGTTATTACGTTGAGCGTTCAGGCTCCGGTCATTTTCGTTTAGTATCCAGAATCCAGTTATTAAGTTAAGCGTCAGGCTCCGAACATTTTCGTTGAGTATCTAGACTCTGGTTATTACGTTGAGCGTTCAGGCTCCGGTCAATTTCGTTGAGTATCCAGATTCCAGTTATTACTTTGAGCATTCAGGCTCCGGTCAGTTTCGTTGGGTATCCAGACTCCGGTGATTACGTTGATCGTTCAGGCTCCGGTCATTTTCGTTGAGTATCCAGATTCGGGTTATTACGTTGAGCGTTCAGGCTCCGGTCAGTTTCGTTGAGTATCCAGATTCCGGTTATTACGTTGAGCATTCAGGCTCTGGTAAGTTTTGTTGGGTATCCAAACTCCGGTTATTACGTTGAACGTTCAGGCTCCGGTAAGTTTCGTTGGGTATCCAGACTCCGGTTATTACGTTGAGCGTTCAGGCTCCAATCATTTTCGTTGAGTATCTAGACTCTTGTAATTACGTTGAGCGTTCAGGCTCCGGTCAGTTTCGTTGAGTATCCAAACTCTGGTTATTAAGTTGAGCGTTCAGGCTACGGTCAGTTTCGTTGAGTATCCAAACTTCAGTTATTACGTTGAGCGTTCAGGCTCCAGTCAGTTTCGTTGGGTATCCAAGCTCCGGTTATTATGTTGAGCGTTCAGGCTCCGGTCATTTTCGTTGAGTATCCAGATTCCGGTTATTACGTTGAACGTTCAAGCTCCGGTCTGTTTCGTTGGGTATCAAGACACCGGTTATTACACTGAGCGTTCAGGCTCCGGTCAGTTTCATTGGGTATCCAGACTCCGGTTATTACGTTGGTCGTTCAGTCTCCGGTCAGTTTTGTTGAGTATCGAGACTCCAGTTATTACATTGAGCATTCAGGCTCCAGTCAGTTTCGTTGGGTATCCAAATTCCGGTTATTACGTTGAGCATTCAGGATCCAGTCATTTTTGTTGAGTATCATAACTCTGGTTATTACATTGAGCGTTCAGTTTCCGGTAAGTTTCGTTGAGTATCCAGACTTCAGTTATTACATTGAGCGTTCAGGCTCCAGTCAGTTATGTTGGGTATCCAAGCTCCGGTTATTATGTTGAGCGTTCAGGCTCCGGTCATTTTCGTTGAGTATCCAGACTCTACTTATTACGTTGAGCGTTTAGGCTCCGGTCAGTGTCATTGAGTATCCAGATTCCGATTATTACGTTGATCATTCAGGCTCCGGTCAGTTTCTTTGGGTATCCAGACTCCGGTTATTACGTTGAGCGTTCAGGCTCCGGTCATTTTCGTTTAGTATCCAGAATCCAGTTATTAAGTTGAGCGTCAGGCTCCGAACATTTTCGTTGAGTATCTAGACTCTGGTTATTACGTTGAGCGTTCAGGCTCCGGTCAATTTCGTTGAGTATCCAGATTCCAGTTATTACTTTGAGCATTCAGGCTCCGGTCAGTTTCGTTGGGTATCCAGACTCCGGTGATTACGTTGATCGTTCAGGCTCCGGTCATTTTCGTTGAGTATCCAGATTCGGGTTATTACGTTGAGCGTTCAGGCTCCGGTCAGTTTCGTTGAGTATCCAGATTCCGGTTATTACGTTGAGCATTCAGGCTCTGGTAAGTTTTGTTGGGTATCCAAACTCCGGTTATTACGTTGAACGTTCAGGCTCCGGTAAGTTTCGTTGGGTATCCAGACTCCGGTTATTACGTTGAGCGTTCAGGCTCCAATCATTTTCGTTGAGTATCTAGACTCTTGTAATTACGTTGAGCGTTCAGGCTCCGGTCAGTTTCGTTGAGTATCCAAACTCTGGTTATTAAGTTGAGCGTTCAGGCTACGGTCAGTTTCGTTGAGTATCCAAACTTCAGTTATTACGTTGAGCGTTCAGGCTCCAGTCAGTTTCGTTGGGTATCCAAGCTCCGGTTATTATGTTGAGCGTTCAGGCTCCGGTCATTTTCGTTGAGTATCCAGATTCCGGTTATTACGTTGAACGTTCAAGCTCCGGTCTGTTTCGTTGGGTATCAAGACACCGGTTATTACACTGAGCGTTCAGGCTCCGGTCAGTTTCATTGGGTATCCAGACTCCGGTTATTACGTTGGTCGTTCAGTCTCCGGTCAGTTTTGTTGAGTATCGAGACTCCAGTTATTACATTGAGCATTCAGGCTCCAGTCAGTTTCGTTGGGTATCCAAATTCCGGTTATTACGTTGAGCATTCAGGATCCAGTCATTTTTGTTGAGTATCATAACTCTGGTTATTACATTGAGCGTTCAGTTTCCGGTAAGTTTCGTTGAGTATCCAGACTTCAGTTATTACATTGAGCGTTCAGGCTCCAGTCAGTTTCGTTGGGTATCCAAGTTCCGGTTATTATGTTGAGCGTTCAGGCTCCGGTCATTTTTGTTGAGTATCCAGACTCTAGTTATTACGTTGAGCGTTCAGGCTCCGGTCAGTTTCATTGAGTATCCAGATTCCGATTATTACGTTGATCATTCAGGCTCCGGTCAGTTTCGTTGGGTATCCAGACTCCGGTTATTACGTTGAGCGTTCAGGCTCCGGTCATTTTCGTTTAGTATCCAAAATCCAGTTATTAAGTTGAGCGTCAGCGTCCGAACATTTTCGTTGAGTATCCAGACTCTGGTTATTACGTTGAGCGTTCAGGCTCCGGTCAGTTTCGTTGAGTATCCAGATTCCAGTTATTACTTTGAGCATTCAGGCTCCGGTCAGTTTCGTTGGGTATCCAGACTCCGGCGATTATGTTGTTCGTTCAGGCTCCGGTCATTTTCGTTGAGTATCCAGATTCGAGTTATTACGTTGAGCGTTCAGGCTCCGGTCAGTTTCATTGAGTATCCAGATTCCGATTATTACGTTGAGCGTCCAGGCTCTGGTAAGTTTTGTTGGATATCCAAACTCTGGTTATTACGTTGAGCGTTCAGGCTCCGGTCAGTTTCGTTGGGTATCAAGACACCGGTTATTACGCTGAGTGTTCAGGCTCCGGTCAGTTTCATTGGGTATCCAGACTCCGGTTATTACGTTGGTCGTTGAGTCTCCGGTCAATTTTGTTGAGTATCGAGACTCCAGTTATTACATTGAGCATTCAGGCTCCAGTCAGTTTCGTTGGGTATCCAAATTCCGGTTATTACGTTAAGCATTCAGGATCCAGTCATTTTTGTTGAGTATCATAACTCTGGTTATTACATTGAGCGTTCAGTTTCCGGTAAGTTTCGTTGAGTATCCAGACTCTAGTTATTACGTTGAGCGTTCAGGCTCCAGTCAGTTACGTTGGGTATCCAAGCTCCGGTTATTATGTTGAGCGTTCAGGCTCCGGTCATTTTCGTTGAGTATCCAGACTCTACTTATTACGTTGAGCGTTCAGGCTCCGGTCAGTGTCATTGAGTATCCAGATTCCGATTATTACGTTGATCATTCAGGCTCCGGTCAGTTTCTTTGGGTATCCAGACTCCGGTTATTACGTTGAGCGTTCAGGCTCCGGTAATTTTCGTTTAGTATCCAGAATGCAGTTATTAAGTTAAGCGTCAGGCTCCGAACATTTTCGTTGAGTATCCAGACTCTGGTTATTACGTTGAGCGTTTAGGCTCCGGTCAGTTTCATTGAGTATCCAGATTCCAGTTATTACTTTGAGCATTCAGGCTCCGGTCAGTTTCGTTGGGTATCCAGACTCCGGTGATTACGTTGATCGTTCAGGCTCCGGTCATTTTCGTTGAGTATCCAGATTCGGGTTATTACATTGAGCGTTCAGGCTCCGGTCAGTTTTGTTGAGTATCCAGATTCCGGTTATTACGTTGAGGGTTCAGGCTCTGGTAAGTTTTGTTGGGTATCCAAACTCCGGTTATTACGTTGAGCGTTCAGGCTCCGGTAGGTTTCGTTGGGTATCCAGACTCCGGTTATTACGTTGAGCGTTCAGGCTCCAATCATTTTCGTTGAGTATCTAGACTCTTGTAATTACGTTGAGCGTTCAGGCTCCGGTCAGTTTCGTTGAGTATCCAAACTCTGGTTATTAAGTTGAGCGTTCAGGCTACGGTCAGTTTCGTTGAGTATCCAGACTTCAGTTATTACGTTGAGCGTTCAGGCTCCAGTCAGTTTCGTTGGGTATCCAAGCTCCGGTTATTATGTTGAGCGTTCAGGCTCCGGTCATTTTCGTTGAGTATCCAGATTCCGGTTATTACGTTGAATGTTCAAGCTCCGGTCTGTTTCGTTGGGTATCAAGACACCGGTTATTACACTGAGCGTTCAGGCTCCGGTCAGTTTCATTGGGTATCCAGACTCCGGTTATTACGTTGGTCGTTCAGTCTCCGGTCAGTTTTGTCGAGTATCGAGACTCCAGTTATTACATTGAGCATTCAGGCTCCAGTCAGTTTCGTTGGGTATCCAAATTCCGGTTATTACGTTGAGCATTCAGGATTCAGTCATTTTTGTTGAGTATCATAACTCTGGTTATTACATTGAGCATTCAGTTTCCGGTAAGTTTCGTTGAGTATCCAGACTTCAGTTATTACATTGAGCGTTCAGGCTCTAGTCAGTTTCGTTGGGTATCCAAGCTCCGGTTATTATGTTGAGCGTTCAGGCTCCGGTCATTTTTGTTGAGTATCCAGACTCTAGTTATTACGTTGAGCGTTCAGGCTCCGGTCAGTTTCATTGAGTATCCAGATTCCGATTATTACGTTGATCATTCAGGCTCCGGTCAGTTTCGTTGGGTATCCAGACTCCGGTTATTACGTTGAGCGTTCAGGCTCCGGTCATTTTCGTTTAGTATCCAAAATCCAGTTATTAAGTTGAGCGTCAGCGTCCGAACATTTTCGTTGAGTATCCAGACTCTGGTTATTACGTTGAGCGTTCAGGCTCCGGTCAGTTTCGTTGAGTATCCAGATTCCAGTTATTACTTTGAGCATTCAGGCTCCGGTCAGTTTCGTTGGGTATCCAGACTCCGGTGATTATGTTGATCGTTCAGGCTCCGGTCATTTTCGTTGAGTATCCAGATTCGAGTTATTACGTTGAGCGTTCAGGCTCCGGTTAGTTTCATTGAGTATCCAGATTCCGGTTATTACGTTGAGCGTTCAGGCTCTGGTAAGTTTTGTTGGGTATCCAAACTCCGGTTATTACGTTGAGCGTTCAGGCTCCGGTCAGTTTCGTTGGGTATCCAGACTCCGGTTATTACGTTGAGCACTCAGGCTCCAATCATTTTCGTTGAGTATCCAGAATCTTGTAATTACGTTGAGCGTTCAGGCTCCGGTCAGTTTCGTTGGGTATCCAGACTCTGGTTATTACGTTGATCGTTCAGTCTCTGGTCAGTTTCGTTGAGTATCCAGACTTTGGTTATTAAGTTGAGCGTTCAGGCTCCGATCATTTTCGTTGAGTATCCAGACTCTGGTTATTACGTTGAGCGTTCAGGCTCCGGTCAGTTTCGTTGAGTATCTAGATTCCGATTATTACGTTGAGCGTTCAAGCTCCGGTCAATTTCGTTGGGTATCAAGACACCGGTTATTACGCTGAGCGTTAAGGCTCCGGTCAGTTTCATTGGGTATCTAGACTCCGGTTATTACGTTGGTTGTTCAGTCTCCGGTCAGTTTCGTTGAGTATCCAGACTCGAGTTATTACGTTGAGCGTTCAGGCTCCAGTCAGTTTCATTGGGTATCCAAATTCCGGTTATTACGTTGAGCATTCAGGATCCAGTCATTTTTGTTGAGTATCATAACTCTGGTTATTACATTGAGCGTTCAGGCTCCGGTCAGTTTCGTTGAGTATCCAGATTCCGGTTATTACGTTGAGCGTTCAGGCTCAGGTCAGTTTCGTTGGGTATCCAGACTCCGGTTATTACGTTGATCGTTCAGGCTCCGGTCAGTTTCGTTGGGTATCCAGACTTAGGTTATTACATTGAGTGTTCAGGCTCCGGTCAGTTTTGTCGGGTATCCAGACTACGGTTATTACGTTGATCGTTCAGGCTCCGGTCATTTTCGTTGACTATTCAGACTCTGGTTATTACGTTGAGCGTTTAGGCTCCGGTCGGTTTAGTTGAGTATCCAGATTCCGGTTATTACGTTGAGCGTTCAGGCTCCGGTCAGTTTCGTTGAGTATCCAGACTCCTGTTATTACGTTGAGCGTTCAGGCTCCGGTCAGTTTCGTTGGGTATCTAGACTCCGATTATTACGTTGATCGTTCAGGCTCCGGTCAGTTTTGTTGAGTATCCAGACTCCGGTTATTACGTTGAGCGTTCAGGCTCCGGTCAGTTTCGTTGGGTATCCAGACTCCGGTTATTACGTTGATCGTTCGGTCTCTGGTCAGTTTCGTTGAGTATCCAGACTCTGGTTATTAAGGTGAGCGTTCAGGCTCCGATCATTTTCGTTGAGTATCCAGACTCTGGTTATTAAGTTGAGCGTTCAGGCTCCGGTCAGTTTCGTTGAGTATCTAGATTCCGATTATTACGTTGAGCGTTCAAGCTCCGGTCAATTTCGTTGGGTATCAAGACACCGGTTATTACGCTGAGCATTAAGGCTCCGGTCAGTTTCATTGGGTATCTAGACTCCGGTTATTACGTTGGTTGTTCAGTCTCCGGTCAGTTTCGTTGAGTATCCAGACTCGAGTTATTACGTTGAGCGTTCAGGCTCCAGTCAGTTTCATTGGGTATCCAAATTCCGGTTATTACGTTGAGCATTCAGGATCCAGTCATTTTCGTTGAGTATCATAACTCTGGTTATTACATTGAGCGTTCAGGCTCCGGTCAGTTTCGTTGAGTATCCAGACTCCGGTTATTACGTTGATCGTTCAGGCTCCGATCATTTTCATTGAGTATCCAGACTCTGGTTATTACGTTCAATGTTCAGGCTCCGGTCAGTTCCGTTGAGTATCCAGATTCCGGTTATTACGTTGAGCGTTCAGGCTCAGGTCAGTTTCGTTGGGTATCCAGACTCCGGTTATTACGTTGATCGTTCAGGCTCCGGTCAGTTTTGTTGGGTATCCAGACTTAGGTTATTACATTGAGTGTTCAGGCTCCGATCAGTTTTGTTGGGTATCCAGACTACGGTTATTACGTTGATCGTTCAGGCTCCGGTCATTTTCGTTGACTATTCAGACTCTAGTTATTACGTTGAGCGTTCAGGCTCCGGTCGGTTTAGTTGAGTATCCAGATTCCGGTTATTACGTTGAGTGTTCAGGCTCCGGTCAGTTTCATTGAGTATCCAGACTCCGGTTATTACGTTGAGTGTTCAGGCTCCGGTCAGTTTCGTTGGGTATCCAGACTCTAGTTATTACGTTGAGCGTTCAGGCTCCGGTCAGTTTCATTGAGTATCCAGATTCCGATTATTACGTTGATCATTCAGGCTCCGGTCAGTTTCGTTGGGTATCCAGACTCCGGTTATTACGTTGAGCGTTCAGGCTCCGGTCATTTTCGTTTAGTATCCAAAATCCAGTTATTAAGTTGAGCGTCAGCGTCCGAACATTTTCGTTGAGTATCCAGACTCTGGTTATTACGTTGAGCGTTCAGGCTCCGGTCAGTTTCGTTGAGTATCCAGATTCCAGTTATTACTTTGAGCATTCAGGCTCCGGTCAGTTTCGTTGGGTATCCAGACTCCGGCGATTATGTTGTTCGTTCAGGCTCCGATCATTTTCGTTGAGTATCCAGATTCGAGTTATTACGTTGAGCGTTCAGGCTCCGGTCAGTTTCATTGAGTATCCAGATTCCGATTATTACGTTGAGCGTTCAGGCTCTGGTAAGTTTTGTTGGATATCCAAACTCCTGTTATTACGTTGAGCGTTCAGGCTCCGGTCAGTTTCGTTGGGTATCAAGACACCGGTTATTACGCTGAGTGTTCAGGCTCCGGTCAGTTTCATTGGGTATCCAGACTCCGGTTATTACGTTGGTCGTTGAGTCTCCGGTCAATTTTGTTGAGTATCGAGACTCCAGTTATTACATTGAGCATTCAGGCTCCAGTCAGTTTCGTTGGGTATCCAAATTCCGGTTATTACGTTAAGCATTCAGGATCCAGTCATTTTTGTTGAGTATCATAACTCTGGTTATTACATTGAGCGTTCAGTTTCCGGTAAGTTTCGTTGAGTATCCAGACTCTAGTTATTACGTTGAGCGTTCAGGCTCCAGTCAGTTACGTTGGGTATCCAAGCTCCGGTTATTATGTTGAGCGTTCAGGCTCCGGTCATTTTCGTTGAGTATCCAGACTCTACTTATTACGTTGAGCGTTCAGGCTCCGGTCAGTGTCATTGAGTGTCCAGATTCCGATTATTACGTTGATCATTCAGGCTCCGGTCAGTTTCTTTGGGTATCCAGACTCCGGTTATTACGTTGAGCGTTCAGGCTCCGGTCATTTTCGTTTAGTATCCAGAATCCAGTTATTAAGTTAAGCGTCAGGCTCCGAACATTTTCATTGAGTATCCAGACTCTGGTTATTACGTTGAGCGTTTAGGCTCCGGTCAGTTTCATTGAGTATCCAGATTCCAGTTATTACTTTGAGCATTCAGGCTCCGGTCAGTTTCGTTGGGTATCCAGACTCCGGTGATTACGTTGATCGTTCAGGCTCCGGTCATTTTCGTTGAGTATCCAGATTCGGGTTATTACGTTGAGCGTTCAGGCTCCGGTCAGTTTTGTTGAGTATCCAGATTCCAGTTATTACGTTGAGGGTTCAGGCTCTGGTAAGTTTTGTTGGGTATCCAAACTCCGGTTATTACGTTGAGCGTTCAGGCTCCGGTAGGTTTCGTTGGGTATCCAGACTCCGGTTATTACGTTGAGCGTTCAGGCTCCAATCATTTTCGTTGAGTATCTAGACTCTTGTAATTACGTTGAGCGTTCAGGCTCCGGTCAGTTTCGTTGAGTATCCAATCTCTGGTTATTAAGTTGAGCGTTCAGGCTACGGTCAGTTTCGTTGAGTATCCAGACTTCAGTTATTACGTTGAGCGTTCAGGCTCCAGTCAGTTTCGTTGGGTATCCAAGCTCCGGTTATTATGTTGAGCGTTCAGGCTCCGGTCATTTTCGTTGAGTATCCAGATTCCGGTTATTACGTTGAATGTTCAAGCTCCGGTCTATTTCGTTGGGTATCAAGACACCGGTTATTACACTGAGCGTTCAGGCTTCGGTCAGTTTCATTGGGTATCCAGACTCCGGTTATTACGTTGGTCGTTCAGTCTCCGGTCAGTTTTGTTGAGTATCGAGACTCCAGTTATTACATTGAGCATTCAGGCTCCAGTCAGTTTCGTTGGGTATCCAAATTCCGGTTATTACGTTGAGCATTCAGGATTCAGTCATTTTTGTTGAGTATCATAACTCTGGTTATTACATTGAGTATTCAGTTTCCGGTAAGTTTCGTTGAGTATCCAGACTTCAGTTATTACATTGAGCGTTCAGGCTCTAGTCAGTTTCGTTGGGTATCCAAGCTCCGGTTATTATGTTGAGCGTTCAGGCTCCGGTCATTTTCGTTGAGTATCCAGACTCTACTTATTACGTTGAGCGTTCAGGCTCCGGTCAGTTTCATTGAGTATCCAGATTCCGATTATTACGTTGATCATTCAGGCTCCGGTCAGTTTCGTTGGGTATCCAGACTCCGGTTATTACGTTGAGCGTTCAGGCTCCGGTCATTTTCGTTTAGTATCCAAAATCCAGTTATTAAGTTGAGCGTCAGCGTCCGAACATTTTCGTTGAGTATCCAGACTCTGGTTATTACGTTGAGCGTTCAGGCTCCGGTCAGTTTCGTTGAGTATCCTGATTCCAGTTATTACTTTGAGCATTCAGGCTCCGGTCAGTTTCGTTGGGTATCCAGACTCCGGTGATTATGTTGATCGTTCAGGCTCCGGTCATTTTCGTTGAGTATCCAGATTCGAGTTATTACGTTGAGCGTTCAGGCTCCGGTCAGTTTCATTGAGTATCCAGATTCCGGTTATTACGTTGAGCGTTCAGGCTCTGGTAAGTTTTGTTGGGTATCCAAACTCCGGTTATTACGTTGAGTGTTCAGGCCCCGGTCAGTTTCGTTGGGTATCCAGACTCCGGTTATTACGTTGAGCACTCAGGCTCCAATCATTTTCGTTGAGTATCCAGAATCTTGTAATTACGTTGAGCGTTCAGGCTCCGGTCAGTTTCGTTGGGTATCCAGACTCTGGTTATTACGTTGATCGTTCAGTCTCTGGTCAGTTTCGTTGAGTATCCAGACTTTGGTTATTAAGTTGAGCGTTCAGGCTCCGATCATTTTCATTGAGTATCCAGACTCTGGTTATTACGTTGAGCGTTCAGGCTCCGGTCAGTTTCGTTGAGTATCTAGATTCCGATTATTACGTTGAACGTTCAAGCTCCGGTCAATTTCGTTGGGTATCAAGACACCGGTTATTACGCTGAGCGTTAAGGCTCCGGTCAGTTTCATTGGGTATCTAGACTCCGGTTATTACGTTGGTTGTTCAGTCTCCGGTCAGTTTCGTTGAGTATCCAGACTCGAGTTATTACGTTGAGCGTTCAGGCTCCAGTCAGTTTCATTGGGTATCCAAATTCCGGTTATTACGTTGAGCATTCAGGATCCAGTCATTTTTGTTGAGTATCATAACTCTGGTTATTACATTGAGCGTTCAGGCTCCGGTCAGTTTCGTTGAGTATCCAGATTCCGGTTATTACGTTGAGCGTTCAGGCTCAGGTCAGTTTCGTTGGGTATCCAGACTCCGGTTATTACGTTGATCGTTCAGGCTCCGGTCAGTTTCGTTGGGTATCCAGACTTAGGTTATTACATTGAGTGTTCAGGCTCCGGTCAGTTTTGTCGGGTATCCAGACTACGGTTATTACGTTGATCGTTCAGGCTCCGGTCATTTTCGTTGACTATTCAGACTCTGGTTATTACGTTGAGCGTTCAGGCTCCGGTCGGTTTAGTTGAGTATCCAGATTCCGGTTATTACGTTGAGCGTTCAGGCTCCGGTCAGTTTCGTTGAGTATCCAGACTCCTGTTATTACGTTGAGCGTTCAGGCTCCGGTCAGTTTCGTTGGGTATCTAGACTCCGATTATTACGTTGATCGTTCAGGCTCCGGTCAGTTTTGTTGAGTATCCAGACTCCGGTTATTACGTTGAGCGTTCAGGCTCCGGTCAGTTTCGTTGGGTATCCAGACTCCGGTTATTACGTTGATCGTTCAGTCTCTGGTCAGTTTCGTTGAGTATCCAGACTCTGGTTATTAAGGTGAGCGTTCAGGCTCCGATCATTTTCGTTGAGTATCCAGACTCTGGTTATTAAGTTGAGCGTTCAGGCTCCGGTCAGTTTCGTTGAGTATCTAGATTCCGATTATTACGTTGAGCGTTCAAGCTCCGGTCAATTTCGTTGGGTATCAAGACACCGGTTATTACGCTGAGCGTTAAGGCTCCGGTCAGTTTCATTGGGTATCTAGACTCCGGTTATTACGTTGGTTGTTCAGTCTCCGGTCAGTTTCGTTGAGTATCCAGACTCGAGTTATTACGTTGAGCGTTCAGGCTCCAGTCAGTTTCATTGGGTATCCAAATTCCGGTTATTACGTTGAGCATTCAGGATCCAGTCATTTTCGTTGAGTATCATAACTCTGGTTATTACATTGAGCGTTCAGGCTCCGGTCAGTTTCGTTGAGTATCCAGACTCCGGTTATTACGTTGATCGTTCAGGCTCCGATCATTTTCATTGAGTATCCAGACTCTGGTTATTACGTTCAATGTTCAGGCTCTGGTCAGTTCCGTTGAGTATCCAG